>CM062811.1:1217464366-1218122972 GCA_031772625.1 Pinus tabuliformis | reverse complement strand
TGTTGCAATTCAACATAGTTAGTTCATGTAACTGATATGCTAGCATTCTATTTCTTCATGGAGTCTGAAGTGCAGGATACTCTCTCGATACACATGTAATTCATCCATCTGCGATAGGTTTCACCAATCTGGTCTCGCATTGTTATCTTATAGATATAGTCCAAATCGTCATCACTCTCATAATCACGGACTGGTTCAGTATAGCGCGATTCTTCAGCAAGATCAAGGGGTACTATTAGGCACAACGATTTCTTCTCAAAGTCATCTTTCACTTCGTCATATTGATTACCCCGTACATATCAGTAGTCTAGTCAATTCCCAGGAAAGCAGGATAGGGATTGTTGTCATCCACTATCTCTATCACTTCAAAATCAGCCAACGCGCTTGCTCCCTCAATTCCATAGTCCACCTTGTAGCCGCCCATGGGGATGATGTTCTGTTGGTTCACCATCCTTAGTTGAATTGGATACCATTGCAGTGCAGGTCTCCCCATTCGTTCCAAAGTTTTTTTTTGGTAGGACTTCACGTCTGACCCTAGGTCCAAAATACATGATCCATTTCATACTCTCCTATCTGCGCAGTCAATCTTATCTCCAATCCATCCTTTTTTTATGATTACAATCTTTTGTACCACGTGCAGCTCACCTGGGCCGGTCCTAACACATCTATTGATGAGCTCTTGCAACCCTTTCACAGCCTTACTATCGCATATTAACTTCATACAAGTCTCCAAGAACGTTGTGAGCATAGAGGGGTCCATCTCCTGGTTAGGCTTATCCTTGCTTCCTGAGGTGGAGGCCTTAGTGAAGCTTTTCTTAGCTTCCATGAAGGTTTCGTGTGTGCACTCCAAATCAAACTCAACCTCCTTCACTAGAGCTTTGCGAACCCATGTACTATCTTCTGGCTATTTCCCCTTATAATCTCCTGTTGTGACCCCACTTCTGAGCACTATATTTATGCTTGGATCTTCCTCACATGGCTCAGACCTCATCATCTACAGGTTCTAAGTCAACGGAGGTGGTAGTGCCCCTTTGTCATGTATTCTAGCTATCAGCGTAGGACAATCTTCCATTTCATGATCAAACAGCGTGCAATACTTGCACGATGAAAGCATTGGATTAGTGAGATTGCAGGCATAGTGTCCTGGTCCTTTGCAATTGTAGAAAGTCAACTTTCCTTGACCTCTGCTAGGTCCTCCTCGCCTCGGCCTTTGTCTAACCCTTAAAATCTTGTCTGCACCATCCTACGCTTTAGTCAAGGGACCGCATTTTGGTCTAAACCCTATAGGCGGGAGTTCTATCCATCATCAATCAATAGCTCGTGCAAGTACACTCATCATGTCCTACTAACCTACAAAAGTACAAAACAATTTGTTTTGGTGCTTGTACATACTTCTGTATCAAGTGAGGGTTATCCCATGGCATGTTTTCGGCTACCTGAAGATAGCGCACCATGATGTAGGCGCCACGCTAGGTCCTGCTTGAGCTTCTGACCTTAAAAACATCAGTCCTCCTACTACAATATAGTTTGCAAAGACCAGGAAATGGTCTTTGTCATGACCCTAACTCTTTCATTTCAAGCACCATACCTCCTCGCGCACCTCTGGTCGAACCGTCCTGTCCTACTTCAGACTTTGCATCTCAAGGAACAAATTCTTCAGCTGCACATGGATCTTTTGAACTCCTAGGTTTGGATCTTGCATCATAGTTTCATGTAGTCTCATGGCAATCTCCAGGCCTCTGATTTATTTTTTATCTTCTGCTGTGACAGCGCACTCCTTAAGTGTGGTAGTAGTGAAGCCACAAACCACTCGTGATGTTGTCCATCTGTAAAATTCATGTTGTCTTCGCATATTGTACATTTCAGCCTTTGATCTAGTTCCCAAGGCATCTTGCCTGGTTGCATCGCGATCTCTTTGAATCCCACAATCGATTGCGCCTCAGATTTAGCCCTACTAAATTCCCTATTCAGTGTTTCCCGGATGTTTGCCACTCCAACATTTAGGTTATCGTTAGAGTACTTAATATACTAGGTTAGCACGCGATCTTGCAGAGCACTAACTAGTGCCACCTTCTTTATATGATCATCTGTAACACCTTGAGCTTCCCATATAGGTCTCACAACAAACCAGAATTGGTCTGAGTCCTCATTTTCTAAGTCTTTGAACAACGGAAACTTCACTGTATTTTCCATACTAAACTGCGGTAGAGGTGGAGGTGGTATGGTGACGTTGGAGGTGATGGTGGTGAAGTTGGAGGTGGTGTGGTTGGAGGTGTGTGGTTGGAGGTGTATTCGCAGGAATCCTTGTCTTATTAACTGAATAGCACTTTGCAGAGAAACCTTCGCTATCTCTTCCTCGTCACCTCACGGAGGGTGAAATCAGCAGACTATACTCTGGACCCTTTTTTTACTTCGTTTCTGTAAGTTTTTCCACTTCACGTAGTCCCGAACATTAAGGTAGCTGCATAACCTGTTTTTCATACAATAACATTTTTAATCCAAGTGTTCAAAGATTTTACATACTTACCTCACGGTCCTTTGAAAAGTGTGCTGCTGCCTTCCTATAGCTGACTGAGGTGTCGACTGTGAATTCAGTCACAAATCCTCCTATGACGCGATGAAGCCAATGATCAATGGCGCAAGAAATATTGTCCTCAGATGTGTCCAATTTCTGTTTTATATCCAAGGTCAACACAATAGGACCGTCAAGTTTCCACGTTCCTTGGCTATCTGCTAGCTTCGCGATCCACTCGTATAGCTCAATAGGGAAGGAGCAAAAAAATATTTTGTGGATCTCTGCATACAGGTATCTGTCCAACCACTATTCCTTTGTTAGTCATGGGTTTCTGTTCTCCTATGCCACAAATTTGTGGATCTTTCTATCCAACCAGTCTCCAATCTCCTTAGTTGGATTCCAGTGATACGACATCACACATCTCTTATGCATATTTCGGTCCCAACAACGGCACCATTTGTGGCTTGAGGGGGCTTGACCCAGGTTCAACCTTAATTAGCCAAACGAATCCTTACACTATTGGCCCATCTCACCTGAAGAAGTATGGGGGGATGTTGGAACCAAGTTTCTGCACCCTGAGATGGTTGTGATGTCGTTTTATTTCTCCTATCTCTGCCTTCACGTAGGTGATCTCGCTCTAGGGATGGTAAGACAAACCCTCTATCCCATCAAGACCTTCAATACCTTCACGAAAGTGTACAATCAACCTTTGCACAACCCTAACCTGTGGCTCAAGTAGTTTCACGTTGCTATAACAGTGTGCCATGCAGATGCCTTAATTTTCCTAAGTGATTTGGTTATCTTGTCAAATACTTAGAGTTATCACTGCATAATTAGATATTCGTAATTGCATTCACTGATTCAATGTAATTACATTCATTCGTGCATCATATAAGCATAACAAAGGAAATTCATACATAAAATATCCAAATGCATTAACAGAATGAAGACACAAAAATTGCAAAATAATTCCCTTTATTGATATCTTTCAAGTGATTACAGACTCTATCTACCTTGCGCACACAGTTAGAGAGGTCTGCACACTCAATTGTGGACTTCTACTCTAGGCCTCTGTGCACTCAACTGCAGAGCCTCTACCTATGCTACGACCGAAGACTTAGAATTCTTTCTCTCAAGATATGACTCTCTTACATGTTTTGTCTCCCAAACTACTTAGACTTTAGCTCTTTTTATACAATCCCATGGTCCGCAGACCATCGGTAGATCTCTTATAGGCGACTTTACTTTACAAAACCAACGGCGGACTACCCTTTATGACACATAACACCTTTGCACTCCGCGACCACAAAATGTGGATATATTTAAATTATATTACAAAAATTGACTTAAACATGGGCTTTTCCCCCAAAACTGCCCTTGGGGATCCCTCTCCCAACATATTTTTTTGAAAATTCGCCTATTTGGGAAAGTGAACAGAACTCGTTTCTGGAGTCATACAGTGTCTGTTTCATGCAAAATGAGTTGCAATGGATTAAATATGATGAGCAGTACGTGGTCATCTAGGTTCCACATCAATCCGATAATTTTAATTTTGAGCTATTTTTTTGAGCACCTAATCATTCCTCCCACTTGAAGCCTATTGGACCCTAAAAGATCACTTTCATCTGTGTCCAACAGGTGAGGGTACAATTCCCTCACCTTTCTAATCTTGATCCATTTATCACTGACTTGGAACTTGTGATCTACACAATGCTTGTCATCCTTGCTTTGTACTTGTCTTTACTCTTTTCAAGTTGATATTGCACTATTTGATCTACCATTTGGAGTCATTCAATGAATTCTTTGGCTTTGTCCATGTTACTATCAGTAGTAAACATCCTTCTTACCAAGATGGTATAGCACATTATGATGCAAATGGTAAACAAATTCCCTCTACTTGATTCCCTTGACTCAAGCTTGAATGTACATCTTGAAAGTATGTATTTTGTTGAACATAAGTTTCAAGCAATACAAAATGTTGCTTGAGGAAAGTAGTTACACAAACAATAGGCCTAGAAAGTACATCAACAAACTTGTCGCTTATACCTTTCTTATTCCTTTTGACCAAGTTGAATAGTAGAATAAAACCCATCCAATGAAAGTGCCTTTGTTGCTGCAACTTAAACACTACACATTGAAAATTTATGAATGAAATGAAATGGGCTTACCATGTTGTATAAGGAATGCACCCATGGCATAGTCCCATACATCAGCCTGAAACTCAACTGAATTTTTCAAGTTTAGAGGAGAAAGTATAAAGGCTGAACTGATCTTTTGTTTCAAAGCATCAAATGCCTCTTGTTGTTTGCCTCCCCACTAGAAGACCTTTTGCACAACTGCCAAAGAATGCAAATGATCTACAACAGAATAAAATTTAACAAAATATTTCCTCCAACATTGGGTTGATCCCAAAAAACCTCTTATCCAAATGACTATCTTGAGAATTGACAAATTCATAATGACATCAATCTTGGAGAGGTCTAACTTCAACTCACCTTCTCCAATATTATGGCCCAAGTACATCAAAGAAGTTTTATCAAAAATATACTTTGACATCTTCAATAAAAAATGTTCTTGACATATGACATCAAGTATTTTTTTCTCACACATGACATGTTCATAATGAAATTTTCTGAAAATGAAAATGTCATCCAAGTAGACTATCATGTCGAGAAATGACTTCAACACATTTTCCTTCATATGCATGAAAGTAGTAGGAGCATGGAAAATACTAAAAAGCATAACAAGCCATTCAAACAAACCTTTCTTGGTTTTGAATATCGTCTTCCATATGTCTCCTTCAACAACTCTACTTTGATAATAGCCACTTCTTGAATCCCATTTAATGAAATTCTCTCCATTCTTCTTGGACACCAAAGACATAGATGCACCACATGGTGAAGGAGATGGTCAGATGATCCTTTTGTTCAATAACCCATGGATTTTCTTTATTATTTCTTCACTTTCCCTTCTTAACATTCGATGCATATCAATGTTAGAAAGAAGACACTTTTGCTGCAATATTATTTCATGTTGGATTCTCCTCTTGGAAGGAAATCCCTTTGCTTTCTGAAACACCTCATCATCATGGTTTAACAACATCAACCAAATAAATTTAAAATTTTGAATTACAACCATCAAACGCTTCATAATCAACATCAACATTAGGCTTGATCATAAGAAGCACTAAATTCTTGCTTGAATTCACTAGTATTTTCATTTTACCTACATTAAATAATGAAAGTTTTAGTTTTTACAATGTGCTCTCACAATATACTCCACACCATCCTTGAACAAGTGGTACTTGTTTTCATGACGATAGAATCTTTCTTTTTTGTCCTACAGGTAAGGACTACCCAAAACAATTCCTAATATATCAAGTGGTACAACATCTAATTCAACTTCGACAATAATGTTTGTTGTGATTGCAAACCGAATAATACATTTTCTTGTAACCTGCAAATTTGTGTCCTTGCATATCCAAGCCAATGAATATGATTTGGGATGTAAAATGGTTTCAAGATTAATTTTCTTGACTAAATCATGAGGTGTGAAGTTGGCTTGCCACCCACCATCAAAAAATGTGTCGCTTTTTGTATGTTATCAGATTAGCCTCACATGAAATAATTCAATCCTTGTTTCTTAGTTGAGTGCTGGTGTGACAATTTGATATACTAGTGCTAGCAATGAATTATTTTCCTTTTATAACAATGGATGTAATTTTAGTTTCATCACCCAAATCAGATGCCAAATCCTCTTGAATGACAACAGTTGTCTTTTCTTTTCCTTTGTTGTTGAATTTCTTAGGCCTCATCTCAGGATGAAGCTTCCAAGAGTTAGCTTCATTGTGACCCTCTTTGGAACAATGTTTTCATGTTAATTTATCTCCTTCTTTCTTGATAAATGCATTTTTATTTCCCTTCCTTTGAAACCCTTTTCTTTCCCTTTACCCTTAAATGGATTTTGACTACCTTATTTTCAAGTGTTTTTCCCTCTTTCCTCAAGATGAGTGACTTGCACACACACCTCATCTAGTTTATTGGGATTAAACATTAGGATAGTATGCCTAAGGTAAATGTGTAAACCCCCTATTTACTTCAACAATGTGTCTTGTAATTGTAAATATACACCTTGCATTAGAGACCTTTTCCTGAATTCTTGGGTGCAATCTTGCACATTTTTACCTTTAAGTTGTCTAAAGTTATGCCAATTCATGATGGATTTCTACATATAAGCTAGAGGGTAGAATTGTCTTTTAATTGTAGCAATGAAATCAGACCAAGAAATTTAGATCTTACGGTGAGACCATACTAGTGTTGCACCCTCCATCCTCAAGGAAGCTAACTGGATCTTTATGTCATCCTCTTGAAGGTTTTGAATTCCGCAATTGACCTCCAACTAACAAATCCGATTATCATGCTTCTTTGAATTCACTTCACCATTATACACGGACAACTCAAATTTAACATCAAGTTTTAATAAGGGTGATTTACCAGTTCCTTTTGAGGTATGTTGATGACTATGAGAATGAATTGTGTTAGTGAAAGAGGATGAAGATTCCTGTGAAGATGAAGATGAAGAATATGGCGTAGTGTTATAGACATATTTGGGAACATCAACCCCAAACTTATGTGTCGATAAACTAGGGCTCTTCGACTCCTAAAAGAGTTGTTTCATACCCTAAAAGAGCTTAGTCATCTGATTACATCATTCCCCAAAAGTTCCACCTGAGAAACCATCCAGAAATGGCCTAAACTGAACCATATTGACTGCTCCACTGGTAGGGTGTGATGCATATTGAGTGGTACACTATCAGGGTGAAATGCATACTAATCAGGCCTTCTATAGGGTGTGATGAGCGAGGATGGACAAATGTCCGAGACAGTTTGCTAGGTGGTTGCTCATGGAATCTTCTAGAAACTTCTCCTATGCCACTTGCCTCTCTGAATTCACCCAGGGATGAGTAAGAGATCCAAGAAATCTCCAAGTGGAACCAATTGTCACAAGTGGAATGACACTAATCAAACCCCATGGATGACTCACACCCTTGCACACATCTATAAATGGATCCCTCATCTAGAGATCCAGAGGCTAGAATATGGTGAATTGCAAGTGCTGATAGTTTGTAATTGAGGAAAGAGCATTGTATTGTTGGTTGTGATCTTGGTATTTCATGAGGTGAAGAGGGATTGATGCTGGGAGGATGATGCTGGATCAGACAACTGGGTTGTAATTCTCCCTTCTGTTTAATAAAGTTCTTCAAGTTTTCTTCCATATGATTGTGCAATTGTGAATGTTATCATTTTTGAATGGTATAATTTGTTCACTATATATCTGATTCTATAATGTTTATGTTGTAATAGATCACGATGCTTTGAAGGTTCTTTGTTGTTGTATTTGTGCAGGTACTCTCCAAGTGGGTTAAGTACGGAGAGGGTTGCAAGCTCTGTCAAGTGGGAGAGAGATAAAGCAAGGGATTAAGTGGAAGTTCCAGGTTGGTTCCTTTATCTTTCTCTTATCTGTTGCACATAGAAGAAATCGTTGAATTACTTTAAGTTGTTGTTTCTAGGGTAGTTGCCAAACCTAGAGGGCTAGTCATTCGACAAGACACTAGTTTTCCCCAAAACAAATTGTCGACTCCGCTAGGGAAGAAAAGACGTTTGTTTGTTGTTATTGTTTGTTTTATAAACTATAGATAGAGCCTGAAGTTAGTTAGGTAGCCTTCGAATTGCTCTTGCTCTGCAATTGCATAGTAGATGAATGCTGCTTTAGTCAATCTCTGGTTTAGTTTATGAATTATACATTTGACTTACAAGCATTCTAGATGCCCTTTTGGTACCTCAGTAACCTCTCAAGACCTCCCTCCATACTTTGCTCTTTACTGTTCATCATAGCTCAACCTAAATCATTGAAAACAACTGCACATCTGAGCCAAAACCCATTTCAGTTGCACTCCCTGGCCCATCACACTATCTGTCACTATAACCCAGTATGCATCGCACCTCCCGAGTGTAGTAAGTGTGATGCATCCCTGTTTCTGTGAAGCCCAGGTGCGATGAATGACTGAACCTTTTTCCATTCTAGAAATTGGGGGTTTTTGACCTTGTTTTCAGTTTTGTTTAGTTGTTTTGCTACTTATGAACAGTACCTCCTTACTGAAGCCTACTTGCATCACATAGATCAGCCTCCTTTAGATTAGGATTAGTGAATGTTTTTATGTATTTGTTCATCATTTACAATCCTTTGTCGAAAAGTTGCTTAAATCGATCTGTCACTTTGATACAAAAAGTGTCATAATTGTTGTTTTGTGTCGAAAAGAGAAGTGTCATGGATTCTTCCTTCCCTGGATAGTTGATTGTACTTTTATTTATGTATTTGGTTTGATTTGTTTAAACTCGAAGTGTCGAAAGCATTTTTATTCAAAATTGAAAAGTTTCGTGGAGTCTTCCTTTCTCTTTTGAAGAAGAAATTGTCGAAAATGTCATTTTGAAAGAAATATTTCAGATCTCTGCTACATTTAGTTTTCCTTTTTGGCATTTTCCACATTAAGGAGAACGAAAACAAATACATGCATTTGCATTAAGCATTTTGTAGTTTGTGTGCGAAAAATGATTTAGGAAAATTCACTAGTGTTTGCTCTTTGCTCTTTGTTGAAAGAATTGTAATCTTCTTTCCCTAGTAGCTAGGATTTTCATTGCTCAAAATAAACAAAGATTGTTTATCATTGTCGATTGCATTTTAGGAGTTTCAAAATCATCATCACGCGGTGAACCATTGAAAGGAAAACTCTAAACAAGATCAACTCTAAAATAAATTTCAATGAACCTAACAACGCTTTGGAACTTAACGCAACACATCTAGAGGTCTAGGCTAGAGACGTGTTCTGGCAACATTAGAACTAGTAACTATCGTTTTCATTGAAGATTGGGTGATTCTTCCTCCTTGATACGACAAGTGCTAGCATGGACTTGCACTCCCTGTACCATCGCGTATATATTGGGAGAACATAATAGGCTTAATCCTTTATCCGTAGGAAGCCGAGTCTGCCACCTTATTGATCGCAATGCACTAAACACAAGATTCGGGAAGATTGACTGCCGTACATAAGTCCTTGGTAATTTCTCTTTAATTTATCACCAAGGTGTATATTGCAGTTTTGTGATTGGCTTGGTAATCCCTCTGTCTAGATTTTCCAGAGTAGTCACTTTCATTCCTTTTTTACTCTTTAAAAGAAAAGGTCCATCTGAGCACTAGTCACTTCAAGCTCATTAAAAATCGAAGGAGACTAGAGTCATCTTTAGCTTTTTATTGACTCTTAAAAACTGAAAAAGCAAATTTGTGTCAAAGTGTCTTTAAAATTAATTAAATTTAGAATAACCTCCCTGTTCTTTAGTTGATCTTAGGTCAAGATAAATGTAGACAAATCTGGAGTGCAACAATCAAGGAATCCCTTTTGAGGGGAATCCTAGTCCTTTTCCTTCTTGGGGAAATATTGGTGCTCCTTATATGGCTACATTATCCCTTCCGGGACTTACCATTGGCCTACCAGTATGGCTGTTTTCAACCTCTGTAGTTCAAAATGTCGCGATTCCTCCGCAATCAAATCAACCTCTAGTTGATCCTCAAGTTGACCCTTCGCCTTCTTCCTCGTTTGTTTCTCCCTCCCCTTTTTCCTCTTTGCTTGGTGAAAATAGCGAGATCAGTAACTAGGTGGGTGAGAAGAAGAAGAAGCCAAATCAACAAGGGGGCAACCAAGCAACCATTGCTTTGAATGCATCATCTGGTGAAAATCCACACATTATACTTCACAAAGCAAAACTTCCATGCATAATTTGTGCGAGTGACCATTTTCATCGAGACTGTCCTAGCTTTCCTCGGATCTTGAAAGAATGGTCTCCCCGTTCACACCATCATGTGTCATCAACTTCTAGAGATCATGTTGGTAACACACCTTCAACTAGTGATAGTAAAGTTAATGGACAGAGGAGAAAGGTTAGGTTTCCTTGTAGGTTATGTGAAGAGAACCATGCCCTTCACCTTTGTCCTTTTTTGGATGAAGCCAAAAGAGTGTTGGATAACTTTCCTGCTTCATTGTAGCGACTTCCATCTGACTACAAGAAACTCTCCCTGAGTCCTTTACTAGTTGAAACGCTGACTGACTTAAATCAACCATCGATCGAAACCACTCTCTCTGAAAGTGAATCTTATGAGTCTATACCCGACCAAAGTCAACAGGTCGAGGTGATAGTTGATCCAATTCCACCTTCAGATAATTGTACCCTTCCCGAAGAGAGTGAGAATGATACCGTTCAAATTCTTTTTGTTACTTTAGATTCGAGTGAACTTGGGGGCAATCTGCTCGTTCCATCTAGACAGGAGGAAAACTTTCTAGTTCTTGTAACACAAGGGGTTAATTCACCCATCTATTCGGTACCCCCTCCAAGTAGTCTGGTCACTTCCTTTGATTGGAATCGACTAGCAAGATCCCGCCTCCCTTCTTATGTCCCTTTCCGGATCATAGTACAAGTTTGTAAAATGATCATGTCTGGAACTATCATAGATGAAGGTGCATCAGTGAGTATCCTTTCCTCAACTGCTTGGAAAGCACTTGGTTCGCCACCGCTTATGCCTATTACACAGAATCTGTTAGGCTTTAACAAAGGAACCAGTTGACCGTTAGGGATCCTTCCTAAGTTACCAATCACTTTGGGAGGGAAAGTTGTTCATTTGAACGTGATGATAGTCCCAAGTCCATTAGATTACAATTTACTTCTGGGGCATGACTATGTTTACAACATGGAAGCTATTGTTTCAGCACTCTTCCGAGTGATGCATTTCCCACATGAAGGAAAAATTGTCACCATTGACCAGCTTTCATTTCCCAGTTCAAGCATAGCTCCAAGCCAATCATCATCCATAAATGGTCCTTTTGCATTAATGGTAGCAATCGAATCTTCATTCTTATCCACCTGATAGCCAGGAGTAATGTGGTAAATGTAACGAAGCTTAGGGGGCATGCACCCTTGTCTATTCTGGACGCACCTAGTTGTAAAGATAAGTCTCCCTGTAGGTTATGTGATTGGTCGAACACACCATTCACCTTTGTCTATTCTAGACGAAGCTAAGGAGGTGTTTCTGGATGAAATCGTCTTGCCTAACCACAATGATTCCAATCTGGTTATAGGAGACTCTCCTTTTCATAAACCATTTTCAACCCATTTTTCAATTTTTATTTTTATCGTTCTTTCAATTTTTAGTTTTGTCATTTCAAGCTTATATAAAAAAAAAACTGCATCCAACCATAGTTCTCCCATGGTTCAAGCTTGTAAAAAAAAATGAACCCACTAAGCATAGTTCCCCCATGGTTCAAGCTTGTAAAAAAAAAAATGAACCCACCAAGCATAGTTCCCCCATGGTTCAAGCTTGTCAAAAAACGAACCCACCTTCAACTAAATAACCTTTGTGATTTCCATTTTATCAGCCTTTTGAACCTTGGTTGTGTACCTCTCATCACCACCATCCCTTTGGTCGACCATACGCTTCCACTTGGTTGTTTTACCCCTTTTGAGGAACAGTTGTGATGAGTGGTCTTATTAGCCAGCCTCTTCACAAAATTCACCATGCTTTGAGAAGTTCCAAATTCATCAGAACCAACTGCTACCCTAAACACCACTCGTTCCTCAAAATCGAGTCTCCTTTAAACCCTTCTCAGACTCGTTAAATATGAAAATATTGTCGAGCGTCGGCCTTTCCAGCTTGTTAAAGTTATTGGAAATTTCATCCCTCCTATATGATTTTATACCTTTTTGGACCCGAGGGATTATCTTATGAAAAAAGTCGAGCACTTGTCTTTTTCGGCTCATTAAAGTGATCGAAAAAGTAATCCCTTTTGTATTATTCTATCCTTTTTTGGACTTGGGGGATTATTTTACGAAAAAGAACTCTTGTAGTTTTCTTTTCGTCCCTTTTAAAACTCTCTAAACATGAAAAGGACCGAGTTATCCTTGTCGTTAAACTCGTTAAAAAAATAGCGACAAACTTGTCCATTCTAGACAAGACCAAGTTTCACTGTCGCTAGACTCGTTAAAACATAGCGACAGGTTTGCCCAAGGGCAAATTATAGAACATGCATATGTTATCCTCCTCAAGATTGAAAAAAATAAAGAGGTATTGGTTAGAAATGACTAGGGAAAAAGGGAAAAAGACTTGAAGAATTTATGGTAGCAGGTTTCTCTTGAACATGACACTTTCACTCCATCACCATTATTGAGTTGGGTTGGGTTATTCCGTTCATCGATCATATCACCATTGGTCTTTCACACCATCCATCTTTTGGGGTTAATGCTACCAATCCATCTCAGTGTCGCTGACATGTTCAAGAGAAGTCATTCAGTTCAAAAACCACTATCTAGTTAATGTCTCATCCACTGCAATACCTCCAACCTTCATTTTTCAATGACCGCCATTCCTGAACCTTGTGTCGTCAGTTCATTTTCACCTCCAGAAATCATTTGCTTTGTTTCATGTCGTATATGTGGGATACATTAAGGCCCTCCTATGACGAGTCACATCTTGTCGACATCAACTCATTATCCAAGAAGTTGACGTAGAAACACCCCTTCCAGTGCTTTGAAGCTTGCATGCATCAATGGCAAGTTTCTCACTTCTGGCGATAGGTTGACATCAATGGCTTTCGACTGAAAGATTTTACGTCGTGTTCGACATCAAATCATATATTCACACCACATGAATTGTACTATAGTACCTTGAGGGTCATTATCATTATCATTGATTCCTCTCACATTTGTTAACAACTCACATTATTGGCTGGTAATTAGGCAATGTATTTCCATGTTCGACTTCAGAACATCTCTTCACATGGATTGACTTGTACATCGGATGAAGATTGAACGAGTTTGAAGACCTTGGATCTAGTTTCATCCATCCGGGCTGCGATATATTTAGGGATATAAAAACATCAAATGTACAAAGGTGCTGCACAGATAGTCATCCAAACCAAGGATGATGACTCTACATCTCAAGAATCACCAGTCTGCATCTACAGACAACTATCTAATCTATGTACATGAAATGAATTTATAAAGCTGGGCATGGGAATGCCTCCCTCAGCTAGATCATGAAAATTAAATTATGATGATGTATTGTATTGTAACTTATGCAAGTCACCTTCAAGTTCGAAACCTCGGATCCTCATGATAAAGCATTTCACCTGACATCAAAATTTACGACTTAATGCTTTAGGGGGAAACTGTTATAGACATATTTGGGCACATCAACCCAAAAATTATATGTCGATAAACTAGGGCTCTTCGAATCCTAAAAGAGTTGTTTCATACCCTAAAAGAGCTTAGTCATCTAATTACATCATTCCCCAAAAGTTCCACCTGAGAAACCATCTAGAAATGGCCTAAACTGAACCATACTGACTGCTCCACTGGTAGGGTGCGATTCATACTAAGTGGTACACTGTCAAGGTGAGATTCATATTGATTAGGCCTTCTATAGGGTGCGATGGGCAAGGATGGACAAATGTTCGAGATAGTTTGCTAGGTGGTTGCTCATGGAATCTTCTAGAAACTTCTCCTATGCCACTTGCCTCTCTGAATTCGCCCAGGGATGAGTAAGAAATCCAAGAAATCTCCAGGTGGAACCAATTGTCACAAGTGGAATGACACTAATCAAACCCCATGGATGACTCACACCCTTGCACACATCTATAAATGGATCCCTCATCTAAGAGATCCAGAGGCCAGAATATGGTGAATTGCAAGTGCTGATAGTTTGTAATTGAGGAAAGAGCATTGTATTGTTGGTGTGATCTTGCTATTTCATGACGTGAAGAGGGATTGAAGCTGGGAGGATGATGCTGGATCAGACAACTAGGTTGTAATTCTCCCTTCTATTTAATAAAGTTCTTCAAGTTTTCTTCCATATGATTGTGCAATTGTGAATGTTATCATTTTTGAATGGTATAATTTGTTCATTATATATCTGATTCTATAATGTTTATGTTTTAATAGATCACGATGCTTTGACGGTTCTTTGTTGTTGTACTTGTGCAAGTACTCTCCAAGCGGGTTAAGTATGGAGAGGAGTTGCAAGCTCTGTCAAGGGGAAGAGAGTTCAAGCAAGGGATTAAGCGGAAATTCCAGGTCGGTTCCTTTATCTTTCTCTTATCTGTTGCACATAGAAGAAATCATTGAATTAGTTTAAGTTGTTATTTCTAGGGTAGCTGCCAAACCTAGAGGGCTAGTCATTTGACAAGACACTAGTTTTCCCCGAAACATGGAGAGGGTGGAGGATTACCTCCATTTCCATTACCTCCTCCTCCTGAATAAACTTCTCCTTTGGGAGGTTTGGATCTTTCACCCTGTATTCTGGTATTCCTCTCTTCTTAGAGGACCTTCACCATCTTTTTCATATCAAAGAAACCCTTCCTAAATACCTTCTCATCTCCTATCATGTTTGAAGGTTCTCCTTCATGAGACATGCTCACTAGAGCCTCAACTACAACTTGACGAAGAACTTGTGGTGGATATTGTGGCAACCTTTCCCTCCTTCCCCTTGACCCAACTTCAAGGCTTTCAACCAGCTTCCCTTCTCCTATTTTGAGTTTTAACCTTGTAAGCATAACATAAACTTGGAAAAAGTTAAATCCATCTTGCACAAATAAAACCAAGAGCTCTGGCACCAAACTTGATCTGATTGAGAAAATTCATTTTGATGTGATAAATTTCTTTCTCAGATATTATTAAATATTCTTAAGGAATTTTGTGATTGTTTGCAAGTTTAAACATGGGTTTTTGAGTGTTTTTATGTAACTTTTATGTGCAAATTAATATAAACAAATGACTGAACAACAACAAATGAGAGACATAAACATCACCATAAAAAATATCACAACAGCACATGATGAAGGAGTTCACCCCTTCTGGGCTACGTCTCCTTGGTCCAACTTCCAATGGCTTGGCCCTCTCTATTATGCTATGAAATGTGAATAAATCAATTTATAATGCTCAAAATTCTCTAAAACCTATTCCAATGGCTCCAGAATGCCCAAAAATGCCTGTGTAGCCTCTTTCTTCTCTTGATTTGGTAAAAAACTAAAGAAGTTATGGACTTTCCCAATATTCTACTAATCACACCAAAAATTCCCCAAAATAACGCATCATCCTACAATTTCGCCTACCAAGCACGTTAAAGAAATGACAATTTCATCGAAAACTATGAAAACTGTTAGACAATTAAAATGCACGCTAACACTTATGAACCAAAAATTGAGGCCATGTGGGTGGGGGGCCATGCGCCCGGGGCTAAGGCCAATGATCCAGCCCCACCGGTAGGGCCCCCACTCCACCTCCACAGTGATCATATGAGCGGTTATATAACCATGTCTAGCCCCATGCGGGTTGGCCTAACCTTCGAATGTTGCGCCAACACTCTTCAAATAAATGCAGACTTCATACATGGTTAAGAACTAACATGATGGTGTGTTGGAAATGGGCTATTTTGTTTGTTGGGAGGTCACGGGTTTGACCCCTGCTACCTCCGCTCAGACTATAACAAAAATTTTGGTGGCTTCCCAGGCTGCCACGTGGTGGTCTCTGGCTGGGCCACGTGTCAACCCATGGTTAGCCACTCCTTCAACTAATCAAAACTACAAAAATCTTCCACTTGGCATGATATCATTCCCCAAGGAGCCTGTTGACCAAGTCAATGACCACATAACCTGGCCAATTTGTGCCATGTCAGCAGTACCGACTGTTATAGACATTTTTGGGCACTACAACCCCAATCATAAATGTCCATAAACTAAGGGCTCCTAAGTCCCTAAAGGTGTTGTTCCAACCCCTAAAAGAACAAGGTCAACTGATTATAGCATCTCCCAGAAGTTCTCCATGAAAAACTACTCAGAACTAGTCAAAACTGGACCATTTCACCTGCTCCATAGTCAAAGTGCGTTGCATCCCACCTGGATACACACAGTAGGTGCAATGCATGTTGAAAAGCCCTTCTATGGGGTGCGATGGGCAAGAAGGGACAAATGGCAGGGTCAATCCGCAAGGTGGAGGAGCATGGAATCTTCCAGAAACTTCTCCTATGACACTTGCCTCTCTGCATTCAACCAGGGATGAGTAAGAGATCATCAATCTCCAAGTGGAATCAAGAACTATCGGAGAGAAGACACTAATCAAATCTCAAAAGCCGACTCACCTCCCTTGCAGACATCTATATATGGATCCCTCATCCCAGAGATCCAGAGGCTAGAATTTTGTATCTTGTAAGGAAGTATTGTTGGTTTCTTGGTGCAATATCATAGTGTTGGGTGATCTAAGCTTTTCATGAGGTGAAGAAGGGCTTTCTTGCTGAGAGGATGATGTTGGGTCAGAACAATTGATTGTAATCCTTTTTTCTCTTTCTTGATTATCAATAAAGCTATTCAAGTTTTCCTCCACATTCATGTATGATTGATGATTTATGCATTTGTGTGGTCAATATACATCTGGTCCTGTATTGTTTATGATAATAGATCTATGTTCTTGGATAGTGTTATGCTGCTTTGATTCTACATGTACTCTTTGAAGCTGGGTAGACAAGGAAGCGAGTGGCAAAGACCTATCAGAAGAGAGAGGAAACGAGCAAGGAACCAAGCGCAAGACAGAGGTTGGTCTCCTTATTCTTCTCTCATCTATTTCTCATAAAGGAAAACGAAAGTAGTTTTTAGTGTGTTTGTTTCTAAGGTAGCTACCAGCCTTAGTGGGACTAGCAGCTCTGTATAGACACTAGTTTTCCCGATAACAAAATGGCGACTCCACTGGGGAGCGAATAGATTGTTTGTTCATCTACATTTGTTTACTTTATAAACTTATAGATGGAGCCTGAAGTCAAGCCAGCTAGCCTTCGAACTGCATTTGCTATGCAAGTGAAAAGTAGATCAACGCTGCTTCAGTCTATCTCTGGGTTTTGTTTATGAATTAAACGATTGATTTACAAGCTCTCTAATTGCCCTCGTGGTGGCTCTAGTAACCTCCTTAGATCTACCCCTGTGATTGATTTACTGATTACCACTTGCTCAACCTAAATCCCTAAACTGAACTACAAACTGTGACCTGAAATCCAATCAAAGTCTCATCCCTAGCCCAGCGCACTGTCTGTTCTGTGAACTTCAAATGCATCGCACTTCCCGAGTGTAGTAGGTGCATTGCATTTCAGTTTCATTGTGTTACAGGTGCACTGATCAGACAAGGCCTTGTTCCTAAAATTTGGTTTCTGTGTTCACTCTTTTCAGCTCTATTCAGGAGTTTTGCTGCCTGTAGTCAGTGCACCTCTGTTGAAACCCCTTCCTTGTTGTTATTCCGCCTCCATTGTGCAAAGAACTGTAAATGTTTTTATGTATTTTTGATTCATTTTCAGTTCTCCTTTACAAAGAAGTAGCGTAATTGTACTGTCATTTCTTGATTTGAAAGTGTCGCAAGTGTCGTTTTCAGTCATAGAAGAGAATATGATTGTTCTTGATAGTCGATTACACTGTTACTCTTGTATTTGATTTGAATTAGTAGTTTTTCAAGTGTTGAAAGCAAGTTTTCAATTCAAAATAACAAAGTGTCATCATTGTCCTCATTTTGTTTTGAAAAGAAACTTGATTAGTAATTATCGCTTTGAAAAATAATTCATATTTGCGCTTAGCTTTCTTTTTATCATTCACACATTAAGAAGGCTAAAAACAAATACATGCATGTGCATTTGCATTTATACTATTTGTTGGTTTGATTTAGGACAGTGCATATAGTGTGTGCTCTCTGCTCTTTGTTGAAAGAACGCCATCTCTCTTTCCTTAGTAGCTAGGATTTTCATTCCAAAAAGAAGATTAAACGACTATTTATCATCTTAGATTGCATTTTAGGAATTGTACATCTACATCACGCGGTGAACCTGAAAGGAAAATTTCTTAAGCAAGATCAACTATAAAATAAATTTAATGAATCTAAAAATGCTTTGGAACCTAACGCACAACATTTAGAAGTCTAGGCTAGAGACGTATTCCGACGTCGTAAAGCCTGGTAACTGTTGTTTTCACTGTTGGTTGGGTGATTCCTCCACTTTGAGATGATAAGTGCCAGTACGGACTTGTGCTCCCACGTATCGTCGAGTATATTTTGGGAGACCACAATAGGCTTAATCCTTTATCCATAGGAAGCCGTGTCTGCCGCCCTATCGATCGCAATGCACTGAACACAACATTCGGGAAGATTGACTGCCGTACCGTAAAAAGTATTCTGCAGTTTTGCGATTGGTTTGGTAATCCCTCTGTCTAGATTTCCAGAGCAATCCCTTTCATTCCTTTTCAGACTCCTTAACGGAAAAGGTCCATCTGAGCACTTGTCACTTCAGGCTCATTAAAAATCGAAGGCGACTAGAGTCATTTTTTGTTTTTTCTCGACTCTTAAAAATTGAAAAAACAAGTTGTGTCAAAGCGTCTAAAATTCATCTAATTTGGAAACATACTTCCCCTTGATTTTTAGTTGATCGAATAATCTGCAATCATGGAAGAAAGTCAATTGAAACCCCGTCGTTCGCGGAGGCTTCAACCAGTTCCAACTCCCCTGGTAAAGTTAGAACAAGTGTTCCAACACCATCGGAGACTCTGGTTACTCCAAACATTTCTGGTATCCTTGCCTTTACAGAAGAAGTTCAGCAGCCACCAAAGGACAGTAGAACTGATCCTAGTGTGAAGGTAAACACTTGTGTTACTGAGCCAGCTCCATCTACAGCTGATTTGAAAGGTGTTATTCTCCAAACATCTATCGCTGCAGATTCTATACCTTCTTCGGCACCAGAAATATTTTACGGACCTGACGGTCTACCTCTTCCACCTGGTCTGATTTCTATAGAAGAGATTGTGGAGGATCCTCCATCTAGTACTCCATCACAATTTGGAGTCGAGATCACTCTATATCCTTCTTCGTCGGAAATTAGTCTACCGCCATCGGAAGCTCCTGTAGAATCGCTAGGCAATCTTTTGGATAGACTAGAAATGTCTGAACAACCGTCGACATCTAGGACTATGTCATCCAACACAGCGATGGTAGAACTTCCTTCTGTCACTCCAACAATGTTCGTCGACATACCATCTGTCCCAACTAGCTCTCAATCGCTAGACAGGGCCCACTCATGGGCTATTTCGACAGTATGGTCCGTTCCTGTTTGTTCATCCGGAATAGTATCCGGAAACTCTTATGTTGAGTCTCAGCAAATTGATCCTTCAGGGTGTCAATTTGGGCAGTCCGGTCCTCAAGGGCAAACAATTCCTTTAAGTACCGGATTACCTCCGTATGGGGGGCAATATACCCTTTCATTCTCTCCTCCGGGAGGACAACCATATGGGAGTTCACAATAAAATTCAGGTTATGTTGGAATTACATCTAGCGGTTGGGTGCTGATACTGCCTCAACAACCAAGAGTTGTGTATTCAATGCAACAATGTTTACCTATGTCAAATATACCAACTACGCCGGCTATTGTGACGGTGTCACAAGTACAAGCACTGCCTGTTGTATGCCAACCTCAGGTTTCTCAGGTTGTAATGCAACAGCCTCTTGTCCCTGTGACTCAACCATAATCGCCAACTAGTGGAATGACACAGGCCCAAACAGGTACAATTACCCCTCATCTTGGTCAAACGGTCAGTATTGGACAACAGCACATGGCTTCGCAACCATGGCTGGTGCAATACCAACAACCGCAATTCCAACAAGTATACCAAGGATCTAAGCAACAAATATTTGCAAATAGTGGGCAGCCGTATATTCAAAACGGTCAAAATCAACCATTCTACAATGGTTATGCCCATCAACCTTACCAAAGTTACCAGCATCAAATGCATTATGCTGGTATGCAGAGACCAACTGCTCAGGCAATCCCATCTTATCCTGGGTATGCTTCGCCAAACCTGAATCAACAGTTACCCTTCATGGCAACTTTGGAGTTACCGGATCTAAATAGGTTAACAAACGATCCAATTGCTTACGCCCCTTGGTGGCCAGTGATTCCGCATAAACTTCCGTCAGATATTCCTAAATTTAATGGAAATCCGGGTGAAGACCCATCGAATCATGTGATGACATTTCATCTGTGGTGTTCATCAAACACCCTAAACGATGATTCGATTAGGCTTCGCCTTTTCCAGAGGACGTTAACTGGTCCGGCAGCAAAATGGTATATCGAGTTACCCAGAGCTTCGTTTGACAACTTCAGTACCCTAGCCACAACCTTTTTAACCCATTTTCAGTTACCGATAAGGTACGAAACGGGAACAGAACTTCTTACCAATTTCAAGCAAACAATGGCCACTCACATATCCGATCATATTCATGAGTGGTGACGTCGTCGTAGAATGGTAAAAACGTATGTTCCTGATCAGCTTTTAGCTGAATGGTTTATTAAGTATTTATTACCTTCCATTACAGAATATGTGGCAAAAGGAGGAGTCGTCACTAAAGAACAATTTATTGCTCGTGCGCAATATTTAGACTTGATTTATACTCAGTCTGGCACGCTCTACAATAAAATCCCTGACGCTCCTAGACCGGAATTTTCCATCCCCCCTCCTCCTAAATCGAACAATGACTCTCATGCTGGCGATGGCGTGATTGGTACGACAGACACAAAATCGACAAAGGCTACATCTAAAAGGGCCCGAAAGATTTCCAGTCAAAATGCAAAAGAAGAACTTCTCGCCTCGAAAGTAAATGCTGTCTTGACAGATAACGGCAAAGAAACCAAGCAACCGGGAGGCAAGAAGAAAAACAAAGGGAAGAAAAAGAAACAGGAGGAATCATCACCTGAAAAATCTTTTGCAAACCCTCCTGGAGATAGGAAACCAAAAAATCCATGCATAATATGTGATGAGGATCATTGGACAAGAGATTGTCCACATAAGGCTGAGCTTAAAATATTCTTCAAGAATTCAAAAACCTTTGCCGTATTGACTGATCCGTTTCCAAATCCAGGAACAAATCTGGTTGCTAGTGAAAATGCTTCCCCGTCCCAAGTACTGATGTTGTTGGTTTCAAAACAGCAAAATGATGCTTTGATATCGACAAGGAACAAAGATTACGGGAATCCACAGCTGTCAAACAACAAGGATAAAGATCAACCTAGTAGTTCGACAACAACTTCGACAGAAGTTGCGCCGCCCATCATTCCAGAGCTAACAATAAAACCTCCAAAGGGAGTAGTACACAAGTCGACATTTAATCCTCGTTCCAGAGCAGCACAGCATTATAATATAGTGGAAGATTTGACCCAATCGCCATCCGCTATGTCGACACTTGAGGTACTGCAAAATTGCCCATCCCAAAAGCAGGCTTTATTATTAGCTATCGGTGGGATAGACCCAAAGGATTCTAATCTTGTGTCCTTTAATCATAAAGGATACGATCCTCAGTTACCAGCTCAACTAGATTTCCTCATTCAAGTGAAAGCCCTCAACAAAATTGTTCATCGAACAATTATTGATGAGGGGGCATAACATGTATTATGTCGATGAGTTGCTGGAAAACTTTAGGATCTCCAACCTTGTCGCGATCTTCGACAACATTAAGAGCATTTGACGGACGAATGTATACCCCATATGGTATTCTAAGTAACTTGCAAGTTGAACTAGGAGGGAAAACAGTAGAAATATATGTTGAAGTAATCGACGGAAACCTCGATTACAACATCCTACTGAGAAGACCATGGATATATGCTATGGCTGCAGTTGTGTTGACCTACTTTAGAAAGATTACATTTCCTTTTCAAGGAGGAATTACAATCGTCGACCAACAAACATTTCTCCCAAATAGTTCCCAAGTTACGGGAAGCATTCTGATGATCCATGGAAGCCCCCATACGCTTCAAAATATCGGAGTAGGCCTACTAAAAGACCCTATATTAATGGGGACTTTTTCCCTTCTGCCTCCAATCAATCTGTCGGAAGTAGCGACGGTAGGAACCTGCAATATGATATTTTCAATTCAAAAGATCCCAGAAGACGATATAAACATGGATCATACGCAAGTATTGCCACCAAGCCCAATAGAAATATTGTAGAAATCAATGTTTTCGGCATGGGAGGTAGACCCGAATCAACGCTCATCAAGTGTGTGGATAGATAGGTCTAAGGAATATGGCACCCCTTCAGATCCTTGGTCGCAAGTGCATTACACCGACGAAGGAATTGTTCAATCAATGGTAATTGAAGGGGCGCCATGGGAAGATTACCACCATCGTTCCCATCTTCCGGATTGTAAAGAAGATACTCCTAATGACCTTCATCATCCTTCAGTTTTTGATTTCCTATCAAATACTGTAAACACGGTGGATTCTGAGCGAAACTTGTCCAACATTGAAGAGACTATCACCATAAATATCTTGACCAAAACAGATGTTGTAGAGAATATTTATGTTGGCAAATGTTGTTCTCCTTCATAACTAGAAATATACAATTCTCTTTTTCGCAAATTCAGAGATGTCTTTGCTTGGTCATATGATGAAATGCCAGGCATTGACTCGAGTATAGTTGAACATGAAATCAAGATGTATCCAGATGTCAAACCAGTACAACAACGGCTACGGCAGGTGCACCCCAAGAAAGCCGCTGCCATCAAGGTGGAATTTGAAAAGCTTCTCCATGCTGGTTCCATTTACCCGATTCCTCTAACCGATTGAGTATCGAACATTGTTCCTGTTATGAAAAAACAAGGAACGATTAGAGTGTGCGTCGATTATAGGGATGTAAATCAAGCTTGTCCAAAAGACAACTACCCTACACCCTTTATTGACCAGATAATTGATGAATGCACCGGATGTGAAATCTTTTCATTCATGGATGGATTCTCCGGGTATAATCAAATAAATATCCGCCCACAGGACCAGTCAAAGATTGCATTTATTTGTCCGTGGGGCACATTCGCATATCGCAAATTACCCTTTGGTTTAAAGAACACAGGGGAAACATTTTAGAGGGCAATGAATTATGCCTTCCATGACATCAAAAACATCGTTCAACCATATCTCGATGACCTTCCGGCTCATTCGCGAAAGCGGATAGATCATCTGCAGCATTTGAGAGCGATATTTCTACGTTGCCGACACTACAAAATACGACTCAATCCACACAAATGTGTGTTCTGTGTCAGTTCTGGTCATTTACTTGGCTTTGTAGTCTTAAAGGACGGGATTCGTCTCGACCCATGTAAGGTTCAGGCAACCATAAATTTTCCTCCACCTTCAAATTTGCTTCAGATTCAGAAACTCCAAGGGAAAGCAAACTTTCTGAGGAGGTTCATTCCAAATTACGCCAAACTTGCTAAAGGTTATACACGTCTATTGAAAAAGGAAGTGCCCTTCATCTAGGATCAGGTCGCGCAAGCCTCCTTTGATGCTTTAAAAGAATCCCTAATGAAAGCCTCATTAATGTACGCTCCCGATTATCAAAAAGAATTTAACCTGTATCTGGCTGCAGCAGATACAACCATCGCAATGGTTTTAGTTCAAGAAGACAATGGAATTTAACATCCTATATATTATTTAAGTAGAAACTTAAATGATACAAAAAGCAAATATTCCTATGTTGAAAAGCTGGCGCTCGCAGCTGTTCAAGCGATACAGAGATTTCGACACTATGTCCTCTTTCGAAAAACTACCATTCTGTCAGATTGCAACCCCATGACTTATATATTGTCGTGACAGTTGCTGGGGGGAAAATATTCAAAATGGATAGAAATTCTACAAGAGTTTGATCTGGAATTTGTAAAATCCAAGTCAAAGAAAGCCCTGGTTTTCGCAGAATTACTATGTGATCTCCCATCGTCGTCCAACGATGAAACATCAGATGAAACAATCATGGATGAATCTTTGTTTCTAATATCTTCAAGCAATCCGTGGTATGGAGATATAATCATCTATCTCCAAACCCAAAAATATAGGCCTAATACCTCCCGCTCCGAACAAAAACATATTCGATACCAATCAAAAGACTACATGATCGTTGGTGATACGCTTTACCGTCGTGGCATCGATACAGTTCTGAGGAGGTGCCTCACCCATGAGGAAGCCGAAAAAGTCCTGAATGATTGCCATTCAGGCACGTGTGGGGGGCATCAATCTGGTCACGCTACGGCACAAAAAATTTTACGAGCAGGATACTTCTGGCCATCAATGTTCAAAGATTGCATAACCGCAGTCAGAAGTTGCCATGCCTGTCAAATTTTCGATAGCAAAACCAAAAGACCACCCACACCTCTGCAGCCAATAGTTGTTGTTGGGCCATTCGCCAAATGGGGTATTGATTTCATGACATGTAACCCCACCTCGACTGGGGGGCATGGGTATATCATAGTCGTAGTGGACTATTTTACCAAATGGGCCGAAGCGATGCCTACATTAGATAACACTGGTGAAACAGCTGCCCTTTTCTTTTTCAATCATGTAGTCGCCAGATTCGGCGTTCCACAGGCTATAGTCATAGATCATGGATCACATTTTCGCAATCACATGATGGCCGAATTAGCTGCCAAATTAGGGTTGTCTCACGATAGCTCTACTCCATACTACCCGCAGGCCAACGAACAAGTTGAAGCAATCAACAAAGTCCTGAAGCGCATGCTGCAAAGGATGATTGGAGTCCACAAAAGGAGTTGGCACCTGATCTTGTACTCGGCCTTGTGGGCATACCGAACATCGGTAAGGAATGCAACCGGGTTTACACCCTTCCAACTGGTGTATGGCCTAGAAGCAATCTTACCAGTTCAGTGTGAAATCTCGTCCCTCAAACTCGCAATCGACCTTCTCCCCGAAACTTCAAAAGAGGAGGCTCGTTTCTTGGAACTAATCCAATTGGATGAAACCTGTCGTGATGCCGCTTTGGCTAACGAAGCCCATAAGAAACGATTCAAGGCGCAGTTCGACAAGAATGTCAAACCCGTGTCTTCTTAGAAGGTGACCTGGTCTTACTTTACGACCAAGAATCTGATAAATTGGGAGCAGGTAAATTCAAGTCTTTATGGATGGGCCCCTGTATTGTTAAATGTGTATTAGCAAAAGGAGCCTACGAGTTAATGGATTACGATGGAATTCCACTTGCGCAACCCCGTAACAGGTTGTACCTTAAGCGTTACTATGCATGATTCAGTATGGTAACCCATATGCTTTTGTTACATTTTTGTTTTCGGTAAGGGTAATCATTTTGGTCAAGTAAATCCATTTTTTACATTTTTCGCAGATGTCGAACCTATTGGAATCTTTTTTTGGATATGCCGACGGAGCAAGTCGTAGTTCGCAAAACCTATCTTCTGCGGCCTGGGCCATTTTTGATCCAAGCGGCGAGTTAGTAAGTTTCAGAGGGGTATGTATTGGTCGATCAACAAATAACATCGCTGAATATAGCGCGTTGATAGGACTTCTCTCTGATGCCATCACACATGGCATACACCGACTTGTCGTTAGGCTAGACTCACAGCTCGTCATACTACAACTCACTGGTATCTACTCCATCCGAAATCCAGCTATCTATCGCATGTTCCTAAGGGTCAAGATTTTGGAGAGGCAATTTGATTTTATTCAATATCAGCATATTTCCAAAAGCATAAACACATTAACTGACTCCTTGGAAAATTATGTGTTAGATAGACATTTGCAACATTTATAAAAAGAAGCATTTCATCAATATTTGCATTTTGGATCATGTAACTTAACCAAAATAAAACTCCGAAAATCAAAAATATATATATAACTTCTTATGGTTTACACATAATGTTCTGTAACCAAGACAAAATTGGTCAAATGACCTAAGACTCAAAATTCTAGGGGGCACCCTAGTCTAATGATCCTGGTGATAACAAGTCACCGCCTGTGCAATCATGCGTAAAAGCCTAGTCCATCGACTTGGCACGCCAGTAGTATGTCACTGCAACCTCAGAGGAAGCGCGTCAGTCCTCACATCTGGAATACCGAGAGTGAGGCCCTCAACCTGATCCTGTAATGCTGAAAGAGTCTCAGCCACATCAAGGTCACGAAGGATATCCCTTCCCACAGCCTCTCCTGCTGGAGCGGCAGCTAGCACTCTCAGACGTACTATTGGTCGAACGGGACCAACATCTACATGAGCACATGAGTTTTGATTAGTCTTGACAAAATAAAGCACAAGGACATTATAAAGAGAAACAATAAACAGAAATATGGTCAAAGAATTTACCAATGGCACCCCACTGCTCGCCAGCCGGCAGTACCAAATCCGGGTCACCCCGGAAGTCCATACCAGCATATGGATACTCGGAAAAAACCATCTCCTAACGATCGAACCACCCGAAGAAGGTATCAGAAAAGGAAACCTGAGACTGACCAGCATGTCTGGACATATGGTCGACCCATCTCTGCATCCGTGGCTCAGTCGGTGGAGGTAAACCAAGTGAAATATACTGCGGCTGCATCAGCGGGATCTTTTCCAAGGAAAAGGCGGTCAAAATAGAACCATATCCAAAGTTCTTCAATCTTTCGTTTTTCACCTTGGTCAATTGTTCTTTCATCACAAAGAGTACTGCATCACACCAGTTGAACACCTTCGGTTCGAGGCATTCTAAGGCATACTGCATATAAGACCGGTTGGCCACATGAAGAGCCACACTACCAGCCATCCTACCAAAGGTGAACAGAATGGTCCTCAGGGACCTGTCAGTGACATCTCGGATGATGATCTTGCCATCTTTACTCGGCTGAGATCCCTCTCTACAATACCGACGAATGTAATCTCTCACAGATTCACCCCCACGGGCCGAACCCGATAATGAGATAAGGGCACCCCACCTCGATAGGCCGGTCAAAAAATAGATGTCCACGATAGTCAAGGGGATGGATTTGCCCCTAATCTGGAACACCTGGCTGGTAGGGTCCCAGGCATCGAGCAAATACTGCAACAAGTTGATTTGTTGCCTCATGCTAGATATGCGAAAAAACTTAAACAGGCCACAGTTCCGCAGTGCATTTACCGTAACCGGATCATGTAAAGCAAGCATGTCCTATTCTTCATGCTCATGTTCTCGCCATGTAATAGGCATTTTGCTCCAATAAATCTCTAAAAACAAACAAGAGAAGAGTTAGATCCTGATTTGGTGAAAAACAGGCAAAAAATTTCCATTGAAAACTGTGCACAAATTTCCCTCCTTGCACCCATCGCACCCTCAACAGTGTTCTGGGTGCATTGCATGCCAACTATCTAGTGGGTAGGCCAACATGCAACGCACCTTTCGATATAGAAAGGGTGCGATGGAGCCAGAGCGAGTTTTTCAAACCCTAGAGGCTCAGAAAAACCAGAAATCAGGCTCAAAATGCAAAATGGAAAGGATGAAATGAAAGAGCTCGGGTTTAGCTCCTACCTGGTCCAGACGGTGCCAAAAATCGTCCACAGAATCTCCCGGAATCAGTTGGTGAAAATCAAGGGGGAAAGCACCTCCAAGGCTCCAACAGACCAAAGTTCAAATGAAATGGTAAAATGAAGGGTAAAAGCACTTTTAAATTACTTTTTACATAATTCAAGTAAAATATTAGTGTCTTAACTCATTTTCCAAATATGTATTGTTCATTTCTAACTAGTTTGATGAAGCAATTGAGCATGCAGCACAATCTTTGAAAGAACAAAGTTGTTAATGGTAAACTCAAGAAATGACCGTTATATCGAGCACTTTTAACGCGGAATTCAAGCTCGTTAAAAAATAAACATAAGCTATGAGCAAGTGTTTCCCCCAGCGTTTAAGCTCATTAAAAAATGAACCAATTTCCGGTAAATAACCATCGTGAATGTATTACTTCAGCCTTTGAAACCTTGGTCGTGTTCTCATCATCACCTCCACTCTGTATTGGCCGATCATTCACCTCCACTTGATTGTTTACTCCTTTTGAGGAACAGTTGCGAAGAGTGATCTTGTTAGCCATCCTTGTGACACTGCCGTGATTGGAAAATTCCAAACCTTACCTGGAATCAGCTACTACCCGAATCTATCACTCGTTCCTCAAAAACGAGTCTCCTTTAAGCTCTTTTCAACTGACTCGTAAAATATGAAAAGATTGTCGAGCCATTGGCCTCTCCAGCTCGTTAAAGTGACCGGAAGTGCTATCCCTCCTTTATATTTTAATCTTTTTGGACCTAAGGGATTATTACACAAAAATATCGAGTGCTTGTTTTGTTCAGATCGTTAAAATTACCGAAAATTCATCCCTTTTGTATTATTTTATACTTTTCGGACTTAAGGGATTAGATGACGAAAAAGAATTTTTGGAGTTTCCTTTACGTCCCTTTTCAGACTCTCTAAAATTGAAAAGGACCGAGTTATCTTTGTCGTTAAACTCGTTAAAACCTAATAGCGACAAACTTGTCTATAACAGACAAGAACGAGTTTCACTATCGCTAGGCTCGTTAAAACATAGCGATGGGTTTGCCCGAAGGGAAAATTATAGAACAAGCATATGTTATCCTCCTCAAGCTTGAAAAAAATAAAGAGGTACTGGTCAGCAATGGCTGGGGAAAAATTGGGAAGAAAACTTGAAGAAACTTTTTTGGTAGCAAGTCGCTCTTGAACATGACACTTTCACTCCGCATCCAAGTCGTTCCATTCACTGGTCACATCACCATGGTTCCATCACACCATCCACATTTGGGGTTAATGCTACCAATCCATCATGTCAGTGTCGCTGATATGTTCAAGAGAAGTCGCTCAGAGAATTCACCTGTGTCTCACCCACTATAATACATTTTCGCTCCATTCTTTCATGACCGCCACCTTGAACCTTATATCACCAGATCGTTTTCACCTCCATTAAAATCATTTGCTCCATTCTGTGTCATTGATGTGGGATTTACTAAGGCCCTCTTATGACGGATCGCTTCTTGTCGACATCAGCTCATTATCCAAGAAGTCTATCTAGGAACAACCCTTTCAGTACTTTGAAGCGTGCATGCCTCAATGGCAAGTTTCTCACTTCCGGTGACAGGTTTACATCAATGGCCTTCGACCAAAAGATTTTGCGTGGTCTTCGACGCCAAGTCCCTTATTCACACCACGTGAATTGTACTGCAGTACCTTGAGGGTCATTATCATTATCGGTGATTCCTCTCGCGCCTGTTAACAGCTTACATCATTGGCTGGTAATCAGGCAATGTCTTTCCATGTTCGACTCCAGAACATCTCTCACGTGGATCGACTTGTACTTTGAGTGAAGATCGAAAGAGATTGAAGACCCCGGATCTAGTTTCATCCATCCGGGCTGCGAAATATATTCAGGAAAATAAAGACATCAAATTACATCATTGCTGCACAGATAATCATGCAATCTAAGGGATGATGGCTCTACCAGAATCATCAGTATACACTCAGACGATTGTCTGTCCTATATACATGAAAATGAATTTATAAAGCTGAGCATGGGAATGCTCGCCTCAGCTAGATCATGAAAATATTATGAAGATAATGTATTGTATTGTATCTTATTACAGGTCGCCTTCCAGCTTGAAAAAACTTCGGACCCTCATGATAAAGCATTTCACCCGACATCAAAAGATTAATGACCTCATGCTTTAGGGGGCAACTGTTATAGAAATTTTTTGGCACTGCAACCCCAATCATAAATTTCCATAAACTAAGGGCTCCTAAGTCCCTAAAGGTGTTGTTCCAACCCCTAAAAGAACAAGGTCAACTGATTACAGCATCTCCCAGAAGTTCTCCATGAAAAACTACTCAGAACTGGTCAAAACTAGACCATTTCACCTGCTCCATAGTCAAAGTGTGTTGCATCCCACCTGGATACACACAGTAGGTGTGATGCATGTTGAAAAGCCCTTCTATGGGGTGCGATGGGCGAGAAGGGACAAATGGCAGGGTCAATCCACAAGGTGGAGGAGCATGGAATCTTCCAGAAACTTCTCCTATGACACTTGCCTCTCTGCATTCGACCAGGGATGAGTAAGAGATCATCAATCTCCAAGTGGAATCAAGAACTATCAGAGAGAAGACACTAATCAAATCTCAAAAGCTGACTCACCTCCCTTGCAGACATCTATATATGGATCCCTCATCCCAGAGATCCAGAGGCTGGAATTTTGTATCTTGTAAGGAAGTGTTGTTGGTTTCTTGGTGCAATATCATAGTGTTGGGTGATCTAAGCTTTTCATGAGGTGAAGAAGGGCTTTCTTGCCAAGAGGATGATGCTGGGTCAGAACAATTGGTTGTAATCCTCTTTGCTATTTCTTGATTATTAATAAAGCTATTCAAGTTTTCCTCCACATTCTTGTATGATTGATGATTTATGCATTTGTGTGGTCAATATACATCTGGTCCTGTATTGTTTATGATAATAGATATATGTTCTTGGATAGTGTTATGCTGCTTTGATTCTACAGGTACTCTTTGAAGCTGGCTAGACAAGAAAGCGAGTGGCAAAGACCTGTCAGAAGAGAGAGGAAATGAGCAAGGAACCAAGCGCAAGACAGAGGTTGGTCTCCTTATTCTTCTCTCATCTATTTCTCATAAAGGAAAACGAAAGTAGTTTTTAGTGTGTTTGTTTCTAAGGTGGCTACCAGCCTTAGTGGGACTAGCAGCTCTGTATAGACACTAGTTTTCCCGATAACACCGACTGCTGACTAGGTTGTCCTTTTTTTGAAAATTCGCCTATTTGGGAAAGTGAACAAAACTCGTTTCTGGAGTTATACGGAGTCCGTTTCATGTAAAACAAGTTGCGCCAGATTCAAGATGATGAGAAATACGTGGTAATCTAGGTTCGACAGCAATCTGACAACTTTTAATTTTGAGCTATTTTTTTGAGCACCTGATCAATTAGGTAGGTGTGACAATGGGGAAGTGCATGACAATTTTGAGATGGAATGGAAGAAGATGACGGCATAGTAAAATCACCCTGGGTGTTAGCAACTCGTGAGGTGTTGAACGGGATTCATGAACTCCTACGATTCAATGTGTATAACCTCATGTGAGTGTGCATATATAATCACCGATAGCTTATATGCAATTCTAGCCACTGACAACAATGGCTTCTAGATCTTATGAGAGTCCCTCCATATCTTCGGCAGTGCATGGCATGGACCCTGCAATTTCCACTTCAGTACTTTCGTTTGATGCAGGGAGCTCATCTCTCCCTTACTTTCTGCTAATTCAATTTCAATATGCAGTCTACTCAAATATTCAGTGGATGGTTGATTTGTTAATAGAGCCATGTGATTCACAAATGAATTATGAGACATATAATACTTCTACTTAGCCTTTGATTCATTTCTGTAGCCTTATGAGTAGATGCACTAGTATTCATATAATTTTGAATCAATTGAATAGGCTACATATTTTCTAGATGCATCTGTTAGATCACCTCCGGATTCTCTAATTTGTGAGAAAAAATAAGACAAACAACTTGGTGTTTTCAAATTGTAAAATAGATTTATGTTGTGTGTCACTTCCTATTTATGTTTTCACATTGCCTCTCTCACTCTCAGTTGTCAGAAACCTTGAGCACTACTGAGAGGGGGGTGGGGGGTGAATCAATAGTGTGATCTATATAAAAATTTTACCAACTTTAATCTTCTCAAACGATTCATGCATAAATTAATCAACATCATATTAAACAATAACAAATTATAACATGTGAATCATATATGTAGAAACCAAAACAACCATAAGATCAACAATGCACAACACTTCAATCACACACATGATACATAAGATATCTGGAGGAAACCCTTTTTGGATAAACTCGACCCTTGTTGCTGTTGCGCTTCCTTGAATCTTTATTATGTCAATAAAAATGGTATTTTACATAGCACGTTAGCTACCACTAGCTAGGAGACTCGATCCCAAAAATACAATGAGTTGACAATCACCAACTATTCCATCTACCACTATGAAATGACCATTTCCACAACACTACTACTAGCAGCTGCTAGAGTAAAATCACTGCTCCAACATAGAAAGCACCCATTTCCAAAAATCCACTACTCCACAATTCTATGTAGTACTCTATTTATTTCATTTTCAGTTTGGATCACCAAGACACTATGATCAATAAGAATCAACTTTGAAATATCAAACCTCAATAGCAAGACAATCTCATCATCAATAAAAATAACCAACAATATAAATCTCCAAACCACACATCAATCCTCCTGGATGCTCACTCTTAAAAATATCTCTATCGGTAACAAAATAAATCTGAATACAATAACTCAATGCTCAACACTAATTTGCAGATCAAAACCAAACTATGCAACAACTAAGTCATCAAATCATACAACAACACAGAATGACAATATGATCAACACACTCAACCATCAATAAAAACTCATGTAGACATATAAAACACATGCACTAAAGCTACAATAAAATATCCTCCATTAAAACCCCTGCAACACAACCATATCAACAAGTCAATCTCTGATCTAAAACTGTAGCAACTACAACTATAAATCTACTCCCCATATTAGTACCAACCGAGAGCCACAATCTACAAAAAAAAAAAGATTATACATGTTGATGTAATGTAGCTCCATTATCCTGTGAAATATTCCCCATTTATGAGCTTTGATATTCTCTCCAATTCTGCAAACCTGTAGCACACACTCTTTCTCCATCTAACTATTTATTCTTCACACTCTAGGATTTTATAATTGATGGAAGTTGAAATGAATACCCACCACTAAGCCTCCTCATTTTTTACATAATCACCTTCTAGAGGATGGCTAACATTTTCCGACCTTTTACTAAAAAGTCCTGAACAAAACCACTTAAAAAAATAATGAAAACATAAGAAGTGCACACATAATATGGAGAATTCACTTCCATGAGGTTTATGTGGGTTTCCTTCATAATACCTACTTATGTACTTGAATTTCCTTCACAAGAGCTCTATATACCCCTCGAAACTCAATTTTCCCACCTTCTTGGGCCACAAATTGGAGTTGATATTTAGGAGTGAGTGGACCTCTTGAAAATCATCCATGTACAATTTCACACCATAAAAGCATCTATATGTCTCAATAAAAGACATCAAACTCATTATTACAAGGCATATGCCAAGGGAGATCAAACTTGCAGCCTAGCTCTTCCGGAACGGGTCCAATATCTCTAGCACTTGTAGATCATCCTCCAAATCCTCTCATCAACATGGATCACAAACATATCCAAAACTTGTAGATCCTTTTCAAACTTTTTTCTACAACAAATTAGTGTCTATTAGATCTGTATACAAACCATGAGAGCTACCACATCAGATCCATCATCTAGACCATCATAAATTTGATATAAATGCATCAACTAGTCCATGAAAAGATTGACATCAATGCATCATGAGGGAAACCCAAGGTTGACATCAATGCCAACACAAACTAGGTGCAACTATGAATACCATAATGCCGACACCAGTTAACTACTGATATGCAATAGTTATTGCTTCTATAAAGGGATACTGCAAGGATGCCAACCATGAAACTCAACTCATTATAGGCCCCTTCATGATTTTTGGAGACAAAGAGGAAATATTAACAAAACAAAATATTTTAATTTCTTGTAAAACAAAGCTTCCACAAACCATAACTACATATGAATATTCGACTGAAAAAATGAAGTTTCATAAGTTATTCTTATGTTCTATTGATAAGCGTGATAAAGGAGCAAAGATTGGCTTATAAATTTTGTGAATCACTTAATGAAAAAGAGTTTTATGTGTTCGTTGTTGCCTATGTGTAGATAAAATAAGCCTCCTTTGTAGTTGTGCTATATAGTGCTATAGATTTGTAACTAATAGCTATTTTAGATTACGAAGATGTTATACAACAAAATGACCCCCTCATCAGCTCAGAGGGGAAAGACATGATAGCTGAAGCAAAGACCAAGATCACATGCCTTGTTTCCACACTAACACTGACAACCTGCTTTATAAAGTTTCTCTGTAAGCCTAAGGGAGCATTAGTGACCCTACTAACTCTAGTTGTTAGTTCGGGAACAACGTTAGTGGATTGTAATGAGCATCTAGAGGTCAAAGGAGAGAATTGAATCATAAATATCTCTATATTCCCTCCTAAATCTACTCAAAAAAGCAAGGAAACATCTCAAGTTCGACCTATTTGTGGGATTTCTAAATCCTAATGAAGGAGGCAAATGGGAAAGAGTTGAAAAGCATGGAAACATCATTGCTTTTACCTTAAGAGACTCATGGAGGAACTTGGCAACCCTAAATCAATTGCTACATAAGCAAAACTAGGGCTATGGTGATAGAGGTCAGATCATCTAAAAGCATAGCTTACTTGATTGTTAAGCATAGTCTCAAATCTAAGCATAAGAAGTTGGTAAGAAGGGAGAGAGAGAGAAGTTGGAGGGGTAAGGGAAGACTGATGCAACAGATGGTTGTAATCACTCTTTCGACATTAATATAGAACTACAGTTGTACTGTCTACTCCGTGGTCTTGGTAGTATCATTCATTTACTTGTTTGTCCAACACCTTTTAGCATGAGTAGCTTAGTTACGTGTAACTAGATGTCTTTTATGTATTCATGTATTAGTTATCAAGGTTGCATGTTGTGATTATGCTTCTCTCTTCTATGTGCAGGACATGATTTGGAGCCGGCTCAGGGGACTTCCACCTAGCTGCATTGTGTTGTCCAAAAAATATACACAGAGGCTTGAGGTAATCAATCTATCTTGCTTTTAGAGTTAGTTATTGTTTATGGAAATGCATGTAACTTTGTGACAGCTGCAGATAATCTTACAGTCTGCTAAAGGTCCCGAGAAGACCTTTGAGGGTATCTCCATTCTCCATACACTGTGCATTTTATCCTATAGCAGAATTGGCAACTCCGCTGGGGACTATACATTTAGTTCCCGGTTCACCCAGATAGTTCTCAGTTTCCTCCTCCTTCTAAGACCTCCCTATACTTCTGCATTCCCTTTCTGACCCACCAAAACCTTGCTGCATTCTTCCTTCATATATTCAGCCTTGAATCTGATCCTAAAAGCCCTATTTTGAGCTCTTTTCCCACACTAACGCAGGTTAGTAGACTAAACAGTGCTTTATAAAGCTCTGTGTCTGCACAAACAGAGCGTTAGTGGACCCAGTAACTCTCTGTGGCCAGTACTACAGAGCGTTAATCCCCCAAATCTTGACATACAGCTATGTCTGTAAACTCAAAGGGATGGGAAGCCTGCTCATGGACTGAAAGGGATCTGCAACTACATTTTGTTAGAAAGATCGGTGTCCTAAAAGATTGTTTTTTTAAAGAAATAAGTTTTTTTTTTTTCTTTCTTAAAAAGGTTTTATCAAAGAAAAATCAACAATTTTTTATTCATTCTTCTACTTAGCTGGTTACAATATGCTTTATTTTGGTTTCAAATAGTTGTTAGAAAGCATTGGAAAGATTTTTGTTGGTTATGCATGTGTTATAATGACTAGGATGCATGGAACAAATATGAATATGTGAAATACTCTCACCTGTAGAATACAACTTGTTTCATCGAATTGAATATTTTTTTCAAGCATTGTTTTTTGCATGATTTTTGAGTCAAAGTCCCATCACATTTCATACGTCAACTCTCCTACCGAAGACACTAAAAAACTACACATAAAATTTACCTAAAATCAATCAGTAATTCTTTTTTGAGCAAACAAACATTAGTTCAGGCTAGGATCTTGGGATAGGCGGTGTGAGTAAACTGCCCAAGATCATAAATCAAAACTAGTCTCATTAAAAGAGAGAAAATTCCTTCTACACTCATACTACGGGGCACACTCCAGTCAAAGCGGAGTTAAATACGAGACAACATCGAACTGTAAGTGAAGGTAGCCCGCCTTCCCTTGCAACTCCTTTGGGTATTTTATGTAATGGGGATCCCTTTGGGGATTTCAGAGCTATGTCAGGGACTCAGGTATCTTGCCCATATAGTGTATTGTCTGTGACTATGTCCCCCTTGGTAGTGTCTGTGATCTGAGGTATCCTTAGTGGCCAAAATTTTAGGGACTTACACAAGGTGACTGGGGTAGGCTACCCTGGTACCTAACACAGATGGACCTACTTTATCTTCAGTTTTTGGGAGGGTGCTCGTCTTCACGAGAATACTTGACCCCTCAATATGAGGTTCGGGCAAAGCTCTAGAGTAACCGTAACTATACATTTAGCCAGCCCTCTCTGTTATTCATTGCGATACTAGGTTTCATCTCTAGTGATCGGTTCTTATCAGACAGGGTCATTTCCCTCTGTTTGCTAATTGATCAACTTAGTGTATTTTTTATATTGTTTAGGTACCCGAGTGTTATCATTGAGACTTTAACAAATATCATGATAAAATTTATTGATAAAAATTAATGGTCACTGTGGCTACATCCGGCCCTCATCATCAATCTAGACGATTGTTAGGACTTCCTCCACTCATTGTGGAAGATCGACCGAGCTCCAGTGAACTGGATCCCCATCTTCGAGAATTCAGTCTCCTAGATCTCACATGGAATTTTTTTGGACAACCGATGATTCAAGTTTACTAGAGGATTTCTTTACTGCAGGATTTCTTCCTCCCTTTAACCCTCCGCTCACGAATCCGTTGGACCCACTCTGGTTCCCGTGGAACCTATACTCCCTGTTTATTTAGTTGGAACATTTCCATCCATCCTGTCGACGACTAACGGGTCATGGAACTTTGTGTACACTTTTGGTCCCCCACCACTTCCCCAGTTGACAATCACCACCACACCAGTGATGGTGAACCCTACTATCCTGTTTGTCCCAGGTACAAACCCTAACATGACACCCTCCACGAGTGGAACCCAGCACACCCCTTTAGTGTCAAACTCTATACCTTCGACAAGTGCTACATACAACGCTCCTTATAATGCTCAATATAGCATGGTTAGCGCGGGTCCCCTCAACCAACAATATGGTTGGCATGTATTGTATAATTCAAACCCCTAGATTCAAGTATCTGGGGGCACTCCCAATATGTATATATCGATCGGGAACATAACAGTTCCCCCTCCACTTTCAGGCATGCATGGTCAATCATTGATTGACATGAGTGCTCCTTATGTCAATCAAAGACACATGGTTAGTTCTGTGGTGGGTGGGAATCCTCAAGGACGTCTCAACCAATCCATGGGGCACCCTACTCACAAATTCAAATGAGTCAAGGGGGCACTACTTATCTTGGGCGCAATTCTATACCCCAACATCACAATCCCATGGAAATCCACACTACAATGCCATACCCCAAGGCAACTACTATACCACGCAACCTATGTATAATATTTGGACTCAAATGATGGGAGGACCACAAGGATCCTCAAGTCATATGTCATCGCCTTGGTCCAAGTCGAGGGCACCACACACTACACCTTTCTTGACAATGTTGGATAACCCTGACTTGTACAAACTTACAAATGACCCCATCTATCATAACTTACTTTGGACACCAATCCTACATAAAATACCAACAAACATCCCCAAGTTCGAAGGGAAACAAGGGGAGGATCCGGGAACCCATATCACCACCTATCATCTTTGGTGTGTTTCCAACTCCATAGTGGATGATAGTGTTCGGTCACATCTTTTGCCCCGCACCCTCACTGGCAACACAGCCAAGTGGTACATTGAGTTACCACACGCGTCAATAAATACCTTCAACGCTCTAGCGATGGAATTCTTAAAGCACTTCCAACTACCCATCCACTATGAGACTAGGGTAGAGCTCCTCACTTCATTATGTCAGGATACCGCCACCCACATCTCTGATCATATGCATGAATGGAGACGTGAGCGGAGGTTAGTCAAAGCTCCCCTCTCAGACTATCTCTTAGTAAACTAGTTCTGCAAGTCCCTACTCCCTCAAATCACTAAGGATGTCGCCTTAGGCGGTGCGGTCATAGAAGACCAATTGATACATCATGCCCAACACTTAGATTTGATATATTCACAGTCTGGCACTCTTTATGATGTAATCCCTAATGCCCCTCGCAAATCCAATGCTTCCACTACTCAACACCCTGGAGCGCACGCTGGTGGGATTGTCAACACAACCTCTGGGACTGCTGTAAAACAACTCAGTGGTCGCATTGCCCATATGTTAGTGGACCCCTCTACCAAATCAACTACTCTTCCTACCACCCCAATAAACTCTGTGTAGTCTATGCAAAAACCCAGTGGTAAGAACAAGAAGAATAAGAAAAAGACCGCTCCTTCTGAGGTTCAGTCAACAAAGTAGCAAAACCCAAAGCAGAAGGCCGCTGCGCCTCCTAACAATGGAAAGGATAAACCCACCAGATTCCCTTGAAAAATTCGTGTTGAAGACCACACGACCTATTGTTGCTCGTGCCTTCAAGAATGCACAGATCTCATTGCTAAAAGGGATACTAGTAGGACCCCCCTGTCCTTATTAATCCTTTCCCCGCTAAGTGGTAGCAACACCTCATTGCAAACCAACCCCAACCCCCCAAGGGGGCAAGAGTGGTTCACAAAATTATTCAGCTGGTGAAGGATCTTCTACCATTTACACCTTTGAAACAGTCGATATACAAACAAGATCCAAATCCTATGGAGCTCCTGTCGCTCATGCAGAGGAACCTTCCTCAAGTCAAAACCCATTGCCACCCAACGATTTGCATATCGAAAGGTTGGTTGCTGATTTTGTAATTTTTCCCCCTGAAGGGGCACTTCGATGCACAATGCACAATACATCTGCCCGTGCCACCCAAAACTACACCATTGTAGAAGATTTGGTGCAAGCACCGTCGGCTATGTCAACATTCGAAGTATTACAAACATGTCCAACATAAAGGAGAGCTTTGATTTCAGCTATTGGTGGTATCGACCACAGGATTCCGCTTGCAATTTTCAAAATGGAAAAGTGTAAACCTCCCCTTTCCCACCAGCTTGCATTTCAAGTGGAAATTTTTTCGAAAGGTAAAGGTATACACAGAACTGTCATCGACGAAGGTGCTTCTACCTACGTCATGTCAGCTTCATGTTGGTTTTCTTTGGGTTCTCTAACCCTATCCCATCCATTGAATTCCATTAAAGGTTTCGACGACCACATTTTCATCCCAAAAGGTTACCTAGCTAGCTACCCCATCACTTTGTATGGGAAAATGGTAACGGTGGACATAGAAGTCATAGTTAAAAAACTCAACTATAATCTCTTGTTGGGTCGCAGTTGGACGTATGCCATGACGACCATTGTATCTACGTTCTTTCGCATCATCCTATTCCCATTGGATGGAAAGGTAGTTACAGTGGACCAGTTCTCCTTCTACACCCCTGATTATTCCTCGTTACCAAGCGGCTCTGTACCCCTAGTAGGTGGTGTACCTAACTATTACATCAATATCATGTTGTGCTTATCAACAACCCCCCCATTTATTAGTTTAGTAATAACATTTATAAATGGGGACCCTTCCAAAAAATCAAATCTTAGCATCTAATCATGCCTTTTGTTTTTAGAATAAAATAAGATGTCAAAGTGGAACTTGCTAAAACATGGAAAAAGGACCTTTTCATACTTTAGGTGCATAAAACTTCATAAACATTAAGTTTCCTAAATAAGCTTCACATGATCAAAAAGCCTAAGAATAACTTTATACCTGGGAAGTCGTGAATATCAAAGTAAATCTTGAAAAACCCACTTTAAAGAATATTATTCTCGCATCGCAAAAACAATTGTGGTGGACCTTCCTTATAAAAGTTACTCCATTAAAATGCGATCCGCAAAATGCAAAATCTTAAAATTCTCGTAACCTTATCGCATCGCAATTTCAAACCACGCGGCGCTATTTGATAAAGCACAAGAGGATATTGCGAAATGCAATGGCATCTCGCATATCGCAACAAATCATATTGTGGTAGGTCTTAACGAAAACAAGTATTTGTGATATAGCGATCTGCGATATTGCGTAGCAAATCGCAAAATCATTTTAATCGCAACTTAAAGGGCTCACTATTCTAGGAGAGTACTTCATGACATTCGATGTGAAGTTATGAACATTAAGTTAAGCATAACGGTTCATTAGTGGACCTTTATTAAAAAACAATTACGATCAGTTATGAAAGGTCATTTGACTTAAAGTTGATATCTTTTGAAGTGATTTAGAATTAAAGACCCTTTGTCACCTTATTTTCATACTCTCTATTGATTATTGCTACATTCACTATCATTTTTATCCTATTTCTCTTTTTTCTTGTAAACTTTCAGGAAGAACACACTAAGCAGAACATCCGAAAAAATGGTGAAGAAAGGAAAGGCACCCGCTCCTGAAAAGTCAAAAATGACCCCATTGTTCATAGACACTACCTGTAATCGAGATGCAGGAACATCTACATGGGAAACTATGTATCAGTTACTGGAGGAAGAAAAACCGAGAATTATGGAAATAACAGTTACAGTGGATGGACTTGGCTCTTCTGATGCTTCTCCGACTGAGCTTGCATGCTCATTCTTGAACCACATTACTGCAAGGCCAAAGATACTCCCTTACACCGACATGGTTAAGTGGATTATAGATGATGTGACATATCTGACAGAGAATTCAAGACAACAAGCCAGGAAGTCATGGGGTCGTTTACTCCAGAAAACTTGAGGCTCATGTGTCATTTACCAGAACCCCAGGCCATCTACAACAAGCACTTTGTCGAGAAGTTCACCAAGGAGAATGAAGACTTCGCAGAATGCACAGAGCATTGGTCAAACAATGAGGAAAGACTCAAAAAGATAAAAATGGTATGTACTCCACTGGTTCTCTTTGTTCCCCTTATTGTTTTGCTGCCACTATGTTATGTAGATTGTTTGGTAAAACAAACAACAAAAAATTTTCATAAGAATGGTTACCCCTAGTAGATGCAACTATCAATGCTACAACAATGAATTGGGCTCAAATCCTATTAGATAATTTAGCCACTGCAATTTTATAATACAGAAGAAAAGGAAGCATTGCTTCGAGGGTTTACCCTCCATTTTTCATGAGCGCATATGTTATGGATGCTATTTGTTTTGGCTCCAAATTTCCTGGTATGGGATGGAAGTGGACGGTTCAAAATCCACTTCCCATTCAAATTTAGCACAAAGTCATGTGGGAATCAAATTTCGTGCCACATTTCTTCAAATGTTACGGAGTTATACTCCCGATTCATAAAAATATCTACAACAGAGATGCCCCAAGGTTTTCCCAAGAAGCTGAGGTAGATATTCTCCTCGTAGCGAGATGGTTTGGGGAATAATTATTCACGTATATCAGAGTATTTGGAAGTATTGCCTCACCCCATGTACTACCTCTTTACGTCCTAGACAAACTGATGGCTAGGGAGATAGCCTATCAGACATGTGGCAAGGGGGGGATGAGAAATGTATTGAAAGATTCCAAGAAGGCCATTTGGCCTTAAGTTCCTGTAACAGGTGGAGTATTTGCATTGCATGACTTAGGACATGCTTTCAAAGAAGTTAATAATGTATTATCTTTACAACTACCCAAGTTCCCGAGAAGGCAATGTGATCCCTTTTGTATTGTAAAAGATTTTACCACAATGGTTAAAATAAAAGTATTTTTCCATGAAAAAAATCCCTTTGATGATGTTTTCCTGCAGAAAAACACCTTCAAAGAAGTTCAGCATACGGTACAAATTCTTTTTGACCAAGAAGGTCTCCAAAATTTTGACAATTACAGAAAACAGAGGTTGTCTAAGGTCCCATTGGACCAATTACTCATCGAACCAGTAAGAGATCTTACTCCTAGCATAAGCATAAGTGAAGATTCAAAAGACAAGTCCAAAATAAGTTCTGAAAAAGAGTCGCCAGGAAAGTCTGGCAATCAATCTAAAAAAAAATCCGAAAATCAACATAGTAAGAATGAGGAATCAATAAAAGATATAGCCCTATCCACAGCAAAGTCTGATCAGCAGACTTTGTTTGTAAAACATGCTAAAGCCTCCACTCCCCTTACAAAGCAAGCAAGGCTGCTCATAATTGACCTAGAAGGAGAATGGGAAAATTTTAATAAGATACTTAACACAGAGGAACAAAATATAGAGCCACCAAAAAACACACAAGAGGCGATCGTAGAAATGGTAATGAAAAGGGCTGTTAGATCTTAGGAAACGGAGCATATTCCCATTTCTCCCACATCTAAGATTGTGTTGAGAATACAGGAAATTCCTCCTCTAGATGTATTCTACAGCCCTCAACATAAGGTCATCGTTAGAAGACAAGGAAAGAAAAGAAAGTTGGATTCTTTGCTCGCTCCTGAGGATGAACCTCTGGATGTTCTTTGGAAAGACCCATCTACAGATCCATCAGCGAATCTCACTAGGCTCTCACAGGTTGCAGAGGTACAACTTCTGCTAAAAGAAAAAGAAGATAGGATTTTGTTTTTGGAACAACAGTTACAGTAGGTCAGCATTAACTAGCATGCGGAAACACAGTTGGAAAAACTTCAGCAAGACTTTTAGCAAATGCAGTTGGCACATCAAAGCAGTTTAACTAGTAAAGAAGAAGAGTTATAGAGTATAATAGAACTACATAAAGATGATCCCAAAATAGAACAATTTGTCACAGAGGCACTTGGTCTAAATTCCTAGCTTCTACAATAGAAAGAACTATTATGCCAGAAGATTTCACAGTGGAATGCCCACTGCAAAATGAGCGATAACATAACAAATCAAGTTGTGGAATTACAACTTGAATATGATTCAATTTTTAAGAAAGTCTCAAACTTCTTAAACAAGAAGAAATCCGAAGAAGGGAAAATAGAAGACATTCCTAAAATTGATGAATCACACAAATAAATTTTATTTGCGAAATGGGATTCTCGGCTAAAGGAGGCAGAATAGGCAATGGAGGATGCGGCGACAACAATGAACAATGTCATCGAATGTGTAAATGAAAATCTACACAAGGCTAATTTGGTAGCAGAAACCACCCTTGGCTTTCTTCCAAAAGCACAACAACTTCAAGCAGTATGGAAACAAGTAGCAGATGAAAGGGTAGAGGCAATTAAACAGGTAAACAGATTGAACTGGTAAGCATACTGGCAATACCTAGTGAAACCACACAGCCAATGGATGACCTTGAAATGCCTGATGACTTCCATCAAGAAAATAGTGCCAGCACTCACCATTGTCGTATTTGCAGGACAATTGGAAGTTGAAGTCGGCCAACCGACACTCTGAAAACTGATGCTAGATGTTTGCGATCTCAAGGATCAGATACAGGATTAGTCATTTAAACCTCCTCATCTATTTTTGCAATATCTATTTTTAATTTTCATAGATTAGTATTTAAACCCCTCTCATGCATTTAGAGAGGGATCCAGAAATTTTATCAAAAACATTCTTCAAAACATGCACTTATGCCCCCCACTGAGGAGGTTTTGGTAAATTTAATGGAACAAGATTTATTATCTACTTGAGTTTAGCATCTTCTACTGAAATTGCATTTCTGTACTCTTAGTTGATGTTAAATTATTTGAAGATAGATCAATGTTGCTGGAGCATATGAGTAGGATGTTGGCATTATGATACAAGTGTTGTCCTTGATGGCAAAATGACAGATTATAGTGCAGCAGGTCAGTAGCAAAGAATTGATGATCAGACTACAAAGAATGAAGAAAGAAGAGTATATACGCAGGTTCACTATATACCAAGTAGGGTATACACGCAGGTTCACTATATACCAAGTCGCGTATACGGAGGTTCGCTATATACCAAGTAGGGTATACATGCAGGTTCACTATATACCAAGTCGCGTATACGTAGGTTCGCTATATACCAAGTAGGGTATACACACAGTTTCATGCACGGAAAAGCACGTACATGTCGGAAAGCTTATTTTTGGGTCCGTGGTATTGCACCCATGAGTGTTGATCCCAAGTATTAGGTCAATGGTATTGTTTTATTATGGTTTTGGTCTGTGGTATTGAGCAAGGCCTAAGACTATAAAAGGAGAGGAAGATCATTAGGCAAACGTATTGAAAAAGTCTTGAATATCTGAAGAAGTATGAGATCCAGTACGCAGGTTATGGGTTGATGATGTACTTCTTGATCTGAGCGAAGGAGGGATCCCACCGGTTGATGGAGAACAAGAACTAAGGAGAGATCAGGATCAAATGGTTTGAAATGAACTATCTTTATATGGTTGATTAAGCTTATTCTAGATCTGCATACTGACGTATGTGATGTTCTATAAATGTTATGAATATGACTGATGTCTGGTATAGCTTCAAAGTTATAAGAAAATATTTTTAGATCTGTACGCGGGTTGGCCTTGGAAAAAGCGCGTATGTACACGGGTTTGATTCATTGTAATAGCGTATACATTTTGAAGTTTGATGTTTGAAGTTGCAGTTGGGTCTGAGTGATTTTGCAGAGTTCTTTGTCTACTCTATGTTCTGGTGACTGTGTTGTTGACAGGGTTCAGTGTTTCAGTGATTCAGAAATTGATGATGCTAGTAGTGATTGTTTTGAGCTTCAATGATAGTTATGGGTCCAGTATGAAAATTGGATGAAACGTGGCCTTCAGATTATAGTGTTGTGCTTCAGGAGTATCTAGTCTGAAAATGTATGAAACATGGTACCCAGAGGAGAGAAGATTGTAGGCTGATGCCTACGTACTAGTATCTTCGCTAGTACAAGAGCAAAGGGGGTTGGAGCTCCCTTCCAGGAGAGTCTGGAGAATGAGAGAAGGTTGTAGCCTTCTGCAGGTTGTAGCCTGCGTGCTGGTAAAGGACTGCACCAGTACATTGTAAAAGAAGTTTCTTAATAAAGGAAGATAGAAACGAATTGCAGCAGGTGGTTTTCACCCACATTGGGTTTCCACCTTATATCATGGTGTTCATGTGTGTTGCTTATGTGTGTTGATCTATCTGTTTTACTGCTACTGTTGACTGTTAATATGGCTAATAATGTTCTGATGCATCCATTGAAGATCACATAACTGAATCATGAGTTTAATGGTTATACGCTAGTTGCAATAGACACAGTCGCGTATATACGCGGGTATACTTAACTGAAGTAGCGTATATGATTCTGAAGTATGAAAATGAAAAAGTATTATTGATTAGATAATACTGATTCACCCCCCCTCTCAGTATTATTTCCAACAATTGGTATCAGAGCAGGTCCTTTGGTAGAGGCTTGATCGCTTAAAGGAGATCCGTGGAACAATGGGAAAGAAGCTTAAGAAGAAAGCACATAAGCAGAAGAAGACATCTCAGAAGAACTATGACAGTGGGAGAATCGATTGGGGATTAGGTATAAGAAGCTCTTCAGATTCAGAATCATTTCAGAATGAAGATGAACTATCAGGTATGAATTTGCTATCCTCTGATGTTCCAGCTATCTATCCATTTGGAAAAGATGAAAGTGATAGCGAAACAACTGAATTTGCTCTTATGGGTGAACAAGAAAGATATCAAATAGAGGCAAAAGTTAAAAGTCTGACAAACAAAATTAGAACTCAAGAAGAACTTTTAAACATAAAGGATGGTGCCTTCAAAGAAGCGGCTACTAGACTAAAGACTCAACTAGAGTTATTCAAGGGCAAATATCAAAAGTTTCAGGATGAAGTAACATCTCTAAGAAATGAAGTCATTGAAAAGAACACAACAATCAAGGACCTCAGAGATCGATCCAGTTATTATGAAAGTCTTGAAGCTACGACCCTCTCGCTAAAGGAAGAACTTGAAGAAACAAAGAAGCAGAATAAAGATCTACTCCAAGCTATTGAAAAACAGGAAAATGAAGTTATCAGCTTAAAATCTCAGCTGGAATGTGCCTTCAGAATTCGTCAAATGCAGCGCGATGTGAATGAAGAACAAGAAAAGGAGATTCTCAAACTAAGGCAACAAATGGAAGAGGAAAGAAATGTTGAAGAAAACATGAAGAAACAATGTCTGGAAAAGGAAGAACAACTTCAAGTTGAGGTAAATATCTTGAGAGGTAAATTAGAAGAAAAGGATAAACTATTACGATTTCAAGATAGTACTAAAGCCTTGGATGATATTCTTAGTAGTCAAAGGTCTCCTGCTATCAAGACTGGTCTTGGTTTTCATGAATCTGTTGAAGGTGAATCTAGTTCACAAGGTGAGGCAAGGAACTCTAAAGAGAAACCTAAAATGATCAACAAGGAGATAAGAGAGATGAGAGGTCAACAATCAAGGAAAGAGATTCTTCAAAGAAAATCTTTTACTCCTATCTATGGAAGTAATAGTCGGCCATTTACTCAGATGAATAATATTGAATGTTATGAATGTCATAATCTTGGACATGTTGCAGCTAGATGTAGAAGAAGAATGGTTCAAGATCATCACATAAAAAGATCATCACATTCCAGGTACTTTAATGGATATTGTTTTTCTTGCAATATGTTTGGTCACAAAGTTGCTGATTGCTACAGGAGGAATATGAAACATGTAAGATGTTATGCATGTAACAAGCTTGGACATATAGCAAATGAATACAGGAACAAAGGACGGACATCACACCAAAAGGAGAAAACATCATCACACTTGAAGATATGGAAGAAGAAGGAAGTACAGTCAGAAAGATGTGGCACAGCACAATGTACTCAGATACAGCACAGCACAGACATAACAGACTCAGAGGGAGCTGAAAGTATAAAACTTCAGTATCCTGAATCTCATACGCAAGTTCCATAAAGGGAAGTCGCGTATATACGCAAGTTAGACACTGCAAAGTCGCGTATATGTCAGTCTGAGGAAAAGCAGTGGGGACAGGCTCAGAAAAAGGATCTGATATGATTCAGTCCATTATTTGCTCTATTGGTTAATAGTTACAGTCTGCTGAGGATGTGTGGAAATGTTTTGATACTTGTAAGATGTCTAGAAGTGTTTTGATCCTAACTTGATGATGATGATGTCTTGATGCTTATTGCTAATATATGCATGATCAGATCTAACAGATGGCACAGGTTGAGGGGGAGCATATGCCTTTAATAATTCATTGTTGGCATTATGGTTAATAGTCCTTGGTGATGATGCTTATATGGCTAAATGATATATCTTGCTATGATGTGGTTATGAGTTGTCCATGATAAAATCTCATATGATTCTAGGGGTTACATAGTTGATTTTCAGATCAGATTTATGGTTGATTCCTTGATGATGCATATATGGTGCTTACATGATAAGGAGAAGTACAAAGCTTGAATACACATCTTCCTCACTTGATGATGAGTCACTCATATGCTGCTGTCGTCATATGCATAAAAGATCATACAGTTATGATGCAGGCACTCTTGTGGATAAGGATTGCTGCTGTTGATGATATCAAGAAGTTTTGTCAAAAGAGCTTGAGCTCAAGATACATAGTGCTGATACATAGATGACTACTCAAAGTTGCTTTGTTGGAGACATGATGATGAGTTCTTATCTATATGATGATAGGTTGATACTTACATATGTTGATTGATGCAGATGTTCCTAAGTAATGATACTTGGATCATGTAGATCTTGACGTTGATGTAATGGCTATGGTGGTTTCACATATAATGAGAATAATTTCATGATGATGTTGACATCTATGTTTAGACATACCTTGTTACAGGACAGTTACAGGTTGCTGATATGGAAATGGTTGTACGCAAGTTTCATAAGGACTATCCGCGTATATACGCTTGTTTATGTGGATACAGTCGCGTATATGATAATTTGAAGGAAATTAGTGGGTCAAACTCAGAATGAGAAGATTCTGATATGGGTCTGACAGAGACCATCTGGCACAGGTTCAGGGGGAGCAGATAAACTTCCAATAATGCATTGTTGGCATTACCTTAGAAGCTTTTGGTTCTAGTTCACAGCTGTTGTTGGTTTCAGGTGGAACAGAGGCAGATGGAGAATAGAAGGAGATCATGGTTGCTGATCTGAAAAGTGTTTGACAGATGCTGCTGCTATCAGTTATTGGTGACTTTCATAAGTCTTGCTCTAGATATTGTCTTGCTCTAGATATTTCGTCTCTATGTCATGTCAAGGTCATGTAACTACCTATTTTGGTTTCCCCACTATGCCTGGGATGAACATGTAATGAACTTGGTTGTCATATGTAAATTTTTGATGTATCCCCACTTGGTTGGGTGATGGATGTATGTATTGAGTCTTTTGGTGATAGGAAGGTCTTTTATGATGCTTAAGTCATGGTTCTTCTTGAAGAACATCTTTTGCAGATCTTGCCTACAGTCAGGGGGAGCATGATTAGCACACTTCAGGAGAGTAGAGATTCAGCATGTACTCAGGGGGAGCATGGACAGATTGGTACACGGTGGCATATACAAAGGGGGAGCTCATTCAAAGATTTCAGCAGATACTCAGGGGGAGTATGGATAGCGGAATGTTTATTAAGGAAAGAAAATATCTTGGTCCGCCCTTTGCCCTTGATGTCAAAGGGGGAGAGTGATTTGGTGTTGTTGCCATCAAGTCCAAAGGGGGAGATTGTTGGCATTATGATGCATTTGTTGTACTTGATGGCAACCCACTCGTAGAAGAACAACTCACTTATATATAACTAGATGAATCTACAGAAGAGATATCAGATGTGACAAAATACATGGGATGCAGGACAGCTCAAAGGAATCAGATGACAGTTCTTAGTATGACAAGTTAGCTTTGCCATCAAGTCCAAAGGGGGAGATTGTTGGCATTATGATACAAGTGTTGTCCTTGATGGCAAAATGACAGATTATAGTGCAGCAGGTCAGTAGCAAAGAATTGATGATCAGACTACAAAGAATGAAGAAAGAAGAGTATATACGCAGGTTCACTATATACCAAGTAGGGTATACACGCAGGTTCACTATATACCAAGTCGCGTATACGCAGGTTCGCTATATACCAAGTAGGGTATACACGCAGGTTCACTATATACCAAGTCGCATATACGCAGGTTCGCTATATACCAAGTAGGGTATACACGCAGTTTCATACACGGAAAAGCGCGTACATGTCGGAAAGCAGTCCGTGGTATTTAGACCTATGGTTTTGGTCCGTGGTATTGCACCCATAAGTGTTGATCCCAAGTATTGGGTCGATGGTATTGTTTTATTATGGTTTTGGTCTGTGGTATTGAGCAAGGCCTAAGACTATAAAAGGAGAGGAAGATCATTAGGCAAACGTATTGAAAAAGTCTTGAATATCTGAAGAAGTATGAGATCCAGTACGCAGGTTATGGGTTGATGATGCATTGCTTGATTTGAGCGAAGGAGGGATCCCACCGGTTGATGGAGAACAAGAACTAAGGAGAGATCGGGATCAAATGTTTTGAAATGAACTATCTTTATATGGTTGATTATGCATATTCTAGATCTGCATACTGACATATGTGATGTTCTATAAATGTTATGAGTATGACTGATGTCTGGTACAGCTGCAAAGTTATAAGAAAATATTTTTAGATCTGTACGCGGGTTGGCCTTGGAAAAAGCGCGTATGTACGCGGGTTTGATTCATTGTAATAGCGTATACATTTTGAAGTTTGATGTTTGAAGTTGCAGTTGGGTCTGAGTGATTTTGCAGAGTTCTGTGTCTGCTCTGTGTTCTGGTGACTGTGTTGTTGACAGGGTTTCAGTGTTTCAGTGATTCAGAAATTGATGATGCTAGTAGTGATTGTTTTGAGCTTCAATGATAGTTATGGGTCCAGTATGAAAATTGTATGAAACGTGGCCTTCATATTATAGTGTTGTGCTTCAGGAGTATCCAGTCTGAAAATGTATGAAACATGGTACCCGGAGGAGAGAAGATTGTAGGCTGGCGCCTACGTACTAGTATCTTAGCTAGTACAAGAGCAAAGGGGGTTGGAGCTCCCTTCCAGGAGAGTCTGGAGAATGAGAGAAGGTTGTAGCCTTCTGCAGGTTGTAGCCTGCGTGTAGGTAAAGGACTACACCAGTACATTGTAAAAGAAGTTTCTTAATAAAGGAAGATAGAAACGAATTGCAGCAGGTGGTTTTCACCCACATTGGGTTTCCACCTTATATCATGGTGTTCATGTGTGTTGCTTATGTGTGTTGATCTATCTATTTTACTGCTACTGTTGACTGTTAATATGGCTGATAATGTTCTGATGCATCCATTGAAGATCACATGAGTTTAATGGTTATACGCTAGTTGCAATAGACACAGTCGCGTATATACACGGGTATACTTAACTGAAGTAGCGTATATGATTCTGAAGTATGAAAATGAAAAAGTATTATTGATTAGATAATACTGATTCACCCCCCCTCTTAGTATTATTTCCAACATAGGACGTATTACAAATGGTACTTCTATCTCTTAATACCTTTTACTTGTGTATCAAGCAATAAATCATTTTCAGTTATTGATGTATGAAAGTTTAAATTCTTAGTTATCATTATTGCACTTTTGTATAGTGATGATTTATTCTTTACGCTGAATACGTGAATGACTCTTTATGTGATATATCTTTCATATCGTTTCAGCTAACTTTTTATATGAAACGATAATTTTCAAATGGATTCTTTTCTTATTGTGATTGAATGATCTTTATTATCAATTACTTTCAGCAATCATTTTAGATCGCATATATAAACGTTACTCCTAGGATAGTTTTAAAGTCAGATGTTTTCTTTGATTACGATAGATTGCATATGATAGTTAGAAGATAGATTAAGATTAGAATAAGTATTCACCTCATAAAACCCAAAAAATAAAAACATCATCTTGTTAGCACAAACATCATAAATATATTAGGAAACTGGTCCCATCATCCGCAGTCAGAGCTACTATTCCAAACAGAAAAGGAGTTGTCCCAAGGTCTAGACTGGGTGGTTATCCCCCTTGTTGGAGTGCCAATTTTTCGAGCCTTCAACATATTTGGTGCTAGAAGGAGGGCTTGACTGTGAATGGCAAGTAAATCTATAACTTCACGTCATTCTAAGAGTAAAAATCCCTCACCATCACACTCAACTTCTCGTTTACATTTGAAATCTCCTATCTCTGAACTAGAAGTTGAAAAAAAAAAATACAGAGCACATTACTGAAATCCCAAACAAGCTAGATCCTTCTTCTTCATATCCCCCTAAGTTACAAACCTTAATTCATAAGTTACAGGGGGTTTCTATATCTCAAGAAGAATCCGAGTTATCCCAAGGTAGTGTCACTTCTCATCTGACCCCATCTCAATGACTTACTAGGGCACAAAGCGGAAAATTAGGAATCCCACCAGTTGAGTTTCCTCTACCGAGTCGTAAGAAAGCTAGGAAAACACCAGCAGAATCTCACAGTGAGGTTCTATCATCATTTTTGTCTACCATCCCATCCATATCATCACAAAGTCATTCATCCATCCCTCAACTCCAAATCGTGGTTCATACAGGTATAGGAGCAACATCCTCCTCTACCCAATCACCTTCAACTACTGCCACACCTCCTCCTACTCATACCCTGACGATGGCAGGAAATCCACCACTAAGGCCATGGGCCAATCCAGGGGCTATAAGAATGCTTGCACCTTTATCTCAATTACCAGCTCATCTTGAGAAATGGTTGCCCAAATTCAATCTTGACAATGGCCAACTAGCTGAGGAACACATAAATAATTTCATGCTATCTGTTAATTTGAATGGAGTAACAGAAGAGGACGCAGTTGTAAGATTATTCCCCTATACTTTACAAGGAGCAGCAGGATCCTGGTATTTTTCTTTACCAGCAGGCTCCATTAATAACTGGGATACATTTCAAGATCAATTTTTAACAAAATTTGGGGATGATAGGTCAACAACAACCTTAATAAATGACCTCTCCAATTTAAAAGCCGAACCAAAAGAACCAATTAAGGATTTCAACTCTTGCTTCAATATATTATTGAACAAAATACCAACAACATCTAAGCCTAGCGATGAAGTCCAAAATGAATGGTATATTTCTACTTTACCTTCAAATTTAGCTCTTTATAGATAGAGCTACCAAGCCAACGTTAGCAAAAAACATGAAAGAGGTAATAGATGTAGAAAAATGTTCCTAGCCGCATAAAAGAAAAACGTTGTAGATGAAGGAAAGTCTAAAAAAGTGTCCTTTAGAGATGATTCTAAGAAAAGACAGTCGAAGGACCCACTCGACCTGGAAGGATTATAGAAAGTCTTGAAGACCATGCCCACTGAAATGGTTGATATAAAGAAACAAGTAGCAGAAACCTCTTCCAAGAAACCTTTTAAACCCTTTAAGAGAAATCCTCCAAGTGATCCTAAACCTCCAAATGCTATAACAAACGCAGAATCAGAAGGGGAAGAGGAAGAAGTTTCAAAGGAGGAACAAACCGATGATGATGAAGTCGTAGAACTACAAGGAATGTGGGACTTCATTCTTCCAGATGAGGAAGATCAAGATGTATTACCTATTGCCACTATAATTAGAAATCAAGTTGATCCTCCACAATCTAGTGCTAAACAAAAAAACCCAATTCCGACTCCCAAGGATAAAATCGTAGGTAAGAAGTCCTCACCAAAGTCTACTTGGACAACCCCAATCCAATCTGATTCAACACCTTCATCCAAAATGTTTATCATCTCAGATGAAATGGAGTACAACATTGTCGAAGATATGAAGAAAACCAGGGAAAACATTACTCTTCACGAGCTCAGTAAATTAAAACATCAACAAAAATTACTCTTGAAAGAGCTAAATGTAGTACCTACTATGCCTCTTCCTGTCGTTGTAATTTCACAAGCTACTTATGAAATGGAAAGACCTCCAACTGGGATTTCAAATAAAGTTGATCCAACTAACATTGCTTTGATTGGAGGAATATCAAAATCCCATACTCCGCCATTTCTTCTTACTTTTGAAATTTTCAATAAAAAATTGCATAACTGTCTCGTGGATTTTGGTGAATCATCTAACATTTTACCTAAGACAGTTTGCGCTAAACTAAACATCCAACCTCATAAATCTGTAGTACGAATAGTACAACTAGATCAGTCTGAAGTCGAGGTCATTGGTGAAATTAATCAAGTAACCATAAGGCTTTCATCAAATCCAAAGGTATGTCAAGTTATCAATATACTTGTACCTGACATTCCTGAATTCTATGGACTAATCCTCAGTAGCGATTGGTCAGAAAAGATTCATGGTTACTTTGCGACCAACTGATCTCATATGTTGCTCCCCTACAATGGCAGACCAAACCAGATCAATGTTGAATGAGAAAGACATCAAAAGTATATAGTGACAAAGTTAGAAGGAGAAAATTAGTCTGTAGCTTATAGCAACAACATAATCGGAAACTATTCGATTGAGTCATTCTTAGGGAATTTCAACGCTCATACTCCACCTTTTTTGGAAAATTCTATTTTATCTCAGATAGAAAATTTCTCTCAGACTGACACTTCTAGATGCATCAATTTTGTAGATAAACCTATAAATAAAACCTTGTTTTGGAAATAATTTTTTGATGGTTCTAAATCCAATGATGGAGCAGGAGCAGGTTACATATTAGTTAGTCCAAAAGGAGAAAGAACCATGTTAGCATGTAGACTTGAATTCGATTGCACAAACAACACCGCTGAATATGAAGCATTGGTTCAAGGGTTATATAAAGCAATCAGACTTAATATCAAATACCTACAAGTATTTGGAGACTCTGAGATTGTCATTAGACAAGTAAGAAATACTATACATTGTCTGTCGGGACACTTGAAACACTACCAATCTTTAGTACAAGACCTGACCTCACACTTTATAGCATTTAATATTTCATCCATTCTAAGACTCCAAAACACTAGTGTCGATCTCCTCGCTAACGTAGCTTCCAAGCTTATTCCATTAGAGGACTATAGCCCAGACAGATTCTCAATTTAATTAATATTTATACCCTCTATTCCTGATAACATTACCAACTGGAGAGTTTTCAACATTGACCCTGATATCCTAAGTTTTTTGACTTCAGAAGGCTCTTATAATAATTAGATAATTGATGAAAACCAACACGATAAACAATTGGAACAAGAAAACAACAATAACCCTATACCAAAATCCATAGTCAAGCTAGAGGACCTATATTACTTGAAGGACGGGTTTAAACAATCCACCAATTCAAAGCTCCAGAGTTCAACTCTGAGATATGAATTAGTCAATCTAGGGATAGACATGAAACCACAGAACATTAACCTAGGTCTTGGCCTGACATCTGAAGAAAAATCAGCTTTTTATCGATTTTTGAAGCAGTACAAGAGTGTCTTCGCTTGGAATTACGATGATCTTAAAACCTACGACACTTCTATTATCCAGCACACAATTCCTATGATTTCCGATGAAAAACCTATTTAGCAGAAATTGAGGAAAATACATCCTAATTTGGAAAGCCATATTAAATCTAAGTTAAACAAATTACTAAAATCCAAGATTATTTTTCCTGTTAGGCATTCCAGATTGGTCTCCAATCTCATCCCGTCAAAAAGAAAAATGGTGATATTCAGATTTGTATAGACTTTCGTAATCTCAATAAAGCTTGCCAAAAGGATAATTTTCCACTACCCCCCATGGAACAGATATTACAATTAGTCGCAGGGTCAAAGTTAATGTCTTTTTTAGATGGCTTTTTAGGGTATAATCAAATCTTGGTCCACCCCGATGATCAATTAAAAACTACGTTTAGAATGAAATGGGGCACTTATGCTTATCAAAAGATGCCATTTGGGCTAATCAATGCTGGTGCCACATTGCAGAGAGCCATGGACATTGCGTTTAAGGGATTAGTAAACAGGTCAGTGGTAATCTACTTAGAGGACATAACGGTATATTCTAAAAAATGTAGTAATCATCTTAAAGACTTGAAACAAATCTTTCAACGTTGTCAAAAATATGGAATATCACTTAATCTCAAAAAATATTTTTATGCGTTAAGTGAAGGAAAACTTCTTGGATTCATATTATCCAAATCGCAAATCCATATTGACCTAGATAGGATCAAGGAAATTTCTAAGATATCTTTACCCCATAATAAAAAAGTAATGCAGTCTTTCCTTGGTCACCCGAATATCGGAAACTATTCGGTTGAGTCTTTATTGTGTCACCTCTCTAAGCCATGATAAAGAAAAACTCTCTCTTCAAATGGGGTCATTCAGAACATGAAGCATTCAACTTGATAAAACAAGCAATTATAAGTGCCCCATATCTAGAAGCACCAAAATTTTCCAATCCCTTCACCCTAAATACATTCACCTCCGAGAAATCATATGATGTCATACTCATGCAAGTGAATCAAGATAAATTCGAAGCCCCGATTTCTTTTTTCAGCTCAAATTTGCAAGGAGCTGAATTAAATTACTCTGATGTTGAGAAACAGGCTTATATTGTGTTCAAAGCAATAAAACACTTCAGACCTTTCCTTCTCAAAACTCACACCAAAGTAATAGTACCATTTCCTGCAGTAAGAAAACTTCTGGTACAAAGGGATGTGGGCAAAAAAAGGGCAAATTGGGTCATAGCCCTGCAAGAATATGACATTGAAATTAAACCAGAAAATATCGTAAAAGGTCAAGGCTTTTGCAAGATGTTGGCAGGAGCATCGAACATTTTAGAATCACGATCTCGGGATAGTGAGGTACAAATTTATGAGGTAAGCCTAAATGACTCTGAATCAAGATATTCTGATATCATTTTCTACCTAAAAAAGGGATATGCCAGTCCACATTTGAATTACACAAAGAAAAGAGCTCTGAGGCTAAAAGATAAAAAATATCAAATCATAAATGATATACTGTTTAGAATGAATTATGATTCTATTCTCCTTAGATGCCTTGAGAAATTTGAAGTAGAAAAAGTATTGTAGGAACTCCATGACAGACCAGTAGGCGGATACTATGCAGGAGATGCAACAACACACAAAATCCTGCGTGTTGAATACTACTGGCCAACTCTATTTAAAGATGCACATAGTTATGTAAGAAGATGTCAGATTTTCCAAACTGCTGCTAGAAGACAGAAGAAGCCATCATTTGCATTACAGCCGGTCAACATTGATCAACCATTTGAACAATGGGAATTAGATATAATAGGTGAGATCATTCCTTAGTCTTCTAAACAGCATAAATACATCCTTACAACTACCGACTACTTTACCAAATGGATAGAAGCAGTTCCACTTAAGACAGCCAACTCTAAGAGTGTCATTGAATTTATAGATCAATTCATAATCACCACGTTTGGCTTACCTTCTACTTTAATGTTTGATAATGCATCCTATGTCTTAGGTAATGCCATGACATATTTTTCTCTCAAAAAAGGTTTTAAACTCAAATATTCTGCTAATTATTATCCACAAGGAAATGGGTTAGCCGAATCAACGAATAAAAACCTTATTAGACTTATTAAATAGACTATTTATCAAAATCAAAAAACTGGCATAAGTCTTTAGTGTATGCTCTCTAGGCAGATCGAATAACTCAGAAAACCTCCATTAGCACTTCTCCTTTTAATTTAGTTTACGGGAGCGAGGTGGTCTTACCAACAAATCTAGCTATTCCTCCACTAGCCTTAGTGCAATTCATTGAAGCAACTCCTTCCTCATCCATCCAATTAAGACAATTACAAATCCTTAAACTTGAGGAGGAACGAGAAAATGCCAGGATTACCCATGTGCATCACCAACAACTAGTGAAAGCCTCTTCTGATTCAAATTCAATGTCTAGAAAATATTTTCAACTTGGAGAATTAGTATTAAAATGGGATAAAGACCATGAAGAGAAAGGAAATCATACTAAATTCCAATAGATGTGGCTTGGACCATTCCAGATTGTCGAAGTCATTGGCCCATCAAATTTCATGTTACAAGACTTAGCAGGGAAGAGGGAATCTTTACCTGTTAATGGACAGATCCTAAAGAAATATTTTCCATAGAAGATGATCTCTTCTATTTTTCTGTAGATCATAGTTTTAGTTGAGTTTTCTTTAGATAATAAAACAAGTATGGAAAGTTCACTTTTGGTTTTACAAAAAGAATAGTCTCTCTTTTCAATTTTGTTTTTCGCTTGTATAAGTAGGAATGGTTATGAAAATTAATCTCCATTTTTAAACATAGGGTTAAGTGCTATTATTTTGAAAAATTTTGCTTGTTCTTTTGTTTCAACTATCTAAGTTTTGATTAGAATCAACCTTAGGAGGAAATTTTCCTTACATCAGTCACAAAAGGTATCAATAACAAAGAAAGGACTCTCTACGGAAATGCTATTTTTAAATGCTACAATTGTCATCCAGGAGAATTCTTAAGGAACCAATGACTGCCCCCCCCCCCCCCCCCCCCCACTTGAGGAATTTCTAGATTCAAGGAATAATCCAATTATATACTTTAAACTTAAAGAATAAGAGGTATCATCAAGAGCCAGCTTATCATGATCATAAAGATTATAACTAACTGACATTGCCATACTGAATATCAAAATAGGGTAATGGCTCGAGATTGTTTCAATCAAAAGACAAGGGGTCTCATCAAGAGCCAGCTTGTTCAGTTAAGTTATAAATCAAGTGAATGGCACTGTCAATTTTGGCCACCAAACCAAGACATTTTTCTTTAAGAAATAAAAGAGAAATAAGAAAAGAAAAAGAAATAAGTATATATGAGGATTTATCTTTGAAAATTGCATTTTTTCTCAAGTGGGACACTAGATCATTGCTGGGTAGCAGGTAACCCTGTCGAGGATATGAACGCCTGCTGGCAGTAGAGGCTCTACCTATGACAAATGAGTACACCAAAACTGATCTAACAAGATTCTTTGTTTTATCTTTACAAACCAAGTAATGACTAATGTGAGTAAAATAACTAACTCTGAGAAGAAGATAATCAAAATAAAGATAGTTAGAACATGATGTTGTTATTAATAAATAGCACTATTTACCTTATATTTCGTACAATGAAGTTTCATTTTCAAAACCATCTCTATTTTGGAAGTTTTAGAAAATTCAAAAAACCCTCAGAGATAACTGGTTCTTCCAAGTGAATCGCCAATTATTGTGCTTATCAACAACCCCCCCATTTATTAGTATTAGTAATAACATTAATAAATGGGGACCCTTCCAAAAAATCAAATCTTAGCATCTAATCATGCCTTTTGTTTTTAGAATAAAATAAGATGTCAAAGTGGAACTTGCTAAAACATGGAAAAAGGACCTTTTCATACTTTAGTCGCATAAAACTTCATAAACATTATGTTTCCTAAATAAGTGCTTCATGATCAAAAAGCCTAAGAATAACTTTATACCCAAGAAGTCGTGAATATCAAAGTAAATCTTGAAAAACCCGCTTTAAAGAAGATTATTATTGCATCACAAAAAAAATTACGGCAGACCTCCCTTATAAAAGTTACTCCATTAAAATGTGATTTGCGAAATGAGAAATGTTAAAATTATTGTAACCTTATCACATCTTAGTTTCAAACCACGTGGCGCTATTTGATAAAGCACAAGAGGATATTGTGAAATGTGATGGTATCTCGCATATTGCATATTGCATCAACTCACATGGTGGTGGGTCTTAACGAAAACAAGTATTTGCGACATAGCGATCTGTGATATTGCACAACAAATCACAAAATCGCTTTAATCGCAACTTAAAGGGCTCACTATTCTAGGAGAGTAGTTCCCAATTTTCGCTGTGAAGTTATGAACACTAAGTTAAGCATAATGGTTCATTAGTGGACATTTATGAAAAAATGATTACGCTCAGTTGTGAAAGGTCATTTGACGTAAGTTGATATCTTTTGAAGTGATTTAGAATTAAAGACCCTCCGTCACCTTATTTTCATACTCTCTATTGATTATTTCTACATTCACTATCATTTTTATCCTATTTTGCTTTCTACTTGTAAACTTTCAAGAAGAACACATAGAGCAGAACATTCAAAGAAATGGTGAAGAAAGGAAAGGCACCTGCTTCTGAAAAGTCAGAAATGACCCTATTGTTCATAAACACTTCATTAGGAATTGATGATATTTTAATAGCGCCTTCCAAAGGATGGCTCGTCCAAGATGCGGAGCAACAAGGTTCTGCCTAATATTTACAATTCATTGATAGTTAAGGGTCAAGGTACAGCCGGTCAAGAAATTCAGGTTACTTGTGAGGTACAACACGCAATAGATCTGTATCAGGTTTCGATGGAAGAGTGCAGTTGGACCCGCAGATCAATAAATGAAATTCCCTCTTACGAGATCTTGGATGGAATAGCAGCCAACTCAGTAAATCCTCAAGTCCTCCCCCCCCCTTTTTTTTTATTTTTTTATTACTTTCTATTAAGCGAGATGCAGGAACATCTACATGGGAAAATATGTATCAATTACTGGAGGAAGAACAACCGAGAATTATGGAAATAACAGTTATAGCGGATGGATGCGGCTCTTCTGATGCTTCTTTGACTGAGCTTGCATGCTCATTCTTGCACCACATTGTTGCAAGGCCAAAGATACTCCCTTACACTAACATGGTTAAGTGGATTATAGATGATGTGGACATATCTGACAGAGAATTCAAGACAGCAATCCAGGAAGTCATGGGGTCGTTTACTCCAGAAAACCTAAGGCTCATGTACCATTTACCAGAACCCCAGGCCATCTATAACAAGCACTTTGTCGAGAAGTTCACCAAGGAGAATGAATACTTGGCAGAATGTGCGAAGCATTGGTCAAACAATGAGGAAAGACTCAGAAAAGATAAAAACTGTATGTACGCCACTGGTTCTCTTTGTTCCCCTTACTGTTTTGCTGCTGCTATGTTATGTAGATTGTTTGGTAAACCAGACAGCAACAAATTTTCATCATAATGGTTACCCCTAGTAGACGCAGCTATCAATGCTACAATAATTAATTGGGCTCAAATCCCGTCAGATAATTTATCCTCTGCAATTTTAGAATACAGAAGAAAAAGAAGCATTGCTTCGAGGGTATACCCTCCATTTTTCATGAGCGCCTATGTTAAGGACACTATTTGTTTTGCTTCCAAATTTCTTGTTATGGGATGGAAGTGGATGGTTCAAAATCCACTTCCCATTCAAATTTAGCACAAAGTCATGTGGGAATCAAATTTCGTGCCACATTTCTTCAAACGTTACGGAGTTATACTCCCAATTCATAAAAATATCTACAACAGAGATGCCCCAAGTTTTTCACAAGAAGCTAAGGTAGATATTCTCCCCGTAGTGAGATGGTTTGGGGAAGAATTATTCACGTATATCAAAGTATTTGGCAGTATTGCCTCACCCCATGTGCTACCTTTTTATATCCCAGACAAACTGATGGCTAGGGAGATAGCCTATCAGACATGCGGCGAGGGGGGAATGAGTAAAGTATTGAAAGATTCCAAGAAGGCCATTTGGCCTCAATTTCCTGTAACATGCGGAGCATTTGCATTGCATGACTTAGGACATGCTTTCAAAGAAGTTAATAATGTATTATCTTTACAACTACCCAAGTTCCCGGGAAGGCAATATGATCCCTTTGGTATTGTAAAAGATTTTACCACAATGGTTAAAATAAAAGTATTTTCCCATGAAAAATATCCCTTTGATGATGTTTTCCTGCAGAAAAACACCTTCAAAGAAGTTCAGCATATGGCACAAATTATTTTTGACCAAGAAGGTCTCCAAACTTTTGACAATTACAGAAAAGAGAGTTTGTATAAGGTCCCATTGGACCAATTACTCATCGAACCAGTAAGAGATCCCACTCCCAGCATAAGCATAAGTGAAGATTCAAAAGACAAGTCCAAAACAAGTTCTGGAAAAGAGTCTCCAGGAAAGTTTGGCAATCAATCTAAAAAAACTTCTGAAAATCAACATAGTAAGAGTGAGGAGTCAATAAAAGACATAGCCCAGTGCACAGCAAAGTCTGATCAGCAGAATTTTCTTGTAAAACAAGCTGAAGCCTCCACTACCCTTACAAAGCAAGCAAGGCCGCTTATAATTTATCTAGAAGGAGAATGGGAAAATTTAATAAGATACTTAACACAGAGGAACAAAATGCAGAGCCACCAACAAGCACACAAGAGATGACCGCAGAAATGGTAATAAAAAGGGTTGTTAACACTCAGGAAACGGAGCATATTCCCATTGCTCCCACATCTGAGGTTGTGTTGAGAATAGAGGAAATTCCTCCTCTAGATGTATTCTACAGCCCTCAACATAAGGTCGTCGTTAGAAGACAAAGGAAGAAAAGAAAGTTGGATTCTGTGCTCGCTCCCGAGGATGAACCTCTGGATGTTCTTTGGAAAGACCCATCTACAGATTCATTGGCAAATATCATTAGACTCTCACAGGTCACAAGTGCATACATTTCAACAAACATTGACAAAGAAGCATAGGTACAACTACTGCTAAAAGAAAAAGAAGAAAGGATTTTGTTTTTGGAACAACAGTTGTAGCAGGTCAACATCAACCAGCAAGCAGAAACACAGTTGGCAAAACTTCAGCAAGACTTTCAGCAAATGCAGTTGGCACATCAAAGTAGTTTAACTAGTAAAGAAGAACAGCTACAAAGTATAATAAAATTGCGTAAAGATGATTCCAAAATAGAACAGTTTGTCATAGAGGCACTTGGTCTAAATTCCCAGCTTCTACAACAGAAAGAACTATTATGCCAGAAGATTTCGCAGTGGAATTCCCACTGCGAAATGAGAAATAACATAAAAAATCATGTTGTGGAATTATGACTTGAATATGATTCAATTTTTAAGAAAGTCTCAGACTTCTTAAACTGGCAGAAATCGGAAGAAGGGAAAAGAGCAGACATGCCTAAATTTGATGAATCGGACAAAGAAATTTCATTTGTGAAATGGGATTCTCGGCTAAAGGAGGTAGAACAAGCAATGGAGGATGCGGTGGCAACAGTGAACAGTGTCATCGAATGCGTAAATGAAAATCTACACAAGGCTAATTTGGTAGCAAAAACCACCCTTGGCTTTCTTCCAAAAGCACAAAAACTTCAAGAAATATGGAAACAAGCAGTGGAGGAAAGGGCAGAGGCAATTAACAAGTAAACAGATTGAACTGGGAAGCATACTAGCAGTACCTAGTCAAACCATACAGCCAACGTATGACCCTAAAATGCCTAATGACTTCCGTCGAGAAAATAGTGCTAGCACTCACCAATGTCGTATTTACAGGAAAATTGAAAGATGGAGACGGCCAACTGACACTCTTAAAACTGATGCTGGATATTTGCGATCTCAAGGATCCGATGTAGGATTAGTCATAGACATATTTTATTTTTGTTTTTGTTTATTTTTGCTTAAAATGAGGCAAGTCATTTAAACCTCCTCATCTATTTTTGTAATATCTATTTTTAAGTTTCATAGATTATTATTTAAACCCCTCTCATGCATTTAGAGAGGGGTCCAGAAATTTTATCAAAAACACTCTTCAGAACGTGCACTTATGCCCCCCACTGAGGAGGTTTTGGTAAAATTAATGGAACGAGATTTATTTTCTGCTTGAGTTTAGCATCTTCTACTGAAATTGCATTTCTGTACTCTTAGTTGATGTTAAGTGATTCGAAGATAGATCAATATTGCTGGAGCATATGAGTAGGATGTATTACAAATGGTACTTTTATCTCTTAATACCTTTTACTTGTGTATCAAGCAATAAATCATTTTCAGTTATTGATGTATGAAAGTTTAAATTCTTAGTTATCATTATTGCACTTTTGTATGATGATGATTTATTCTTTATGCTGAATACGTGAATGACTCTTTATGCGATATATCTTTCATATCATTTCGGCTAACTTTTTATATGAAATGATCATTTTCAAATGGATTATTTTCTTATTGTGATTAAATGATCTTTATTATCAATTACTTTTAGAAATCATTTTAGATCACATATATAAACGTTACTCTCGGGATAGTTTTAAAGTTAGATGTTTTCTTTGATTACGATAGATTGCATATGATAGTTAGAAGATAGATTAAGATTAGAATAAGTATTCACCTCATAAAACCCCAAAAAGAAAAACATCATCCCGTTAGCACAAACATCATAAATAGATTGGGAAACTGGTCCCATCATCCCCAGTCAAAGCCACTATTCCAAATGGAAAAGGAGTTGTCCCAAGGTCTAGACTGGGTGGTTATCCCCCTTGTTGGAGTCCTGATTTTTTGAGCCTTCAACATATCAGTTCCAATCTATTGAAGGCTTCTTCCCTAATGGGTTTTCCCTCTTCAGCTGCCCAAGGTTTCACAGATGGTCAATATGCTTTCATCTATTCCTCATGAATAGACCGATCCATGGATCCTACTGTCTCCTTCAGACATTGACACTTACAGAGAACAAATGCTGTTATCACTAGCTGAATTGGCCTACCAAGCCATTCAATCTACATCTGCATCTCTAGTCACTCTGGTTACGGCCATAGGTACCACTGCCCCTCCCATAACCGCTCCTTCTTTCCATCCACTCAATCAAGTCCTACCTATGGACGAATCTATTAGAGAAATCATAAGTTTAGAAGAGTGACCTTAGGAGGACTCACACCATCGTGTTTCAATATCTGATTCAGACACAATGCCTCTTCAAATCCTATCCCCTAACATACTAGAAACCATTTCCTCACCATATATGACTATCCAAACTTTGGAGGTGAAAGGAAACATGGGAAATATTTCAGAGGCATTGCTCATCGATATTTCTGTCAAGACAGGCATTGTGGAAAACATCCAGATTGGAGTGGATTGCAATCCTGAGGAAATTGCAAGCTTCACCTGCATTTTCAAGGAATTCTGTGATGTATTCGCTTGGTCTTATGAGGAAATGCCTAGCATAGATCCGTCTATTTTCGAGCATGAGATCAAGCTTTATGAGAATGCTAAACCTATCTGACAAAGGCTTCGATCGGTCCATCCCCACAAAACGGCAGCCATAAAAAGTGAAGTAGAAAATTTGTTACATGTTGGTTTCATCTATCCTGTTCCTTTAACAGAATGGGTTTCCAATCTGGTTCCTGTCAATAAAAAACAAGGAACCATCCATGTATGTGTCGACTATCGAGACTTGAATGTCGCGTGTCCCAAGTATAATTATCCGACACTGTTCATCGATCAAATCATCAACGACTGCACCAGTTGTGCATCATTTTCATTCATGGATGGATTCTTAGGTTACAACCAGATTGCTATAAAACCCAAAGACCAACACAAAACCACCTTTGTCTGCCCATGGGGCATCTTTGCCTATCGAAAACTCCCATTTGGTTTAAAGAATGCTGGAGAAAATTTTCAAAGAGCCATGGACTATGCATTTCACGATATCAGGCATATTGTTCAAGCTTACTTGGATGACCTTCCCGCCCATTCCAAGCAACAAACGTAGCACCTAAACCATTTAAGAGCCATCTTTCTTTGGTGTCGGTTTTACAACATCTGCCTGAATCTGCATAAATGCATTTTCTTTGTCGAGTCTGGATGCTTACTTGGATTCATTGCCTCCAACTATGGGATTAGGGTTGATACTGATAAGGTAAAGGAAATTACTCAATTGCTTGAACCACAATCCGTTCTACAGCTCCAACGTTTGCAAGGGAAAGAAAACTTTTTACGATGGTTCATCGTAAACTATGCCGAGTTGAATAAAGGATTTATGCACCTACTTAAGAAAGGAGTGTCGTATCTGTGGGATGATCAAGATCAACGATCATTTGATGCCTTGAAAAGGGCACTTATATCAGCCCCACTCCTTAGTGCTCCCAACTACAGTTGCAACTTTCTTCTATACCTAGCAGCCTTGCCATCTTCTCTCGAAATGGTCTTGGTTCAAACTCATTATGACCAGAGTGAACATGTAATCTATTATCTGTCCAAAGGCTTGGTTGGGCCCGAGCTAAGATATTCATGTGTGGAAAAACTGTCATTGGCAATCGTCTTTGCTGTCAATTGATTCTGACACTACATCCTGCTGCGATAGACTACTGTCATCGCCTTGGAGAATCCCATGAGACATATTTTGTCTCGTAAAATAATTGGAGGAAAATATTCAAAATGGATAGTGATCCTCCAACAATTTGATTTGGTTTTCACAACTGTCGAGGTGAAGAACTACTTAGTCTTCGCCAAACTTTTGTTAGACCTTCCCATCATTGATCCTAATGAGATAGCCCATGATCCTCTTTCAGATGAAGCTGTCTATCTTATCAACACCACTGACCCTTAGTACGGTGACATTCTTGTCTACCTCCAAGCACAATGGTTCTGCCCCAAACTATCTATAGGTGATCGTCGTCGCATCCACCACCAAGGGTGACACTATCTAGAGATTAACGATACGTTATATTGTCACGGTGTGGACACAGTTCTTTGACGTTGCCTCAGTCATGAAGAGGCAGAACATGTTTTAAATGAATGCCATGCTGGGGCATGTGGCAGTCATCTTTTTGGCATATCTATTGCACAGAAAATCTTACACATAGGCTATTATTGGGAGACCTTGTTCAAAGATTGTGTCAAGGCCATTTGGCAATGCCATCCTTGTCAAGTGTTCACAAAGAAAATGCACGCTCCTCCGACCCTACTACACTCGGTTATCTCCGTCGACCCCTTTGCCAAATGGGGGATAGACTTTGTAACTTGCAATCCCATTTCCTCTGCTGGACACAACTATATCATAGTAGTTATGGACTATTTCACGAAATGGGTTGAAGCCCTTCCCACCTACAAAGCCGATGGAGAAACCGCGACGCTATTCCTGTTCAATCAAGTTATTTGTCATTTTGGTGTACCCTGCACGATCATTACAAACCATGGATCTCATTTCCAAAACCATATGATGTCTGATTTAACATCGCTGCTTGGTTTTCGTTAGGATCAATCATCCTCCTACTACCCCCAAGCTAATGGTCAAGTAGAGGATGTCAATGGCGTCTTAAAAACCATGATCCGTATGTTGGTAGGAAATCATAAAACCAATTGGCACTAAATGTTATATTAGACACTATGGGCATACCGAACTTTAGTCGAAACTATCATGGGCTTTACACCTTTCCAACTCACTTACGGCCCGGAAGTAGTTTTACCCTTCAAGTGTTAGATCCCTTCCAAATAGTTGTTGAACTCCTTCTCAGCACTACTGCTGAAGAAGAATGCCTACTATACCTCAATCAACTAGACGAAACCTGTCAAGATGCTGAATTAGCACTCGAGGCTCACAAGCGCCGGGTAAAAACCCAATATGACAAAAAGGTCAAGCCTCGTTCTTACCAAGAGGGAGATCTTGTTTTTCTCTATGATAAAAAACATGACCTCTTGGGGGCAGGAACACTTCAACCCTTATGGCTAGGTCCCTATGTCGTCAAGAAAGTCCTCTCAAAAGGGGCATATGAACTTCAGGACTGGGAAGGAGTCCCGCTCACCGAGCCCAGAAATGGGCTCTATCTAAAAAAGTATTATGCCTAGTATTGCATTGGGCATGTGCTTTGTAATTTTATGTATTTATAAATGTTCCTTCCCTTTTTGGTGTGATTGGATTGTTTTGATATTTATTAGAGTATTTGTCTCATACATCCTTCTCGCAATGTAGATGTATTCCTTACCCTTAGCATATGTAGGATACGTGGATGGTGCTAGTTGTCACACATGGCACATTGCGTCAACTGCTTGGGTCATCTACACAACTGAGTCGAAACTATTTTGTTCTGGAGGAATCTTTCTTGGTACTGCCACCAACAATATTGCCGAGTACATGTCCATAATTTCACTTCTTATGGAGGCATCACCAAGGGACATCTCCAATTTGGTGGTTAGGTTAGACTCCCAGCTAGTTGTTATGCAATTGACAAATCATTATCACATTTGTAATCCAACCTTGTTACGTCATTATTTAAGGGTACGACTCCTGGAACATCAATTTGAAGTGATCACATATGAACACATTCCTAGAGAATTTAATGTGGTTGTTGATTCATTAGCTAACTATGTATTAGATTGGGATCTATCTCATTCACTATAGAAGCATGCATGAAAAGTAAAAATTTGCTGAGTTAAAATTTTTACAAAAACATTTAAAAAACACTTACGCCATCAAAATACCAAAATGTCTATCTATATATATAGAGAGAGAGAGAGAAAGAGAGACAGATCAAAATCCAGTCTTTTGCATTGAAATTTTCCAAAACTTGGATGTTTTAAGTACAAAATGACTACTAAACCCAGCTACGAACACCCATTGGCCACGCCAAAACACCTGCTAAGAAGAGCCTACTTCTCCTGAAATGCTAAAACCACTCTAGCTATCCTCCGAAGAGGAACTAGAAACCTCTCAGGTACACCGACTGTGTGTCATTGCATATGAGCAGGAATCTCCCTCATAGGAAAGGGGGGGACACCCATGCTCAAGCCCTCTAGGTTCCTAAGAACTTCGCGAAGACTGTCGGCATCACCCCCCCAGCAGGTAGTTAGCCTCCTCGTCGCATATGGCGTGGTTTTCCGGCAGGTCGTAATGGTGCCACATCTTTATTAAGCATAAAGCTTCATGTCAGTACTTATTTTGCCTATAAAAACATTACATAAACATTCAAAATCTAAAAATTACTCCAAGTACTTTCAAAAATCATTCTCACCTTGAGGACCCCAGTTGGTCCCGGGCGGCAGCATCAAGTCAGGGTCTCCGGTGAAGTCCATGCCCTCATAAGCATAGTCATCAATCAACACAATTTGGCCATGAAGCCACTGGAAGAAATCTTCCTCGAAGAAATGCCGGATCGGTCCTCCTCCTGTGTGATAATCAAGTGATGACCATCGCCCCTGTCTCAGATCCCTTGGATCAAAGGTGTTAAAATTGGCAACCAGGGCAAAACTTCATGTGGGTCATCTTATTCATGGCTGATAATATTTTTATTAGATTCCTCTCGTCGAGAGGTGTAGGATTGATATAAAGATCATCCGATTCCGATAAGTATTCATGGAGATATGAATTTATTTTGATTATGTAATTATTATCAAGCCGACCTACAACTCATGTAGGCTCAGAAGCCCAACAGTCACATCTATTCACCCACCAACATTGTGTATAAATATAAGAGGACTTTTCCTCATTTGGACTCACTCATCTCATCACATCTCTCTCTCTCTCTCTACTACGCAGAAATGAGTCTCTTCTCTACTGCGCTGAAATGGGTCTCTCTCTCACACATGTGAAGCCGGAAGCTGTTGAATTTGAAGCTGCAACTGCAGAAGTAAATATTGACTTGCGTGGCCTAGAAGATCTCCTCTTTGGAACTACGTTGTAGGTTCATCTGAACCTCCTCTGAAAGCCGCAACTTTTGGTGGTGGAATGAAATCAATCCGATGAACGGTTTGCAAGATATCGACTGCCCTAGTTTGAAGCCGGAAACTGCTGAAACTGAAGCTGCAACTGCAGAAGTAAAGATTGACCTGCGTGGCCTAGAATATATCCTCATCTAAACTGCGTTGTAGGTTTATCTGAACCTCCTCTGGAAGCTGAAACTTTTGGTGGTGGAATGAAGTCAATCCGACGGTCGGTTTGTGAGATATCGTCTGCCCTAGTTTGATAATGAAGTCGTTAATGCTGATGCTGCTGATCTAGGGTTTGCTACTGCTGATATGAATCAGATTTATTGTACTATTTATCTCTGCTAAATTATTGAAGGTAAAAGAAGATTTGATCAAAGCGTTTCCCCACACATTGTGGGGTTTGTCCCTGGCTAGCCGCCACATCTTTTGTCTCTTGTCTTGGCTTGTTTTCTGTCGATCGTTTAATGTTCTATCTGCACTTTACTTTATGTACGTGTGATTTATAATCTTTGGAATATAATAAGGAAAAGAAGTAAACTGTTATAAGCATAGAACATACCATAACTTAACATGGAATCAGAGCTGAGGTGAAGACAAAGCCCGAGCAAGAGCAAGAGCAATCATCGAAGAGAATATTGGCAAGGCTATCCTAAAAGAACTATGGGGTCCTCAACACTCTTTCCTGCTGAAGACAAGCTTCGTGAGAAAGCTGACTATCACGGATGGAAGATGTCTATCGATCTAACCCTTGAGAATCAAGGAGTGTTGGATCATGTGAGAGGCAATATTATTGAGCCTCCATCAAATGCATCTGTTGCTGCTTGGAACAAATGAAAAAATGGAGAAGTCAAAACAATAGAAGATCATCTGGGACTCTATCGACAAGCTCTTGGTGGCCTACATCTTTGAACTAGACACCTCCAAGGAAATCTACGATAGACTGGTGAGTTTATTTAAAGTTAATGATGCAAATCAAGTTTTGTTTCTTAGAAATAAGATGAGGGAAATCAAGAAGGGTAAAGATGAAAATATGCAAGCATACTTCTTAAGAATCACCGAGATCAAGAACGATCTCATATCTATTGGGGAAACTATTACTGACAGAGAAATGGCACTCACAACTCTTGGAGGATTGCCATTTGAATGGTATGTGTTTAGGACTAGATTCATTCAAGAAGAAACAAGGGAAGAAGTGCAAGAAATGCCCATGCCTAAAGGTCCTCCTGCTGCCTTTTCTTCTCATGCAAAGAAAAGAAATAATTCCAAGACTAAATCAAAAGGAAAGGCTAGACCTAAGGCTAGAAGAAAATGACGATGTTACATTTGCGATAAAGCAAGTCACTATGTATGAGATCATGAGCATCATGATGAATGAGATCATGGACATAAAGGGCAACATGAGATCATGGACATATAGGATAGCATGATGATGATGCACACTAGTTTGAGCAGCATTATGATGGATAAAATCATGGACATGGGCAGCATGATGATAATCATGATTAGAGAAGCATGGTACAGTATGCAGTGGTGCAACTCGAAATCCCTTTGATGGCAATCAAAGGAATGACAAATTCAACAGCAAAGGTAAGAGGAGAGTTGGGAATCAAGGAAGAGGACAAGCATTCAAGAAGGCTAGAAATTCTAGGATGTATTAAATGCACCTGACCTCAAAAGGAACCTAGTGTCCATCTTGGCAATGGAAGACAGAGGCTACAAGGTAACCTTCAGCAATGGCAAGGTATGTATATGGAAAAATAATGTTAAAGATGCCTTTAATCTTGGGTTTAGTGTTGATTCATTATATCAGGTCGATGGAAGTCTGCTAGGTGTCATGTCTTGTGACACAACTCTTTAGTCCGAACTTTGGCATCGGAGGTTTGCCCACCTTCATTACAAAGCTCTACCCGATGTAAGACAGATGGTAACAAGGATGCCCGAATTCCAAGTAGAGAAAGAAGGTGTATGTCCGGGATGTGCCAAAGGAAAGCTCAAAAGGGGACCATTCCCCTCAAGCCAAAGCAAGACCTCCGATATATTACAATTGGTTTACTCAGGCATACCTGAGGTTGGCATTAAGAGGGAGACTACTACACCACATACTCCTGAGCAGAATGGTGTGGTGGGAAGGAAGAACCACACGATAATGGAAGCTGTCCGGGCCATGCTACATGATCAAATACTTCCAAAGTTTCTATGGGATGAAACTACAATCACCGCCGTATATGTACAAAATCGATGCCCTCATCAAGCATTGGGTTCCTAAACTCCTGAAGAAATGTTCACTGCCGGTCAAAGGGAAGTCGTGATTAGTCATGATGTCACCTTTGACAAAGATATGGCTCTCAGCAAGGTGGACAATCTGCTGACTTTGAGTAGCTCTCAAGAAGCCGACACCAGGGAACCGAAAGAAAAGGATGATGAATCAATGCCTGATGTAGAAGAACCCATGGATCTGATTAATCCTCATCCACATGAGCCTTCCTCTTCTAGGAAGAGGCCTTCATGGCTTAGGGGGATACTTGATGATGCTGAAGGACATGCTGCACCCTGAGGAACCTTCCATCAAAGTAAGAAATTTAACAGGTATCAGGGATACCTGATCATCATGAGCACGATCATACAAAATGAACCTTCATCATTCTCAGATGTCATCAAGCATTAACTATGGAAGGATGCTATGACCATAGAATATGAGTCTATTATGGAGAATTATGTCTGGGAAGTAGTTCCCAGACCCTGGACAAGACAATTGTTACTACAAAATGGCTTTACAAGATAAAGCATGCAGCAAATGGAAGTATGGAAAAGTATAAGGTTCATTTTGTTGCTCGTGGTTTATCCCAGAAGGGAGGTATAGACTATGATATTTACACCTGTTGCCAGATATACGACCATCCGCTTGATCATAGCCCTTGTGGCTTCACAAGGATGGAACCTACATCAGATGGATGTTAAGACCGTGTTCTTGCATGGTTCTATCAAAGAAGAGGTCTATGTGGAGCAACCTGAAGGATTTGAGATTTATGATTGAAAATCTCATGTATGCAGGTTGAAGAAGGCTCTCTATGCGCTGAAGCAAGCACCTTGAGCATGGTATGAGAGGATCGATAGCTACTTGATGAAGCTGGGATTCACTAGGAGTGAAGCTGATCCTAACCTTTACTTTAAGGTTGAAGATGACAAGCCTCTCATACTGGTGTTGTATGTGGATGACCTCTTTCTAACAGGTGCAACCCTCTCATTCACAAATGTAAGAGGGAGATGGCTTCTGAATTTGAAATGAAGGACCAAGGACTTGAAGTGTGGCAGAAGCCAAGGGAAATTTTCCTATCATGTGGTAAATATATTGGAAAGACTCGGTATGATGGACTGCAAGCCTGTGACTACTTCGAGGATCTTAAATTTTAGAAGTTATATGGTAGTGATGTCGGACCAGACTTGGGAAATGCCTCTGAGTTTCGAAAACTCACTCGCATTGATGTTCTTGGTGAACCTCCGTCCGAACATATGTTTTGCAGTTAGCATTGTGAGCTCATATTTGGTTGAGCCTCACTGGATTGATGCCAGGAATCTTCTGAGATGTCTTCAAGACACAATCTCTCATGGATTAAGATACATTGTCGGAGATGTGAGACTACTTGGATATACTGATGTTGATTAGGTAGGCAGTGTGGTGGACCGTAAGAGCACTTCTGGATACTGTTTCACCTTGGGATCTGCTTCGATATCCTAGATGAGCAGGAAGCAGAAGTCGGTGGCTTTGAGCACCGCCGAAGCAGGATATATTGTTGCTAGCATAACCTCGTGTGAGGCAGTCTGGTTGCGAAAGCTCTTCAGTGAGCTGTTTGGATTTACATAGGATACCACTGTGATTCTCTGTAACAACCAAAGGTGGGATTCGATTATTGAGGAATCTCGTATTCGTCAATTGCTCCAGCAGATAGACATCATCTGGGATATGGTAAGTCAATGAGCAAGGAAGCTCCATCACATTAAGATGATGTACAGGTTGATACACCTTGCCAAAGCCTCGAGGAAAGATCTAATCTGTGATTTTCCCAAACGACTTGGAGTCAGCAAGAAACCCTTGTACAAGGGTCCTGCATGTTGCATACATTAAGCTCTGGGAGCTCTGAGGGCTTGCGGTTCCTACTGGAGCAACATATGACCACAGGGTGACTCACCCTCCCCTGGTGGTGCACACTGGAACAAGATGATTCGCTCTCTTGTGGGACAAGATGATTCGCTCTCTTGTGGAACAGGATGATTCGCTCTCCTGTGTAGCAGGATGATTAGTTCTCCTGTGAGGCCTGGATTAATGTGTTCTCCATGGCAGCCTGGATTGATGTGTTCTCCACGACGATTGTAGCAGGATTGATGTGTTCTCCTGTGAGGACAGGATTGATTAGTTCTCCTGTCGAGGCATCCTACCCATGCAGTCTGGGACTCATGGGAAGTACCTCTCACCTGATCAATGAGCAGGGAAATGAAGTTAGGGACCATAGTAGTACCGATGGATGCATCATTGTATCTACTATACTCCCTACACTAGGATGACCTCCATTGATCTGGGATCAATGATACTGGTCTGGGACCAGTGGTAGGAGTTGTACCATACTATGACGCTGACTTCGGGTCGGTTGAGACTGGTCTGGGACCAGTGGTACATACTCCGAGACTGACTTCGTGTCAGTGCAGTACTAGTCTGGGACCAGTGAGAGTGGTACATACTATGACGCTAACTTCGGATCGGTTGAGACTAGTCTGGGACCAGTGGTACACTCTCTGAGACTGCGATACTAGTCTAGGACAAGTGGTAGGAGTTGTACCATACTATGACGCTGACTTCGGGTCGGTTGAGACTGGTCTGGGACCAGTGGTACATACTTCGAGACTGACTTCGTGTCAGTGCAGTAATGGTCTGGGACCAGTGAGAGTGGTACATACTATGACGCTGACTTCGGGTCGGTTGAGACTGGTCTGGGACCAGTGGTACACTCTCTGAGACTGCGATACTGGTTTGGGACCAGTAGTAGGAGTGGTACTTACTATGAAGCTGACTTCGGGTCGGCTGAGACTGGTCTGGGACCAGTGGTACGCACTCTGAGACTGACTTTGAGTCAGTGGAGGATGATACTGGTCTAGGACCAGTGGAGTTGTACTCACTATGAGGCTGACTTCGGGTTGGTTGAGACTAATCTGGGACCAATGGTACATACTTTGAGACTGACTTTGAGTCAGTATGATACATCCTCGATCATTTCTTCTTCTTCATAATTCAGACAAAAGCAGAGCAAAACAGAACAATGCAAGAGCAGAGCAAAACAGTACAGATCAGTGCAAGGCAGAACAAGACAAAGCAGAACAGGCAAAATAGAGCAGAGCAGGGCAAGGGTTAGGCTGTACAAGGTAGTGCATTTGATGGATGAATAGTAACGACCGATAGACAGATTGCAGATGAAGTTCTCCATGGTTGAGAGGGAGTGTTAAAATTGGAAACCAGGGAAAAACTTCATGTGGGTCATCTTATTCATGGCTGATAATATTTTTATTAGATTCCTCTCGTCGAGAGGTGTAGGATTGATATAAAGATCATCCGATTCCGATAAGTATTCATGGAGATATAAATTTATTTTGATTATGGAATTATTATCAAGCCGACCTACAACTCATGTAGGCTCAAAAGCCCAACAGTCGCATCTATTCACCCACCAACGTTGTGTATAAATATAAGAGGACTTTTCCTCATTTGGACTCACTCATCTCAACACATCTCTCTCTCTCTCTACTACGCAGAAATGAGTCTCTTCTCTACTGCGCTGAAATGGGTCTCTCTCACACATGTGAAGCCGGAAGCTGTTGAATTTGAAGCTGCAACTGCAGAAGTAAAGATTGACTTGCGTGGCCTAGAAGATCTCCTCTTTGGAACTGTGTTGTAGGTTCATCTGAACCTCCTCTGAAAGCCACAACTTTTGGTGGTGGAATGAAGTCAATCCAATGAACGGTTTGCAAAATATCGACTGCCCTAGTTTGAAGCCGGAAACTGCTGAAATTGAAGCTGCAATTGCAGAAGTAAAGATTGACCTACGTGGCCTAGAATATCTCCTCATCTGAACTACGCTGTAGGTTCATCTGAACCTCCTCTGGAAGCTGAAACTTTTGGTGGTGGAATGAAGTCAATCCGACGGTCGGTTTGTGAGATATCGTCTGCCCTAGTTTGATAATGAAGTCATTAATGTTGATGTTGCTGATCTAGGGTTTGCTACTGCTAATATGAATCAGATTTATTGTACTATTTCTCTCTGCTGAATTATTGAAGTTAAAAGAAGATTTGATCAAAGGATTTCCCCACACATTGTGGGGTTTTTCCCTGGCTAGCCGCCACATCTTGTGTCTCTTGTCTTGGCTTGTTTTCTGTTGATCGTTTAATGTTCTATCTGCACTTTACTTTATGTACGTGTGATTTCTAATCTTTGGAATATAATAAGGAAAAGAAGTAAATTGTTATAAGCATAGAACATACCATAACTTAACAAAAGGGACCTAAGCTAATCCTTGGGTGCATAATAGGTACCCTCTCAAGAATGAATGAGACTATGAGAGTACCATACCCAAAACTTTGTTGGGTACGAGTTTTGCATGTAGTTAACTCTGCCTTCAACTAGCGAAGCACGACTTCACACCAATTGAACATCTATGGCTGGACACAGTCAACTGTAAGCAACAATTGGGCCTTTTTTGCAACATGGGGAATCTTTTCCCCACCAACTACATAATCAACCATAAAATAGCCCTCATAGACCTAGACCTTATCCTTTCTATGGGGACTCTGTTGTTGACTAGTCCGCTCTCAGGGGTGCAGTAGGATTGCACCAGCTATAGGGTGGATCGTGGATCTAGCCTACCCCCGGTAAGGTTTTCCTATACCCCACGGCATGACAGACCAACTAAAAATTATATGTCATCACGGTCAATAGCCAGCTCATGATCTACAATCCTGAACACTTGCTCGTGTTCATCCTAGCACTGGATAATCCATCTCATTAAATCCTCCTACCCTTTCATCATCTCCAACTTTGCATACTTCAATAAACCGCAGTAGCGCAAAGCAAGTATACATGCTGGATCATTTCACATCAGCAATTCCTAGCTATCATGGGCCCGTTCTCTCCATAGGCTAGTCATTATGGCCTGAAACCTGCGCAAAATAACCTTAAAAATAGTCAAAATGGGGCAAAGCAACTTCAGGAATCACTGCATGAGGTTTTAAACTGCGCCCTTAAGCTATAACGCCCCCCCAGTGGTACACAAGGAGTATTAATGCCCTCCAGCAGGTCGTATAGGGCATTTAACGCTCCCTACAGGCTTGCGAGAGGGCGTTAGTGCACAAATATTGCTTTACGGCACCTCAGATCTGCAAAATTCCACCCAAGAAATTGATAATAAAGGTTAAGCAATGCATAGAGCAAGGTTTTGGCCTCTACCTGGGACTTCATGGAAAATCTGCTCCTATTTGGCTCCAAAACACTCTCACAATTCTCAAATAGTGAAAATGGTGAATGTGAAAGCTCAAAACACTTCCTTATATTTATTTTTGGAGACATGATTTTTCGAAATCATTAAAGAGGAAGTAGTCCATTCACCATGATTATTTATCATGCATGAGCCCATATGGATAGGAACTGCTGCTTTTTTATACTTTTTTCCACTTTTCATGAAAGTACCCTCGGGAATGAAAAGTAGTAAAATCTGCATGCAATTCTCAAAAGAGCGCTTTTCTTTTATGGGATATTTTCTCGCTCTCAAAAACTGAAAAATCCCTGAGTCTTTCATCGTTGGGCTCATTAAACATATACGACGATGGTCTGAGCAACTATTTTTCGCTTTTTTCTAGCTCATTAAATTGAAAAATATCATTAGAGAATTCTTTTTAGGCACTTTTTTCTCGCTTATAAAACTGAAAAATACCGAGTTTTTCTTTGGGCTCATTAAATATTTATAAAGATGACCCGAGCATTCTTTTAGGTAATTTTATCACTCGTTAAAACTGAAAAATCATGAGTTTTTTTCACCCAACTTGTTAAAAATCTACGGTAGCAACAAGAGCACTTGCTTTTTTGGGACCATTTCTCACTCTTAAAATCGAAAAGTCCCCAAGTTTTTCCCCTTCTTCGAGCTCATTAAATCTACAAAGAAGGAATGAGTAGTTCTTTTACCTCTTTTTCCTTTCTCAATAAACTGAAAAAGACACCTTGAGTTTTCTTCATTTGACTCATTAAAATTTGATGAAGGTATTGAGTTTGTCGTCATGTGACTCATTAAAAATTCACGACGAAAAACGAGTTTAGTCCGTCTCCTCGTACTCGTAACAAGATGAGGTCAACATCGAAGCCAAATAGGCATACTATAGTCCAATGAGGGCACCAAATCCTAAACTAACTCCTTTATGATTGAGAGACCAAGATCACATAAGGCATAGAGGTTCTCCAATTTGGAATTCTTAACTGCATCTTTTGCATGCTTGATGTTGTGAAATATTGCCTCAATTAAGGCAAAGCTTTCCTATTCTCTTTTTGTCCCAAGGTCATGATGTACATCTTCATCTCGACGCACCAAGACGCACCAAGAACAAAGGCACAAGCATATTTTGATCAAGAGCCTGCTCTTTGAGATACCGATGGACTTTACTAAGAAACTCTTTTCTAACTTCAAGATAAGTATCATGTGTGGTTCTTAATGTCAAATGAAAAAGTTCAGGGGTTATCTGAGCATCCCACTTTTTTGACAATCTTAACAATCCCTTTGCAGCAACAAGACTTATATGAGGTTTATCAACTTCACTTGACACAACATCCTCAGATATTTCTATACAAGTAAGAAGCTTTGAAAACACCCCAAATAAAGTTTTTATCTTTTGTCGTAAAGGGGCATCCTTTTTAGGCAAGTAACTTTTCACAAGAGTTTTAATACCATAGATTTTCAACAAACATTCTTTACTCCTTTCTTCCTATTTTGTCTTTATAAGATCAGCAGTGTTACTATTTTATCGAATTTTTTTATCAAAGAGTCATTTATCATTCTTATCATTTTTCATAAAAACAAGAATGTCTTCCCTTTGAAGAGCTGTCAGAAAATATTACTAGGTGCAATCAAATTTTGCAAAATTTTAATCTTGTGTTGGAACTTTCTTGAAGATCTTTGATATTTTAGTTGTGCCATAATGAACTACAACACACGGAATGTCCACTCTGTTAACACTTAGGTTGTTCCCTTTGACTCCTAAGGGAATACGGCCGAGGTAACCACAAACCAATCTTTGGACTGCAGGTCCTAGCCTACCTGCAATCAGAGAGGGCTCTCTCTTTATAATTTAGCTTTGTTTTGGGTTGATTTTAGGCTAGTTATGATGCACATGGGTTTTGTTTGAGTTTGGTGGGATGGTTGATCTATTCAAGCAGAGTTGGCATGCAAAGTGTAAGAAGTTCAAACCATTGGGCATGGAGTCTATGAATGTGAACTTGATGGATGTGTTTTCCTTGGCAGAAGAGGGGAATATGGAGCAGGATAGCTACACATGGCACAATGATTAAATGCTGGAACAAGGATGAAATGGAGGTTAGGGGATGAGAGGCAATTAAGGATCTCTCATCCAGCCAAAGAGGGAAAGTGAATGAAGACTATATAGGAGCAATTAAGGATTCCTAAACAGCATTCATATAATGAAGGAAATAGCTTAAACATGTTCAATTAAGCATGCATATTCATCACTAGTTCAGAGGAAAACATAGAAAAGTTACAAGAATTGAGCACAGAGGGCATGAAAGCTAGTTCTGAACTATTCCTTCTTCCTGCAACTTAGATTATGATATATAGATGATACAGATACATATAAACTGATAAACAGAGGGAGGAAAGACTTATTGGACCATGAGCAAGCACGAGAATTCCATATCAAGCTCTTCAGCCATTGAAAGCACAACCAGCCAGTTCAAATGCAAATATTCCAGCAATCTTTGATTACAGAAGTTCTCAACATATATAGCGCAGGAAGCTATATATCATAATCTAAGTTGCAGGAAGAAGGAATAGTTCAGAACTGGCTTTCATGCCCTCTGTGCTCAATTCTTGTAACTTTTCTATGTTTTCCTCTGAACTAATGATGAATATGCATACTTAATTGAACATGTTTAAGCTATTTCCTTCATTATATGAATGTTGTTTAGGAATCCTTCATTGCTCCTATATAGTCTTCATTCACTTTCCCTCTTTGGCTGGATGAGAGATCCTTAATTGCCTCTCATCCCCTAACCTCCATTTCATCCTTGTTCCAGCATTTAATCATTGTACCATGTGTAGCTATCCTGCTCCATATTCCCCTCTTCTGCCAAGGAAAACACACTCCACAATGTCCATGGGCGAATGGACAAGTGGAAGTCACTAACAAAGTGTTAGAATCCATTATAACAAAGACAGTCTAACAAAATCATAAGGATTGGGCCGAAAAATCATCTGAGGCAATTTGGGCCTATCAAATAACATGGAAGAGTATTACATGCCTCACCCCTTATGATCTTGTGTATGGGAATCAAACGATACTCTCAATTGAATTTGAGATGAAAACTTCGAAGAATGCACTTCAAGTTGGGATGGATCTTACAAAAGCACAACAACAACAACTAAATCAAATTAATGAGCTTGATGAGATCTGTTAAGATTCCCTTCAATAGACAACCCTTGTCCAACAACAAAGGGAAAAATAGCATGATGGATTCATCAAGGAAATGAAGTATAAGTAAGGAGATTGGGCTCTTTTATTCGATTCAAGATATAAGTATCTAAAGGGGGGGCGGAGGGAGAGAGAGAGAGGAACTGGAAGTGAAATAGCAAGATGGATTCATCAAGGAAATGAAGTTTAAGTATGGAGATTGGGCTCTTTTATTCGATTCAAGATATAAGGATCTCAAGGAGAGAGAGAGAGAGAGAGAGAACCATTAATAATGTGAAAACCTTCTTGGAAGGCGAAATTGGACAAACTTATGCCTAAAAACCATGTAACTCATTGGCAAGGTTTGAAAAAAAAAAGGGAGTAATAAACATTTTTATAAATAAATAGTTAATTTTACGGAGTTATTCATACCTATATTATCTATATAAAGAACCTAATGGATATATAGGTTGTTTTCAAGATGGTTGCAGAATCACATATAAAGCACACACAAGATATCAAGCAAATATGACAATGTCACATTTCTTCCTACAATCCAAGTGCTTTCTTTCACAATCCCTTGATTTATTTTCTTTAGCAAAGGTTTTAATGAAGCTTAAGAAGCAACAATATGTACTTGGATTGATCTTTTCCTTTCCCTTTTCCAATATCCTCCCATTAGTCCTCATAAGAAAAAGGAAAATTATCATCATGAATCTTATCTATCTTACCCCTATTTCTATTCCTTATCTTAACTAAGGACCAAAATTACCGTTATTCCTATTCCTACTTTTTGGTCTAGGGACTAAAGTCTTACATATTAAAAGGTGGGGAGAAATACTTAATTTAACCGCTATCCAAACTCTTATTCCACCATACACCTATAACTTATCCCATAACTCATTTAAAACATTTCGTTGAACCTTATATATTCATAGTGCGTGCACCCTAACTTTTACCCAACCTACTCAACCTCGTACTTTACAAGCTTGTGCTTGTGTATATGGGCAGCACATTTTATTTCCCCGTGGACAATATATCACCTTAAATATGGGATAATAACCCAACTTGTCTTGATGTCAACTAAGTGACTCATCGAACTCTGAGACAACCCAGCACATCAGGGCAATGCCACAGTGTTTATAATTATCAGGCTAGGTGGGCACACTCCACATGTTGGAAGCCACATCAACATCTAATCAACAAGCGTGGGGTGCACAATCATGCGTAATAATTGAACAGTCTTCCAACTTATGATGGCATCATTCCACAGCATGTGAAATGATCATTTGGTAGCCCAAGGAAACTTTCCCATCACTTTGATTTGATCACTTCAAACAATTATCCATCAAGGGTTACAGTTGCATGGATTAAGTTAGAGTAATATGATGTTATGGGAGGAGCCATCAATCGAGTGGAACCAAAGAACATTGGTGCTATTCAGATAAAACTTGAGGTTTGGGGCATTTTTTAAAATTTTGGATGGGCCAATTTTCTATGATGGTTTCAAGGATATGACACAGCGTAGACCGAGAGTTCACCCAACTATTCAATGGGGCTTGGGCACTTGTAAGGTAACGCATGCTAATGGTTAACGAGCCCATGATTTCTATCATCAATAAGTTCTCATGATATAGGGAAGTTGGGTCCAAGAACTTTAAGATTGATAGTGAGTGTTGGTCTCCTTTCTTATAGAAGCCATCCCCACTGCCAAAACTGAGGAAATTTATCCAACATGAAGCCCTTCTGCCCCTGTGGCGATATGTTGTGTTCACAATTCATAATTTTTTAACTTATGAAGGAAGGTACAATATGGTGTATCATTATCATGTTCAAAACCTTAGGCATTTAGCAAAGAAAAAACCCCTCAACATGTCATACAGTCTAATCAAATTTTTAACGAAGATGGAAGAACTTGTAAAGAGAAAGAGGATGAACCCTGAGGTAGGGTCATGCCATTAGAGGTTGATCAAGATGTTGATTGACGTAGAGTTGCACAAGTTAGATATACCTTGGGATGTTTTAATTTAGGGAATTAGAAGCAAACCTTGGGAAAGGTTTTTGCCACAAGATATAAAGATAAGATCTAAAATCCCCTCTACACCGAAACAATGATATTCCACTAGGAGTTTGGCAACTTCGTGGACCCAGAAAGGCAAAGCCTGCTCCAAGACCTTAAATTTTGTGTAAGATTCTAATATGCTAGAGGTCACCATAGAGGGGCTTGGAAATTTCATGTGTGAAGAATATATAGAGCCTATAGCTCCATCACAAGGAGTAGATGTTGAAGAAACCACTGTTGAATAGCTACCATTGACTTTCACAATCGGGACCAACAATTTCAAGCTCAAAAAGGCTAAGTGTAGTAAAGGTAACACCTTGGCCTAAAAATCCTTTTAGCTTTGCAACCCAATTTACCAAGCTCCTCTTAAGAAAAATAAAAGGTTCATTTTACAAATGAAAAACTCAAAGCCAAACTGCATCAGAACACGCTTAAACTGGATAGCCTAGGTGCCTTGCTTGATGCCATTGAGTGAGAAGAAGACCTCGTAGCTAGGGCAAAAATGTTCTAGAGGATATATGAAAGAAGATTAGCATGTCACTAATCTTATCTTAGATGATGTTATTACAAATACCTATGCCTTCCTACAGTTGAAGCCAAACATTACATAGTGGCATACCAAAGATAATCTCTTTGACTTGGGTATTACCAGCCTAGATCCATCTTAACTACAGATCTATCAAGCGTTGAGAGGGATAAAATATCTCATGGTGAAAAACTCTTTTTTTAGTGCAAAACTTGAGGAAAGGTTTGCACCTCGATATATTTGATCCCTCACGGCGCTTTATAGATCCGAAGTTAAGATGGATCGAGGTTCGTTTCAGTCGTGTGCAACCAAGGAAAATCTATCAAAGATATGATTAATTTTATCAATAATATGTAAATACATCTAATATTAATACAATCATAAATATGCTAAATATGCCTGAGATTAATCTGGTCATTTTAATTTTAAATATGCTTAGTTACCTTAGTTTTTTGAGATGATAAATATTGTTAATAACTTTAATGATGAAATAAAAATTTTGAATGAAAAGTGACAATGTAATAGTGTTGAATGATAGAAAATGTGAATAATAATAATGTAGCCAATTACAAATAGTCTTCATTATGGTCAATCATTATTCTTATTGTCATCCTTGTTAGTTTTGTCATCTTTTCATATCGATTATATGAAAAGGATAGTTGAAATCGTAAACTTTTTAAATATTTAGCTCAAGTTGTTGTAGTAAACATCATACCTTGTCTCTCTTTCTCTCTAATATTAATAGGTTGAATTACTATAACACAAAAGTCAATGTACATTGCCAATAATTTTTTGTTCTTACACTGAAATCAATGCACATTGTTAATCCAATCACTTTAAAATTAATGTACCATCATGCATTTGATTACATCAAATCAGAAATCAACATCTACACTAAAATCAATGCATCTAATGCAAGTAATCAAATAAGATTAGAAAATAACTTCTACACTAAAATCAATGCATTTAGTGCAAGCAATCAAATAGGATTAGAAATGACCATCTACATTGAAATCAATGCATTTAGTGCAATCAATAAAATAGGATTATAAAGCATCTACATTGAAATCAATGCATCTAGTGCAAGCAATCAAATATAATTAGAAATCAACATCTACATTGAATTCAATGCATCTAGTGCAAGCAATCAAATACGATTAGAAATAACCATTTACACTGAAATCAATGCATTTAGTGCGAGAAATCAAATGGGATTAGAAATCATCTACATTGAAATCAATGCATCTAGAACAAGCAATCAAATAACATTAGAAATTGACATCTACACTAAAATCAATGCATCTAGTGCAAGCAATCAAATAGGATTAGAAATCACCATCTACACTGAAATCAATGCATCTAGTGCAAGAAATATTCTTCCCTCTCTCCCCCCTGCATCTCTATCTATATATCCCTCCATATCTCCTTTGTCTCTCTATCTCATGCCCCCAACACACACACTCTCACACTCCATATCTATCAATTTCTTTGTCCCTCCCTCCCTCTCTCCATCACTCTCTTCTTCCATCTCTTCACCTTCCATAAATATTTCTATCTCCCTTTGTCTCTCTATATCATCCCCAAACATACACTCTCTTTCTCCAATCTATCTATATATCCCTCCATCCTCCTCTCCCTCTCTCTCTCTCTTCCCCTTCTCTCCCTCTCCCTCTCTCTCTCTCTTCCCCTTCTCTCCCTCTCCCTCGCCTCTCTCTCTCTTTCCTCCCACTCTCCTCTCTCCATCTTCCCTATCACTCCCTCTCTCTCTCCACCTTTCTCTCTCTATGACTTTGATGCAGGAAGAAATCTGGTTTCCCGAATTTCCGACACTTTCTCACCAATCTCCCCTTTGGAAGCTCAACAGGCTTCATCCTCTTAGTTTTCTTTGGTTATTAACCCTTCCTTTCTCTCTGGTGGGTCAACAATCCTCCCTTGACTAAGGATCACGACCCTTTTTTATAACTCTCGGAACCAATAATCCACAATTCACCCTTTGATCAATTCCTCTTTGCATCGAACTTTACGCACCTCTCATGTCGACGCTCTTTACAACCCTTCCATTAACCCTCATTAACGTTAGACCGCACATATATATATAGCCCCACTCTTTATGCCTTGATCCTTTGGAATAATTCACAACCCCATCTATCGAGCTTTATTTCATTATAAACTGCCTATAACGGAAATCCTTCGTAAAGTACCCTTTCGGCTTTTCCTCCACCTTCACACTTTTCTCGAGACTCCACTTTATCGAAATCGGGCTTCAGGAGTTCCACGAGCTCTTTACAATTCACCCTTTCGCATCTGCTGATGCGATTAACATATCGGATTCCACTATAATATAAACTAAGTCAATATTCTATTGAGTTCGCTCCACTTTGGACTTCAAACAACATCACACACACTTTCATTCCCTTATCAGGTCCGCTCCATATCACATGTCGCACTTCGTTATGCCAAGGGTCTCGCACCTCTCCCGAACTTCGTACATCGCACATCCCTATGGCCCAAAGCTCATTCCTCTCCAATGAAACATATCGATGAATCCTCCACCATTGATCTATGCATTCGATCCAACGGTCAGCGCTACGTCGTACTTCGTTATTCCCTTTGGTTGGGTCGTCTGCATCGGGGATAAGTTGCGATGCAATGCTCCCTTGCGATTTAATATTGTCCGTCGATATTCCAGATTTGGTGGCTCCTATGTACTGACGCCTTACTTATCTGCTCTTCTTTTCACTTGAGTTTTACGTTATTTCTTTACTTCGGCTGTGGTTCTGGGTTTCTCCAATGGTTCTCGTCCTTCCATTGTTCCGTTGTGCGACTCTCTCCTGAGCTTCACTTCGTGAGTTCTTTGATCACAATTACTCCAACATTACTTTGGTTCTTTAAATGGTTTCAAGGTCTCTCCATGATCCTCTATCTCGTTCTCTGCATTCTGCTTGGACTCTGCCTCAGCCTAACTCACCTCGATGTTCCTCTAGAACAGTCCTAAATTTATCCACTGGTATAACAAACCAGTTCTCCCCTTGATTCCTCAATTCTTCAATAGGAATCCACACAGTCTCCTCTGTGTTATTTCTCTCAAAGTCTTCTACTCCGTTCACATCATCCCCTCCTCTATATTCCTCGGCTCTGTCTATGCTCTTATTTAACCTGCACATACATCTATTAGACTCACACAGAATATCATCAATGTCCTTCTATGGATAATTCAGCGCATAAAAGGAAATACACAGTCACAGTAATTCAACTACTCATTTTATGCACAGATACAATTGACTTCAGCCTGATTTACATTCAGTTGGCCCTCATGCTCCTCTTGGAGACTCTCTCTATAGGCCTCTTCGGCTCTCCTCTATCTCTCATGTCTCCTCCCTATCTACTTTCTTACTTAGAGGCTCACAATTTATACATTTGGCATCAGTTACTTAACTGACTCTTGAACTCTCAACTGACCCCTAATTTCACTCATGTTCTCCTTTATTTTGGGAACAGTTACAACACCTCACCATGACTAATCAATGTCTATTATAATCACTCAAAGCCTAAATATTTACATTATTTCCTACTCAGGAACCCATTTTCTTGAAAACACAAGACCCCCTATGTCTACTAAATTACATTGATTTTCTTGGGCTGAATGCTCCTGCATCAGACTCCCAAGCTTGAAAACATTCATGATCTCCTAATCATGTGTTCTCATATGGTAATAGGAAACCTCCAGGGTCCCAAACTTCAGTTTTTAGATGTCCAAATGCTCTGCTCCTCTGTTGTTGCTACATGTCTATTGTCTTCTATTTCATTCTCTTTTCTTTTCTTCCCTTCTCAATCAGCTTCACCTTCTGATTGATAACTCCTTCTGTCATCAGCTTCCTCCATTTGAGCTACTTCATCATTAGCTTCCACAGTTCTTCTATCTCCAAGTCCAGCACATCTTTGGTCTGGTACACATCTTCTCTTTCTCTGGTCTTCATATTATTGTTGTTTTCCTCCAACTTCTACATCTTCATGCTTTTCTCTTCTATGGCTTCTTCTTCTTGCATCAAATCTTCCTCAACATCTGCAACAAAATTTGCATTGATAAACCAATTATTAAAGTACGAAACATAAGGCCTTGGTGCCTCTTCTCTCCTTGGCAACAATTCAGCTTGTTGCTCTGTTCTCTCCCCTTCTGTCAGCACATCAGTATGTTGTTTCGAATTCTCAGCAGAATTCATGAGACTGTCAATTAGCCTCTCCTCCACATCATCTGTTTCAATGATGCCTCCCTGCTTTTGTTCACAGTAGTGAACTTCTTCTTCCTTAGCCTACTGCTGGTTAACTCTTCTTTGAAATTGTTTGATTCTTACTGCCTCCCTTTCATCCTTACCCTCTTATTATTTAAGAACCTCCATATCACCTTCAAACAATCTCTGTCCTTCCCCAATGACATTCATTGGATCATTTCTTTAGGACAACATTTCTTCAGTCTTCATTGGAATAAGACTTCCATCTTCCTCCTCTATGACATCCCTAACATTCTGCTGCCTACTCCTAGGTGACTCTTCTGTCTCCTTCTGGTTCTGAGATCTTGCCATCTCAGTCTTGATCTAAACAGATTTCAGATTCTGCTCCTTCTCTCTAACAAACTCTAAAGTTTGTTCATCCTCCTGTGATGTACCTGCAATCATCCACAAATTATTAATTTTAAAATCATAAGACCTGGAAATCTTACTCGACTCTTCAGCCATCACATTTCGTTGTTGCTCTGAATCTTCTATGTGATTCGGCTCCTCATGCTCAACTTCATCTCCTTCCTTCACAAGGAATGGTTCTTGTCTTGTAAGAGCTCCAACTATTAATTTGTCAATGAGTTCTTTCTGCTGTAACAACTCAATACTTTCCTCATTTGAGAGGTCTTCTTCATCATACTCTGCTCTAGAGTACCTTTTATCCCCTAAAACACATTACTCCTCATACTTCAGTTCAAGAGCTCTAGTTAGCTTCACTTTAGAGTATTCATCTTTTGTAAGATACTCCTCCATGCTTTCGACAGCTTCAAAAGACTGTCTATCCTCTCCTATGCATCCTACAAGTACACCAAAACTATTAGGTTCAACCCAAGGCTTGATGGCCTTATACATCAGCTCTTCATCTTCAGTCAGTATCTCCTCATGCTGTTTTGAACTATCCCAATAGTCCATGAGATCTTCACTTGATCTCCATTCTTTATCTTCAATGTAGTCTTCACTTTCTTCTAGAATTTCTCCCTGTTCCAGTTCACAAATGGACTCTTCCATTTCCAACTCAACTTCCTTGAGTTTTTCCCTCAGCCACTTTACTTTCTTTTTCTGTAGCCTTCTCTGCATCTCATGCCACTCCACTGGCTTCTTCCTTAATACCCAACCTTGTCTTTGGTTTTCTTCTAGCCGCATTTTTAACACATCAAGTTCTTTTCTTATCTCAGCCAACTCCTTGTCAATCTCCTCTTGACTCAGTCTCTTGCCATCTGCTTTGGCATTCTTATTCTCATATCTTATGATGTGGCTTCTCTCTGAACCTCTGCTATGACTATCAGTAGTCATCTTCTTCTCCTCTTTCTTCATGAGCTCCTCACTCATCTGCAATAGCTAGTCCTCCTCTCTACAATCTTACCTCACTAAGCTCTCCTCACGGTTCAAGTGTTGTCCTTGATGGCAACTCACTCAGTGGATGGTACAGGTGCTCAAAGGTTAGTACAGGTGATGGCAACTCAATCAGAAGACAGATCTCAGTACAGCATGGCAAGAAAGCTCATACACGCTCTTTCGTTAAGCCCAAGTCGCGTGTACACGCAAGTTAGATTCAGAAAAAGCGCGTGTATGTGGAAAGGTTCCTTTGGTTCATGGTGGTTAGACCTTGGAAGTTGTGCCTATGATTTCGGACCATTATGTCTCGACGGGCGTGTCGATCCCTAGTTTTAAAGTTGATGGTATTGTGTTACTATGGTTTTGGCTCTTGGTATTGAGAAAGGCCTAAGGCTATATAAGGAGAAGAAGATCATTAGGCAAAGATCATCTTTCGACAAGGCATGAATATCTAAGAGAGAAAGAGATCTGATATGCAGGTTCTGAGTTGGTTGATCTGAGCTAAGGAGAGATCTCATCGGTTGATGGTGAACTAGATCTAAGGAGAGATCGGGATCAAATGGTTTGAAATGCACTATCATGTTGATTATGCGTATTTCTAGATCTGCATATTGTCGCAATGTTACGTTCTGAGTCTAACTAATATCTGGTACAGCTGCAAGTTGAGAAAGTTTATTTTTAGATCTGTACGCAGGTTGGCTTCGGTAAAAGCGCGTGTATACGCGGTTTCTGCTCATTAAAGTAGCGTATATCTTTTGAAGCTTGATTTGGGTTTACAGTGGGATCTGACTGTTATTACAGAGTTCTGTAGTCTGCTCTGTGTTCTGGTAACTGGTGATTGACAGGGTTCAGTGGTTCAGTGATTCAAAGTTGGTTGTGTTATGCTTCAATGATCTGTTGTGAAAATTGAATGAATTGTGGTCTTCAGATTGTAATGTTGTGCTTCAGGAATATCCAAGTCTGAAAATGTATGAAAAGTGATACCTGGAAGAAGTAAGATTGTAGGTCAGCACCTACATACTAGTATTTTGGCTAGTACAAAAGAAAAGGGGGTTGGAGCTCCCTTCCAAGGAAGTTTGGAGAACGAGAGAAGGTTGAAGCCTTCTGCAGGTTGTAGCCTGCGTACTGGTATAAGGCTGCACCAGTACAAAAGATTGTAAACTGAAGTTTCATATTAAGAAAGATAGAGACAACTTGCAGCAGGTGGTTTTCACCCACATTGGGTTTCCACCTTATATCTTGGTGTTCATGTGTGTGGCTTTTTATCTGTTCTGTTATACTACACATGTTTACTGTTAATATGATGAATAATGTCCGAATAAGCCAACTGAATTGTGAGTTTTCTGCTTATACGCTGTTTTACTTCGTCACAGTAGCGTGTACACGCTGGTTCACTTAACTGAAGTAGCGTATATGTTTTGGGCATTTGAAAAGTTTGATTAATCTGATAATACTGATTCACCCCCCCTCTCAGTATTATTTCCAACAATTGGTATCAGAGCAGGTCCTTCAGAGAAGCTTGATCGCTTGAAGGAAGATCATTCATCATGAGCAACTACGAGAAAGAAGCATCAATCAGGCCACCGGTTTTTGATGGAACAAATTTCAATTATTGGAAGGTAAGAGTTACTGCATATCTTCAATCTCTTGGTACAGAAGTTTGGGACATTGTAGAAAAAGGTTATGCTTTTCCTTCAGCTACTCCTACAGATCCAGATGGAAAAAAGGCATATGAAACAAATGCAAAAGCAGTTGCTACCCTATTAGGAAGTATATCTCAAACAGAATTCATGAAGGTCATGCACTTCAAATCAGCAAAAGAAATATGGGACAAAATGATCACTAGCTATGAAGGAGATGAACAGGTAAAGGAAGCTAAACTTCAAACACTCAGGATTCAATATGAGACTCTCAGGATGTATAATGATGAAAGTGTGGCTAATTATTTTCTCCGGGTAGATGAGATTGTTAATTGTATGAAAAACTTGGGTGAAGAAATAAGAGAAACTATAGTAGTTCAAAAGGTTCTAAGATCTTTATCCCCCAAGTTTGAATCTAAAGTATCTGCAATAGAAGAAAAAGAAAATCTCCGTGTTCTCACTATGTCTCAGCTACATGGAATTCTAACCGCTTATGAAATGAGAAAGGGAGGTCCATCTGACAGAAGGGAAGCTGCTTTTAAGGCATCAGGAAAAGAAGATTACTATGAAGCAAGCCATGTTCCAGAAGAAGAGGAAGAAGAATCAAATTTTGTCAGAAATCTTCAAAGGGGTTCTGGAAGGTTCAGAGGTAAGCTCCCTTTCAAATGTTTTGCTTGTGGGAAAGTAGGTCATTATGCTGCAAAATGTCCTTATAAGGATAAAGGAAAAGAACCTGCTAGATGGAACAAGAAACAAAGTGCAAATAGGAAAAGCTACTACACCCATGAAGATAGTGATGGCTTATCAAACAGTGATGAAGATGAACAAGGTAATAAATATAAGCTGTTAATGGCATTTGAAGATGATGATTATGAGGATGCTATAGATGTGGATAATCTCTATAATGAAATCACTAGACTCAAGAGAAGCATAGAAGAAAGGAATGTGATTATTGATACTTTGCAATTTCAAATTGATGAAAAGGAAAAACATCTTGAAAAACTAGAAGGTGAAATTGTTGGTCTCAGAAAAGAAATTGAGAAAACAAAAACTATTAATCTTAAATTTGTCAAAGGATCTGAAACCTTGGATGAGATTATTAGTGTGCAGCGGTCTCCTCTAAACAAAACAGGTTTGGGCTATAATGGAGAAACCTCTCAAGCATCCACCTCAAAAAGTTATCTTGATGCAGCAAGAGGAAATGAGCGGAAGAACAATGAAGATAATCAGGTAAAGCAGGGACGAGTTACAAACAGAAACTATCAGGGACAAACCTCCTTAAGGATGAACAAAAGCTACAACCAACCACAGGTAAAATCTTCTCAGTTTGGCTCAAGAATAGATGAAAATAGAAATTACAATCAGTTGGCTGGTAGATTCAATAACCGCAGAAGCTTCTTCAATGGACAATGCTTTTCTTGCCACAACTTTGGTCACAGAGCAGCTCAATGTGTTGCATATAAAACAATCATGACTAGGGAAGCTCAAAAACAAAGAAGTATGACAGGGATTACAAAAAGGACCTATAACAACTTTTCGGTGCTTGAAAATGAAGTTGAATGTTCTATTTGCAATAATTTTGGTCATAAAGACTCTGAATGCAGGAGCAGGTTTCAGGAGAAAAAGGAACAAGCCACAAGCACCAAAACATGGAGAATAAAGGAACCTCAAACAGAAAGATGTGGGATAGCATTTTATGCAGAAGGACAGGAAAATCTATGGTACATTGACAGTGGATGTTCGAAACATATGACAGGTGATAAAGAAAAACTTGAATCTTATTCTACTTTAGAAAAGGGAAAGAAAGTCTCTTTTGGAAATGATACTCCTGCTACTATAAAAGGAAAAGGTATTGCTCCTTTAAAAGAAAAGGTCAAGGCTGGAAATGTTTTGTATGTTGATGGATTGAAACATAATCTTCTAAGTGTCAGCCAGATGTGTGATCAAAAAACAGAGGTTATTTTCAGATCGAATGGATGTCTTGTTCGTGATCTTGATACAGGTAAAACAGTTCTCAAAGGCAAAAGAACTCCAAATAATCTGTACATATTTGAAGAAGAACAACAACAATGCTATCTTAGCAAGGATGAAGAGCACTGGTTATGGCATCGAAGGTTGGGACATCTAAGCTTCTCACAAATAAGGAAAGCATGCAAATATCAGGCAGTTCGCGATCTTCCAGATATCAAAATTCCAGACAACACCATATGCAAATCTTGTCAGTTTGGAAAACAGACCAGAACTAACTTTCCAGAGAAGGAAGGGTCAGCTAGCTTGCCTCTTGAGCTAGTCCATACAGATGTATGTGGTCCATTTAGGAAAAGGTCACCTCGAGGAGAAGAATATCTGATATTATTCATTGATGATTTCTCAAGGTTTGTTTGGTTAGGGCTTATGAAGCACAAAGATGAAGCATTCGAAAAATTCAAATCCTTCAAAGCATTGGCCGAAAATGAATCAGGACACAAAATCAAGTGCCTCAGATCTGACAGAGGTGGGGAGTTCACATCAAATGAATTTTTTGATTTCTGCGATGAACATGGGATAAGAAGAGAATTCTCTACAGCTAGAACTCCTCAGCAAAATGGGGTTGTGGAAAGAATGAACAGAACTATCCAACAAATGGCTCGTGCTATGCTCGATGAATCAGGTACTCCTGCAACCTTCTGGGGAGAAGCCGCACATGCTGCTGTTATCATTCTTAACAAAACAAATGTCCGAGTAAACAGCACTCAAACACCTCATGAGCTTTGGAGTGGTAAAACTCCTTCCGTGAAGCATTTCAAAATCTTTGGGAGCAAATGTTATATTAAGAACACTGATGAGCAACTTGGCAAACTTGAACCTAGAGCAGATGAGGGCATTCTTCTTGGTTATTCTCCACATAGCAAAGCATACAAGTGCTACAATAAAAGACTTGGCAGAATTGTTGACAGTATTGATATAGTGGTTGATGAGAAGGGATATATTCCTAGGCAAGTTCATCATGAAGAAGATGAAGGTTACTCTCAAAGGCGAAATGATGAAGAAGAAGAACCTCAAGAAGGAGAAGAATCTCAAGAAGAACCAGAGGAGCAGACAAGAATAGAAGAGAAGACTCCATCCAGATATGTCCAAAAGAATCATCCAGAAACTCAGATTGTGGGGCAGAAAGAAGCAGGAGTACAAACAAGAAGGACACTTGCAGAAGCTTCAAGCTACTTGGCTCTACTTTCCTCCATTGAACCACAAAATGTGAAAGAAGCATGCAAAGATGAATGTTGGGTCAAAGCAATGGATGAAGAACTTGAGCAAATCGAAAGGAACAACACTTGGGAATTGGTTCCTAGACCAAAAGATAAGAATGTAATAGGAACAAAATGGGTCTTCAAGAATAAGTTAAATGAAAATGGAGAAGTAATTAGAAACAAGGCCAGACTTGTTTGTAAAGGGTATGCACAGCAAGAAGGAATAGATTTTGAAGAGACCTTTGCTCCTGTGGCAAGACTAGAGGCCATCCGAATGTTCCTTGCTCTCTCAAGCTTTCAAAACTTCAAGGTATTTCAAATGGACGTGAAATCAGCCTTCCTGAATGGAGACTTAGAAGAAGAAGTATATATTGAGCAGCCAGATGGGTTCATTCTTGGGAATGATCCAAACCTTGTATGCAGACTGAAAAAGGCTCTTTATGGGCTCAAACAAGCCCCAAGGGCTTGGTACTATCGGTTGGACAAATATCTTCACCAACAAGGCTTTTCAAAAGGATCAGCAGATAGCAATCTCTATATAAAAATTGAAAATAACAAATTGCTAATTCTTGTTGTTTATGTAGATGATATTATTTTTGGCAGCAATGAAGAGACTATGAGTCAAAACTTTGCCTTGGTTATGCAGAAAGAATTCGAAATGTCACTTCTTGGAGAATTGACATATTTTCTTGGATTGCAAATCCAACAAAATGAAGGAGGTATCTTCTTGTCTCAAACCAAATACCTCAAGCAGATCTTGAAGAAGTATGGCATGGAAGAGTCAAAACCAGTATGTACACCCATGGTTACAGGATGCAGCCTCAGTGCAAATGATGAATCAGCAGCAGTCCACCAACCCACTTATAGATCCATGATTGGGAGTTTGCTTTATTTGACAGGTACTCGACCAGATATTACACATGCAGTAGGAATGGTTGGAAGATTTCAAGCCAACCCAAAGGAAACTCATCTTCAGGCAGTCAAAAGAATCTTCAAATATCTTCAAGGGACCCAAAACTATGGCTTATGGTATCCTAGAAATACTGATCTCACTCTTCATGCTTACACAGATGCAGATTGGGCTGGAAGTGTGGATGATAGGAAAAGCACAAGTGGAGGTGCTTTCTTCATGGGTTCCAGATTAGTATCTTGGTTCAGCAAGAAACAAAGTTCGATTGCCTTATCTACAGCTGAAGCAGAATATGTAGCTGCAGCATCTTGTTGTACACAACTTCTTTGGATGATGCAGACCTTGCAGGACTTTCAAATCACTTGCACTCCACCTGTCTCTATCTTATGTGATAATACAAGTGCAATCAGCATTTCAAAGAATCCAGTCATGCACTCAAAGACCAAGCACATACCAATCAAGTACCATTTTCTTCGGGAACAAGTGCTTGAACAGAAGGTCAAGTTGGAGTATGTTCCTTCTAAGGAACAAGTTGCTGATATTCTCACAAAACCACTGCCCAGGGAAACTTTTGAATATCTCAGACAAAAGCTGGGAGTAGTTAATGCTTCATCCTGTTGTTGAAATTCGTTTGTTCTACAGAAAAGTTGGTATACGCAGGTTACGGGAGTAATAGGAGCGTATACACGCGGATTCATGGTGGGAAAGTCGCGTGTATGCTGGACGCTTGTTGCAGAAAGAATATCCGCGTACATACGCTGTTTTATACAGGAGAAAACGCGTATGTAAAGTTCTGAACAGCAAGGGAAAACTCTGAAGTTCTGAACAGCAATAGGAATGTCAGAATTATTCAGGCACAGTTTCAGGGAGTGCAACAGGCACAGGTTCAGGGGGAGCAGCTCAAAAGTCTCATAAAGCATTGTTGGCATTCAGATGTTTTTGGTTGTTGGTTTCAGGAGAAGGAGCTCAGAAAGAAATTCTAGTTGCTGATCTAACAAGATGTTTATCAGATGCTGCTGATGTCTTTCCTAAGTCTTGGTCTAGATCTGTTGTCTCTATGTCATGTATCTCTCTTGTCTCTTTTATGGTGTCAAGGTCATGTAACGGCCTTTGTTGGTTTCCCCACTATGCCTGGGATGAATGATGAAATGTTCATGTATTATCATGGTTAGGTGGATGAGTCAATATTGATGTATCCCCACTTGGTTGGGTGGATGAGTCATTTTTTTTGTATATCCTCACTTAGTTGAGAAATGGATGTATGTATGAGTCTTTGGTGATAGGAAGGTCTTTTATGATGTATAGAGTCATGTTCTTCTTGAAGAACATCTTTTGCAGATCTTGCCTACAGTCAAGGGGAGCATGAACAGCACTTGGTGAGCAGGATGGATAGATTGGTACTCTTTGGCATTCACAAAGGGGGAGCACACTTGGAGATTTCAGCATGTACTCAGGGGGAGTATGGACAGCAGTATGGACAGCAGAAGGATTACCAAGGAAGAGAATATCTTGGTCCTCCCTTTGCCCTTGATGTCAAAGGGGGAGAGTGACACTTGGTGTGGTGTGTGGTGGTTGCCATCAAGTCCAAAGGGGGAGATTGTTGGCATTATGGTTCAAGTGTTGTCCTTGATGGCAACTCACTCAGTGGATGGTACAGGTGCTCAAAGGTTAGTACAGGTGATGGCAACTCAATCAGAAGACAGATCTCAGTACAGCATGGCAAGAAAGCTCATACACGCTCTTTCGTTAAGCCCAAGTCGCGTGTACACGCAAGTTAGATTCAGAAAAAGCGCGTGTATGTGGAAAGGTTCCTTTGGTTCATGGTGGTTAGACCTTGGAAGTTGTGCCTATGATTTCGGACCATTATGTCTCGACGGGCGTGTCGATCCCTAGTTTTAAAGTTGATGGTATTGTGTTACTATGGTTTTGGCTCTTGGTATTGAGAAAGGCCTAAGGCTATATAAGGAGAAGAAGATCATTAGGCAAAGATCATCTTTCGACAAGGCATGAATATCTAAGAGAGAAAGAGATCTGATATGCAAGTTCTGAGTTGGTTGATCTGAGCTAAGGAGAGATCTCATCGGTTGATGGTGAACTAGATCTAAGGAGAGATCGGGATCAAATGGTTTGAAATGCACTATCATGTTGATTATGCGTATTTCTAGATCTGCATATTGTCGCAATGTTACGTTCTGAGTCTAACTAATATCTGGTACAGCTGCAAGTTGAGAAAGTTTATTTTTAGATCTGTACGCAGGTTGGCTTCGGTAAAAGCGCGTGTATACGCGGTTTCTGCTCATTAAAGTAGCGTATATCTTTTGAAGCTTGATTTGGGTTTACAGTGGGATCTGACTGTTATTACAGAGTTCTGTAGTCTGCTCTGTGTTCTGGTAACTGGTGATTGACAGGGTTCAGTGGTTCAGTGATTCAAAGTTGGTTGTGTTATGCTTCAATGATCTGTTGTGAAAATTGAATGAATTGTGGTCTTCAGATTGTAATGTTGTGCTTCAGGAATATCCAAGTCTGAAAATGTATGAAAAGTGATACCTGGAAGAAGTAAGATTGTAGGTCAGCACCTACATACTAGTATTTTGGCTAGTACAAAAGAAAAGGGGGTTGGAGCTCCCTTCCAAGGAAGTTTGGAGAACGAGAGAAGGTTGAAGCCTTCTGCAGGTTGTAGCCTGCGTACTGGTATAAGGCTGCACCAGTACAAAAGATTGTAAACTGAAGTTTCATATTAAGAAAGATAGAGACAACTTGCAGCAGGTGGTTTTCACCCACATTGGGTTTCCACCTTATATCTTAGTGTTCATGTGTGTGGCTTTTTATCTGTTCTGTTATACTACACATGTTTACTGTTAATATGATGAATAATGTCCGAATAAGCCAACTGAATTGTGAGTTTTCTGCTTATACGCTGTTTTACTTCGTCACAGTAGCGTGTACACGCTGGTTCACTTAACTGAAGTAGCGTATATGTTTTGGGCATTTGAAAAGTTTGATTAATCTGATAATACTGATTCACCCCCCCTCTCAGTATTATTTCCAACACTCCTCCATGCTTTCGACAGCTTCAAAAGATTGTCTATCCTCTCCTATGCATCCTACAAGTACACCAAAACTATTAGGTTCAACCCAAGGCTTGATGGCCTTATACATCAGCTCTTCATCTTCAGTCAGCATCTCCTCATGCTGTTTTGAACTATCCCAATAGTCCATGAGATCTTCACTTGATCTCCATTCTTTATCTTCAATGTAGTCTTCACTTTCTCCTAGAATTTCTCCCTGTTCTAGTTCACAAATGGACTCTTCCATTTCCAACTCAACTTCCTTGAGTTTTTCCCTCAGCCACTTTACTTTCTTTTTCTGTAGCCTTCTCTGCATCTCATGCCACTCCACTGGCTTCTTCCTTAATACCCAACCTTGTCTTTGGTTTTCTTCTAGCCGCATTTTTAACACATCAAGTTCTTTTCTTATCTCAGCCAACTCCTTGTCAATCTCCTCTTGACTCAGTCTCTTGCCATCTGCTTTGGCATTCTTCTTCTCATATCTTCTGTTGTGGCTTCTCTCTGAACCTCTGCTATGACTATCAGTAGTCATCTTCTTCTCCTCTTTCTTCATGAGCTCCTCACTCATCTGCAATAGCTAGTCCTCCTCGCTACAATCTTACCTCACTAAGCTCTCCTCACTCAGTCTTTTGGTAAGCACAGGTCCTCTGTCTGGAACATCCTCTTGAGCAACACCTTTGCTCCTTCTAGGCTTCTGCAATCTCTCACACTCTCTTGAGAATACTTCAACTGTCCTCTCTGTCCAACCTCTTGTTGGATTCTTCAGGTTCACTGCCACTTCTCCTTCAGAGTGTTTTCCTTACTCTTCCTTCAAGAACACATCTGGTTCTCCTCTCATAGCTTCTCTTACTGTCCTTTGTTGAGATGCTTCATCTACAACCACAATCTTCAATTTCAATTTGAAAAAAAACACACTATCTTACCTCCAAGATCTATGTATGATCTTGTTCTCCCATTCTTTTGCACTTTGAATGGATTGTCCTCTGTTTGGTCTCCAAGTCCTCTTTCCTTCAGAACTTGTACTAAGCAATCTTGCTCTCACTTTTCTTCAAGGAATCCTCTGTTCCTGTCTACTCCAAGCCTCTGCTGGAACTACTACAATCTCCCAGGAACTTCAAAAGTTCCCCCTACAATCTTCTGTTGTAGTCTCTATCATTCATTTACTGCTGCAACTCTCATGCCTTTGTGCTCCTTCACTTTGCTTCAATCTGCAAAATATCATTCATCAATTAACTTATGCACATTACCTTCTTCTGTGTGCAAACTCCTTTTCGCAGGAAATCTTTCCCCGCTCTGATACCACTTGATGCAGACAGAAATCTAGTTTCCCGAATTTCTGACGCTTTCTCACCAATCTCCCCTTTGGAAGCTCAACAGGCTTCGTCCTCTTAGTGTTCTTTGGTTGTTAACCCTTCCTTTCTCTCTAGTGGGTCAACAATCCTCCCTTGACTAAGGATCACAGCCCTTTTTTATAACTCTCGAAACCAATAATCCACAATTTACCCTTTGATCAATTCCTCTTCGCATCGGGCTTTACACACCTCTCATGTCGACGCTCTTTACAACCCTTCCGTTAACCCTCGTTAACGTTATACCGCACATATATATATAGCCCCACTCTTTATGCCTTGATCCTTTGGAATAATTCACAACCCCATCTATCAAGATTTATTTCATTATAAATCGCCTATAACAAAAATCCTTCGTAAACTACCCTTTCGGATTTTCCTCCACCTTCACACTTTTCCCGAGACTCCATTTTATCGCAATCGAGCTTCGGGAGTTCCACAGGCTCTTTAAAATTCACCCTTTCGCATCCGCTGATGAGATTAACATATCGGATTCCACTATAATATAAATTGTGTCAATATTCTATCAAGTCCGCTCCACTTCGGACTTCAAACAACATCACACCCGCATTCATTCCCTTATCGAGTCCGCTCCATATTTCACGTCGCACATCCCTATGGCCCAAAGATCATTCCTTTCCGATAAAACATAGCAATGAATCCTCCACTATTGATATATGCATTCGAACCAATGGTCAGTGCTACGTCGCACTTCGCTATTCCCTTTGGCTAGGTCGTCCGCACTGGGGATAAGTTGTGATGCGATGCTCCCTTGCGATTTAATCTCGTCAGTCGATCTTCCAGATCTGGCGGCTCCTATGTACTGACGCCTTACTTCTCCACTCTTCTATTCACTTGAGTTTTACGTTATTTCTTTACTTCGGCTGTGGTTCTAGGTTTCTGCAATGGTTCTCGTCCTTTCGTTGTTCCGCTATGCGACTCTCTCCTAAGCTTCACTTCGTGAGTTCTTTGATCATGATTACTCCAACATTACTTTGGTTCTTTAAATGGTTTCAAGGACTCTCCATGATCCTCTGTCTCGTTCTCTTCGTTTCGCTTGGACTCTGCCTCAACCCAACTTGCCTCAACGTTCCTCTAGAATAGTCCTGAATTTCTCCACTGGTATAACGAACCAGTTCTCCTCTTGATTCCTCAATTCTTCAATAGGAATCCACACAGTCTCCTCTGTGTTCTTTCTCTCAAATTCTTCTACTTCGTTCATGCCGTCTCCTCCTCTATATTTCTTGGCTTTGTCTGTGCTCTTATTTAACCTGCACATACATCTGTTAGACTCACATAGAATATCATCAATGTCCTTCTATGGATCACTTGGCGCAAAAAAGGAAATACATAGTCACAGTAATTAAACTACTCATTTTATGCACAGATACAATTGACTTCGGCCTGATTTACATTCAGTCAACCCTCATGCTCCTCTTGGAGACTCTCTCTATAGGCCTCTGCAACTCTCCTCTATCTCTCATGTCTCCTCCCTATCTACTTTCTTACTTCGAGGCTCACAATTTGTACATCTGGCATCAGTTACTTAACTGACTCTTGAACTCTCAACTGACCCCTAATTTCACTCCTGTTCTCCTTTATTTCAGAAACAGTTACAACACCTCACCATGACTAATCAATGTCTATTCTAATCACTCAAAGCCTAAATATTTACATTATTTCCTACTCAAGAACCCATTTTCATAAAAACACAAGACCCCCTATGTCTACTAAATTACATTGATTTTCTTGGGTTGAATGCTCCTGCATCAGACTTTCTTCTTACCTTCCTCTCTCTCTGATCTGGGTGGATCTCCAGACACCAGTGGCATGAAAAAGGCTCAAAATTCAAAGTGTTAAAAAGTCGATTAACTTGACATCAGATCGAAGTGCTCGTCACCTAATTCCAACGGTGCGAACAGGTCTCCAATCTGAGTTTGTATGAAGAAGATAGAAGCAGTCAAAATTCAGGGTTATATTACCCATGTAGCAGGCTTAAGGAGGGCACAATTTGGCAAGAATCCAGCACTGGAATTTGGCCAGTTTTCCGAGAGAAAGTGTGTGTCCGTTAATTTGTCTAATATTGCCTAAGGTTCTGGAAAAATTCGAAAGGGTCGGTGGAACCATTATTTTTAAATTAAAAAAAAAATATGAAAATATGGGGCAGTCGACCATGACCCCGCCACCCCTAGAACCACCACAACAATATATATTTAAAAAATGGGGCGGGCGGCTATGACCCCGACGCCCCCGAAACCACACAACATGTTCCATATATATATATATATATGGGGGGTGAGCTGTTAACCCCGCCGCCCCTCCACACTCCACGTGACATTATTCAAGGCGGAAGGATGGGGATAGGCCACCACTCCGGTGGACCCGCCGCTCGTTGTAACAAAACCTCAACAGTGTGTAATAAAATGGGAGGGGTAGGATTTGATCCCCCAACCCCTCCTTAATGATTTCTTTAGTTAATCAATGTGCCAAACCACCTTTCTTTGGTTTATCCACCCACCGAGCCATATATGAACCTGTTTTCACAGTGCACCGGGGGGAGAGAGCACACACGTATTTCGAGGTGGATGACTTGTAGGTGGTGGAACCGTGCGCGGGCCTTTGACAGGGGGCAGAACCTTGCTTGAGCACATTTTCTAGGGGGTCAGTTTTGGTCCAGTGTCAGAATTGGGCAAGTTTTATATCAATTTTACACCTCTCGACAACAGGAACTCAATGGTTATAACAGTTTTTGCAACAAAGATCTCCACTTTTCGATCATTTTCCAGATTGGAGGTATAAGACTCCTTTTTGTAAATGTTGATTGTTCTTCTTCTTTCTCATGCCACTTAATGAATGAAGGACTCCCCATTGATTGCGTAGGGCACGGAGACGTAGTCCAAATTGGACGAACTCTGTTATCAAGTCTCTTGTCTTATTTCATGATTTTATGTGTTTCTTCTCTTCTCTCATGTGCACATTAAATTTCTATGGTTAATCTGCAATTTATCCATGTAATTCTTTGATACATCTATAAGCAAAAGATCTTGGATCAAGTGGTATCAGAGCAGGTCTTTGTAGATGTCAATTGCATGTTTGTATGCTAACGAGAAATAGGCTCCGAAGAGGCAAAGGGAAGCTAAGTTCTTTCGACCCGAAGTGGGGCATGCACATCGAAGGATAAACATGGCAAATGAAGAGGCTCGTTATGAAGAGGAGCGCAACTACCACAAAACCTTATATACAATGGAAGAAAAGGTCGATTAGTTGCTTTCAAGGCTGGAGAAAGCAGAAGAGAGAAAGCTAGAAGAACAAGGTTCAGTGCATGGAAATGGTGGATAAGAACCCCCTCCTTCTCCTTCCACGAGTGAAAGTTCTTCTTCCTCTCATCACCATCATCATAGAAATTCAAGGGATGCATCTAAGAAACCTTTCTTTAAATTAGATGTCAAATTTGATCTTTCCTTATATAACAGTGAAAGTAATGTAGAAAAGCTTAATAACTATATTAGGCATATTGAAATCTACTGTAGGATTCAGCAGATCAAAGAGGACGAGGCAAAGAATCAACTGGCCTCTCTTCGGCTGAGTGGCACCGCTCTCGTTTGGTGGGAGAGCAAATTGCGAAGCAGTAAGAGTGTGGGTAATCTTCTTTCCTCATGGCCCAGTTTCATTTCTGCATTAAAGGAACAATTTTATCCCTTGGGTTATAAGCAAAAAGCCTTAATGGATTAGCAATACTTAAGGCAACGCGGAGGTCAGGATGTTCAAAGCTTTACCGAGGAGTTTAGAAAACAAGCACTTAATTTGGGCATTGCACTTGACTCACCTGAAGTAGTAACTAATTATATTGGATCATTGCATAGTTACACTATACATTCATTATTATTGTTTGAACCAACCACTATTGACTCGACCAGTGTAAAGGCCATTCATCTTGAGAACAGGGGAAAAAATGAAAGAGATTATCATTTCAAGAAACCACCTTTCAAACCTCCAAATGGAAAACCCAAAGTGAAAGGAAAGGGAAAGGAGAAGAGGATGTCATCAACGAAGAAAAATGAAGGAGAAAGGCCTTATTGCACTCACTTCAAAAAGGAAGGTCATGGCGACGATCATTGTTGGAAATTGTACCTGAAAAAGAGACCAAAGAAGTATGGAGGAAAAGGCAAGCAAAAGACAGTGGCAACTATGCATCAAGACCTTGGATCTGATTCTGGAGATGAAGCATTGATCATGGCAGCAGGAACAAAAGGTACTCTTACACCTCATGTTAATTTTGAATCACATGAAGGCACTAGTTCAATAGATGAGTCTCTTCCTAATGAACAAAAGAGAATTGAGTTATTTCATATTAGAGTTGTCATAAATCATACAAAAGTGGAAACTCTATTTGATACTGGATCCCAAGCAAATTTAATTTCAGAGTCCTTGGTGAAGAAGCTAGGCTTAGAAACCAAACCACATCCAAAACCTTACCCGCTTGGATGGATACATGATAAAGCAAAATTGAATGTAACTAAGTAGTGCAAGGTTAAATTTGTGATCACTTCTAAGTTAGTGGATGAGGTAGAACTTGATGTGATACCATTGGATATCTGTGGCATGGTGTTAGGGATTCCATATCTATATGATATAAAAGCAATCTTCTTCTATCATGAAAACAAATACCAAATCACAAAAGATGGGGTAGAATATATTGTAAGGGCTCATCAAACTAAAATCAATGCCAGCCTTGTAAGTGCAGGACAAATGAAGAGGTTGGTGAATTTCAATAAGGGTTGCATGCTTATGGTTGTAAGGGGGAAGATGCAGAATTATCCAATGCTTTCCATGGTTGTGATCATGTGCATAAAAATGAATTATGTGAATTAATGTCTAACTATGATGAGATGTTTCAGGAACCAAGGAAATTACCTCCGAAGAGGGAAATCCAACATGAGATCCATTTGCAGCATGACGCTTCTTTACCAAATATTGGCATGTACAGGATGTCGACTATTGAGATGGAGGAGATCAAAAAGCAAGTGCAGGAAATATTGAACCAAGGGGTTATCAGACCGAGCACTTCTCCGTGCAGCTCATCGATTGTCTTAGTTCCAAAGAAAGATGGCACATGGAGCATGTGCGTGGATTATCGAGCACTAAACAAAATCATGGTGAAAAATCGTTACCCTCTTCTGCGCAGTGATGATTTACTAGATCAATTAAAGAATGCTATCTATTTCACCAAATTTGATTTGCGTAGTGGTTATCACCAGGTCCAAATTGTAGAGCAGGATGTGTGGAAAACCACCTTCAAGACCAAACAGGGGTTGTCCATTCGGACTTTGTAACGCTCTAGCCACTTTCACGAGGGTCATGAATGATCTCTTTAGGCCTTTCATTGATGAATTTGTTCTTGTATATCTAGATGATATTCTTGCCTTTAGTAAAAAATGGAATGAACATGTATGCCATGTAAAGAAAGTGCTTGATGTATTAAAAAAAGAAAAACTCTATGTAAAATTGTCAAAGAGTGAGTTTGGGAAAACCTCTTTGGTTTACCTAGGTCATATTGTTGGTTATGGTCAGCTAAAAATTGATCCTTCTAAAGTCAAAGAAATTGTAAATTGGCCTAAGCCTACTAGTGTAACCTAAGTTCGCAGCTTTTTGGGTGCATTATACTATTAGAGGAGATTTATTGCCAATTTCTCTATTATTGCAGCACCACTACACATACTGAAAAGTGTAAAGCAAGTCTTTAAATGGGGAGGAAAGCAGCAGAAGTCCTTTGAAGCATTGAAAGAAAAGATCAGCACCGCACCGGTCTTGGCCTCACCAGATCTCTAGCAGCCATTAGAGATCGAGACAAATGCCAGCGAATATTCCATGGGAGTTGTATTGATGTAGCAAAAGAAGTAGATATGTTACCATTCAGAGAAATTCTCTTAGGTTGCGATAAATTATCCCACTTATGACAAAGACTTATATGCCTTGGTCCAAAGTGTGAAAAAGTGGAAACACTACCTGATCGGCAAGGAGACCATCATCCATACAGATCATCAGCCCTTGCAGTATGTTCAGTCACAAACCAAGTTGCAGCAAGCTCATCATTTTAGGTGGATGGGTTTCCTTCAGTAGTTTTGTCTGGTAATAAAGTATAAGAAGGGCACTAGCAACAAAGTGGTTGATACACTATCTCACCCTCATATTTCTACTTCTGTTATTTTGCATAATGCTTCGTTATCTTTTGAAATTTATGCTGAACAATATGCTAATGATGATGACTTTAAGGAGATTTATGCAAAGTTAACCCATGGTTCATAAGTGGACAACTATCACTTGCAAGGAAAACTGTTGTATCACCTTGGCAAATTGTGCATACCCACGGGGGAAGGGTACATGTAATCCGGGAGGCCCACACCTCCCTTGTGTCTGGTCATTTTGGCGTTGACAAAACTTTGTGTCATGTGTTAGGTTCTGTTGTGCTATACAACAACCCCCCCCCATTTCAAATTTTTAATCTTAGTCTCAAGATGCTAAATAAGAAATAGGTCCCCTTTAGGATATAAAAAGCAATAAAACTTTTTGAGTAAAAATAGATTTTCCATACTTTTCATATAAAAGTTTCATTATGAGTGTTTGGAACTGCTCATTGCAAATCACAATTGCTTAAGACCAATGAACATCCATTTGAAAAGTTACAATGCGATCAAAGTCATCTCAAAATCCTCATCGCAAAGTTTTAAATTGAAATGATCCATTTATAAACATGTGATGTGATATAACTATCGCATTTTGCACATCGTTAATCCTAAGGAATAAGTTATGGCATTCCGTTGAAACCTTGCAATGCGATAAGGCTATCGTGATCACATATCACCGATCCATAGGAAAACATTGAAACCACTCCATTGAAACTTTGCGATGCGATATGAGTATCACGATCACATATTGCATATTGTGCTCCCAATAGAAGCAAGTAATATATACTATGAAGACTCACAATATAGTGTTAAATCAATTATAAAGGAAAACATGATTTGCCAAGTTTGAAAAGGAACCCGCCAACTGTACATGCCAGCTCATCACTCATTGCAATCGCAACAATATAAAGAATTCTTTTGAACATAGCACTTGTAACTCCCGATTTGCGATATGCGATGGCTCTACAAGTATTAAAATAATACAATCGCTAATCTCAAAATCGCAGAGTTAATTCGGCATTAAAGTTTCACGTCATGAGGATATAGAAAAGCTTTGAGAGGCAGTTATGGTTACAATCCTTTAAAGATTTCATCCTATGTGACTATGTACAATATGAGATCTTTTGCATCTAATGTGCATACACTGATTTTAGTCTGTAATCAATTGTATTGGCTGCTCTCAAAGTTTTTCGCCTATCACGCTCCTCTTTCTCATTTTTTGTAGTGTAAATCTAGAATCATGCAGTCAGTCAATATGTCTAAGAAAGCTCAAAAGACAAAGGCTCCCCTTACAGTGGAAGAAGGACAAGGAAAATTGGTGTCAATCTTAGATACTACCAGTCAAGGCTTTGGTAAGATCTCGTGAGAAGGCATATATGCTTTGCTTGAAAATGAAAATCTGAAGGAGACAGAAGAAGAAGCAACAGCTGATGGAACTGATCAATCAAAAAACATGCTCAATGATTTGGCCAGCTCTTTCCTCCATCGAATAGCAGCCCGTGCAAAGGTTTTACCATATAATGATGTGGTAAGATGGGTAATCAAGAGCATTAACATAACGGACAGAGCCTTACATAGTTGACACAATTTGTTTCAATTCTGACATTCCCATCTTAGGTTGGAAATGGATTGTTCAGGATCCAACCCCCATTCATATTTACCATAAATACTTATGGAATTCTGAATACAAGAACCATTTATACAGGATTTGCCATGGTTTCATCCTACTCGTCCATCAAGCTATCTTTAATAAACCTACTCCTCGGCTGTCTGACGAGGCTAGCATTGATTTAACCTCAATCGGCAATTGGTTCAGGGAAGAGAGGTTCACCTATGTTAGGGTTTTTGGCAGCATTACAGATCCTCATGTCCTTCCACTTTACATTCCAGATAAGCTATTAGCCAGGGAAGTAGCCTACCAGATAGTAGAAAAAGGGATGTCTATAAATCTTAAAGACTCCAAGAAACAGTTGTGGCCTGCCTTTCCTCTTCATTGTGGCACCTACTCATTGCATGATTTTAAACATGCCGAGAAAGAAGAAAACAAGACAAAGGATCTGAGTCTAGCTGTTATCCCTAAAAGACAATATGACCCAAATAAGGTTGCTTTCAATTTCACCACTCAGATGAAAGTTAATAAATTCCTGCATGAGGAAGATGAGTTTGATGACTTATTTGCTTCAGCAAAGTTATTCTCAACAGTAAGTCATCTGGCAAAATTCAAATTGGGTGCTAAGAAAATGGACAAATTCATTGAATACAGGACACAGAGGTTATTGACAGTACCTTTGGATTTATTAAATACTACACCAATCATTCAACAAGCAGAGCACAGCGGAGAGCAGGTTATAGAAAAGATTTCTGGAGAAGTTGAAACAAGTGATAAGGCCAGTGAACAACTAAACACTGATGTTCACATTGATCCCATATTGATTAAAGAATGGGAGCAATTTGATCAACAAATCAAAATTCAAAATGATCCTCAAAACATTATCACATCAGCACCTCCCGGAACACAACGGCCCATTATTCCTGATATTGTGATTGAAGAGACACCCAACAAAGGCACAGCTCAAAAAGAGATAGAAATAATCCCTGAAAATCCTTCAGGAGAGATTACATTGAACATTGAGGAAATTCCACCCTTGGATGTGTTTTACAGCCCAAAACACAGGGTTGTAGTCAAGAGGCAGAGAAAAAAGAGGAAAATAGACCAAACATCATCCACAACTCCTCAATCTGAATTTATGAATGTCATATGGAAAGATTCAGAGGTCAATCCTTCTGAGGATTTGACTAAGTTATCTCAATTTGCAGGGGCATACACAGCTGCTACAATTGATAAAGCAACTGAAGTTAACCAATTGATCAAAGAAAAGGATCAAAAGATTAATCAGCTTGAAGAACAGTTAGCGGTAGAGAAACAGAAGAGTGAGTAGCTTGAAGAACAATTGAACCTGGAAAAATAGAAAATTGACTAGCGGGCCATTCAAAGACAACAACAGTTGTCTCAAGAGCTCGAGCAGCTTAAATTGACACATCAGCAAGATATTAAATCTAACAAAGAGAAAATCACACAGTTACAACTCTTTATGGAACAAGTTAAAGATTATCCCAAGGTTGAAGAGTTTAAGAAGGAAGTCTTAGAGGCAAATAAGGATTTATCTCAACAGCTGAATCTACTCTGCGAGAAAATATCTCTAATTAACCAAGTAGTCAATACCAGGTTAGAATTTGAAGATGCGGATGATAAAGTCACAGATTATCTCTCCTGGCAAAGAATAGAAGATATAAGAGCCGCTAAATTACCTAAAATTGAAGAGTCTCATAAAGAGATATTGTTTTTAGAATGGGAAACACAGTTGATAAAAGCAAAAAGAGATACCTCTAGGGCCAGGGCTATAATGAATAATGTTATTGAGCTGGTGAATTATAACTTATATGGTGCCAATTTAATTTCTGATTGTTCCCCAGGAAATCTTCCAAAGGCAAAAGTTTTAGAGAAGCAATGGAAGCAAGATTTGGACACCAAGGAGGAGCAGCTCAACAGAGTACAAAGTCTTAACTGGGATGTGCATTGGTCCTTTGTGGTCAAGCCACATAGCCAACAAATGAATATCAAGTGCCTTGTTGATTCCATTGATCGCATGATGCCCGAGCTCTCAGATGCCACATACACATGACAGTTACACTCCAAGATGAGTCATCCTCCAGAAATCCAAACCATGCTCTTGATTTTTCGATTGAAGATACAAGAGAAAACATAGATGCAATGAATCTCTTCAAAGGTTATTGCGATTATATTTTTGAAATTCGAATCCCATATTTTGATGAAGGCAGATGCAACAACTCTCAGCAATTTTTATGGACAGTTTGTTTTTAATTATACTATAAAGACCCTTTCATGTTATTTTAGAAAGGGTCCTCAATTTGTATAATACTAGACTTGAGAAGTTTGCACTTCTACACTTCTTAATTTATTTTTTTATGAGCCATGGATCGACGTTCAGACTTGTTGTGAAAGAGCTTCATAAAGACTTGCATTTTTGTATCTTCTTGGAGTTCTCAGAATAAGATGATTGAACCAGACTCTTACTTGCATAATGAGACCCAAATGCATATGGTACTTCTATCGTTGTTCTTTTCGTCTTGTTTTATGTAATTAGCATTCCATTGATTTGTTATTGTTGATATATTCTCATGTTTAAACAACTCTATATTATTTCATTTTTGAATGATCTAGAATTTTTATATTGCATATATATGTCAACTATAAAGATTAGTATGTTATGCGATATGTTTTCACATTACTTTGTTTAATTTCTTATTCAAAGTAATCATCATTTAAATGCATCTTTCTGTAGATAAGTGAATAATCTATATTATCATTTGTCTGCTAGGAATCATCATGAATCGCATTGTTATGAGACCACCCGCATTATATAGATATATCTATATATTTTAGAGCTTATAGATTAAACCACCTATTATCTTTTTATACTTTTAAAACACCCATTCATCAAATCATACTTTATTGGGAAACTGGTCCCATAATATCCATTCGGAGCCACTATACCAAACGGAGAAGGAGTTGCACTAAGGTCCGGACCGGGTGGCTATCCCCCAATGTTGGTGCTACGATTTAGAGGCATCAAAAGGTCCCTATAACAATAGGAGTCATAATTTTGAATGACTAAGGTTAAGCCTTGTAATATTGTACATACCTTTGCCTTTTGCAAATGTTTTCCATATTAAAAAATTAAAAAATGTAAAGAGGGTATGTCCTAAAAGAATAATCAAAAGACAAAAAGAGACCATGAAAGTTTGCAAGTCAAAATGCCACTACTATTTACTTTTATGCATAAATAAATGATTGTGTGCAGCTTTTTACTTATGCCACAATCCATGATAGTCAAAATGTTTAAACTTGGCTATTTCATGCTTTTAATTTTATGTTTCATAGGTAGTGAATAAATCTAACCAAACAGTGTAATCTTGGCAGATCATTAGATAGGTAGAGTTAATAAAAGGAGCTCATTAGTTTAATCTGGGCCCTTGGAAGGTATAAGGTTAGAATTAGAAAGTTTATTTTGTAAAGAAAAGAAAAGAAAAGATTGATAAGGGTTTGCTAGCCTAAATGCACCCAAATAAAGTGAAGAAAAAATGGTAGGATGAGTAAGTGGGTTAGTAGAAAGGTTGCAGAAATGTCATGTAATTAATACAAAAATCACTTATGTCATTGTTCCAAATGCATCATTTAAATATGCATAAGTGGTAAACAAAACAAAAGCAATGGTTCACAATTTGGTGTACTTAACATCCCCTCATTCATTTTCACCCCTGTGACACTCACTAACTTCTCTTTCATAATAAAAATATTAATACCTATAGTTTTTAAGTCAAAAAGGCTTAGAGAATTTCTTTGACTTCTAGTGGGACCAGACCCTCGGCTTGATGACTTAAGAAGGAATGGTGTTAAATTCCCTTATAATTCATTCATCCCCCTCACAAAACCCCTTTTCCTAAGGTTAAGTTCTTTTGCCTAGGAAAATCCCTTTATAAACATGTTTCATGTACAAAAACCCACCAAATACATTTATCATAAGTACTAGGTATATGGAGGAACACATAACATTTCATGTACCTAAATGCAATACCCCTTCCACTCATTTCACTTCATATTAACCTTTTAACTAAATATATAAAAATCCTGAAAAACACATTAATTAAATTTTGATTGCATGTTGAGTAATGAAATGAGAAATCTTCGTGTAGTTTTGAACGTGTAGTTCCTGAAAAACGCATAGTTCACTGAGCTTAAAACTACACTTGTGTTTTCAATTATATAAACATGTGTTTTTATGATCAGACAGTGTGACAGAAAAATGAGTTTCAGTTTGATTGCATAAAGGAATTGGTCAACGAAAACAGAGTATAGGGTTATAGTTGAATGTGTGAAACAAATTTGTTGATTACCAGTAGTGAAGTGTTGCATATTGATTGTTGCATGTTGATTGTATAAACAGTGAAGTAAAAATGTACACACAGTGGCCTCAATTCAACAATCAGTAAATGAAGAAGCGACTCTAGTTTGATGTCATAAGAATATGTTAAGAAAAACGAAAATCGAAGGGAGAAATTATGATATGATTTCATTTTTTTTATATACATTTCTTTTCCAAAACAGAGTTCAATTTCTTTCTTATAGAGGTGTGTATAAATACGGATATTTGGTTTGCATGAACAAAGCAGAGTGTTGATAAACAAGGACAGTATTGCTGCAAAGAGAGTGACAGGGATTAAAATAGACTGGTTGATTGTTCATCAAGGGAAAGGTAAGCCTTCTACAAACTAAACCAGAAAGGATTTTTATGCATAAATGTTTGTTATTTGTCATTATTAAAAAAAATGAAGTTAATGACAGTAGAAGGATATATTCACTGGTTTACAGAAAATATGACCACCGAAATAGAGCTGAAATTTTAAATAGAGAACTGGAGGAAGGAAACAGTAGAAAAGTTGTATCAGGCAGGGCTCATAGGATTCCTACAAATATTTAATGGTCAAAGTGAGGGTATAACAAGGGAATTTGTGAATAATTATACTCATGAGCAAACAAGAGTAGGAAACCTAATCATCCCGGTAACTTAGGAATACATTTCCCAGGCATTAGATCTTCCAATGATAGGAGAAAATTATCACAAAGGTCTACATTTCAAGGAGAAAGCATGGACTTTCTTCCTGGAGAAAAATAGAAAGAGAACCTTTGATAGAGCTAAAGGTATACCCAGGGAGTGGTTCAATGAGCCATGGGGAGAACTAGTCTTGATCATCCAAAAAAATTTCACTTGTGATAGGGGATACAGTGTGGCACATTTGTATCATATTAGACTCCTTCAACACATTAAAGGGGAGGTCAAGATAAACTTACCATATTTCTTCTTTCGAAGTCTCATTAAGATGGTAGAAGCAATAAAAAATGAAAACAAACCAAAAGAAGCACAAGTTTATCATCAGGGGTTGATAAAAATTTTGGTAGAATATCAAGTAAAAACTCAGGGGATGATTTGGAGAGAGTTTTTGAACCAAAACCAGTATGAGGAGCAGGTCATTGAGGAACAAAACAAAGTAGAGCAAGAAACTAGGGGCATTGTGAGTTCACCATTTTATCCCAGAACCAGATCTAAGAATCAAACCAACACAGTCATGATTGAAAAGGAAACATCCATCATGTCCACTCCTAGGAGGTTTAGGAAGAAGAGCCCAATTGAAACAAGTAGCAGGGACCAAGAAGTGCAAATTGTGGAAACATGTTCTACAGAGAAACAAGTAGAGGATATTATTGAGAAAGAATCTTTAGAGAAAGATTCCTATTTTGATGATGTGGCAGCAACATCATTTGTGAAAAACACACAGGAACTTGAAAGGGAATTACACTTGAACAAAATTACATAATTAACAGATCAAATAGAAATAAATAAGATTCTGGAAAATCACTTGAAAAAGGAAAACAAGGCAAATAAGAAGAGTAATGAAAAGTTGGTTAAAGAAAATGAAAATTAATTGAAGAAATAGGAAAACTAAAGAGAAATAATGATCTAATTTGCAAGCAGGCATTCAAGTGGCTTAAGGAAAAGAACATGTGGAAAAATAAATATGAAAAACAGAAGGTTAAGGCTACTTTGTATAGAGAAGAACATAACACATGGATGGACTATTTATTAGAGGCAGCAGAGCAAGAGGCATCAGGGTCCAGAACAGCATGCACAGCAGGGGTAAGAAGATCCAAAAGGAAGAAACAAGCATGAGGACATGCTTGAAGATCAGCAAGGGGGAGATGTTGGCCCTTAGTTTTGGTCTATTTTTGCTTAAGGAAACTTACTTAATCCTTATATTTTCCATCACATCCATCTCATTTTGATGTATTTTATGCATATTCAGTTATTTAATTTTAATTTTGCAATTTCTAGAAGTTTTTATGAAATTTGAAATTCAAGTGCAATTTTGGACAGAATCAGAAATTCCCGTAATAGCTATGTGGATGACATAGTTGCAGGACACTTGGGCTCAAACTGGATGCATGAATGGAAAGCTTTGGAACTAGGACTGAACTAATTCCACTTGGTTCGGTCAAAACAAGCTTTATTAGAGGCTCGGTCAAGGTTGGTCAAACATGACTAGTCACCCAGAAAATCCCTAGGAAATAGGGCAGTTTTATGATTTCATGGGATTGTCCATATTTCTAGTGATAGATTGGATGGATTCAACTTAGATAGATGGATATGAATAGATATAATTGTTAGAGAGACTTTAGATCAGTTTGTTTCATAAACTTCTATTTAAGCCAAGACTTTGAAGACTTATGGTATGTAATTTCTGATATAATTTTACGTTGAGACATTTGGATATTGGAGATTAATTAGAAGAAGTTGTTCTACTTTCATTTCATTGTTCATTGATGTGGATGAGTGACTGAAGTTTAAGCATTTGATAGCAGCTTCAAATGTGCAAAGCAAGGGTGGAGGTCCCCCACTCCAAGCTAAGTACACTTCATTGTTAGATTAGCTTAATTTTCATGAACTGGTTACTTTAGAATTTGTTTACTTGCTTTGTTTCAGATTTGCTTATGAATTAATGTGTGATGATTTATATTATTGGTGAATCTTAGTTTGTTTATCACTTTAATAAGAAGGGACAACAAAGTGTTCAAGTTGAATTCTCCTTCTATTGAATTAATAGATCAAAACTAGAATTCATCTTTGTTACATGCAAGCAGTTTTTATGTACTTTCAGTTTTCCAATGATAGCATAATGATGAATGAATTGTGATGAAAAATACCCAAAGATCTCTTAAGTTAAGAGTCTCCTTCATTTTTTATTTATGCATCTTAAGCTATTGTTAATTCATGATTTCTGATTTCTATTCATTAAGTGATAATTGAGAGAGAATGACACAAATGGATCTCTTAAGTTAAGAGCCAGTTCATCTTTCATACATTGCAAAAGTGAGTTAGAAATTGTTAATATAGGCTTATATTTGTAATTTGTACTTCTTTAGTTCTTCAAAATTTATCTTCTAAGCTTGGCTATACCTAATATCCATACATTGTGGACTTGCCTCCAAGTTTTACAAACCTGGATTGATAATGAATACTTGTGCTAATTTGTGTTAATAAATTAGCTCAACGGATGCTACGTGGAAAACGTTGAATGGAATCCAGCAGCCCCTCCTGAATATTGCTCGCACCACAAAAGTGGTGTGATGGACCTCCCAAACCACTTTTCCCTTCCAACCGAAAACCGTCACTGTTCTTCAATTAGTGAAACCCGCCAAAATTAACTGTTTTTCCTATAAAAGCCCGTTTACCCCTCTTTTCACTCTTTTCGTGCATTTTTCCTTTGAGAGCTCAGAAAGTCATTGTGACCACTACAAATGGCCTAATTGCTCACGAACCTCTGCCATTGCCCCACAGACGCTGCAGACAACCTAGCTCGTTCATCAGCCCGTAACAGTATCGTACGAACCTCTGTAGCCACCTTCAACCACCATTTACAGTCAATTCCACCCAATTCCAGGTATTTAACCATGGAATTCCAGCTCCATTATCAAATTCCAAGTCAATTCACCCTCTTTGACACTGTTAATTAAGTAAAAAAGATCAAATTTACTTAAATTTTAACACTATGAGCCATAAACCACTGCAAAACCTCCATTGCCCTAAAAAATCTAAATCATCCCCCACACTCAAATCCACAAGAACTGAGTATGGCTGCCCCAATTTCTATGGATGTAAGGCCCATCACTACACCTCATTTAGACCTGGACCACCTTCCTTTGGCGGATAAAGATTTCCAAATAAAAGATACCACTGTCCTAGAACCCCTGCTCAAAGTACATTGCCAAAGTAGGGACAAGTTCCTGAACCATGCTGATGAAATTGGCCTTTGGGAGTCAAATTTGCCCAAGTACCAGTTCCCCCAAGTCCACATTTTTCCTGAAATTGTGCATATGTGCTATGCTTGCTACATCCCCAGTCACAAAACTGTCATGTCTCATGACTAGAAGGTCCTTTTCACCATCACTGCTGAGTCTATAAATGAAATGTTGTAGCTCCAACCAGGACCAAACGTAACTCCCCTCTCAATTTGAGACTTGTTGGACTTGTATCCCAAACTTAGCTCTGCAAAGTTGGCCCAACTATTCCAAACCTTCATCAGAGAAGAGAAACACATCCCTAAGGACTCCTCTCCATATGTATCAGTCATTTTTTCTCCATGGGGCCAGAATATTGTGGCCATGATATCTTCTGTTTTGGGTTACTCCACCAGTGAGTATATTGATGAAATAATCCTTGCCTTCATGTCCATTTACACTCCAGGGCAGCCTCCTGCTGTCATTTATGACTATGCCTAATATATAGCTGATAAGATGCATCAGCAGTTCCTTAGAATGAACAATGAAAGGGTTTTTAAGTACTCCTCAGATTTATACGATATGTTCTTATATTATCAATCAGAGAAGTTCCCATTCACCCTTCAAAAGCTTGACACCAAGGGTCAACCCAGGTCAGTCATTTTTTGGACCCCATTGATCCACCAATACCAGTCTCCATACTCTTACTCTGATTTCATTGATTTATTTGTACACCCAGTCATGACAATGTTGACTAGAAGCCCCCCTCCTAGAATCAATCCAGAAATAAAGAGAGTCCTTCAATTGTCTAAGAAAACCAAAGTTGGTGATTAGTACCTTTACCAGAACCATACAGAAATCAGGATTTATGGTTGCATGCTAGCACCATACAAGCTACCAAGATACCTCCCAATGAGGTTGTTTGCATTAGAATACTATAGGAAAATTATCAATTCAGATGAAATAAACTTTGTCAATACCAAGAAGAAGGCCAATTTCAAAATAAAAGACCAACTAGGCCCCTCCATATGCAACTCTAGAGAAGATGGCAAAGAGGCAGATTTGATATTATAGAATATGAAGTTCCAAAGAAGCTTTGTCTAGAGATATGATCCTTTGAATTCATCACAAAGAAGAGACAAAAGGTCAAGCTAGGACCTTTCATTCACCATCTCATACTTGAGATATAAGGTTATGCAAATCAGATGGAATGGGTGGAGGGTACCCTAGTAGATCAAGACAGCACCAGAGTAGATGTAGAGAATGCTCTAATTGATTTAGAAAAGTAGCTTGATGATAGCTCTTTTATGCATGTACCATAGGAACCAGAAAGAACCATGAGCACCCCTCCAGTCATGAAGACTCCTCAGAATGAGGAGAAGGTCCCAAAAAGAAACAGAGAAGGGGCTTCCACTTCAGGAAGAGCCACTTCTAATTTACAACAAGAATCAAACAAGAGGCAAAGGCTAAATCCAGACTCTGAGCAAGAGCATATTGAAGACTCAGCTAAGGTCACAAATATAGAAGCAGAAAGAAGTAGGCCTACCACTCCTTTTGGAGGCACGCAAGAGCCTTCCACATCACAAACTCAGATATTGGAAAGGCATCTCAGTGTTGAAGTATCTTCCTTCAGAATGCCTATTGATAAAGATCAAGATATCAAGGAAAGGTATAAAGAAATCAAAGCTAGAAATGAGAGGCTGAAGGCCCAAACATATGCACAATACCTGAAACTGACTCCCACCAATCAGACAAGGCTAATGTCAGCCTTTGATATTAAAGAGGGAAAGTTGCAGATGACCTTTGTTAAGACCGCAACTCAGCAGCCAAAGACAGCATCAGATTTTGAAAGGGTAGATTTTGAAGTGTTTGCAAGGGATATTCATCCCATAGACCATATTGAATTACAAATATGTTGGAGAGATGATATACTCGACCCTGATAGGTAAAGCCATAGATGCCCATGAGCTACATAACTCTCTCAACAACATCTCAGCTCAATTCCAGTTAGAAAAGGCCTCCTCACAGGCCAAGGATACCAGGATCAAGTCCTTAGAGGACTTAGTGATTGAATTGGGACACGATCCCAAGGATATAAAAGCTACTGAACATCTTATTAAAAAGAAGAATGATGACATAGATACATTGAAGAAACAGCTAAAAATACCTCAGCTACAACATCCACAAACACTGGAAGTCCTAGAAGCCTAGCAGGGGCATGAAGAACTAATGGACTTGGTATTGAAATTAAATGATCAACTTAAGGAGACTGAAAAGGAATTGGATGCTCTAATCCAATTAAAATAGGCAGATGTGGCCACTTCTTCAACAAATGTTATCCCCACAATCTCCACAGCAGTGCCATCCACACTAGCAGCATATTTGGCACCCACAACTCCACTTGCAACAGCCTTACCAGCAACAATAGAGTCTACATCAGCAGCAGGTGCATCAGGAGAGAAAGCAGCAGAACTTGTCAAAGCCATGGAAGAGATGTCTATCCAGGCTACTGAAATGAACAAGTTAAGAGAAAGGGTTGCAAGTTTAGAAACAGATTGCAGACTTGCCCAGCTGAAGTAGAAAGAAGAAACACAAAAAGCCTAGAGAATGGGTGAGAGAATCAAAATCCTAGAGAAGGATTTAACACTGGAGAAACCACTTGGTCAAACCAAGGAAATGTTGTGGGCCAATATCATTGACTTTGTCAATGATATTTGGTCATCAATCCAAGTTATTTTTGAACAAACAGAGTTGGTGAAGATAGCTACAGAAGCTATCCAGAAAGTGAAGGAGGAATTGGGAGATAAACCTGAGGATGCAAATAGACTCATCCATTTTCTCAACAACAAGAACAGATATGAGCTCTGGGAGCTAAATATAGAAGATAGGACTACTTCCATTTTAGAAATAAGGAAGGTCCTTTCCAAAAGGAACCTTATGCTTAATTTGGAAGAAAAGTGCAACAATATGCAGGTAGCCATTGATAGGTTCATGGCTAAATTCCATATTTTGAGGGAGAAAGGTCTGCCCAGTCCTATAGTCATCAATGACAAACTCATTACATAGCTAGACTATGGTGATAGACTCAGAAAATTGGCTAAGGAACAATCCAGTTATTCATCCATAAAAGCCCTGCCAACAAGCAAAGTATTATATGACACCTTTGAAAACTTGTTTTTCCTTGAGCATGAGGTAAAACATTTGTTCCTCACCAAGCCAAATTTTGCAAAATATACTGAGGCTGATGAAATCTACAGGAGAATGGTGAATGTGAAATTACCAGATGTAGAATGGTGGGAGAAAATGACAAATTTACTGTGATAAATTTACAACAGAAAATTACAACACAATAAAAACAGAGCAGACAAGTGAAATAGGTAAAAACAGCACAACAGGGTCAAAGAGTATCAGGGTTAAATAGTATCAGTTGAAGGATGAAAGTAAAGAAGACTCTAGTGTGAAACTCCACAACTGCAAGCCAGATTAAAAGGGTAACACTTCAACAATAAATTCCAGCACAATCATAATAAAAGGGACATCATGAAACAGTTCATTAGCTGTCTCTATCTTCTTGCAAGAAGATATTTTTATTTCCTAGATTAAATCTCAAGTTGTTTTGAGATATTTTGTAATAATTTTTTGTATAAATACTTCACAATTCGAAGTATGTGTGTGGATTCTTAGATATTTCTATAGTTTTCTTGATCAAAGACTGTGAGCTATTTATCATTGTTGCACCAGCAAGCTGGATTATTGAATAAAGCAAAGACATTTCACTGGATTCATGTGTAGTGCAAAATATAGATAAGTACCTTCTTTTGTGTTGTCACTTTTCTTTAAAAGTTTTTTCCATAATCTTAAGTGTATCTTAAATCTAAATGCCATAATATGGAACGATATCTCAGAACTTGCTTCAATGCACTCTGTTTTTACTATTATGCATTTTTTATGTTTTCTACTAAATTATCCAAGTTAAGGAATTCTTGATTGCTCCTTAGTTTAGGTAGTTTCCCTCTGGTCTATAGTAAAGGATTCTTAACTGCCCTTTGCTCATGATCATCCTCTATTCCTCCTTTTAATCTCAGTTTGAGGATTCTTAAGTGCCCTCTCACCCTGGTTAAGATCCTTTCACCCATTTGACCTAAAACTTGTACTTCACTCTGCTAGCTTGCCCATTGAACACTCACTTTAATGATTTAATCCCAGTTCTGTTGCCCTTCTTTGACTCCATAGCCCAATAGTCAGAGACATCATTCTATCCATCTGTTTAAGGATTCCACCATCCAACTTCCAATACAAATCCACAACCCCCTGAAGTTTAAGAACTAGCCTAAAATCTCAGCAAACAAAGCTAAAACATATAGAGAGAGCCCTCTCTGAGTCATAGGTTGGCTAGAGCCTATACTTAAAAGATTGGTTTATAGTTACCTCGGTCTTTTCCTTCTTCTAATAACATCTAAGGAAAATTCTAAGTGATAACATAGTGGCGACCATACTAGGGAGAACCCTCAGTCCTAATAAATCGTTAACAAAATTTTAATTTTGTATTTTGAACCTCTTAAAGTAATTTATTAGAAGTTATTTCTCACAAAAAGAAAACAATTAGAAAAATTTTGAAATTTTGGCTTCGAGGAGAACTCATTATACTAGGGCTAACCCAGATCCAAACCCTCCCCCAGTATTTGATAATCCCAACCTGATTTCAAGAAAATCCAAAACATAAGAAAGTTCAGCTAGTCACACACCCTTAGTTAAAGCTAATTCATGCCTTGATGAATGGTTGTTTTTAGAAGATCTTCCCTTTGATGAGCAATTTGATTTGTCACTATTTAAATCAAAGTCTGAAAGTGAAATTTGTGACACTGTCCTAGATCCTGAGTTTATTGCAGACCTTGAAGTCCAAAAAGCCAACAAATCAATTGATGAGTACATTCTAAATTCACCACAATCATCCCTTAGTACTGCCAAGATCCCTGAGCTTTCTAAACAATTATCCACTACCCTTAGTTCACCATTATTCCCTTCAAATTCTAAAGTCCATTCCCCACGTCCATTCATACCCTCACTCCCTTACTAACCTATCATATCCCAAGTACCACCTACCAGTTCTAGTTTATCCTCCACTACTGTATCATCTTCTAGTGTTTCAACCCCACATCTTAGCCCTTTCCAGCTTATAGCCATGGAAAATAGATATGCTCCCCTTGTCTTACCTGCTCCATTCAATACCATGCCAACAGAATACCAGAGTAAAATTGTCTAATTTGATGGCATAGGTCACTGCATTGCACAGCACCATGTTAATAAGATGATAGACTACTTTGAACTTCTTGAAATTGATATTGTGGATGTCCAAATGAGACTGTTTGCTCAAACTTTAGCTGGTGATGTTAGGAAATGGTTTAGATCATTGCCTGATAATAGTATTGATAGTTTAGAAGTATTTCATCAGAAATTTTAGAATAGATGGGAAAAGAAAAAGAATCCTCTACAGATCCTTTCAAAATATGAAAATATTAGGAGGGGACCCAATGAAACTGTTCGAGATTACTATACCAGATTTAACAATATATATAATGCAATTCCAGTTAATCTTAGACCCCGACTAGACTTGACTTTAATCAAGTTCCCTAATGGTTTTGACACAGACATGGCATTCCAGCTTAGGGAAAGAAACCCCCCAACCCTAGAAGATATGCAAAGCGTAGCTGTAAGTATAGAGGCTAATTCATTAGCTAAAAGAGCTAGAGTTAGGAATGAAAGAAGAGGAACAGCTAAAGATGAACCTTCACCCTTTGACATTAAAATAGATAGCTTAGCGAAAGGCATGGAAAAGTTAATGGATAGAATAGAGAATATAGAGAGGAAACCCCAGTGGGATAATCAATAGGCTCCTCCAGTTAGAAACCTGAACTTTAGGAAAAACCAAAACACTAGAAAAAATGGACCTGATCAGAATATTAGGCCTCCTTTCCAAGAAAATTATGCAGAAACATCCCATCCTGAAGACCCAGAGCAAGACACACAGATTAACCTGATGGGATTAGATGATGAAGGTGTTGTTTTTCTGACCCAAGATGATCAGGTTTTGCATATGCTGCAGCAATTGCAAATCCAGTTTGGAGAATCATTTGATTATAAACAAGGTTATGATTCTGCCATCTTTGAAGTGCATAAACAGTATAACCTAAGGAGTAAAAAGAATTCTGATATCCCTTACTAGACCAAGAAAACAGTTCTAATCAACCCAAGAAAATCAAAGAAGCCCCAGTTTCTAAAATCCTCCGGATTCTCCCTAGACAAAACCAGAATCCTTCTGGCCCCACCATTGACAATATAACCCCTAATCAACCTTCTGATAATCAACCCTCTACTTCAATTCCCCCTAAAAAACCAGTAGACACATCTCAAAACACTAGATTGGAAAATTCACAAAGAGAGGTCCCTAATAAAGGAAAAGAATACCATCCCACTCAAATCCCTGCTGTGAAAAGTCCAAACCCTCAAACAGAAAAAGCCCCTTTGCCATTCAATTTGGGAGCAAAGGTAGCTAAGTTAAAGATTTCAGTCCCTTTGACAGAGTTAATCAAGAATGAAACCTACAAAACACAGATAAACCAGACCCTGAACATTACTGAAAATGAGGATTTCGTTAACCTCTTTGATGACCAACCAAAAATTATATTTGGTCCAAATGTTAATGGAAAACCACTAGAAGGAGGAATACCACCTTTCTACATTAGCCTTAGCATCCATGACAAAATTCTTCATAATGCAATGTTGGATTATGGGGCCTCCCACAACTTAATGCCCAAATCAGTAATGGAGAAATTAAACCTGGACATTACAAGGCCTTACAAGGACTTATTTTCATTTGATGCAAGTCAGGTAAAGTGTTTGGGGTTGATTAAAGACTTGTGTGTTACCTTAGTTGAATATCCTGCCAAGAGCATCCTTATGGATATTGTGGTTGCTGACATCCCACCGAAGTATGGCATGTTGTTATCCAGATCATGGGGAGAGAAACTTCAGGGATCTTTACAACTTGATATGTCATATGCAACAATTTCTATTTTTGGACAACCCAAGAAGTTGTACTGAGAAAATTTAATGAAATACATGGTAAGTAGCCAGGATCGGCCTCAAAACTTTCCTATCTACTCTGTACATTCAGACATTGATTCTTTTATCCTGTATAATACTGATCAAACTCAAGAAACTCTTTTAGACAGTGTTGATACAGAACCAAAAGAAATTGCAGTTTCAAAACAAGAGGAAACTGTCCAAACTTTAGAACTTTCCACTAAGCAAGGTAGTCAAAATGAGGAAAAGTTTGTGGAAACAGATGATGTGAATTATGAACATGAGATATTGTGGCATCTTGAGTTTGATGGGTTAGTCAATAAGTTTGGAGCAGGAGCAGGAGTTTGGATATACAATCTGGAGAATGATCACTTAGAAGGCCATGCATACAGACTAAATTTTAAATGTACTAACAATATGGCCGAGTATGAAGCACTAATTTTAGGTCTTAAATTAGTTAGGAATCTAGGAGCTATAAGAGTTTCTATCATGGGAGACTCTGAATTAGTTATAAAACAAATTAATGTTGTATATATGACAAAAGACCCTAGATTAAGTTGTTACAGAGGAACCATTGTAGAAATACTAAACACTTTCTTAGAAACCAAGGTTGCTATAATTCCTAGAAAACATAATATGCAGGCTCATAGTTTAGCAATGTTTTCCAACACTTGCAAGTTACCCTTTCAACCTAACTATCAGTACACTATTGAAGTTAGGCACAAACCTGCAATTCCAGACAATTTGAAAGACTGGCAAATATTTGCTAATGACAAACAGATAAACAACTTTTTAATCTCAGAAGAAGAATTTGTAAATAACAATATAGATATTGACACGTCAATAGATTCTAACACTAAAGATAAAATAGAAATAAATGAGATAGAAGGTGAAGAGATAGATAGATTTCATCCCACTAAATTTACAAAATCAGATGTAGAAAACCTATAGCAAATTAAGATTGATGAAATAATTAACGAAGACACTGAAGTAATCAACCTCAAAGACAATTTTTTACCTAATGGATTAACCCCTTTGGAAGACTTATTTGATTCAAATGATGTTCCTAGAAAGCCTAAAATAGAACCCTTAAAATCTGATATAGAGGAGTGTAATATAGGCACCAATGAAAATCCAAACTTGATCAAACTTTCGAAATCACTACCTCCAACTGAAAAGGTGAAATACATTGAATTACTAAAAGAATTTCAAGATGTCTTTGCTTGGAGTTATGAGGACCTCAAGTCATATGAAACCAGCATCATACAACACACAATCCCTATAAAAGAAAATCAAAAACATTTCAGACAAAAACTTAGAAGGATTAATCCTGTCCTATTACCTTCAATTGAAAAGGAAATCCAGAGAATGTATGATGCTAAGATAATTGCACCAATCAGATTTTCTGATTGGGTTTCAAACTTGGTGCCAACTAGGAAGAAAACTAGTGAGATCAGACTTTGTGTGGACCTTAGGAACCTCAACAAAGTATCCCTTAAAGACAATTACCCTCTCCCCAAAATGGATCATATTTTGCAAAGGGTAGTTGGATCAACCAGAATCTCATTATTGGATGGGTTTTCTGGTTACAATCAGATCTTAGTTCATCCTCATGACCAAGCTAAGACTGCTTTCACTACTCCTTGGGGCACATTCATGTATGTGAAAATGCCTTTTGGACTAATGAATATAGGAGCCACTTTCCAAAGGGCTGTGGATATATCCTTTGCCAAAGAAATTCATGATTTCCTTGTAATATATCTAGATGACATTATTGTGTTTTCAAAATCTGATAGTCAACATTTGGATCATCTAAGGCAGGTTTTTATTAAATGCAGGAAATGTGGAATTTCTTTAAACCCCAAGAAGTCTTTGTTTGGATTAGAAGAAGGAAAGTTAATAGGTCATATAATTTCAAAAGATGGTATCCGAATGGACCCTTCAAGAATAAAAGCCATCTTACAGATACAGCATCCAAGGAACATTAGGGAATTACAAGATTTCGTAGGGAAAATTAACTTTCTTAGAAGATTTATTTCTAATCTAGCAGAATTAATTAGATCACTGAACAATATGTTGAAAAAAGATTCGACCATAAAATGGACTGTTGAGGCTAGGAAATATTTTGAAGACATTAAACTAGCCTTAAATAGAACACCAGTTTTGATCAGTCCAAAATTTGACACAGATTTCATCTTATTTTCCTTTGCTTCTAAGCACATAATCGTTGTAGTTTTACTACAGAAAAATGACCAGGGCTATGAACAACCTATTTCTTTCTTTAGCAAAGCCCTGAGAGATGCCCCTTAAAATATAACATAATGGAAAAACAAGCCTTTGCTTTGGTCAAAGCTATCAAGGATTTTAGGGTGTACATTTTATATTCTCATATAGTAGCCTATGTTCCTAATTCAGTAGTCAAAGACATCCTAACTCAGGGTGGCCCAGATGGAAAGAGGGGAAAATGGATTGCTACTATTCTAGAATATGACATAGAAATAAAACCAACTAAGTTAATCAGGGGCCAAGGTTTAGCCAAGCTCATGGCTGAAACAAACTACCAGGCCCTCGATATAAACTTTATTGCACAAATAGATAATGAAGAGGAGATGGCAACTCCACTAATCAGCCAGGCCTTTATTGAATCACCATGGTATGCTGATATCATTTATATTTTACTGAATTTACAAGCTCCTCCAAAATCATCTAAGACCAAAAGTAGGTTTTTAAAGATGAAATCCTTAAAATTTTGTATATTAGACAATGCTTTGTTTTGGAAAAATCATGAAGGTATTCTTCTCAATTGTTTATTAAAATATGAATCTGACAAAGTATTACAAGAGTTTCATGCAGGTGACTGTGGAGGACACCTTTACTGGAAAACCACTGCTGATAAGATCCTTAGAGCCGATTTTTACTGCCTTACCTTGTTTTCTGATGTAAAGAAACACGTGACCTCCTATCACAAATGTCAAATTTTTGAGGGGAAGAAAAAGCTTCTACCTTTACCCCTCAAGCCAATCTCTGCTGAAACACCTTTTCAACAATGGGGTTTAGACTTCATTAGTGAAATTCACCCACCTTCCTCTGCCCAACACAAGTGGATCCTCACTGCTACAAACTATTTCACAAAAGGGATAGAGGCCATACCTTCAAGGCAAGCCACTGACACTATTATCATATCCTTCCTTGAAACCAACATTCTATCAAGATTTGGTTTTCCAACTAAGCTCATTATTGATAATGCAACAGCCTTTAATCCAAAAGAATGATAGATTTCTGCAACAAGTATCATATAACCCTAGGTCACTCCACAGCCTATTATCCTCAAGGAAATGGACTGGTAGAATCCTTAAACAAAAGTCTGGTGAACATCATCAAAAAGTTGTTAGAGGACAATAAGAAAACATGGAATAAAAAGCTAGTCAACGACTTATGGACAGACAGACTAACCACTAAGAAATCAATTGGTACCTCTCCCTACCAACTAGTTTATGGGATGGAAGCTGCTTTTTCCATCCTCCTTGGGAACACCAGTGATGAAGCTGCTTCAAGAGTTGCAGGTTGAACCTAATAGTATCCAAAGAAGAATCAACCAAACAATACATCTTCAACAAACCAAGGAGGAAGTATACATCAGATCTCAAGTTGTGCAGGAAAGGATTAAAAAGATTTTTGACAAGAGAAACAAGGCTGAAGATTTTTACCTTGGTGACAAAGTCCTAAAATGGGATTCAGGGAGGGAAGATAAAGTTAAACATGGGAAATTTGATTTCCTATGGAAAGGCCCATATGTCATTTATGCCTTCAGAGGTAATAATGCTTTCTTCCTAAGAGAAATGAATGGTACAGAAGAAAAAGGTGGACCAGTGAATGGTCGAATGCTCAAACACTATTTTTATCCTAACTACTGATTTTTACTTTCCATTGTACATATTTCATTTTTCTTCAAAAAAAATTAGTTTGGATTGGATGGTGATCTTTGAAGTTGAAGCTCGAAGAGAAGGCCCTAAGCTTTAAGGATCTACTGTCATAAGTATCAATAATGTAGAGGCATAGAGGATATTTTTGCAAGGTAACATCAACAGCAATTCAAAGGCTATTGATCTACAAAGTTCTTGACATTTCACCAGGAAATGCCTTCCCCAAGTGGAGCCACTATTAGGTTCCTATACCAATAAGAGTCATAATTTTGAATGACTAAGGTTAAGCCTTGTAATATTGTACATACCTTTGCCTTCTGCAAATGTTTTCCATATTAAAAAATTAAAAAATGTAAAGAGGGTATGTCCTAAAGAGGGTACGTCATTCAATAGACCTAGTTGATTCACAAGGCAGTACAGGAGCAGTTGGAGAAAAGTCAAGCCCAGTACAAGGCTTGACATGAAAAACATCGAGTCGACCATCAATTTCAAGTGGGCGAAAAAGTGTGGTTCCATATCAGCAAGGACAGAATGAAGGGAGAAGGGAATAATTTGCAACCAATCCGGTATGGTCCATTCACCATCTTGGAGAAGATTGGGTACAATGCCTTTCATCTCGATCTGCCGATATATATGCAAATGTAATCCATAATGAATGTGGAAAACTTAAAGCTTTATGAGCCACCATTGATTTTGGACACTGAAGAGGTTGGATCAGTTCCTACAGTTGATGATTTTGCACCACAGTATCTCGATGAGTTGCCTAAAGATATCATCCTTGACAGAAGAACCAAGACTTCATGACGGGGAGATGTGGAATACCTTCGAGTTGGTTTCAAAGGGATGCACCCTAGCAAGGCAAAATGGCTAGAAAAAGAAAGAGTGAGGGAACAATTCCCTCACTTGCCAATTGACTGATAAAGCTTTTGGTGGTCCAAAATCTCCTCAGTGAGGAGGATTGATCTAAGTGGATCTCTAGACACCAATGGCATGAAAAAGGCTCAAAATTCAAAGTGGCAAAAATTCAATTAACTTGACATCAAATCGAAGTGCTCTCCGCCCTGATTCCAACAGTGTGAACGACACTCCAATCCAAGTCCGTATGAAGAAGATAGAAGCAGTCAAAGTTTGGGTTTGACTTACCCATGTGGCAGGCTTGAGGAGGGCACAATTTGGCAAGAATTTGGCACCGGAATCCGGCCAGTTTTCCAGGCGAAATTGTGGGTCCATTAATTTTTCTGATATTGCCTAAGGTTCTGGAAAAGTTCGAAAGGGCCGGTGGAACCATTATTTTTAAATAAAAAAATATATGAAAATATGGGGCGGGCAGCCATGACCCCGCCGCCCCTGGAACCACCACAACAATATATATTTAAAAAAAGGGGTGGGCGACCATGACCCCATCGCCCCCGGAACCACACAATATGTTTCATATATATATGGCGGGCGGGATGTTAACCTCGCCGCCCCTCCACACTCCACGTGACATTTTTCAAGGCGAAAGGATGGGGATGGGCCACCGCTCCGACCAACCTACTGCTCATTGTAACAAAACCTCAACAGCATGTAATAAAATGGGAGGGGCAGGATTTGATCCCCTAACCCCTCCTCAATGATTTCTTTAGTTAACCAATGCGCCAAACCACCTTTCTTTGGTTTATCTACCCACCGAGCCATATATGAACTTGTTTTCACAGTGTGCTAGGGGGGAGAGTGCACACGTATTTCGAGGTGGATGACTTGCAGGCAGCAGAACCATGCGCAGGCCTGTGACAGGGGGCAGAACCATGCGCAGGCCTGTGACACGGGGCAGAACCTGGCCTGAGCACATTTTCTAAGGGGTTAGTTTTGGTCCAGTGCTAGAATTGGGCAAGTTTTATATCGATTTTGCACCTCTCGGCTACAGGAACTCAATGGTGATGCCAGTTTCTACAACAAAGTTATCCATTTTTCGGCAATTTTCCAGATTGGAGGTAAAAAACTCCTTTTTGTAAATGTTGATTGTATTTCTTCTTTCTCTTTCATGTGCCACTTAATGAATGAAGGCCTCCCCATTGATTGAGCAGGGCCCGGAGACGTAGTCCAAATTGGACGAACTCTGTTATCAAGTCTCTTGCCTTCTTTCATGCTTTTATGTGTTTCTCGTCTTCTCTCATGTGCACATTAAATTTTATGGTTAAGCTGCAATTTATCCATGTAATTATTTAATACATCTATAAGCAAAAGATCTTGGATCACTCTCCCCCTCCAACTTCATCTCTCTTTCCCTCCCTCACTCCACTCTCTCACATCATGTCCATTCCTTAATCTCTCTCCCTTTCTCTCCCACCTCTCTCTCTCTCTCTCTCTCTCTCTCTCTCTCTCTCTCTCTGTTATTATATCCATCCCTCTCTCCTCCTCTCTCCATCTCTCCTTCTTTGTCTCTTTATCTGATCCAAGTGGCTCCAGACATGCTTAGATTCAGAAGTGGCTTTAGAATAGCTCAAAAAATATAAAAAAATATCGGATCGAAGTGAAACCAGGTGCTTCCAATGGTGTGAACGACACTTAAATCTGATTTCATATGAGGGAGATGGAGCTGGTCAAAGTTTTGATCAAAGTGGGTCAGGTTTAATGATCCTACAAATTGACCGTGTGCGGGACATGGAACTTGGCTCCCGAAAGCGATCGAATTTGTCAAACCTTTAATTTTTCTAATAACCCCTATTGTCGGCCAAAACAAACAAAAATTTAAAAATGGTGGGGTGGCGGGCCACCAAACCCGCCACCCCCCAACCGCAATGGTCAAACAATATATATGATATAACATAAAAGTATTAAGTACGGGGGGCGAGCCACCCCCGACGGTCCTGCCGACCCCTGGCAAACAACTTGGAGCAATTAGCGGTGGTGTTACAAAACTTTGGTATATCTTATATACCATAAAAAACTTTGGTATAAATATATACCATAAACCTTTATATAAGTCATCGTTGCAACCATATTAAAATGAAACTATATTATATATGTCATATACCCGTTGAAATTTGTTATTAATCTCCACCATATCAAAAATACATACCATTTTGGGCAGGCGGGGGTTTGAACATTGTCTTCTGCCCAACAAACATCCATACTTGCCATTGCGCCAACGACCATGCCCCTTGGAAACTCTACCCCACAAATGTATTTAACCCTTCATTTACCAGTCAGATGGGGAGAGAACAGGGAAGCAGAGGCGGAACCCGGATGGCGAACCGAAGGAGGAGTTCCAACCAGTGGAACCATGAGTGGGCCACAGCAGGGAAACCATGAACTTGGGAATATTTTGATGCTGAAAGGATTCCTTGAGAGCAAGAGATGCCAGTGACATAATTTGTCATGATTATAGTCATTTTTTCACGTTTCTCACCAGGAGTCCAACCGTGTGATCAAAATTTCCCCCTGAGCAAAAAAAATGTAGGTTCCCAGCAGTACAAAATCTTTGGAGAATCTTGTGCAATCTTAAATATTCCCTTGGAGGCTGATTTTCGACCGAGGTAGAATGTTGTCAACTTTGTAGTCATTTTTCACAGAATTTCACAGGGAGCGTAGTGATGTGTTTAGAATATTCACCTGAGAAGTGGATTTTCCGTCCATATTCATGAATGTATCTTTGAGGGAATCTTCAATATTCCTGAGGTTCCAAAATTTGACAGTGTCAGAATTGGACAAGTTTACAGTCGATTTTGCACCATTCATCGCTAGAAATTCAGTGGCGCAATCCATTTCAACAATTGAGCTTTGCATTTTTCGGCCATCCATCAGAGTGGAAGTATATGTTGTAGTTATGTCATGCTTTTCTTCTGATTTGATAAGATGACATTTGTATTTTTGAGATCCCTGATTAGCATTATGTTGAGGGATACATGTTTCCACATTATGTGAGATTCATTAGCTTGTCATGTTGACGGAAATCCCATTTGAGTGAGAGTTCCTGTAGGGAGAATGCCTCATGGAGAGATACGCCACTCAAGTTGAGGGTATTTGTCCTTGTAATGACAAAGAATATGTCATGTACATCATCATCATTTGCAGCAGCTAATGAAGTGGCCTCCACTCTCTTAACACTGGGTGAACTCCATTATCAATGTGTTGTGTTCTTGATTTTTTTTATCGTCATTATGTTTCCTATTCTTTAATCATGCACATGTGGTTGTTTTCATACTGTTTTATATGCAATTTTGCTAACATAACATAAGTAAAAGATCTTGCATAATTCCAGTAGATGAAGAGATCTGGATCAAGTTTGATATCAGAGCAGTCTTCTCGCTAATGTGAACTGCGAGTGTGAACAATTGAACGTGCAACAAGAAAGAAAATGGAGGATGAACAAGATATGTACGAGACCTTCCTTGGCATGTCAAAAATGGTAGACATAATGTGTGAAGCTTATGAGGATAACATGGCAAGAGAGGAACGAGAGAAAGAAATAGTAGAGGATCATGCTCCATCTACCCCCTCGAGTGTACATTCATCTTCTTCATCATCTTTTCATCATTTAGATGAGGAGACCAGTCAGAGCCTTCAAGCAGAGAATGTTGAATTGAAGAGACTTCTACAAGAAGAGAAAGAGGAGAAGTTGAGATTACAACTTTAGCTATGAGCCACGGAAGAGGCCTGTTAGCTTGTTGGGGCCTAACCCAGGTTCAGAGGTGATTTAGCCAAACAAATCCTGGTACTACTGGCCCTTTCGGCAGCGCTGCCTAAGGTCTCACCCGAAGTAGTATGGGAGGGTGCTAGAACCAAGCTTCTGCACCCTGGAGATGTTTGATGAGTTCAAGTGGTCTGCGATTTGACCCTACACGCACGCTACTACACACAATTACCCGTACCTCGCAGCCTGAAATGTTGCCTTCGCGCAGCCCTAGTCGGGGGCCGAACATTGTTATTACCCTATTCCTTACTGGTATTCTATTGTTAGTTGACTAACTTAGCCTACTTGCATGCGTTAATTTATACTTAGCAATATAAATCATTCATACAAGTGTGCACAATAAATAAACAGTATATTTGCAATTTATATCAAACATGTAATAACTCAAGAACAGATACACAGAATTTGGATAGCCCTTCTCTTTATTATTCTCTTCTTCGGTTACAGACTCGACTCCACCCTGCGCACTCAGCTGCGAACAACTAGGCCTCTGCACACTCAGCTGCAGAGCCTTCTCCTACTTTACGACCCAAGACACACTTTTTCACTTGCGTTTCAATCCCTTAGACTTCTTCGCTATCCTCTACTTGGTTCTCTCTTACACTTAAAGCCTCGCTCTATTTATACAATCCCATGGTCTTCGGACCATGGGTAGGCTGAAATTACATTACAAACTATGGTGGACAACCCTATGACTCTAACATACTTCCGCGCCCGCAATTCACGGGGCTTTACAACATCATTTGGTCAAAACATGGGCTTTGAGCCCCAAAAAATGCTTTGGGGGGGATTCCATGCCCAACAAGCCCCCAACACAAACATCGTGACTCGCCCTCGAGTCACTCTGTCAGTGCGGAAATCTTGGCATAGAGTTCCTCCAGCTGTCCTCGAATTGTGGTGATGTCGACAGCGCACTGCGCCGCTTCTTGCTGAATCTATTGCATCCTCTGTTCTGAGACCTCCGTGTCTGGGGTGCTTCTCTGCATTAACGTGTGCATCCCCTGTATGTGCATGAGATTTCCTTCGATGTTTTCCGTGATAGTGAAAGCCTCATCGATCCACGACTGGATGCGCGCTTTGAGAACTGCCTCCTTATGTCGCGCCGCATCCACCTGCTCCTTCAGTGCCTTAGCTTGCTGCATCCTCGCAAGCTGCTGAGTGAGGACTACTGTCTGTGCAGTTCCTCTGACACTTTCGTATTGTTGCTGAAGTTCTCGCACCTCTGTCTCCAGGCACTGGATGTTGGGGTCCTTCTACAGAGTGGTGAGGACCTCAAGTGCTTGCTCTAACAACATGGTAAAATCTTGCACAGCACTTCCAATTTCCTCCAATCCCGCTGCAATAGTGCTAGCGCACTATTCTCGGACCTCCGGGGAGTGGAAGGTTGTGCCTTTAACTGCAGCTCAGCGATCTGAAGATTCATCTCCAGTTGAACCTTGGTCATTTCTTCTCTACCCTCGCGGACTCCGATTGCCAACCTGTGGATCTACACCTCTACTGGTAGATCTGTTGGGATGGCCAGCTCCGAGACACGTCGGCAAGCGTCATCTACCACCTGCACCAACTATTGGTTCTGAGACATCAATTCGTCACGTTGCACACTGAGTTGTTCCATGTTTATCTTTTGTTCACTGAGAACTTGGATCACATGGCTCTCCCTAGCGCGCAGCTCTGCCATTATCCCATCCTATAGCAGATACAGTGTCTCTCGTGGAAGGGAAACCAAATTAAGGCCAAGGCCTTTGATCATGTTAAATGCAAATCTGTCGGTCTCATTTGCTGCTACTAGGGCCCCTTCCGGTAACACTATTGTGTTTTCCATCCGTGCATGCAACATCTGCTCTACTGCCAAGGATCCTGCTGCGAAGTGGGTCGAAAGGATACCCACCTAAGGGGGCCGCACCTATAACTCCTGTAGCTGCGCCCTAAGGGCGCCTAACACAGTCTGGTGCTCCTACATAAAATCCTAAAGAGCCTCATTTGTGACATCGTGAACTGTCTCGCCGATGTCATGTAGATCACCTTCGGTTAAGTTGATCAGGTCAATGGCAAATTTCGAGGCCTTGACCTTCTTCCTCGATCCTGCTCTCTTTGTCGTGTGTGGGTGCTTCAGCTGTGTGGACGCGCTCCCTGGGTCCGTGCTCCCTTCTGTTGTTTCCACTTCCTCTACCTCTTGCCCCTGTGAGGATGTTGCTTGGTCCTCAGCCGCCTTTGTTGTTTCTTCTTCTGCCTCCTGTGCTACCGCTGCTGCTTCTGCAGCCTTTTTCTACTTGGCGGCTTTCTGTGTCACTTCCTGTGCTACCCTTTCCTTAGCTGCTGATGTTTCCTTCCACCTTTTCTCGGCCAATTTTGTGACGTGCAGCTTGGCGTCATCCTTCTTCTTCTGCGCTGCCACCTTCTCAAGTTCTGCCAGATCTGGGGCGTGCCATTCCGAAGGCCATGTCTCCAAGACAGTAAAAATGGCATCATCAGTGGCTAAAAAAGGTAGCTTCATCCACTGCTTCGTCAAATCCTTACGCACCCTAATAAAAATGTTGTGCATATCAGCTTTAAAGTCTGCAAAAATCTACAGACTGTTGTACACCGTGGGCGATAGGTGTGGCCTCCGATTGATCCACATCCGGATGCTCATCTCCATGAGCACCTAGAAGATTTTGGTGTTGCGTATTTGTTTCGCGTCCTTTGTAGCCCAGAGCGAAGCGTACTTCGTGGCCTCCGGTAATTCTCTGTCAATGTTGGGGAATTGATTGTCCTCCGGTAGTTCCCCCACTACGAGCATTATGGATAACAATAACCACATGTAGTGGAAGGTTTTACCCTGCTCCTGGGCTTCACGATAGTTCTTCAAAAATTCCTCGCATAGGAATTCAGACAAGTTGAACTGGACCCCCTCCACGCACTGCTCGGCCAGTGTGACCACCGACGCTGGTACCTCATCGGCACGGCACTTCCTCATAACTTTACTGACCAAGATTTGGGTTGCTACGTGTACCCCTTTGTCCTTGATGTTGGAGATGGAGTAGCTCCTCTTCTTCATCTCTAGCTTGTATTTTGTCTTCATGGCTTCTGCAAGGGCCAAATCACTGCCCTTTCCTTTGACTATTGTTGTGGGGTCCTTTCCTTTGCAGGGGAGCCAAGAAATACGGTGGATTAGGTCTGTCGTGAGGGGGATAGGCTCATCTAGCCATAGATACCCATCATGCACCAGGCAAAGCAGCTGCCTGATGATGAAAATGGTGATGGGCACGCGGTGGAAATGTGGTACCCATAGTAAGTGTAGCAACCCGGCCTTTTCCACACAACACAACCACTTTCGTGGCTCTAATGTTGTCCCCACCCTGTCATTGTTCTACTTCATGAGGTTCCCTGTCTCTAGGTGAGGGAACTTCTCGTGATTAGTGAGGTCCCAATCTTCAAACTTCATGGTTGGCACGCGGCCCAGGTGCGTGCCTTCAAACACTATGCCGTTTGGGAGGAGCGGGGTCTGGAGTGAACTCTTGGTTTCGTCCAGGTCCTTCGACACTTTGGTCTTCCCTTTCCACAGAGGGACATATGCAGGCAGTTTTGTTGTAGAGTGTGTAGGTTGAATATCCTCCTCCATATCTTCGTCTTCTTCTGTTGTGATGGTCAGGGCCTACAAATCTTCTTCTTCCTCATCTGTGTCGATCGTGACAGCTTTCCCTTTTTCTGCCATTGATAGCTTGCTGCGTAGTGGGTTCCTCGGGGACACGCATATGGGGGCCATTTCTTGTTTATCTTTCTTGGGCCTCGGCATTCGCAGTGATTTGGGGATTTCTGCCACAACCCCAGCGCCTTCTGGAACATCCTCCACCATTGGGGTCTACGTGGCCTCGCCGGTGGTTATCTCTTCAATTCACAAACCATCCTTAGTTGTTGTCATCATATCTAGGTTGTATTATGTCACTCGCGAACTTCGAGGCTCAATTATCGCTCGGCTTTCAATGCTCAGTGCTCTGCGCAATCACTCAATGCTCAATTGACCAAGTGTTGTTTATTGGGCAGCCCTTTGTGTTTTATAGCACCTTTTGAATTCGAATTCAACCGTTCCCCCCAATTTTGATCCATTAATGCTTTCTTGGCGGTAGATTTTCACAAATATTGCCCATAAATCGTGTCTTAAATGCCAGCCGCCCGCTCCATTTGGCCTCAAGTCGCACATCCCATCATGAATAGTGACCTCAACAGTCACTTTCTGGCCAATCTGCGCGGCAGGGCAACCCTCCATGTGCGGATGCGGGCCCTGTGACACTCTGCTTTTGGGTGCATCCCCAATATTTCGCAGCTCCCGAGCAGAATAGTTTTTAGTCTCGCGTTTCCTTTCAACTACCTAAAGTGCTAAGACTTTCCTTCTTGCGGCTAGTCAGATGGTCGCACCACCCATGTGGGGCTCCATCTTGTCCTCCACCATGGTTCGTGGAGAATCCCCACCTTCCATTATTGTGGTCAGCATCGTGCACTCTACTATTTGCAACACACTACCCTGGTCACTACATTTGGCGATATGCGGTCCAAGCCAAGGCAGCAAACTAACCAGTTCACGGCGATAGTTCTCCAACTTGTCAGTATGATCGTACACACCTTACCTTACCATCCTCAGTTTTTTGATGAGAAATGCTTCCCTTATTTCATCTTCCATCTTCTGGACCTCCGCGTCCATCAAAGCGCTTTTCTTCCTTAATCGTACCCTTTCTTTTTCAAGTTCACAAGATCTAAAGTTTCCCGGTCGGATTTCTTCCTCAAGTCTAATGTGTTCTGTTTCTTGCGGTTGTGTGATTCCTTCGTTCCAGACTTCGCGGACCGTAGTATCTATGGGTGCTGCTATGCACGAACTAGGATTCGCATGCTCCATAGGGATTACAGCCCCTGCTTCATACTTCAGCTTTGGAAGTACTTGCACATGGTCCTATACGCCCATGGAACCGCTGGTATGCGCAGGTCCCAGTCAGTGTGTTTCACATGGTGAACTGTGTTCCGCACTTCGCACACCTTGTCAAAGGCTTCCCCGTGGATAATATTTGGTGCGCTTGGTCTTATCATACTTTGTTGTTCGCACCCTCGTCATGCCCACTTCTGCTTGTTGTTCTTGTTTTCTATCGTGAGGACAGTGTGTGTTCGTGCAGGTTGCGTACCATACGTCTGTACCCATTTGGAGAGGTGGGCGCACAGGTTGTTTCATCCATCATACCCGACTTCCATCCACAGCTGACGTTTTCCAAACTGTATACGCATCACCCTTCTGCATTCACGCTAGTCCTCAAAACGTTGTTAGTGCATACCCCACCACCTTGTGGGCATAGCGCACAGTGCCCATTTCAAAGCGTCAAAACGTTGTTGTTCCGATACTTCGCTTTCAAATTTGTTTAGGAATATATCCACCATTGTCAACCCATCATACATAGGTATATCCCTTACCTATGTTGTCACACAGCCTAGTGATCTTACCATCACGTTGCAATTGAGCGTGGTTACCTTGTGTAACTGGTTCTTCCATCGTTCTATTTCCTCGTCCAAATTTAATGTGCAGGAGCTTTCATGCTCCCACGAAATCCTGCCATCCGTTGTAGGATTCACCCAATCCTTCTCCCGAGTGGTTATCATGTAGATACAGTCTAGATCGTCGTCGCGCACTGGCTCTGTGTAGCGCGATCCTTCCACAGGGTCTAAAGGTACCACTACGCGTAGTGACTTTTTTCTCAAAAATAATCTTGCGCTTCTTTAGATTTATTACTCCATTCATGTCAATGGCCCAATCTATTCCTAGTAGCAGGGGATAGGGATCGCTGTCATCCACAATCTCTATCAATTCAAAATCTGCAAGCGCGCTCGCACCTTCGATATCTACCGTTATTCCCTGTAATCTTCCCATCGGTAGGATCTTTTGTTGGTTCGCCATTCGCAATTGAATAGGAGACCATTGCAACGCGGGCCTGCCCATGTGCTCCCATGTCTTATTTGGCAGTACGTTCGCGTCCAATCGCATCCGATCCTAAATCCAAAATCACTTGATCCATTTCATATTCCCCGATTTATGCAGTCAATCTCATCTCCCTTCCTGTTCACGTTGTGTGCTTCCCGAGCTTCCTGACTACGTGTGGTTCTCCTAACCCAGCACACCTAGTGATGAGTTCTTGCAATCCCTTTACCGCCTTTTTGTCGCACAACAGCTTCATGCATGTCTCCAGAAAGGTAGTAAGCATTGATGGGTCCATCTCCGGTTCTAGTTTGTCTTTACTACCTGAAGTGGAGGCCTCCGTGAAGCTCTTCTTAGCTTCCATGAATGTCTCCTTCGCGTACTCCAAATTGAATTCTGTTTCCTTTGTAGGAGCTTTGCGAACCCAAGAACTCTCTTTGAGTTGCTTGCCCTTGTTATCTCCTGTCATGATACTACTTCGGAGCACAATGTTTACATTCAGGTCCTCTTCGCGCGACTCAAACCTCATCATTTACAGGTTCTGAGTCAGTGGAAGTTGGAATGTTCATTTATCGTGCAACCTCGCTATTAGTGTGGGACAGTCCTCCATCTCATGATCAAACTGGGTACAATATAAACATGATGCTCACATCGGATTTGTACAATCACGAGCATAATGCCCTGGCCCTCCACAATTGTAACAAATCAGCTATCTGCGACCCCTTCCTGGTCCCATTCCTCCTTGACCTCGTCCGCGCCCCTACAATCCAGTGCGCGCCATACCTAAATTTTGAACGAGGGCTCACATTTTGGTCTGAACTCTGTAGGTAGGAGTCTGATCCATCATCAGTTCATAACTTCTACAGGTGCACTCATCATGGCCTACTGACCTACAGAAATTATAGAACAACTATTGGGACGTCTGCATATACTTCTGTAATAGGTGACAGTTATCTATAGCATGCTTCCCTCCTATCTAACAAATCACGCACAATAATGCAGGCACCGTGCTCGGCCCTGCTTGTGCCTCTGGTCTCAATGGCATTGGCCCTACTCCCGCTAAGTAGTTCGCGAAGACTGGACAATGGTCCTTGTCATGCCCCTAGCCCTTGCATTTTATGCACCATACCTCCTCGCACACCTCCGGGCGAGTTGTCCTATCCTGTTTCAAACTCTGCATCTCCAGACACAAATTTTTCAGTTGTGTGTGGATTTGTTGGACTCCCAGTCTAGGATCTTGTATTGGGGTCTCGTGCAGTCTCATTGCAATCTCCAAAGCTTCAACCTGGGTGGATAACTTCTACTATGACAGCGTTGTCCTTAGATGTGGCGTTAGTGATGCTACAAACCATGTGCAGTGTTGCCCATCCTTCAAGGTCATGTTGGCTTCACAAATCATACCCTTCAGTCTTTGATCCAGCTCCCAGGGGGTCTCGCCTGGAAGCATTGTGATTTCTTTAAACCCAGTAATCGACTGTGTCCCCGATTTTGGCCTGCTAAATTCCTTGTTCTACGCAGCTTGGATATCCGTGATCACTGTGTTTGGATTTTCATTTGAATGCTTAATGTACCACATCAGTGCACGATCCTGCAACGCGCTTACCAGCATTCCCTTCTTTATGTTGTCATCCGTGACTCCTTGCACTTCCCATACAGCCTTTACCACGAACCAAAATTGGTCTAGATCTTCGTTCCCTACTCCTTTGAACATCAGAAACTTTATTGCACTCGCCATATTGAACTGTGGTGGTGGTGGAGGTGGTGTGGAAGGAGATGGGGGTGAAGATGGGGAACTAGAGGCGGTGGATGTGGAGGTGGTATGCGTGGAATTCGCTACCTTCTCAGACTGATCGCACTTCTTGGTGAAACTTTCACGAGTTCTTCCTCGCTTTCTCGCTGAGGTGAAATCAAGGGGCTAGTTTCTATCTCTATACTACCTTCGTTTCTATGAATCCTCCCACTTCGCGTAGCCCCAAACATCAATTTATTCGCATTACCCGCTTTTCACACAATAGCATTTTAATCCAAGTGTTCAAAGATTTAACGTACTTACCTCGTGGTCCTTTGATGAAGTGTCATTCCGCCTTGTTGTAGCTGACTGAAGTATTTACCGCGAACTCAATGATAAACCCTCCTATAATTTGATCGAGCCATTGGTCCACAGCGCACGCAATCTTTTCTTCCGATGCTTCTAATCTGCGCACCAACTCTGGAGTCCACACAATCGGTTTGTCGAGCCTGCACCTTCCTTGATTGTCTGCTAGCTTCGCGATCCACTCGTACAACTCAGAGGGGAAGGATGCAAAGAAAATTTTGTGGATTTCCATATATAAGTAGCGCTCTAACCACTGTTCCTTCAATACTCACAAATTCTTGTTTTCTTGCGCCACGAACTCGCAAATATTTCTGTCCAACCACCCTTCAATTTCTTTCTTTGTCAGATTCCAGTGACATGACATCAGACATATCTTATGCAGATCTCGGTCCTAGCAATAGAACCATTTGTTGGGTTGTTGGGGCCTAACCCAAGTTCAGAGGTGATTTAGCCAAACAAATTCCAGTACTACTGGCCCTTTCGGCAAAAGTCCGTAGAGCGCGGACTGAGGTCTCACCCGAAGTAGTATGTGAGGGTGCTAGAACCAGGTTTCTGCACCTTGGAGATGTCTGATGAGTTTATGTGGTACGTGGTTCGACCCTACGCGCACACCGCTACGCGCACTTACCCATACCTCGCAGCTTGAAATTCTACCTTCGCACAGCCCTACTCGGGGGACCGAACACTGTTATTACCTGAGTCCTTACTAGTTTTCAATTGTTAGTTGATTAACTTAGCCTACTTGCATGCATTAAGTTATACTTAGCAATATAAATCATTCATACAAGTGCGCGCAGTAAATAAACAGTATATTTGCAATTTATATCAAACATGTAATAACTCAAGAACAGATACACAGAATTTGGATAAAACTTCTCTTTATTATTCTCTTCTTCGGTTATAGACTCAATTCTGCCCTGCGCACTCAGCTGCAAGGGTCCGCACACTCAGCTATGGACAACTAGGCCTCTGTTCACTCAGCTGCAGAGCCTTCTCCTACTCTACAACCCAAGACACACTTTTTCACTTGCGTTTCAATCCCTTAGACTTATTCGCTATCCTCTACTTGGTTCTCTCTTACACTTAGAGCCTTTCTCTATTTATACAATCCCATGGTCCACGGACCATGGGTAGGCCGACATTACATTCCAAACTAGGACGGAAAACCCTATGACTCTAACATACTTCCGCGCCCACAATTCGCGAGGCTTTACAACATCATTCAGTCAAAACATGGGTTTTGAGCCCCAAATATGCTTCGAGGGGCATTCCATGCCAAACAAGGCCTTGGAAGAGTTGAAGCGTAACGAAGGCTTAGCGAAGCCATCAAGACCTGTTTCAGAATCGACAGCGGAGGTAAACAGTTTTGATCGTTCTTCAGTTTCATTTTTGCATGACACTATCTCTGTTGGAAATGTGGAGGTACCCATTTTAGGAACTGACATGAGACTCCTTACCAAGATGGGGTATAAAGGAGGAGGACTTGGTGTTAATAGCCAAGGAATGACTCAGCCATTCGAGGTTCTGCAAATACCTCGATTCACAGGTTTGGGATACACTGAAGGAGAGTGCTCAAAGGTGTCAAAATCTTCCAAGGCATTGTCGAAGCCATTAGGGAAAGAGGATGATTGGAACACATCACAATCCTCCCATGACAGTGCACATTGTAGAGGGAGAGCTAAGGCAAGCTCTCATCACCAAGATTGCACCAAAGACAACCCAGAGAGGTATAAATAGTCTCAGTGTTCTAAATTTCATTTTGATTACAAGCATTTTAACGATCAACAAAAATCATGGCATAGAGAAACATGTAGATTTTGTGGTTTACATAACCATGTGGTTGCTAAGTGCTGGAAGAGAATGGAAGAAAGAAAGAGGATGAGGCATGAAAGACCTTCTCCACATCAGGGAAGGAATAAGGTTAAGCAGTTATGGAGAAAGAAGACTTTTTGCAATCATTGCAAAAGAGGTGGACATCAAAGAGCCACATGTTGGAGGCTCCATCCAGAGCAGTGTCTTAAGGACAAAAAACCCATAAAGAAACCATTCAGTGAAGGTGTTCAACAAGAAAATCCACCACAGGGAGGTGACCCATTCACTTTGATAAGTGGGAGATGGTTTTATTAGATATGGTAGCTTTTCGTGGCTGCATTTTGTAAATCATGTGTTGCAATTTAAATCATAAAAGTGATTATATGTTTTCCATAGCGTATTAAATCAACGATGATTTTTTGGCCTTTATTAATAGCTGGGGTATTGAATTATATTCTAATGTAAACTTGAACAAAGAGTGTGTCTTATAAAATCTTAGATATGGTAGCTTTTCGTGGCTGCATTTTGTAAATCATGTGTTGCAATTTAAATCATAAAAGTGATGATATGTTTTCCATAGCGTATTAAATCAACGATGATTTTTTGGCCTTTATTAATAGCTGGGGTATTGAATTATATTCTAATGTAAACTTGAACAAAGAGTGTGTCTTATAAAATCTTAGAAAGTAAGGGGATGCTTGGGTCATTACTAATTATGTAATTAAGCATGTAATTTTCAAATATTGTACTACATATTTGCAAAGGATGCAGGTGTCAACTCATCACTTATGGCTCCAAAGAACAAATGTGAAGGAGAAGGAAGGGTGACCTATCAAGACACTTGTAGTGCAGACGATGTACATAAAAGTTGCAGATTATTTTCATGCTTTTTGAGGACCAAAAGCTCCTCAGTCGGGAGGAATGATCCAAGTGGCTCCAGACACCCTCAGATTCAAAAGTGGCTTCATAATAGCTCAAAAAAACAAATTTATCACATTGAAGCAAAACTAGGACCAGATCATAGTGCTCGTTGCCCTTATTCCAACAGTGTGAACGACATTCAAATCTGAGTTCGTATGAAGGAGATAAAACTGGTCAAAGTGGGAATGTGGGCCAAGTTTAATGATCCTACAAATTGACCGAGTCCGGGACATGGAACCTGGCTCCTGAAAGAGGTCAAAATTATCGAACCCTTAATTTCTGTAATAACCCCTATTGTCGGCCAAAACAAACAAAATGACAAAAAAAATTAAAAATGGTGGGGTGGTGGGCCACCAACCCTGCTACCCCGAACCGCAATGGTCAAATAATATATATGATATAACATAAAAAATTTAAGTATGGGGGGTGGACCAACCCCGGCGGTCTCGCTGACCCCGTGGTAAACAACTCAGAGAAATTAACAATGGCGTTACAAAACTTTGGCATATATTATATACCATAAGAAAATTTGGTATAAATATATACCATAAACCTTTATATAAGTAGTCGTTACAACCATATTAAAATGAAACTATATTATATATGTCATATACCTGTTGAAATTTGTTGTTAATCTCCGCCACATCAAAAATACACACCATTTTGGGTGGGTGGCCCCGTGGCAAACAACTCGGAGCAATTAACAGTGGCGTTACAAAACTTTGGTATATATTATATACCATAACAAACTTTGGTATAAATATATACCGTAAACCTTTATATAAGTCGTCATTGCAACCATATTAAAACGAAACTATATTATATATGTCATATACCCGTTGAAATTTGTTATTAATCTCCTCCATATCAAAAATACACACCATTTTGGGTGGGCAGGAGGTTTGAACCCTATCTTCCCCCAACTAACCTGCATGCTTTCCATTGCGCCAATGACCATGCGCCTTGGAAACTCTGCACAACAAATGTATTTAACCCTTCATTCACTAGTCAGATGGGAGAGCATAATGGAGAGGAGGCGGAACTCGGATGGCGAACTGGAGGAGGAGTTCCAACCAGTGGAACCATGAGTGGACCATAGCAAGGGAACCATGAACCTGGGAATATTTTGATGTTGAAAAGATTCCTTGAGAGCAAAAGATGCCAGTGACATAATTTGTCATGCTTATAGTCATTTTTGCACATTTTCTCACTAGGAGTCCAACCATGTAGTTGATAATATCCATCTGAATAGCAAAAATGCAGGTGCCCAGTATTACAGAATCATTAGAGAATCTTGTGGAATCTTAAAGATTCCCTCGGAGGTTGATTTTTTACTGAGGCAGAATGTTGTCAACTTTGTATTCATTTTTCATAGAATTTCACAGAGAGCACAATGGTATGCTCAAAATCTTCATCCAAGCAGCATATTTTCCGGCCATCTTCAGGAAGGAATCTTTGAGGGAACCTTCAAGATTCCTGAGGGTCCAAAATTTTACGGTGTCAGAATTGGACAAGTTTAAAGTCGATTTTGCACCATTCATCTCCAGGAATTTAGTGGTGCAGTCCATTTCAACAACTGAGCTTTGCATTTTTCGTCCATCCATCAGGGTGGAGGTATATGATGCAGTTATGTCATGCTTTTCTTCTTATTTGCTGAGATGATGTTTGTATTATTGAGATCCCTTATTAACATTATGTTGAGGGATACCTGTTGCCACATTATGTGAGATTTCATTAGCTTGTCATGCTGAAGGAAATCTCATTTGAGTGATAGTTCCTGTAGGGAGAACGTCTTGTGGAGAGATACGCCACTCAGGTTGAGGGTATTTTGTCCTCGTAATGACAAAGAACATGCCATGTACATCATCATCATTTGCAGCAATTAATGAAGCGGCCTCCACTCTCTTGACACTGGGACCGGAGACGTAACCCACACTGGGTGAACTCTGTTATCAATGTGTTTTGTTCTTGATTTGTTGATCATCATTATGTTTCCTCTTCTTTAAGCAGACACATGTGGTTGTTTTCATACTATTTTATATGCAATTCCGCTAACATCACAGAAATAAAAGATCTTGGATAATCTAGTAGCTGAAGAGATCTGGATCTTATCTCACCCCCAAACATACACACTCTCTCTCCATATCTCCCTTGTCACTCCCTCTCTCTCTCCACTTCTCACTCTCTATGTTTTTCTTCTTCCCTCCCTCTCTCCCCCTCCAACTCCATCTCTCTATCCCTCGTTCTCTCCTCCTCTCTCCCTTCCTCTCTCCTCCTCTCTCTCAAGTCCTCTCTCTCATTATTCCTCTCTCTCCCTTTCTCTCTTACCTCCCTCTCTCTTCCCCCGTATCTCTCTCTCTCTCTCTCCCTCTCTCTCTCTCTTCCCCAATCACTCTCCTCTCTCTCATCCTTCCTCTCTCACACTTTCTCTTCTGCCTCCCTCTCTCTTCCCCCATATCTCTCTCTCTCTCTCCTCTCTCTCTCTCTTCCCCAATCACTCTCCTCTCTCTCATCCTTCCTCTCTCACACTTTCTCTTCTGCCTCCCTCTCTCTTCCCCCATCTTCTCTTTCTCTCTCTCTCTTCCCTCCAATCCTCTTTCTCTCTCTATATCTCTCTTTTCCCTCCAATCCTCTCTCTCTATCTCTCTAGCTATGTTACTATATCCCTCCCTCTCTCCTTCTCTCTCCTTCTCTCTCCTTCTCTCCCCCCTTCTCTCCATATCTCCTTCTTTGCCTCTTTATCTCACCCCTAAACATACACACTCTCTCTCCATCTCTCCCTTGTCACACCCTCTCTCTCTCTCCACTTCTCAATGTTTATGTCTTTCTTCTTCCCTCCTCCTCTCCCCCTCCAAGTCCATCTATTTATCCCTCCCTCTATCCTCCTCTTTCTCAAGTCATCTCTCTCATCTCTCTCTCAAGTCATCTCTCTTTACGTTTACATTTACATTTACATTTACGTGAGATCTACACCTTTACATGTTAAATGTTTATGTTTACATTTACGTTTATGTTTACCTTTATGTTTACATTTACATTTACGTGAGATCTACCCCCATTACATGTTAAATGTTTATGTTTACATTTACATTTATGTTTATGTTTACATTTACATTTACGTGAGATCTACCCCCATTACATGTTAAATGTTTACATTTACGTGAGATCTACCCCCATACTAGTTTGTAGAGCGCCTTTGACGCAATTAACAAAGAGATTCATTGGAAAGTTATAGAAAAACTAAAACAAATGAGGTTTTCCATGTGCTTAACTTATGGATATAAATGGAAAACTCAAAATACTAAATGGAAGGATCTCTACCAAAAAGAAAAAAGACTTTGAAAGGAAACTTGTGAAATTGGTATGGGGCCTCCACTTGTCGGGTGCCCTCTAGAGTTTACCTCATCTATTTACATTACTTATGGATTTTATTTCAAATTAGGCATATTAGAGATGACGAGCCTTATGAGATCAATTAGCCACAAACTTTATCGAAGTATAGTATAATTCATATACAATGAGCCTAAATTTACTCTATGAATTGTATTTATTGAACTTTATCTTGTAGGATAATTCCTGATGGCATCCTAACTCCTTCGTTGGGGACCTCCATTTAAGGACCTTTATGTCTTACATCACTTATTTAGTAAAATGAAAAAAATGCCTTAGATTTTTATGCCTGGACAAAGTTAGAAGCTAGGTTGATGGTCTCAAAAGAATACCCATTAACTGAACTTGTTGTCAATGATTTGTCGAGACTAAGAGAATATCCTAGTGGCTCAGCTACAATTCGACATAACCAGTGGTACACTACCACAAAATATCATTAGCACCTTTTTAGTTTTAAAATGTCATAGTATGGTATAATATTAAATTCAACCTCTTAATTTATGAATCTCAAACAAGATTGGATTGAGTTTTATTCTTCAATTTGGTGTCAACCTCTTGGATGTCACAAATATTAATGTCAACATCTTAAATTTATTACTCTATGGATGTGGCCATGTGACATATTATTCAAAGTCTATTGCAAGACCAACTTCAAACATATTATATATTACCTTTCACATGTCTCAACTAATATTAAATTAATGGAAATCATTTTTTAACTTTTAAATTACTACTAAATGACATTATTTTATAGTGAACCTCTTGAAATATTACTATTGAAATCTCATTTATGCAGTAACATTAACATTGAAGTCAATGATTGTTGACACATGTCGCAATATGACATATTCTTTAAGTCAACCTCCTAGTTTATTTCTTTTAAAATGTGACAAAGTTTTTTAACGTTTATATAGACGATGTTATCAATTTCTTCATGTCATAATATAACCCATGAGGAATATCATAAAGTTACATATCCCTTGACGAATACCATAATGTAAAAAATCCATTAAGGAATTTAAAATTTAACAACAATTAAAAAATATGAACATCTTAATGCAACATAACTAATGGGAATGTCATAATTGGACATAACCCTTTTGGAATGTCATGATGTGAAAAAACTTGGAACATAGTAATTAGACACAAGTTAACCAACATTAATGTCACAATGTAACATAACCATAGTCAAACTTAGCCTATATTGATCATTCATATAGATATGGGCACCCATGATCAACCATAGTTAATCATGGGAAACCACAATCTACCCACATCAACCATGGTTATGTCAATATAGGCCTTATGACATAACCTAACCCTTAATGAATGTTGAAAAATGACATAACTATTGAGGAACATACCATTTCCTTATAAGCTGACCAGGGTGAATATGACAATGCATCATGACCATTTAGGAACATTTCACATAAGCATAACCCTTCAGGAATTTCGCAATTTGGCAAAACCTTTAATAAACATCATTATGTGATGTAATGTCTTGACAATTTGACAAAACCCTCAACAAACATCACTGTGTAATGTAATGTCACAATATCACATCATCCAACATATCATTTCATAAACGTCTCATATGATGATAATAACTCACATCACAATGTTACAAACATATACTGATGTGACAATGAGATGACCATCTCCTAATGTCACAAACTAAAGAACAAAACCCTTGCTTATAATCCAATATAACCCTTAACGAACACCATGATCTGATGAAATTCAAAAATGATAAATATCACACATCAAATGTAGCCCTTGACGAACTTCGCAATGCGTTGCAATTTAATCTATCCATTCATGAATTTCATAATGTAATGAACATAGCCTACAAAGCAATGTGGCAAACATATCCTAACATTGCAATGTGACAAACAAAATAATGTGTCGCAGTCACACATAATCCTTGGAAAACATCTCTATGTGATGAATTTCAACCATAAGCAATCATAATCTACCATGTCCATTATGAACAATGGGTAACAAAATACAACCAGGGTTTTCATAAGTTATTTATAATAAGCATTGATATCTGAAATAACAATTGAGGAATGTCAAAAGCTAACCTAACATTTTAGGAGCATCACATTGCAACATAATCATTGAGGAACACAACATTTCAATGTACTTCTACCAATATAAATGTCACAATGTCACAAAACCATTATGTGACATTATAATCCAACATATCCTTTCACGAACATCATATTATGACATAACCCTTGAAAAACACTACATTTCAACATAAGTCCACCAAAATGAATGTAGAAATGTGGCAAAACTATTAAGGAGCATCACAAAAATGATGTAAAGCTTTATGAATGCCATTATGAAACATAAGTAAAGAAACAAAGAAATTCCATATAAATCGAACATGATGAATACCACAATGCATCATGACCTTTTAGTAACATCACTTTGAAACCAAAACCTTAAGGAATATTGCAAGGACACATAACCCTTGATGATCATTGCAATTTGATGTAATCATTAAGGAATGAAGCAATTTGACATAACACATTGAAGATGAATGTTGTCATGTGACATTAGTAATGGGGAACATAAAAAATCCAACATAACCCTTTAGGAATGTCACAATGTGACATAAATCTTAAGGATGTTGAATTTTGACAAAGTGATCAAGAACGAACCAATTTGACATGAGTCAACCATGATGAACATTACAATGTGACTACCATAATAAACCTAGTAAACATAATCGGCATGGTAAACATAATTAACATGATAAGTCGAAGTAAATATAATCAATATGGTAAACCATAGTAAACATTGCAGTACGAAATTAAAACATGGTAAACATAATCAACATCATAATGTGACATTACCATAATTATAATAATAATCTAATTTTAAGGTCATTGCTAAGCTAGACACCAAATTGGTGTGTGAGACCTCCTTTGTTTTTTGACAAGTGACCCCCCTCCACACAATGATTTGACTGCAAAAGTCTACAAAGGTATATTGTACACCCCTCAATATGGTCAACCATAGTGAATAATGGCTAACCATGTCTAGCAATGGTCAACGAACTAAATCATAGTCAACCTTAGTCAACCATCTTCAACAATATTTAAACATGGTCGAACATGGTCAACCGTAGTAAACAAATGTAAACAATTACAAACCCATAATAAACCAATGTCAATCATAATAAACCATATATAAACCAAAGATAACCAAAAGTCTGCAATAGTAACCCAAAGTCAACCATAAGTCGACCATAGTAAATCAAATATAAAATAAATTTAATTAAAGGTCTTCCATAGTTAGGCATAAAATCAAAGTCAACCAATGTTAACTAAAGTTCACCATGTTCAATTTTGATCTGCCATGTCCAACCATAAACAACCATGGTCAACTATAAACAACCATGGTCAACTAAAGGTAAACACAGTAAAGCACAGTCTACCATCTCATTAATAGTCAATCATAGTCAACATGGTTATCAATAGTCAATACACCTGTGGTCAATTATAGTCAACCACAGTCAATTATGAACAACCAAATTCATCAATGGCTAATAATAGTTTAATATGATCAATGGTAGTCAACTAAGGTAAACCAAGTCAACCAAATTCTACCATAATAGACCATGGTTTATCGAAGTCCATCATAGCCAAACATAGTCACACATAATCAACTATCACTAACTAAACTCAACTATGGTGATACATTACTAAACATGGTCACTATAGTCAACCATGGAAAACCATAGTGTAATATGGTCAACCATACTAAAATATCATAAATATTTAAATTATTTAGTAGATTGATATTTTACTTCACAAATCTAGCAATCCTCCCCATCCACACAAACCAAACCAAAGTAATAAATGTCAACCATAAGTCAACCAAGGCAAATGAAATGTAAACCAAAGTCAACCATAATCCACCACAGTCATGTTCAATCATAGATAACCATGGTTAGACATAAAAAACCATGGTCAACCAAAGATAGCCATAGTAGAACATGGTTAACCATGTCATCCATAGTTAACATGGACAAACTTAGTCAGTCGTAGCCAAACATAGTTAACAAATTTCAACCATAGCCAATAATGTTATATCATAGTCAACCATGGTCAATCAAAATAATCCATAGTCAACCACAATTAAGCATGGTTGCCCATAGGCAAACTTGGTTAATCATAGTTGAACATTATCACCCATGGGAAACCATTATTAAATGTGGTCAACCAACATCAATAATTGTAGACCATGGTTGACTGAGTTCAATCATAGTGAAACATAGTCACACATAATCAACCATGTCTAACCAAAGTCAATTATGGTCAAACATAACAAACATGGTCAATGTTATTCAAACATTGCAAACTATAGCCCAAGGTGGTCAAGCATACTATCTTATCATAAATATTTCATTATTAATTAAATTGATCTTTTAATTTAGAAATGCATTAATCCTCCCCATACATGTCACCCATTAACTAACACAACCACAAAAATAAAAGTGGTTGATATATAACAATTGACACCATTAATTTTAAAACGTGGAAAATAATGTTAATTAACAATATTGACCTCTTTGGCCCAAATGAGGCATCCCGATTGGCGATGGCCGTGTGAGCGAGGACGTTGGTCCCCCGAGGTTACAAGTTCAAGTCCTCCCAGCGTGAACAATGTAAAAAATGTAATCATATGTAATATAATATCAACCTACAAAACAAAAACAAAAACAATATTGACCTCTTTTACTTATGTGATTGTGCTAGTTATATTCATATATATTGTCCATTTTCTCAAAAAATCTATACTAGTTAATATTGATGCACTATGTCTTGAATCATTCAAATTTGTTATAACTTGTTTATAAGAAGACATGCCTCAAGTAACTTTTTTTGGGAAATATATACCAATATTAAATTTCCACAAGTCTATCTCATTTATGAAATTATTGAGTATTTAAAGGGACTCAAAAGAAAGTGATATGCAACTTTATTGATTAAAAGAATTATAATTAAGAATTTTGTGCAAAAAAATATTTATAAAATATTTTGATTTCCCAAAAGTAATATCAAAGAAGATATTCATAAAAACTAATTTATGTTTTTTTCATTTTATTAAAATATTGTTCAAGGTAATCATTTTCATATTGAATTAGTTTAAGCTTCAATATACCATAATTCTTATGCTAAAAAATTATTTGTATTAAATTAATACACTTCTTATTAACATAATCTATTATAAAGTGATTATACTAGCAAACTTCCTACGAGTTCTTTACTACACATATAAATGTATCCATGTGTTTGTGCGCACAAAAAAAAAAAAAAAAAAATTAAAACCAATTCAATATATGAAATAAATTTTATAGGATTTTTTAACATCCCACCATTCTATGATGCCAATCTCTTATTTCACATTAGAAAAACCTATTTATTGCGATGGTTACTGAATACTAGGGTTTTGATTCTTTGACGCGCACATAGCATGCTCAAGGGGAGGGGGCCCATCCCCCTCCTATCGCAATGTGATGTATGAGGATGCTAGAGTTGTATATAAACTAGCTCAAGTGTGCTCTGCTAACAATTAGGGTTTGCAACAAGGGTACGGTTTGAAGAGCTTCATCTCTTCAATAACACCATCACTGGGGCCACTTGGCAATTAACGGGATCAATTTGTTGTCTACCCAAAGTCGCTACAAATCCCAAGTTTGAGGTGAAACCAAAATGAATCGGATTATATATTTAATTTATGTAGGACCATGCCCTCATCGACAAGTTTTTGGGATTCTAGCTAGCTCACAGTTAAATCCCTAGTAGCATGGATGGAAAAAAAGTGGAAGTGAAGTAGCAAATTGATATGGAGATGGAAGCAAAAGGTTTTTCTACCGTTACTTCTTCCAATCTGTAGGACCAAACATGGGTCTTTAAAAATGGTTTGTAATTCTTCAAATTGGCTAGATTATATCTTAGGTTCTGAACTAAGCATTTTAGCCTGGACCAAGAGCACTTCAAGGTTGCACCTGTTTGGATCAACCCTTTCCCCTCCTCGAGAGTTTTGGGAAGAAGAAACTCTGGAAGGAATTAGCAATGGGTTAGGGCATTATGTTAAAATATTCAAGGATACCAGAATATGCCAATATACCCTATATGCTTGGATTTGTGTATATATAGACATATCATAACGTCTACCATCTTATATTGATATCTCTTATTAGGATGAAGTATGGAAACAACCATTAGACTACAAGCATATACCCTTATGATGTTGCAAATGCCATGAATATGACCACCTATTATGGATTGTCCTCTTCTCAAGATAGAACCATCTCAACATCAAGAAACTTCATTGGATAAGGATGGATTTATCCAACAAAATTAGAAGTGAAAGCATCTCTAGTCCACCATTATTCTCAACAACAAATCTGAATATCTGAACTCGTGATAATTTTGAATCACCTGTAGATAATGAGATTTTAAATCTTGGAGTGGAAACCCAAGAAGAACCAAGTGATAAAACAAGCTCCAAAAGGAAAGCAGCCTAAAGTTGGGGCTTTGGAGCAACCCTAACCATTAGGTTCAACTGGATATCTTTGAAACGTCACACCACCTGCTAACGAAGTAAGAATGTCAAAAGTATTAAACCAAGAATCACAAGATGGTAAAGAGGACATGTGTATATATTCCCTCAGTCTTCAGGACATGGAAGTAAACTCGAAGGGAAAAGATCTGCAATTAGTCCCGGAACACCAAGATAAAATCCTTAATGGATCCCTTGCTCAAATTAAAGGTTCATAGGCTTAGACCCCTCAGATAGCAACTCATCTACACTCTTTCAAAGATCCTTCCAAGACCTCCAAGAAGGAAAAAAATAAGAGGTAAGAGAACCAAAAAACAACTATTACATGAATTGGGAGAGATACTGATGAATTCTAGTAGAATCATGCTAATGAGGAGAGCTGGAAAACACTTTCACCCAGAAATGGGGATAAAAGAGGGATCATGAGTACCTCCTCACTGAGTTTAATGCCCTAAGAAAAAATTTGAAGGAGGATACTTCAAAATTTATCAAAATATTCAATAAGAAGTACAATAACCTGCCTGCTGACATAAAACCTCCTCCAACTGCAGCTCGTGTGGTTTTCTTGGGAGCTTTTGAGTCCGACATTGGTTTTTCCCTGAGAGAAAGAAAGTCTCTCACTCTAGACCAACTTCAAACCGATGCTCTTGAAGTGGAAGCCAATATGGTCTTAGCAGGCAAGTCAAGGGTAAAGCAAGAAACTACTGAACCCAAAAGATGGAAAGAGGAGGCATCCTCCTCTGGTCAAGATAAAGAATCATCAGACTCGAAGTGGGATGAGCTGGAGAAACTCGTCAGGAGTTTAACACAAAAGGTTGGAAAGCTTGAAATTGAGAACAAGAACCTTTCCAGACAGAACACTCAAGTCAACAATTAGGGCTATAACCCTCAATATAGAAGGCCTCCACTGCAGCTACTTCCAAGGGAAAGAAAGGAACAGCTTGATCAGATCCCTCATCCTTTATACTTGGAAGATGGTCCCAATGAACAATCATCGAATACACAAGAGATGCAAGGAAATATGTATTCTTCTTTTACCGAAGAAGAATATGAGAATATGGCTCACCAGGAGGCCAACCATGATAGAGAAGGAACAACAGAAGAGGAAGATATGGATTATTATTGCAAACAGTTTGCAGAGTTCATGCAAGCACAACCACAACATAAGTATGATCTAAGATCTTCAAAGAAGAGGACTAGAGAACCATAACAACAAAGGGAAGTTGCTCCCCAAGTTGTTCCCCTAGTACTGAATAAAGGGAAGGGTAAGTTGAATCCTAACCCTTCCAAGATAAAAGTCTCCTCTAATGAGGAAAGAACTAGTTCAGAGGGACACATAGAAAAAGAGACACCTATTTTGTTAAAAATTGTCAGTGGCAAGGAAGAAGGAACAGAGCCAGGAGGTACAAAAAAGGTCCAACTTGCATTCAATCTCCAGAAGGAGCTTGAGAAGGTAAAAATTCTTGTTCCCTTGACTGAGCTTCTAAAGAAACCTATTTATAAAGCTCAGGTCTCTCAATTTATGCATCCCTCTATCTCAGCACCAGCCCATGATAGTTTAAACCTCTAGGAGGAAAGGCCAATGGTCGTTTTTGGGCTGCATGTGGAAGAGTTGGATCCTTCTACCACGCCTTTTTATGTGACTTTGGTGATCCATGACCTTTTTCTGCATAATTGCATGCTAGATTCAGGAGCTTCCCATAACCTCATGCCATTATTAGTAATGGAATAGCTGGGTTTGGAGATCGCTATACCATACAAAGAGTTGTACTCCTTTGTCTCCAAGAGATTCAAGTTCTTAGGCATGATAAAGGATCTGGTGGTAAACTTGGCTTAGATCCTAGTGAAAAGTGTGGTAATGGATATAGTGGTGGTTGATATACCTCCTCGTTTTGGAATGCTCTTATCTAGATCTTGGGGTTCCAAGGTGGGTGGCTCTATCAAGCTAGATCTAACTTATGCGCCCATTCCCACTTTAGAGGTGAACAAAGAAGGTTGTACAGAGAATCTTGGTTTGTGAAAACCGTGACCGTAGTTAAAGGCTCAGGAAACTCCCTAGTACATGGGAAAGACGGTGACATCTCATGCCTATTCTTAGAAGAATATGAGAACCTCTTAGAAGAAGCATCAGTGCACCTAACAAGGCAGTTGAAATACCAGCATTTAAATGAAAATGAAGTATGGAAATTGTACTTTGATGGAGCAAACTCAAAAGAGGGAAATGGAGCTGGAATATTGTTGGTATCCCCAGAAGGAAGCATGATACCCCTCTCATTCAAGCTTGAATTTGAGGTAACCAACAATGTAGCGAAGTATAAGGCATTGCTCCTGGGGTTACAAACAACAAAAAATATGAATATCGAATGCCTAGCAGTCTATGGATATTTTGAACTAGTCGTAAGGCAGATCATAAATCAATGCCAGGCCAAACACCCCAGGCTGAGGATGTACTAAAATGAAGTGTGGGACTTAATCGACAATTTCTTCCTGGCCTTTAACATCCAGTTTTTGCCCAGGGAAGAAAATAGGATGGTTGACTCTCTTGCAGTAGCTACAAGCACTTTCAGGTCCCCACAGAATCCACTCCTCAAATATGAGATAGAAGTCAAACACAGGCCTTCAATACCTGATAATGTCAAACACTGGAAGGTATTTGAAGATGAAGAGCAGGTCAAAAGATTCATAGAATTCGTTGGGGAGTTTGTCCACTTCACCATCAATCAAGAAGAAGAAGAATCAGAACAAGAAGCCACTCTTTGGAAAGACACAGTGGTTGGGCAAAAAAAATTGCAACTAAAAGGGAACACCACCCCTTGTGGACTTGTTCCACTTGAAAGACTTTTCAATAAAGATGCCATAGTGTTCAAGCAAATGGCCCCAGAGAAGGATGAGCAAGTAGAGAACTGCAACATCGAATCAAAGGAGGAACCCCAGATGATCAGGTTGTCCAAAGAAATCCCCTTGCAATACAGAAATAGGTTTTTAGATCTATTCAAAACTTTACAAAGATGTATTTGCTTGGTCTTATAATGATTTGAAATCATTTGATACAAATATTATTCAACATAAAAATCCTTTGAAGGGTGGGATAAAGCCATGCAAACAAAAATTGAGATAAATAAACCCACTCTTACTCCCCTCCATTGAAAAGGAGTTAAGGAAGTTGCTACAGGCCAAGATCATAGTCCCTCTACGATACTTTGAGTAGGTAGTTAATATGGTCCCTATTCGTAAAAAGAGCGGAGAGATAAGACTGTGTGTGGACTTCCAGAATTTAAACAAGGTGTCTCTAAAAGATAACTACCCTCTGCCCAAGATGGATAATATATTGCAGAAGGTAGTAGGTGCAGCCAGAATTTCCATGATGGACAAATTCTCAGGATATAACCAAGTGGCGGTCCACCCCAAAGACCAAAGAAAGAATGCTTTCACCACCCCGTGGGGAACCTTCATGTACGCACGCATGTCATTCAGGTTGATAAATGCAGGGGCCACATTTCAGAGAGAAATGGGCATAGCTTTCGTGCGTGATCAAGATAAATTTGTGGTAGTCTACTTAGACAACATCACAGCCTTTTCTAAGATTGATGAAGAGCATATCCTCCATTTAAAAGTCACTTTCAAGAAGTGCAGAAGGTATGACCTCTCTCTGAATCTGAAGAAATTTCAGTTCTCCTTGAGTGAGGGGAAGCTACTTGGACACATAGTAGCGTGGGAAGGAGTAAAGATTGATCTTGAATGAGTCAAAGCCATCAACCTTATTCCCCTGCCCAGAAACAAGAAAGAAGTCCAAGCCTTTTTAGGGAGGATAAATTTCTTAAGGCGATTCATACCCAACTATGCTAAGATAGTTAAAGGTATCACAGATATGCTCAAGAAGGAGAACGAATTTAAGTGGAGCTCCATCCCCCATGATTCTTTCACAAGGATCAAAGAAGCTTTGGCTGAGGCCCCGGTGCTAGTCAACCCCGATTATTCAGCGCCCTTCTACAAATTTTCTTTCACCTCACCACACACCATTTGTGTTGTGTTGTTATAGAAAAATAAAGAAGGTTACGAGCAACCCATTTCCTTTTTTAGCCAAGTTCTAAGGGACGTTGAGCTGAAGTGTGATATATTGGAGAAGCAGGCTGATCCGGATTTAAACAAGAACGCAACAAATTACAGAGATAACCATATACACAAAGATGCAGCGGAAATAATACTTCATTTCATTAATGGAAAATACTGAAATATGCTTACAACCAGAAATGGAAATAAACCAGCTAGGGCGATGGTAGCTTATCTCTGAGAAGAGATGTGGTGGCTACATGCCTCTGAACTGTGTTACAATGAGGCTCGAAGGCCTATTTATTGTTGAGAAACAATGGAAAACCCTTAACATTCCAAAACCTAACCCTAGGAGATGAAACGCCAAACTGTGGGCCCCGTTTGGGTAAATTGGTACATCAACTTCCCGGGTCGTAACTTTGGCATATGATCTACGTTTGACGCGTACAATAGCTCGTTAGAAAGATCTATCTGAGCACTACCACTTTGGGAAGGGCAACATCGGTCCATGGACCCATGTTGCCCCCAGATTTCCCAAAAAACGTCGTTTAGGGCCTCAAAACGGCTCCAGAAGTTCAGGACCCGAAAAACTGCTAAAAATAGTAAGTAGTGCTACAATTAAGGAAACTGAAAATGTTGGGAGAAACAATGGTGGGGGTCCAAGTGGACTTGGCAGGTGGCCACCAATATCCACCTGGATCACAGGCTTATGCACTGGTCAAGGTGTTGAAGTCATTCTGTATGTATGTATTGCAATCCGAAATCACAATGTTTGTCCCAATGATTGTAGTCAAAGACATTATGGTGTAGGGAGACAGGGAAGGAAAGAGTGGCAAATGGATAGCTAAAATATAAGAATATGAGCTAGAATTCAAGCCTACCAAGCTCATCAAAGGCCAGGGGCTGACCAAGATTTTTTCTGAATCCAACTGCCAAGATGTAGGGATAATCTTGATCACAGAGGAGGGCAGTCCGGAGGAAGAACAGAGCAGAATTAAAATGGTTGAATAGAAGATCTATGCCAAGTATGAGGGATCACCCAAGTATAAGAACATTGTTCATTACCTCTTGTTTCTAAGATGCCCGTTGGGACTGGATAGATCAAAATATCGAAGTCTGAGATTGCAGGCATAGAAATACATTATATCCAACAGACTGCTCTATTGGAAGGACCTAGTGGGGGTATTACTGTTGTGTTTGGTTGAGGGATAAACTCATGAAGTGATTGAGGATTTCCATGGGGGAGTCTGTGGAGGACACTATAGTTGGAAGGCAACAGCACACAAAATCGTCAAGGCAGGATTTTACTAGGCCATGCTGTTTGGAGAGGTTTATTCTCAGCTCAGGACATGCCAAAAATGCTAATTGTTTGCTAAAAGACAGAAGTTCGGCCATCTCCCTCTGATTCTTGTGCATGTAGAGGAGCCCTTTAGACAATGGGGATTGGACTTCATCAGAGAAATCAACCCACCTTCTAGCGGCCAACACAAATGGATTTTAACAGCCACTGACTATTTCACCAAGTGGGTAGAGGCTATCCCAGCTAGGAATGTTATTGATTCAGTGGTGATAAAATTCATGGAGGAGAACATATTGTCTCGCTTTGGGTGTCCTTTTAAAATCATCATTGATAATGCACAAGTCTTCAAATCTTCCAAGTTCACCAACTTCTGCCACAAATTCAACATCATTGTTGGACACTCCACTACATACTACCCTCAAGGGAATGGCTTGGCTAAGTCTTCTAATAAAACTGTGGTGAGAGTTCTAAAGAAGACCATCACTGAAAATCAAAGGAACTGGGACTCTCAACTAAAGTTTTCTCTGTGGGATAACCATGTAACACCCAAAAGATCCACTAGGAAATCTCCTTTTGAGCTAGTATATGGAAAGGTTGATGTCTTCCCTATCCAATTAGCAATGTCAGTAGCTAAGTTGCTGCAAGAAGCCAAGGAAGAGCCTAGCGCCTTGACTAGAAGAATAAATCAGTTGGTGGAGCTTCATGAGAACAGAGAGCAGGTGGGGACCAAACTGTTAAACTACCAACAAAGGATGAAATATCTGTTTGACAAGAAGGCTAAGGATAGACCTCTTCAGCAAGGAGATTTAGTTCTCAGGTGGGATGTCAAACGAGAATACAAAGGAAAACATGGGAAGTTTGATCCGCTATGGTTTGACCCCTTCAGGATTGCAAAAGAAAGGGGAAATAACACTCACATGCTTGAAAACTTGGATGGTGAACTACTGAAACTACCTGTAAATGGTCAGTTCCTAAAATTTTATTTTCAAAATTAGAGATCTCTGTCTCTTGCTCATTGTAAATATCCAGTGTGTGGGTTGAAATTGTTATTTGAATTTTTTCAGTTTATTTTCAGAAAAGTCCTTTTTACATAATTATATTTTATTTAAGAATAACTCTATGAGCAATGGATGGAAAGGCTACTTGTCTGTCGGTCCTTAGCACCTTGCCAGCAAAGCACTGCCCCCAGTTGGAGCCAATGTTTTCACTCACTGCATTGTGGGTTTCAATTGGTCAAGGTTTCCCAAGAGCAGTGAAGTTAAAGCCATTTTTCAAGCCACAAAAGCTATCAAAGCTTAACCAGACCCTCTCCATTGACAAGTGCTCAGAAAAATCTTTCCAATGGTATATGTAAGTCCAAAAATGGACTCCTAGAGTAGAATATAAAGCATTTTGAAGATTACCTTTGAAAAGCCCCGCTGATGGAAAAAATGACTAAGTGTAGAAGATAAATCACAATCGGAGGTCTAAGGCTAATTGCAATCGCAAATCAGGCTTGCTAGTGGGTAAGGAGAACTAGCGAAAGTAGAAATAGTGATTCGTTGATTACCGATATGTTGGGTCCCTATAATACTAGTGATTACCCCATTACTATTGTAGTTATACCCCTTATTTATATTGTTGTGCCCCTATTACCCCCATATTGTTATTTATGTGCCCCATAGAATCCCTCTATTGTTATTTTTGTGGCTTTATATTATTATTGTTAGGTCGGCTGGATTATATTGTGACTCCTTAGACTCCTATATATAGAAAGGAGGTTTTGTCATTTGTATCATCCAAGAATTGTTCATTTATGTAATGTAAAGGAGGTTGCCCCCTCGAAGAGGCTGAATTCTAAGGCGTTGATCTTTCTTTTCTATCTTTTCTTGAGCTGGTTTCATAACATTTGGTATCAGAGCTTTGGATTCTAGGGTTTTGCTGCTCCAAACAGGTCATCGTGGCATTTTCACTATAACTTTTTTTCTGTGACGTTTCAGAAGTCGCAAAAAAAACCCATTTGAGAAGAAATCGCGCTGAACCTTTGGTCCGAATTTCAGATCTTTTCGCGCGATATTTGCGGAGATATGATCTGAGGAAGTTGGTCTTTTTGCAGACTCCTGAATTACATTCAAAACAGGTGACCTAGGGAAAATCGTCATAACTTTCTCTCTGGGGATCGGATTGAAATTTCGTAAGAAGGTACAAAAAGAGGACGGACTGTAGTTTCTTGTATATCTTTTTCAGAACCAAAGGTCGAAAATTGTACACGTGGCACTTCATACAAGTTCACTCTTCTGGAAAGGTCTATAATCAGGTCATCTTGGGAGATTGTGCATAACTCTTTCTTGGAGAATCCAATTTGGATCAGACTGGTGGCATTGGAAAGAGGACACAGAGAGCTACTACAGGTCACAATTTCAGAACTAGATGATTGGAAAGTACAGAGATACATCAGAGGCAATATCAAGCTCCTACAAAGTGAAAAAAGGTGTGTAGATTTTTTTAAATTTTTGCTTAAGCTTGGTTTGAAAATTTATTTTGAAGGAATTCAAAGGGCATAGTAGAGCATTATTATCGGTAACTGATGCCCCGAGGAAAGAAAATGCAAACACCTAGTAAGGAACCTGAAAGCTCTAGCATGACTCATGAAGAAGAGGAAGAAATGCAACATGATATATCAAAATTACAAGACCAAGTGCAACAACTGTCCCTTGCACAAAAAGGAACAGAATCTAAGATGGATGGTTTAAAGAAAGATGTAGAAGCTAAGATGGATGGTTTAAAGAAAGGTGTAGAAGCTAAGATGGATTGTTTAAAGAAAGGCGTAGAAGCTAAGATGGATGGCATGGAAGCTAAGGTGAATGGCATGGACGCTAAAATTGATGGCATGGATGATAAGATGGAAGAATTGAAGATAAATATGAATAATTTGCTACAAGAAATGGTCACTAAGGGTGAAAGAGTACTAAAGGAAACTCATGATGAGAACAAAAGAAATGTTAATCATGATTCCATAGACTCTAATGTTGGATCAAAGACTCACCATGTTCCAAAAATCGATATGAGGAAGTTTGATGGCAAGGATCCCGCCACATGGATATTACAGATGGAGCAATTCTTCGATCTCAATAATGTGCAAAACACACAAAAGGTACGTATGGCAACTTTATATTTGGAACCAAATCAGTTTGTATGGTATCAATGGCTTTGTTCTCGTAAACAATTTATCACTTGGGCAATTTTTACGGAAGAATTGATAGCACATTATGAGGATACAAAAAGCAACACTTTTTTTAGCCAATTGATAAGTCTCAAACAAAAGGGTTCAATAATGGAGCACATTGAGGAGTTCCAAAAATTGAACATAAGGGTAAAAGATATTCCAGAGGAGCATAGGATTGATGTGTTCATAGGGTCTTTAAAGGATAATATCCAACATGATGTGCGCCTTTGGGAACCTGATTCATTAGAGAAGGCATTCAGGTTAGCAAGAAAAATGGAAAGCAAAATTATGGCAACTAGGAAGCATACCATTCACAACTATAAAGACGGAAGTGTTGTTGCCCATAGTCTTCCACAACCTACAAGGTTGACACCACAACAATTGGAAGAAAAAAGAGCAAAAGGGCTTTGTTACAATTGTGATAGCAAATACACAAAAGGTCATAAGTGTGCTGAGAAGAAATTATTCTACATAGATTGTGAAGAGGAAGAAGAAAAGGAGCAAGAAAGGTCAAAAGAAGAGGATATATTCCAGGAACAAAGCCTAGATGAAGAACAAATAAATCCGACCATATCTTGTAATGCATTGGCGGGAATTACCACTCCTCAAACCATCAAGATAGAAGGACAAATCAAGAAGAAAAAGGTAATAGTGTTGATTGATTCAGGAAGCACCCACAATTTTATTCATTGTAGGGTAGCAAAAGAATTGAATTGCTTCCTATATCCAGCACCAGAGTGTCAAGTGATGATTGCAAATGGAGGAACAATAAATTGTTCTGGAAAGTGCCATAATATCAAGCTATCCATGGGAGAATATGTATTGACTAGCCCAATGCTTTCCATTCCAATGGGAGGTGCTGATGTTGTACTAGGAGTCCAATGGCTACAATCCTTGGGTACAATAGCTTTTAATTTTCAAGAACTTTTCATGAAATTTTCTGTGGAAGGAAAGGAAGTTGAATTAAGGGGTATTGCAGGGAAACCAGGAAAGATAATCAGCTCTAATGGCATGACAAAGCTTCTAAAAAAGGAGCAAAGAGGTGTAATTGCACAATTATGTTCGCTAGATGTTTCCACATTGGAATCATCTATTTCTCCAGATCTCCAAAAAGTCCTGGACAATCATTCCAAGGTATTTGAGACTCCCAAAGGTCTCCCACCTATGCGTGATCATGATCATGCTATTCATCTGATTCCAGGAAGTGTTCCTCCAAACATCAGGCCGTACAGATATCCATATGTCCAAAAAAGTGAAATTGAACGTATGGTTGCAGAAATGCTAGAGGCTGGTATAATTCAACCGAGTCAAAGTTCTTTCTCAGCTCCAGTAGTATTGGTGCACAAGAAGGATGGATCATGGCGCATGTGTCCAGATTATAGGGAGCTCAACAAGCTCACTATTAAAGATAAGTTCCCCATTCCTGTCATTGATGAATTACTGGATGAATTGCATGGATCAATTTACTTCACCAAGTTGGATCTTCGTTCGGGATATCATCAAATCAGAATGAAGATTGAAGACATTCCGAAAACGGCATTTAGAACTCATGAGGGTCATTATGAATTTTTGGTCATGCCTTTTGGCCTTACCAATGCACCTTCAACATTTCAAGGTTTGATGAATTCAATTTTCAAACCATTCCTTAGAAAATTTGTGTTAGTATTTTTTGATGATATACTAATCTACAGCAAGTCTTGGAAGGATCATGTTGAACATGTTGACAAGGTGCTACAACTATTGGAGGAGAAACAATTATATGCAAAAAGATCCAAATGTTTCTTTGGAGTCCAGGAGGTGGAATATTTGGGTCATATTGTATCTCATGAAGGAGTTAAGGTAGACCCTAGCAAAATTAAAGCCATTAAGGAATGGAAAATCCCCACATCCATAAAGCATCTGCGAGGATTTCTTGGGTTGACAGGGTATTATCGCAAGTTTGTTAAGAATTATGGGAGAATAGCAGCACCTCTAACAACATTATTGAAGAAAGATTCATTTTCATGGACTCCGGAAGCAACAAAGGCCTTTGAACATCTTAAAGAGGCAATGTGCCAAGCACCGGTCTTAGCTACACCGGACTTCACAAAAACCTTTATTGTGGAATGTGATGCTTCAGGAAATGGAATTGGTGTTGTTCTAATGCAAGATGAAAGACCCATTGCTTTTGAAAGTCGTCCAATCAAGGGAAAGTTTTTAAGCAAAGCTATTTATGAGAAGGAAATGTTGGCAATACTCCATGCACTTAAGAAATGGCGACCCTACCTAATGGGAAGACACTTCAAGGTAAAAACGGATCATGATAGCCTTAAATACTTTTTAGAACAAAGATTATCCTCTGAAGAGCAACAAAAGTGGGTCACAAAGATGTTGGGTTATGACTTTGAAATCATCTACAAAAAAGGGAAGCAAAATGTGGTGGCAGATGCACTCTCAAGAAAGGATGAGGATGTGGAAGCATTGTTGTGTGCCATTTCTATTATCCAACCAGATTGGATAAACGAAGCAAGGAGGAATGGAAGAATGACGAAGAAGTGTGGGCACTTATTCGAAAGCTACAACAAGATTCCAGTACTTCTGATACATTTAGCTGGCAAAATGATTCGTTATGGTACAAAGATCGCTTATACCTCTGTAAGAATTCCCAGCTAAAACAAAAGATTCTTATGGAATTGCACACTTCTCCCTTAGGAGGGCACTCAGGATTTTTAAAAACTTACCACAGGGTTAAGAAGGAATTTTTTTGGGATGGCCTTAAATCAGATATTCAAAAGTTTGTGGCGGAATGTTTGGTTTGCCAACAAAATAAAGTTGAAACAATTAAGACACCGGGTCTATTACAACCTTTATCCATTCCAAGCCAACGTTGGGAGGAGGTTTCAATGGATTTTATCACAGGTTTACCCAAGTCTGAGGGAAAGAGTGTCATCATGGTGGTAGTTGACAGACTTACCAAGTATGCACACTTTTGTGCATTATCACATCCATTTAAAGCCAGTACAGTTTCTACTGCATTTATGGAAACAGTTCAAAAGCTACATGGAAACCCAAAGATTATTGTAAGTGACAGAGATCCCATTTTCACTGGAAATTTTTGGACAGAATTATTTTCTTGTCTTGGTACTCAGTTAGCTCATAGCTCATCTTATCATCCTCAATCTGATGGGCAAACTGAGATAGTAAACAAATGTTTGGAAGGATATCTTCGTTGCTTTGTATCTGATAAACAGACACAATGGGTCAAATGGTTGCCTCTGGCTGAATGGTGGTATAACACTTCCTTCCATACAGCAACAAAAATGACCCCATTTATGGCACTTTATGGGTATCAACCACCATCCATCACATCATATTTAAGAGAAAATTCTAAGGTTCAGGCAGTGGAACATCACATCGAACATCAACAACAAGTCCTCCAACTCTTAAAGGATAACCTCGTGTTGGCACAAAATAGAATGAAACAACAGGCAGATCAACATCGCAGTGAAAGAAGTTTTGATGTAGGTGATTGGGTATTCCTACGGCTACAACCATATAAGCAAATGTCCCTAAAGCAAGCTAAGAAGGATAATAAATTATCACCAAAGTATTATGGTCCGTACAAGGTGTTGGAAAAGATTGGTACTATGGCATACAAATTGGAGCTTCCTGCAGCTTCTCGATTGCACCCAGTTTTCCATGTTTCATGTTTAAAGAAGGTTATAGGCGACAAGCTCCCAGTTCAAACAATATTGCCAGAACTTGACGAGGAAGGAAAAATTATATTGGAACCGGAAGCAGTCACAGAAACAAGAACTCGACAGCTACGAAATCGATCAATTTCAGAGTATCTTATCAAGTGGAAGAACTTATCCGCTGAAGATTCCACATGGGAGGATGAGAATTTTATGCAGAAGTATCCAGAACTACTCAAGCGTTGAGGACAACACTTTTTTGAAGGAGAGGGGCATGTTGGGTCCCTATAATACTAGTGATTACCCCATTACTATTGTAGTTATACCCCTTATTTATATTGTTGTGCCCCTATTACCCCCATATTGTTATTTATGTGCCCCATAGAATCCCTCTATTGTTATTTTTGTGGCTTTATATTATTATTGTTAGGTCGGCTGGATTATATTGTGACTCCTTAGACTCCTATATATAGAAAGGAGGTTTTGTCATTTGTATCATCCAAGAATTGTTCATTTATGTAATGTAAAGGAGGTTGCCCCCTCGAAGAGGCTGAATTCTAAGGCGTTGATCTTTCTTTTCTATCTTTTCTTGAGCTGGTTTCATAACACGATATCGCATATTAGCAGTCGGTGGATCAAGACTTAGTATTCATCGGCGATCGGCAGGGTTTTAAGTCCCAAAACTACGCAGGGGGCCGATATTGCAATGCAGTATTAAAGTTCCAGGGAAGGGCTGAAAAAGTTAACAAAGGAAATGCTTGAAAAAACCAAGGTGGGTGGCCCCCTTTCTCTCTCCTCCACGTGGCATCGGCGATCGGCAAATCGAAGGGGTTCCAACTTAACAAGACCTGCAAACTGTTAGGATATTCCGACACATAGGAAATAGTTAAGTACAACTTGGTCTAGTATAGAGTTAGGTATCGAGTTAGGTAAAGTGTGGTTCTTTACTATGTACATTTTGTAACTTACAATCCAACAGTCATGATATGTAGTGATCTGACGGTTCATTCTCTCCTCGGTATTACTGACACTTGATCCGTGGCTTAACACCCGATTGGTCCATGATCTCTATTTAAAGAGCATGGAGGGTCATTTGTAGGTTAACCGTTCATGAGAGAAGCTTATGTAAATTTTCATTCTTTTATTAATAAATTGCCTGAAGTGGCCGCGTTGGCTCAGGCAGTGGACTATTTCCCTCTTTGAGGGTTTTAACCATGTCAAAAGTACTGGTGTATTGATCTGCGATCTGTTTGTGAGCGGTGTCCTTTGGTGTTCTGTCTGAGGAACTTACCCTGTAAATTCCTACATGGTATCAGAGCTATTTGAGGGCCGCGTCCGTTGGTGATCCAAATCTGAAGCGGTAGAACTGCATCCGACTACCGTTTCCTAGATCTACTGTTTCTGACTGCTTTCGGGCCGAGAGTACTGCTCTATTGTGTTGGGAGCATCTGTTCCAGTGAGGAACCCCTTTCGTTTCATGCGAAAAGGTTTCCAGTAGCCCTGACTGCGTCATTTTTAAGATCTGGAGGTATACAGTGTTTATTTGCAGTTTACAGTTATTTTCTCTCTGTTTATTTTGGTTTTCAGTTTATTTAGCCTTTTTTTTTATTACCGGATCTATACCTTTCATTTCTGCGTATGCTCTTTGCCCTGCGACTCTGTGCAATCTGGATAAATCAGAAACAGAAAGGAAGGATTTTTCTCATGCATATGCTCTTTTCCGCTGTGCCTTAGTGTGATCTCGGAAAATCAGAAACATTGAGGAATATTTAGTTTCCAGCTAAAGCTAGCTTCGAGCCGCAAGGTTCATTTTTGAAAATATTTAGTTTCCGACTAAAGCTAACTTCGAGCCGCAAGGTTCGTTTTTTTTTTTTGTATGTCCATGTTGGGTTTTGTGTTTTTTGTTTTGTAGGGAAAAAGAGCTTTCTCAAAGTAAGCACGCAACCCAAAGCATCAAACCCCCTCTCTCTCTCTCTCTCTCTCTCTCTCTCTCTCTCTCAAAATTTTTGTATAGCTCACTTGGTGCAAAGCTAATTTATGAGAGTAGAGGTCTTGGGTTCAAGTCTCCATTTTGTGGGGGCGGATTTTTCATTTCCGCACATTCCCGCACTTCGTCGGCGACTTCATCAAATTTTCTTCAAAAAGCCATAACTTCTTCATCCAGAAGCCATTTTCAGAACCGTTTTTTTTTAAACAGCCTAATTTTTTCAAGATCTTTCCATTGAAACACTTAGTTTCAACATCTATAGCTTCAGTTTTTTTTAAATGGAAATTCCATGCCAAATTATTCTTGACAGCACCAACTACTTCCAATGGTGGTCCTACATTGTGGATTTACTTAGAAGTAAAGGTCTTTACAGAATAGCCACAGGCCAAGAGACCAAACTGAAAGATGAAGACAAGGCAGCTAAATGGGAAAATAGGCAAGACCAAGCACGTGGGTTGATAGGGATGTCTATTTCTCTAGATCTTAGATTCCATATTGCAGAACTTGATACTCCTGATGAAGCAATGAAACAGATTACTAAAGTCTTTGGAATTAAAAATGAACTTAAATCCCATCAACTTGAAAATGAATTGCTTACATTGGACCCCAATAATTTTTCTTGCATTGAGGATTTTTTGTCCAAGTTCAAGACCCTTAGACTTCTTTTGGAAGGTGTTAAGGTTAAGAAAGAAGATAGTAGCCTTATCTACTCAATTCTTACTAAGTTGGGACCAGCCTATTCTGTGTTTGTTTCCACCTTCCATTCTACAAGAGAAGCCTTCATTTCTCAAGGACAAGCCTACAAGTCCCCTTCCTTTGATTCCTTTTGTGATTCTTTAATAAGAGAATAAGAAAAACTCTTACACCTTGGTCTTCTTCATCTTGGAAACTCTTCTAAGAAAGCGTTAGCCGCCCAGCAGCAACCAAATTCAAAGAATCCTAAGAAGTCGTATCCTAAAAGGAATGGTCCTAAACCAAACAAGGGTCCTAAGCAATTTCCGCCTCAAAATGATAAGACAAATAAAAACAAATGGAAGAAGACTGATATACATTGCAACTTTTGTAATCGAGATGGCCACTTAGAATCCAAATGCTTTAAGAAGATGGAAGCCTTGGAAGCAGCAATGAAGAAGCATAACATCCATTTGGAGCAATCTTCAACTTCAACTTCATCTTCAGGAATGGCACTTTCTGCATGTGGTTGTCAAGCATCTCGGTCTGGCTATGCACTAAATGTATCTTCTTCTTCTCATTCTCACAAGTGGCTCATTGATTCTGGAGCTTCTTATCACATGGCCAAAAACAAAGCCATGTTTTCTTCTTTAAATGATTGTAACACCAAAAATATATATGTTGGTGATGATAGATCTCTTAGTGTTGTAGGGACTGGAACTGTTCATCTAGACAATGGTCAGTTTAATGATGTATTATGTGTTCCAACCTTATCCTACAACCTTCTATCTGTATATCAGATAACCCATTCAGGTGAAGGTAAAATCGTTGAATTTTCACCTCACGATGTTGTAATTAAGGACCTAAGAGATCCTAGACAGATTTTAGCTACAGGCATTGCTGATGATTCTACAAGGTTGTACAAGTTTCACAACTTTGGGTCATCAAATCTTCCCTCAGTATTTGTTGCTCATAATGATGAAGTGAGCAAACTTTGGCATGAGCGATTTGGTCACTTAAACTATCGCTCTCTTCAGAATCTATGTAAAGAAAATATGGTGACAGGTCTTGCAATGGTATCTTTCAGAGATGGTGTTTGTTCCGGATGTGTACTCGGAAAACATCATCGGGACAATTTTGAAAAACGTGCCTCTTGGCATGCCTCAGCCCCTTTACAGCTCGTGCATAGTGATTTATGTGGTCCACTTCCAGTTACTTCATTCTCTGGCTACAAGTATTTCTTAACTTTCATTGATGATTTCTCCAGACGCACTTGGGTATACTTCTTAAAACTCAAGAGTGGAGTATTTAACATGTTCTTGGCCTTTAAGGCCTTTGTTGAAAAACAATCTGGACATCAAATTCTTAAGCTAAGATCTGATAATGGCGGAGAATATGTTAAAAACACATTCATCAACTTTTGCACTGAGAATAGAATTCAAATGCAACATACTGTTCCATATACTCCACAACAAAAAGGTGTAGCTGAAAGGAAGAATCGCACCTTAAAGGAAATGGCTAATTGTATGCTTCAATCTAAAGGACTTAGTCTTAATTATTGGGCAGAAGGAATTAACTGTGAAAATTACATAATAAATCGCACTCCTACTAAGGTTTTAAAGAATATCACTCCTGAAGAAGCATGGAGCTCAATCAAACCAGATGTAAGTCACTTTCGTGTTTTTGGAAGTGAAGCATGGGCCCATATTCCAGATGTGAAACATAAAGCTTTAGAACCTAAGAGTGAAAAATGTATTTTTGTTGGATATTCTGAAGATGTCAAAGGATATAGACTTATTCCACTTAAGTCCAAAAATGTTATCATTAGAAGAGATGTAAAGTTTGCTGAAAATATATCGGCCTGCGAGCCTAGTTCGGCGGATATGCCACCTCTCCCTATCTCTTCTACTTTTGAAAATATTTCTTCTTTAGATGATGAAAGCGAGGATGAAAATCCTCCCCCACCTTCTCAGGATCCTCCTTCAGCTCTTCAACTTCCAAAATGGGTTTGTGCTACTCGGGATGCAGCAGGTGATCTTGCCGGTGATCCTACAGATCAGCGACGTACACGTTCTCAGTTCGAGAGAGCCTCTTCTTTACTGGCTCAAGCTTCAGTGAATTATGATCCTGACACCTTTGCAGAAGCTTCAGGCCATCCAGATTGGGAAGCAGTTATGAATGAAGAATATCATTCATTATTGGTAAATGATACATGGGATCTTGTTCCTCTACCAAAGGGACGAAAACTTGTTAGATGCAAATGGGTTTACAGAACCAAGTATGGGCCAGATGGGAAAGTTGATAAACATAAAGCTCGTCTTGTTGCTAAGGGTTTTTCACAAGTTGAAGGCATTGACTATACTAAAACCTTCTCCCTTGTTGCCAAAATGAACTCTATCTGCCTTGTTCTTTCCATTGCTGCCTCTTTCAAATGGGAAGTCCATCAGATGGATGTTAAATCCGCCTTCTTGCATGGGGACTTGCATGAAGAAATCTATATGGAACAACCTATTGGCTTTATACAAACAGACTCCAGCCTTGTATGTCGGCTTAAGAAATCCCTTTATGGTCTCAAGCAAGCTCCTCGAGCTTGGTATGCCAAAATGGATAACTTTCTTTTACAAAATGGCTTTTCTAGGTGTCATTCTGACAATACTGTCTACACCAAGAAAGTGGGCAAGTCTCTTATCATTCTTGTTCTTTATGTTGATGATCTTATCCTGACTGGTAGTGATCCCAACCTTATAAACCATGTGAAGTCTAGCCTTAAAAGGAAGTTTGAAATGACAGACTTAGGACACTTACATTATTTTCTTGGTCTTCAAGTCTTGCAATCCAAGGAAGGTATTTCCCTTTCCCAATCCAAGTATGCATGTGATATTCTACGCCATTTTCACATGGAAGACTATAAGCCAGCCCCTTCTCCCTTTCAGTCTGGAGTCAAACTTTCAGTCACTTTTACTTCTCCTGAAGTTGATGCTACCTTATACCGTCAACTTATAGGAAAACTTTTGTATCTAACCCATACTCGTCCTGACCTTTCCTTTGTTGTTGGCCTTGTTGCTCAGTTTATGCAAAACCCACGTGAAAGTCATTGGAAAGCAGCTAAAAGAATACTTCGTTATGTTCGAGGTACATTTCAATTTGGGATTCATTACAGTGCCGAAGCATCTCCTCTATTGGTTGGTTTCACTGATTCCGATTGGGCTGGTGACCCTGATGATCGGAAGTCTACTGCAGGTTATGTGTTCACTCTTGGTTTAGGACCTATTACATGGGCTTGCAAGAAACAAGGTGCCATTTCTCTTTCTTCAGCAGAAGCAGAGTATCGTGGTGCCGTAGAAGCTAGTAAGGAACCCTTGTGGCTTTGTAAGATCCTGTCAGAGTTTGGCTTTCAGCAGCAGCATCCGACTACACTTTGGTGTGATAATCAAAGTGCCATTCAACTATGTAAAGATCCAGTCCAACATCATTGCAGCAAACACATTGAACTGCACATGCACTTCATCAAAAAGCTCATTCATGACCATGTTCTTGAAGTGCAATATTGTTCAACAGATGATCAAGTTGCAGACATCTTTACAAAGGCTCTCACAGAGGCGAAGTTCACTAAAATTCGATTTATGGTTGGAGTTCAGGAAGTTGTCACTAAGGGGGGATAGGCTCTAGTGCCTCCTTCCTTCTCCTATTGGGTCATATTTGTAAATCCTTCAATCATATCCCAAGTTGTTCTTAAGGGGGGATGTTAGGATATTCCGACACATAGGAAATAGTTAAGTACAACTTGGTCTAGTATAGAGTTAGGTATCAAGTTAGGTAAAGCGTGTTTCTTTACTATGTACATTTTGTAACTTACAATCCGACGGTCACGATATGTAGTGATCCGACGGTTCATTCTCTCCTCGGTATTACCGACACTTGATCCGTGGCTTAACACCCAATTGGTCCATGATCTCTATTTAAAGAGCATGGAGGGTCATTTGTAGGTTAACCGTTCATGAGAGAAGCTTATGTAAATTTTCGTTCTTTTATTAATAAATTGCCTGAAGTGGCCACATTGGCTCAAGCCGTGGGCTGTTTCCCTCTTTGAGGGTTTTAACCACGTCAAGAGTACTGGTGTATTGATCTGCGATCTGTTTGTGAGCGGTGTCCTTTGGTGTTCTGTCTAAGGAACTTACCCTGTAAATTCCTACACAAACCGCTGATATTGCGATAAAGCGGTGCATCGTCGGGGGGTTGAGAAAACCAAATACAAAGGAAAAGCATGAAAATATAGGGTCCAGCAAGCCTCTTTCTCTCTCCTCCAGGGGGGCCAAGTGGTGGCCTCTTATTGGTCCACCAAGCTGACATGGCAATCGACGTCAACAATGATGTGGCAAGTACAGATGATGATGTAGCGGGTGGACACATGTCACTCATTTTTGGCGTTTTTAAGGATCATATGGGGTTGTTTCTGGGTGCCACGTGGAACCACTCATAGGGTTACACGTGCCAGTGATGACATCAGCGATGACGTCAGCAGGCTTATCGATGATCAATGATCGGCGGTTCCTGATTTTAGGTTTATCGGTGATCAATGATCGGCAGTTCCTGATTTTAGGCTTATCGGCAATTGCGATGCAATAAGGAAGGGCCTCAGATGCGATATTTCATAAGCTACTAGTTACAAAGATTTTGGGACCGGGATATCGACCAGTGTGGTATAAGGGGCAATCAAAAGCATTTCAGGTTATAAAGCGCGAAGTTGTTGAGAGCCTTAGCACTTAGAGGACTAAGCCTTTGGTTCTAGCCCTCGGTCATATGCGGAAAGTTACAAAAAGGGCTGAAAGCATAGGGGCTAAGGGGAAAATTAAAAGCGCCCGCCTATTTCATCTATTTTTTGTGTTTAAAGACCTGCGACTGAGAGATTTGGCTGTCACACTTCAGCGAGGCACCGATAGTGCAGGACAGAGGGAAAAAGGGTGTGATCGGTTGGTGGTTAAGGTAGACAGTGACTGGGAACCGGTCGAGAGAGGATTAACCATGAATTAGCAGGAACACGCCAGGACCAAAGGCCAGCAAAGAAGAGTGGCAGGAAGATATTTTCAAAAACCATCATTTCGGTTTCGATGGATTAATTATGTTTGTTGTTTTAATCACCGTCTCGTTATTCTGTTTTCCTTTCAAGAAAGGAATCTCCATGCTGTAATAGTTTGACGATTCACGCTGAGACACCTATTCATTAAGACAGTTGTAACTTTAGCTTAAAAGATATTTTTTTGTAACTGATTTTCTTTCCCTCCCTCTCATTATAAAAGGGAGGAAGAAACATTGAAGAAAGGTTCTGAATTCTAGGAAAAAATTGTATGTGCTTCTGAAGTTGTATGGATTCCAGATCTACATCTTTCTTAATATGAATGATACAGTGGTGAGTCCCATGTTCGAGTATTATAGTATGTTGTTTATCTATTAAAATTCCATTATGTTCACACTTACTCCCTGATTTCAAGCAATTGTAGCTGCCAGAAATATCTCTTATATTCTTACAGATTCATTGGTGTTAACTAGATAATACATATGCCTATATGCAAGTCTGAGATTATATCTTTAAATGTGTGTTTCCTGAAATCATAGCATTCACTCTTCTTACATCCACCTATCTATCTTTAGCTTAGATAAGTATAGAACTCTTGATGTTTCAAGCTCTCTGTGATTATTTATTATTCTCTTTCTCTTCTTTCACTATTCTGCAAAATCTGAATAAACTGTAAGTCCTTGATTACTTGGCCTCCACTCGTTTTTTCCTTATTCTTTTGATTTGTATATGTGAAAGGATAACAGAAATACATGGCTTATATCCTTGGATGAAGGAACCAACCCATGTTGTTATGTGTATATCTGTATATTTGTAATTACTATGTGTAGAATATGCATATGATGCCTTCAGTTTCTTGAGGATCATATGAGATACATAGAATTTAGATGTGCCCAGGCACTGGTCTTGTAAGTAATCCAAGGTTGTCTCTGGGAGAGACAACAATATCAACACTCGGTGGTACCATGTGGAAGCTCTATGACAGATTTGTCACCGTGCATAAAGCAATTGTCTGTGTGCATGGTATACAAAAACGAAGCAAATAGTTTGTTCAAACTCTCAAGAACATACATGCTGCCATCGCTCATGTACAAGAGTGGACAATGCGGTACAAAGGGGCCCTGCTTGACTTAGCAAAGAAGATGAAGCCACAAGCAAAGCTGGAGAAAGCAAAGGTTTGAATGTTGATCTAGAACTACGAGCATCTCGCCCCATTCATCGACAGCATACAGGCCTCATATGTGTGGTTGTACAATAGTTTGATGTCATGGTGAGAAAGCACAGGATCCCATCAATCGGTTCCCTCACCGATGTTAAACTCGAGAACCAAGTCCGGCTAGAGATCAATGAGTACATGGAGCAGCTAAGACAAGAGGCCACCAGGGAAGACTTGGATTTGAATGCACAAAGAATGCAGAAGTACATCGGTGGTCCTGTCAAGGTCAACACCATGCTGCTCATGCTCCAAAATGATTTGGATATAGGTTCTAAGACCATATACCCGGATGCCATGGAGGCAAGAGTTCACTTCTAGAAAGACACCACAAAATAGTTTGGGGACACCATCACACGATACCAAGCTTGGCACCGATATGTGACTGAGAAGCATCAAGTGGATGTGGTTGAGCTAGACTTTCCCCAAACTCTAGAGTCATAGTGTTGTGTCTTCTTAGGATGTCTCTAGCCTTTTTTTTCTTATATGGGTACATGTGGAAAATGTAATATTATTCGTAAATATGTTATAAGTGAAATTCCAAGTGTCATTAGTGGAATATGAAAGGCCATCATGTAATGTAATGTGTCATTTAGTGAAGAAGTTGAAGATTCATGAGGGAATTCAAAGAGTCATAAAGGGGAATGTCAAGGGTCACCCCACCCTTTGTTATAAATAGAACCTCATAATTCATAGAACATGCTTTTGGGAGCCAAGCTTTTGGTTAGGATTTGGTTTAGAAAAGTCTCAAGAGTATTTTGAAGAGCCTTGGCTTCTCCATAGCGTAGAGCGAGTATACTTCTTTGGAAAAGCAGGTGTTCTTGACTGTAATGTTCCACTATTGGGGCTATTGGTCGTCAATGGTGTATGTATGGATGGAACTTTCACTTATAATAATAATATCAGAGCTATCATGCTTTCATGCATATGTTGTTAATGTAGTTGGACTATTCTAGTTGCATTGGAAATGTATGTTATTTAACTTACACATATGCTTATGAACTACTTTGTATGCATTTGTACAAATCTTGTTGAATGTGTGTTGTTGGATTAACTCATCACTTTAACTTGTGGACTATTCTGCATTTTAGCTTGTGATGTCATTTCACTCGTGTGTTCCTTTCAAGTTGTGTACTATTACCGGCTTCTAAGGGGCATACTTCGTTTTCCCCCTCGTGTGTTAGAACCTTCATGCATCACACTTGACTCTTCATAGGGTCACACACTTACTCTCACCCAAAGTTATAATACTTTCCTCTATATGCTACTGCGGTCAAGGCATTGCACCATCACCGACTACTAGGACTCCTACCCCAAACGGTGTGAGGTCTAGTTGGGAGTTCATATTAGGGAGATCCCCTAAATGTTGGCGGGTCCAACACCGTCAACAGGTTCATATGTCATAACACCCATTATGTGCTTTAGGATTATTTTTATTGAGTCAAATTCAAAAAAAAGAAAATTGTTTTGTGTCAAAGAATCTCTTCCATTAGTTCAACTCCTTCTCATACAATGACACCCACCTATCCTTCAAGTCGGCCTCCAAATAGTTGAAAAATGTGAACAAGTTGGCCTCAAAACAGTTAACAAGTCAACTTCTATAAATTGGTCATGACATCCTATTAAAGGACACTCCAACAACTATAAATAGGAATGAACTTGACCCATTTGAAGGGAGAGAAATCTGAAGTTCAATCTGCAATTTGGTCAAGAAAAGAAGGTAATATAAGGATCATAAGAAGGAGAGATAATCCAAGTGAAGAGGAAAAGGAAATATGTCAAGCCATCATGATGATTCTCTGTCACACAAGTCTTTATGAAGCCTATTGTAGGAGCCAAGAACATTAACTGCATAAATTGAATTGTTGGAGGAACATAATATGACAGTTGCAAGGACTAAAGATGAAAAGAAGAAAAATTGCAGAAGATGACAAGATGTTTGGTTGGGGCTGATTTGGTGGATGGAATAAGTCTGTGGTCAAAGGGTCAAGTTTGTCTTAATTTGATAGAGAAAGAGTTGATTGGGTTTTCCCCTTCATAGGGGTTTGTCCCTATCCTTGTGCCTAAATCTTGTGTTCGTGGTCTTCTTTTTGTTGTATTTTCCTTGGTGAATAAAACATGAAAGAACTAATAAGAAACCTAATCACAAGAAAATGTCAAAGACTAAGACAAATCTAGCTAAAGAAATTAATCCTTTGATGCCCTAGAATTCTCAACACCTTTTGCATCGCAACTTGGCATTAGATTGAGTTATCAAACATTTTTAGGGATGTATTAGACTTATGACTAATTCACTTATCTTGGTGTGCTCTCTTTAGCTTGGAGTTTTTAACACCCATTTTTGGTGGTTTTTCAGTTAATTCTTCATTGAGGCTCAAATTATAGGTTTCAACATGAAGACTTGGAGATGGTACTAGTTTATGTTGCAATGCTAGTATTATTGGTTGGACTTATGATTTGGGGGGGGAGGGGGGGGATGTTAGCCTCTTTCTCATAAATAGTCATGAATTCCTAATAGACCACCTTTATGCATTTCACATCTTAGGATATAATTTTTATCTTAAGTGTCTTTCTATATCCTATTTTGTCTCATCTTACTTTATCTCTTATTGAGGTGTCGAGGTGAGAGAAATTGAGGTGGTTTCATAATTGTATTATATATTTGTATCATTGGAAGATGAATATATAATTTGAGAATAGAGATTATGGCTTGAGGGCCTTTTTTCCAAATTCCTTGTCTCTTGCATAAGTTTTTGTTTTCTAGATTTTATCACAATTCTTAACTCGAGTTACAATATTGACTCATATAAAGTATTTTTCATCATGGTCACATGGATATCCCCTTTTCCATGAGTGATGGGGGCTGATATGGCCTCCTCTCAAATTATAGTGGTCAAAATAGGAAGGACAACTTCTGAGTGGCATAACTTTTGCATACAGACTCTAACTAAGGCAATTACACTATATCATTAATTCATTTGATCTTCTTTTAATTCTTCCGGTATATCATTCAACAATTACACTTCATAAATTCAACCACATAAAAAAATAGGACAACAAATATCACAATGCACAAAGAGTACAAAAGATTTACCCTGGGAAAACCCAACAACCTTTTCAATAGAGAAATTATTCTTTTCAACAAGAGGCACACCTTGACTTCTAGTCAACAACTAGGTCAAGATTGACCTTCAACAAATCAATGGTCAAACCTGGTCAACAACCTCCAAGTCAATCCTCCAATCTATCCCATAAATTCGACCTTCTTTTTCTTCCCCAGATTGATATTTGGCCTCCTGGTAACTGCCCATAATCCCATAATTTTGGTCCTACAATTGCCAAGAAAATCTTACCCTTCAACTGTAACTTGTCTATAACTTTATGCAAGTTGGAGAGAGAGATATCCTCCACACGTGGGAGCTAGATAGAGAGATAAAGAGATGAAATTTGTCCTCCTTGTCCTTCTTGTCCTTCGCTTGGATACCCCGAAGATTCTTGCTTGAGAGACATCAAATTGTTTCCTTGAGGAGGAGGTCAAACTGTACTTATATAGTGATGTGTTAGGTTGAATGGGTGTTTCTTTTTCCTAGGTCAACTTGACTTGGAGGAGGGCCGACTTGACTAATTTTGGAGCCAAAAATTCAATTTAAAAAATTCAAAATTCTCTTTTTAAAAGTCTATTAGGACATGACTCAAAAATAAATTTTTATTTTGACTCTAGCATGAAGAACATGCTTTACATTAATCAATATAAATACATCAAGGGATAAAATATACATTATGAAGACCAACCATAGTTACAAAATTCAACACTCCCTCTTAACTAGGGAAGCATTCATAATGACTGTCTTAGATGTTCTCACGTTGACAAATATATCTAAGAAAAGGTTATAACAAAGCATCATCAACATCATCATCAACCTAGTCAACAACTTTGACATAAGGTAAATCACCAACATCAAATAGTTTCCACAACTAGTCGGTACGACTGACCCATAATCTTGGTTGGTACTCATGACACATGGCATGACATTTAGCATCAACTAGTAATCATAAGTTTGGTCGGTACACTGACTCATAATCTTGGTCAGTAATCTCGACCTAAACTAGTCTTGGTCCACCATTCCCTATGTTGACACCTCTGACCCCTTGGTAAAACTCGAAAGGCCACACTCTACATGAGAAACTAGGAACAATGTTAAATGAGCTCCTTATCCTATTTGGAGAGACTAAGCCTAATGTTGAAAGCCACACACTCAACTGAGTTATCGTGGGATTTTAGGGAGATTATCCCCGACTGGTCAACATCTTTGACACAGGGAGAATGATTATCCATGATGTTATGATGTCAACGCTCCCTCTCAATGATAGGGACAATCTCCAAGGGCACAAGCTTGTCCCTAAAGTATATGAACTTCTCTTTGGATAGAGACTTTGTCAAAATTGTATAAATTCCTTGTAGATTCAAACTACTTATGTAATTTTCTAAAATAAAATACTTGAATCTACTCTAGTCATCAGCGGAAACAATTGATCGATCGAGAAATCACAAAACATGAGACAAGATTCAATCACATATGCTCAAAGATTTATCTAAAGGGAAAGCTTGCTGCTCAAAATCCCTTCCTATCTGTATATTGCATTAGATCAGAAAAATAGAGAAGAAATAGAATACTTGTTCAACCTGAACAATCTTTGCACAAGTACAATCTATCTCACTACCTCACAAGCTGACTCTGGCCAATACTTAAGCAATTGTATTGCGTGCCAAACACTTATTTCCTTACATTTTTCTCAAGGAACTGGCCCCCTATTAATTAGGGAAATCCCCATCCTGAATTGCACAATCCCTATAGGCCCTTCTCTGACTACATGCACCACTTGTACAACTCAGAAAATTATACAACTGATAGTACATTTCCCTTGAACTCCAATCTCAATTGGGTAACTTGAATTTCATGCATGCATGAGTTAATTATGTTTGATTTATCAGTCAACTAATTGAACACATGAAGTTTCACCCCACTGCTAGACCTCCTGCTAGTTCCTCCAACAGTTGGAACTAGTTTAACTAACATTAACTCAGTTTAACTGAATTAAACTATTACCACTCAAATTAAACTCAAACTAAGATCCTAAATTTTAGAAACCACTCTACATGACTCAAGTTAGGCCCTCAACTTGAATTAACTGGGCCAACTAAGTGAAATTAACTTAGTTAACTCATTCTTGTTGTCTTGTGATGTGGAATTAAAATTTTCTCCTAATTTCATTCAAGGGAAAATTAAATCAGGATTTTCTTGTTGTCATTTTCAACACTCCCTCTCAACAAGAAAGGGATTATATTCTACCCCAATCCTACCTCTATGAAACTCAAATTTTCATTTTGACAATGCCTTTGTCAAAATATCTGCATATTGTTCCTCTGTAGGAATGTAATCCAACAACATTATTCTCCTATGTACAGAATCTCGTAGATGGTGATATCGGATGTCGATATGCTTGGATCGATCATGAAAAATTAAATTCTCATAGACTTTGATACAACTCTGGTTGTCACAGTAAATCATTGTAGGATCCATCATCTGACCAAATAACCCAACAATAATCTTCCTCATCCAAATAGCTTCACAAGTTGCTTGACTAGCATCCATGTACTTTGCTTTTATTGAACTAAGTGCAACTGATCTCTGCTTCTTGTTGTACCAAGAAATGTTGCTGACCCAATACTGAAGACACCTCCTGATGTTCTCTTCTTGTCTGATGGACTTCCCGCCCAATCTGCATCTATGAAGCCTTGCAGCTTCACTCCCTCTGTCTGCCTGTACCAAAGACCAAATTGAGTGGTGCCTATGATGTACCTCAACAAATATTTGGTTTCCTTCCAATACAGTTTGGTTGGCTTAACCATTGCTTGAATAAGTTAGTTAACTACATAACACATGTATGGTCGTGTTTTCACCAAATACATAAGTGAACCCACAAGCTACCTATAAATAGTTTCCTCCACTACTTCACCTGAAGTAGCATCTTCCTTCTTCCATATCCATGTTAGAGGAGTTTCCATGGGTTTGTTGCTCTCCATGTGGAACTTCTTCAGTATCTCGTTGGCATACTTTCCTTGAGAGACAAACAGTTCCCCGTCTCCTTGCCATACTTTTATACCAAGGAAATAATGCATGAACCCTAGGTCCTTCATCTCGAATTCTCTTGCAAGATCCTCTTTGAAATATTTTACAAGCTTCTCAGCACTTGTTAGAATTAAATCATCAAAATATAATACTATAATGAATAGTTTACCTTCAACCATAATATGGTAAAGGTTTGCATATGCTTCACTTTTGGTGAAGCCCAACCTGGTGAAATAGTTGTTGATCGTAGTGTACCAAGCACAGGGTGCTTGTTTCAATCCATACAATGCTCGCTTGAGCCTGCACAAATCTGACTCTCTATCGAAGATCTCAAACCCTTCTGATTACTCAATGTACACCTCTTCCTCAATCACTCCATTGAGGAATGTTGTCTTCACATCCATCTGATGTATCTTCCATCCCATCTGTGCTGCAAGTGCTAGAATTGATCTGATAGAAGAGTACCTTGCTACTAGAGCAAAGGTCTCCTTGTAATCAATTCCCTCCACCTGAGAGAACCCCTTGGCCACAAATCTGGCCTTATGTTTCTCGATGCTTCCATCTATTTCTTTCTTCACCTTGTAGATCCACTTGGAACCTACCACTGACTTATTCTCTGGTCTTGGGACAACTTCCCAAACACTATTTCTGATTATGGAATCATATTCCTCTACCATGGCATCAACCCACACTAGTTTCGGCATTGCTTCCTTGAATGAGGATGGTTCTATCTTAACTAGCTCACTCATTAGAGCCATGTACCCAGTGTACCAATCTGGTGACCTCCTCTGTCTACGTTATGATGTGGGTGCTCCAACATTCTCTCTAGAATCATGCAATAATCTGCCAACTTCCTTGGTGTGCTTCCTTCCATCGTTGGATGCCTTTGCATGAGTGGGTGCTTCCACCCTCTTCTCCTTTACTTGTGGTTGCTCCATATCATCCTAATGTTCTTCCTTTGGAGCCAAAATCTCCTCATCTACATGTAACTAAAGCTACTTCGCAAGGGAACATCTCATGGCCTTCTCTTCATCGAACTTCACATCTCTATGAACAAGTGTCATCCTATGAGATGGCAGGTACACCCGATAGTTGTGAGGTGTATCAGTGTACCCCATAAATATGCCCAAATGAGTTGTCAGCTCTAGATTTTTCCTTTCATCTTTGGTAACATGACAATATATTGATGAACCAAAGATCCTAAAGTGTCACACATCTAGTTTCTTCCCTGTAAAAGCTTCTTTTGGTGTACTCACCCCGAGAATCCAATGAGGACTCTTGTTCTGCACATATATAGTTGTGTTGAGTGCTTCATCCCACAAGTACAACGGTAGGCCCTGATCATGTAACATCACTCGTGCAGATCCCACAATTCTTATGTTCTTCCTCTCAACCACCCCATTTTGTTGTGGGTTATGGGGTGTTATTAACTCCCATCGAATTCCTTTTGATGCACAAAAGTTATTGAACTCCTTTGACACATATTCCCCACCGTTATCGCTCCTGAGAACCTTCACTTTCTTGCCAGTGTCTTTGTCAACAAGTGCTTAAAATTCACAAAATTTGGAGAATGTTTGGTCTTTCTTCTGCATGAGGAAAATCTAGCACTTACATGAGAAATCATCTACAAATATCACATAATACATGTGCTTGGACGTGGAGGCTATCGAGAAAGGTACATACATATCTAAGTGAACTCTTTCAATGATCAGTTGCGCTCTACTGTCCTTATCATGAAAGGTGGCTTTGGTGACTTCCCCAGTGTACACCCTTTGCATGTATCTTGTTGCTCTAGTGCACCCTTGGGAATTCTTGTAGAAATATGTTGCATGATCTTCAAAGATCCATGGTGCAAATGGCCAAGTCTCTTATGCCATAATTCACCAATGTCTCGGCTCTGCACCTTCTCTACTTTTGTGCTCAAAGCAACACAATCTTCTACATCCAATTTGTAGAGGTTCTTCACCCAAACCCTGATCCACTTCACTTGTCCCATAGTGATATGTCTAAGGAAGGCCTTTCCTTTTCTAAATATCACATTTTAGCCACGGTCTTCCAACATAGCAACTGAAACTAAATTCTTCTTCAGACCCGGAACATACATGACATCTTTTAATGTGAGAGGGGAACTAGACTCCCTTTGAAAAGTAACTATAATGATACTGGTTGTGCTATACCTTCCATCATCTCCCATCTCAATGTGCATCTAAGTTCCTTCTCCTCCAATTCACTAAAGAAGAAAAAAAATTCTTTCCTATCATATGGAATGAGGCTCCACTATCTAGATACCACACACTACCCATCACCAATGTCACCACGCATGCAATTACTATGAAATCCAACTCAAATTTTGAAGCTAGAGCTTCACTTGTTGCTCCACCTGAGGGCTTCCTGTTGGCCTTCTTGTGCGGACACCTCGTGGCATAGTGTCCCAGCTCATGACAGTAAAAACATTTAATCTTTGACAAGTCTTTCTTCTTTCCCATCTAACCAGAATTTCCTTTGGATTGGGATTTCTTCCCTTTCCCTTTCTTTGCCTTTCCATCCAAGGCACAATTCTCCTCATAATCATGCTTGGATGAGGTTCCATCTCTGTGTTCTGCCTTAACTCTTCTTGCACCAAGTCGGACCACAATCGCTCCCAATTTGGTAGCTTCTACTTCCCATTTACCAAATCCTGGTATTTATGCCAGCTCTTGGGAAGGACTAAAAGTGCTAGGCTTACCAGATCATCTTCACCAACTATAATACAAACACTCCCAAGTTCATCTTGACTTTGGGTGAACCTGCTCAAGTATTGTGGTATTGTGTCGCCCTTCTCCATGTTGATATTCCGAAGCTTTTTCTTCAGTGCTAGATTATTGTTGTCACTGTTGTTCTGAAACAATTCTATCAAGGCTTGACACATTGCATATGGGGTATGCTTCCCATGGAGATTCGAGACAATATGATCTTGAACTCCTTCTAGTATGATCCTCCTCGCCTTTGCCACACATTTCTTCCACTCTGCCAGATCTTGAGCATCAATTATCGGAGACTTAAGAATATCATTGTCTATTAATTCCTTCAACCTGTTATCTTCCAACACTACCTCTATCCTATATTTCCAAGCAATATAATTCAAGCTACCCTCAAGGACATACTCGAGTCTCAATCCATAGAATGACATCTTGCTGGCTCTAAAGAATGACCCTACAAATTCGATTTACCTACAAATACAACTTTGAATTCTTCTCTTCTATTGTGATTCATGCTCTGATACCATGTAGAAATTCCTTGTAGATTCAAACTACTTAAGTAATTTTCTAAAACAAAATATTTGAATCTATTCTACTGATCAACGGAAACAATTAATCGATCGAGAAATCACAAAACATGAGACAAGATTCAATCACATATGATCAAAGATTTATATAAGGGGAAAGCTTGTTGCTCAAAACCCATTCCTATTTGTATATTGAATTAGATCAAAAAAATAGAAAAGAAATATAATGTTTGTTCAACTTGAACAATCTCTACACAGGTACAATCTATCTCACTACCTCACAAGCTAATTCTGGCCAATACTTGGCCAATTATGTTGCCTACCAAGCTCCTATTTCCTTGTGTTGTTTCTCAAGGAATTAGCCCCTTATTAATTAGGGAAATCCCCATCCTGAATTGCGCAATCCCTATAGGCCCTTCTTTGATTGCATGCACCACATGTACAACTCGGAAAAGTATACAATTGATAGTACATTTCCCTTGAACTCCAATCTCAACTGGGTAACTCGAATTTCATGCATGCATGAGTTAATTATGGCTCATTTATTAGGTAATTGATTGAACACATGAAGGTGCACCCCACTGCTAGACCACCTACTAGTTCCTCCAACAATTGGAACTAGTTTAACTGACATTACTCAGTTTAACTGAATTAAACTATTACAACTCAAATTAAACTCAACCTATGCTCCTAAAATTTAGGAACCACCCTACATGACTCAAGTTAGGCCCTCAACTCGAATTAAATGATCCAACTAGGTGAAATTAACTTAGTTAACTCATTCTTGTTGTCTTGTGATGTCGAACTACAATTTTCTCCTCATTTAATTCAAGGGAAAATTAAATCAGGATTTTCTTGTTGCCATCTTCAACAAAAATATAAATTGTTTTCTCATCAATGGATATGTACTCGAGCTCACTGCTCCCTTATGGACCATGTCACAGATGTAGTGGTACCTGATTTATATGTGCTTTGACCTATCATGGAACATGGGGTTCTCTTAAAGCTTCACACAACTTTGATTATCACAATATATCACAGTCAGTTCTAGCTCCCTATCAAACAATCTTGCAAATAACTTTCAAATACGCAAGTACAAGCATCATTGGCTATGATATACTCTGCTTATGCAGTGTTGAGTGTGACAAATATTTGCTTCTTACTCATCCAAGAAATCACAACAGAGCCCAAAAAAAGCATACTCCTAAAGTACTCTTCCTTTCATCTGCACTCTCTGCCTAGTTACAATTTTCATATCCTTGCAGTTGTACATCACTATTTGAGACATATCTCAAATCATAAATAACAATACCACATAGATATCTTAATATGTGCTTTGCTACAATCCAATATTCATGTCTTGGTCCCCCGTGAAACTAGATCAATGTGTTTATTTCAAAGCAAATGTTATCCTGGTATTAACCAAATACATCAACGAGTCAATCAATTGTTGATACATGGATGGATCTACCAAATCAGACTCATAGTCTCTCAACTTATTCAAATTAGTCACCATGGAAGTTGCCATGGATTTTGATAACGTATTTTCCTTGACCAAGGAAGCATTCCCCGAGCTTCTGACAGACTTCTAGCCCCAAATAATAATGCATCAAGCCAAGATATTGTTGATATTTGTAGCTTGGGAGGTACTCCAAACCCTAGGCTAATGAATTTTGGAGGTATTTCACACAAAATTGATTTGTGGGCTAAGAACCCAAGCTTGTGGGCTTTGCACCCAAACATGTGAGTGTGAAACCATGATGAGAATTACTGGTTTGACCAATGGAGGTGATAGAGGACCTCTAGAGAAACTAGGGGCAACAAAAATCATCGAAATTCGAGGTCTAGAAGTCAAGATATTAAATTTTATGTATGGATGTTGGGTTATTTTGTGAATAAGCCAGGTCGTCTTGAGGTAAATAAGCTCACTAAATAATTTGTTGAATCCCTTGAGGAAAGGTATAAATATAAGAGAAGTTGGAGGTCATTTCCTCACATCCAATGTGCAACATTTCATGAGATAGATACATTTGATTGGGTCGCAGGTTTTAGGTGGATTCCAACCAAAGGAAAAGAGGGCTAGTGAGGCACCTTTGTGATTGTTTTGGAAGCCAAGATAAATCTGTAGTAGGCCTAGTTGATTGGGCATACTTTTGGGTTGTTTTGAGTACATTTCCTGTGGTTTTGAGGTGGCATATTCCTTTGTCTTTCAGGTCGCATGGTTCTATTGCATTGCAAAGGGCGAAACCTTGTATTGGCAGTCTATAAAGGAGCTGAAATGCCTGTGGTACATTACAGTGAGGGTCGAGTTGTAGTAGCTTGTTAGGAGAGGATGAAAGGCCTAGAACCAGGGAGGTTTGGTCTTCAAAGGGCAGAGAAGGGGAGTGGACTTGCATTGAAGGAAGGCCACAACTATAGATGAGGTTTGGGAGGTCATATTAGGAGTTGTTGCAGCATGATATTATCCCTAACCAGAGCACTAGACCTATAGCAATTTATATCAGCCCTAGAAGAGTGAAGAGACATGCACTTGTTAATGTATTTGAGTTGAAATTGTTGCTAGTGGATGATGTCCAAGTTGTACAGTTAGTTTAGTTGGAGTTTTTTGGACACTTGTGGACCGATTGAGGGTAGCGTTAAAGTTTCCAAATCTTAGCCCAAAGTGCAGTGACCTAAGGAGGACTTTAGGCCCGCTAGAAGTGGCAAAATTAGAGCAGCCTAAAGAACAACTTGTTGAGGATTGTAGAGGTTTATTTTAAGCCCTAAGGAACAAGTATCTTGAAGGAATAAGGCATTGTTAGAAGTGGCAGAAGAATGTCTCAAAGGCATGATCAGCGAAGAGCAGTTTGTAGCCCTAGAATTGCCTTGTGGAGAAGGACATCTACAACAAAATTTGGGAAGTCCTCCATGCCCTCAATTCATTGTTGGAGAAGGACATTCGACTGTGATAGTAGGAAGCCCTCTGACCCTAAGTGTGTCTTCATCAGGCAGCACAAGAAGGCACTAGTGGAAATAATGCCCCAAAAGAGTTGAGGAGCAGTAGTGGATAGTTGAGAGTTGTTCACAAACGAATTGTGAACAAATCAACAATAGTCTCGATGTGTTGATGCATTGAATGACTAACAATCAACAAGAGAGCAGGTAGAGTTGAGTTCAATGACCTAGTGGAGTTGGTTCATTGATAAAGGCAGGGTTGTGTTGCTTAGGATCGAGAGTCAAAGGACCGAGCAAATGTGTACAAGGTATGATCAAGGTAGTTGTGAGGAGCTCTACATCAGTTAGACAGTCAGAGTGCTTTGTAAGCATAGATTGGTTGTTAAAGGACTGACACGAAGCCCTAGTTGTTATTGTCTTGTACCAATGGATGTATAAGGCCATTATCCATGGTATGAGAGCCCTAGAATATTGTATTATCAGTTTGATTAATATAACTAAGTTGGTTTCTTGTATAAATTTGTAAAAAGTTATGTATATTTTGTGCACCAGTAGATTTACTATTGTATTTTGTTTCGTTGTGCAAAGTAATCTTGTTGTGATATTTGGATTAGTAGCGTCAGTTATTTAAGATTCTATCCTATAATCTAGTATCATGTAAAACAACATGGTATCAGAGGTACTTTGAAGGGATAGTGAATCAAAGTGTGAATAGTGAAGCAAATTAGAGGGAGTTGAGATTGTTTAGATCATGGAGAAGAGAGTTAAAATGGAGACATGGAGATGTGATCTTGACTAGCTTGACAACGAGATTGGTTGGGAGTTTTAGTGGATTAGGGGTGATCCTGGTGGACAACAGTTTGTTGTGGGGAAGATTGTTGATCATGGGCTTCCTATGACTTGCCATGGATCGTTGGGACAACTTAAGGATTGCTTTGGCATGATTGGTATGATCAAGGTTGCTTCATGTGAAGGGCTGCAGATTGACAGGCTAGTTTCATCATTGGATCACGATGTTGCATACATGAGGTTGGAGGGATGTGCAAGAGTTATGTTTGATCCAAGAGGATGAGTGCTTGCAAGACTAGGTTGCAGTAATGATGGCCTGTGTTCAACTGCAACTCGAATTAACCTTATAGGACACGAGATTAGTAACAGGTTAAGACAATGGAGATTGTGTAGACTATAAGTAAGTATAGATTTAGAGGGAGCAACCCTATGGAAGTGTTGAGGTCTTCAAGTTCAGATGAGATGAGGTAGATGCACTACTGAGATTGCAGGGTTCATTCTACAGAGTATGTGTAGCAATGAATGCCATATGGGCTTGTGTCATCAAAGATGATGATGGTGGAGACTTCCTAGTGTTGGAAGTACCTCCCTTACTAAGAGGTAGTGTTGAGATTTGTAGCTTGGGAGGTACTCCAAACCCTAGGCTAATGGGTTTTGGAGGAATTGGCACACAAAAATGACTTGTGGGCTAAGAACCCAAGCATGTGGGTGTGAAACCATGATGAGAAATGATGGTTTGACTAATGGAGATGATAGAAGACCTTTAGAGAAACTAGGGGCAATGAAAATCATCGAAATATGAGATCTAGAAGTCAATATATGAATTTTTATGTATGGTTGATGGGTTATTTTGTGAACAAGTAAAGTCAGCTTGAGGTAAATAAGCTCACTAGACAATTCATTGAAGCCCTTGAGGAAAGGTATAAGTATAAGAGAAGTTGGAGGTCATTTCCTCACATCCACTGTGCAACATTTCATGAGATAGATACATCTGATTGGACCGTAGGTTAGAGGTAGATTCCAAGCGAAGGAAAAGAGGGCTAGTGAAGTATGTTTGTGACTATTTTCGAAGCCAAGATAAATCTGCAGTAGGTAAAGTTGATTGGGCATACTTCTGGGCTATTTTGAGTACATTTGAAGTGGTTTTGAGGTGGCATATTCTTATGTCTTGCGGGCTGCAAGGTTTTGTTGCATTGCAGAGACCGAAACCTTGTATGGGCAGCCTGTAAACGAGTTGCAGTCCCTGTGGTAAGTTGCTATGAGTTCTGAGTTGTAGTAGCTTGTTGGGAGAGGGATGAAAGACCTAGAAATAAGGTAGTTTGGTCTTAAAAGGGAAATAAAGGGGAGAATAATTCTATTGATGGAAGGCTACGACTGTAGAGGAGGTTTGGGAGGTCATACTAGGAGTTATTGCAACATGACATCAACCCTAACCAGAGCACCATACCTATAGTAGTTTATATCAGGCCTAGAAGAGTGAAGAGGTATGTACTTGTTGATGTATTCGAGTTGAAATTGTTGCTAGTGGATGATGTCCAAGTTGGACAGTTAGTTTGGTTGGAGTAGTTTGGACACTTGTGGACTAATGAAGCATAGCGTGAAAGTGTCCAAATCTGAGCCCTAAGTGCAGTGACTTAAGAAAGACTTTAGGCCTGCTATAAGTGGTAGAATTGGAGCATCCTAAAGAACAACTTGTGGAGGATTGTAAAGGCTTGCTTCAAGCCCTAAGGAAAAAAATCTCTTGAAGGACTAAGGGATTTTTAGAAGTGGCAAAAGAAGATTTGAAAATTTCTAATCATCCAAGAGCAATTTGTAGCCCTAGACTTGCCTTGTGGAGAAGGACATCTACAACAAAAGTTGGGCAATCCTCAATGCCCTGAGTTCACTGTTGGAGAAGGAGATTCGACAGTGATAGTGGGAAGCCCTTCGAACCTAAGTGTGTCTTCATCCGGTAGCACGGGAAGGCACTAGTGGGAAGAAAGTCCCAAAGGAGCTGAGGAGCAACAGTGGGCAATTGAAAATTATTCACAAATGGAGTTGTGAACAACTCGACAAGAGTATTGATGTGTTGATGTGTTGAAGGACTAACAATCACCAAGAGAGCAGGTGGAGCTGAGTTCAGTGACCTAATGGAGTTGGTTCATTGATAAAGGGAGAGTCTTTTGATGCAGATCAGGAGTTGAAGGACCGGGAAGATGTGTACAAGGGATGACCAAGGCAACTGTGAGGAGCTCTACATCAGCTAAATAATCAGATTACTTTATAAGGGTAGATTGGTTGTCAAAGGACTGACACCAAGCCCCAATTGTTTTTGTCTTGCATCGGTGGATGTATGAGGGCCATTATCCGTGGTACAAGAGCCTTAGACTGTTGTTCTATTAGTTTGATTAATATAACGAAGTTGGGTTGTTATATAAATTTGTAAAGAGTTGTGTATATTTTGTGCACTAGTAGATTTATTGTTGTATATTGTTCTGTTGTGCAAAGTAGTCTTGTTGTGATACTTGGATTGGTAGCGTCAATGATTTAATATTCTATCCTAAAATCTTGTATCGTGGAAAGCAACGGATCCTTTGTGTCAAATTCAAAGTCAAAATTCCTCTTACATTGAATAATGAGAAGCTTAGCACCTATTAGAAATAAGTCATCAACATATAGTAATAAAATCATAGTTGCATTCTTCACAACCTTGAAATAGAGTTTGGATCAACATCGCTTTTACAAAACCCAAGTCTTGTCAAGTAGTTATCAATTTGAGCATATCGCTCTCTTGGAGCTTTCTTGAGTCCATACGAGGCTTTCTTCAATCTACAAACATGAGAATTCTTCCCATGCACCTAAAAACTTTGAGGTTGTTATATGTACAATTATTCCTTAATTACACCATTTAAGAAAGTAGTATTTACATCCATCTGATGTAAATTCCAACCCAAAGAAGCAACAAGAGATAATAGATCTAATAGAAGTGTACCTAGAAACTTGAGAAAAGGTGTCATCATAGTCTTCTCCCTCTTTTTGGGAGAACCCTCTAACAACAGATCACACCTTGTATTTGTCAATGCTACCATTTGTTGAATGCTTGATCTTGTATATCCATTTGGATGTCACAATTTACTTCCCTTCGGGTCTTGGCACAATATCCCAAACATCATTCTTCATGATGGATTGGTATTCTTCACTCATAGTATCCTTCCATACTTGTTGGCTAGTTGATTCTTCATAAGTGGAAGGTTATGCATCAATGAGATTAGTCATAAGATTTGCATAAATAGAGAACCTTTTAGGTCTCTTACTTTCTTTGGATGTTCCATGTGGAGTTGCATGTCCTACTTCTTACAAGGTAGATTTAAGCCATGTTGGTCTTTTCTTGATCTCAGGAACAACAATTGTTATACAGGTTCACAAGGCCCTTTTGGCTCTACAGGATGTTTTGTAGGACTTGAACTTTCTTCCTTAGAAGCTTCATGTTCTTCTTCATTGTTGGAGTCCATAGAAACTTCTTTAGACTTCCAACATGCAATATTCTCATCAAAGGTAACATCTTGGTTGAACTCAACCTGTCGCTGCCCTGGAATGTAGATTCTATAAGCCTTTGATGATTCACTATAACCAACAAATATTCATTTCTTTCCTAAAGCTTCTAACATCTTCCTCTTATCTTTGGGAACATTAATGTAAACTGGGTAGCCAAAGATTCTCAAATGTCCAACCTTTGGCTTTTGTCCAGTGAACGATTCTTTAGGAGTGACATCTTCCAAAATTAAATGAGGACTTCTATTCTAAATGTATGCAACTATTACAGATGCTTCTCCCCATAAGAACGTAGGAAAATATTGATCATGCATCATAGCCTTGATAGATTCTTCATTGAACCTATTACGACACAATCTAGCAAGCCCTAAGGAGGGAAACCCTATAGGACAAATAGATAGACCAAGTGATAATAATGGGACAAAGGCCCATTGTCACCACAGCCAGTGTCCCTTTCTCTTTACGGACTTTCACCAATGGGAGGAGTCCTGGAAGATATATAATCACCTTTAATTGATGCTCTAGGGTTTATGGTACTAGGTGAAGAGGTAGGACCTCTCAAGGGAGACACCATGTGATGATAAGAGGCTTTAAAAGGTATTTCACTCCCTCTAAGAGACCTAGAATAAACTTGCACATGACCTAGGGTTTTATGAATAATCGTGTGAAAAAGTTCCTTCAAGGTCAAGGCAAGGAGGAGAAAGGGCTTATTAATATTTATTCCAATGAATACTAAGTTCATACAACCCTCAAAGAAGACCCCAAATCAAAAGTATGCAAGCTATAGTTTCCCTTCTAGGGTGCACCTAGGGAAAATATTTTTATGGATGAAAACTCAAGAGATGACCACCAAACTTTGAGGTATTGTAGACAAGACTCTAAACTTGGGGTATGTGCTCTCGGAATCCACCTTTTCACTCTCTAGAGGATTTTGTTGTATGCCCTATCCTAGACGTCCAAGAAGAGGGGAACAAAATTTGGAAGGAGAATTTATGGAGAAAATAAGGTTTGATCACCAAATGGCTTGGACCAATGCAGTCTTATTTAGGCTATGGAATCCTAAATGCTTTAGATTTGTTAATTTTCCCTTTAAGGATATTAAAAGTTGATGCCCCAACTACCAACCTTCAAGAATTACCTACTATTAGAATATGAAGTTTCATGAATAAAAATAACATTCATTGCATGTTATACCATGAATAATTTATACAAGAACCAACCAAATAACTTCCAAAAAATTCTTCAACAAAACTAGGGCACGAGAGCATTTACTTTAGTTGCAGCAATTACATACATTAGACATTTTCAAAGAAACATTCCATCAACAAAAAGAAATTCCAAGATAATCATGCAATATATCCATCCATATTCGAGAAGTAACTCCAATACAAGATCAGAAATCAACTCCAAACATCAAAGTGCATCCAAGATACTCCAAAATATCTCCAAAGAAAAGTGTGAATTTGCTAGGAAGGTCAAAATTCCCAAATGTGATGATGATCTCTCACAAATGAACCTAAGTTCTATTTATATGAGTCTTACTAAGTCGAATTAGCTTATTAGCCCCAAAACATTGTAATAATGGGTAAGAAACATGCCTTGATCACGAGCGGACCAAGTAGCTTTTTCAAATTATAAATTAGCCATCCAAATTTTAGTCGAGTTCGTGATGTCATGATGATGTAGGGTCGTTGGAGGGATACATTGAGTCCTCTAGGTGCCAAGATGAGAGAGGGCTCCATAAATCACCAATTATGGGATGGCCCTTAATTCTCCATGCAAGTCATCATGTAGGGCCCCAAAGTGGGTTTGGGGCACAAATGTTGGTCTCATGGGTCTCTTAATGATAGAATAGCCTATATAATGCTCCAAATGAGGGCTCTGATGATGGTGCTTTCCCTCCCATGTCTCAAGGGTGAGACAAAGTTCCTCCAGGCCTCAGATCAACTGCCACTCCATAATGGTACGCCGGCTGGGCACACTGGTCCAAGTGCTTCATCTCGCGAATAATGTGGGGCAATAAACAAATTGCTTAAGGTTTTTAGGGTGACCATGGTGTGAAATGATGCTATGCACATGATGGGAGTACCATGGATCTCAACACATCTCATGTGGTGTCAATACGATCCTATGGTGGACTTGGGCCCCAATTAAGTTGCACAACCCATGATGAAACCACTTGCCAATTACATATAATGTTCAATGCACCTCCTAACCTTCAGGTACAATATTTCATTAGTTCATCTAAGTCAAACAATATTGTTTATCAAAGGCACAATGATACTTCATATGGGGTTTACCTTCCAAATTTGGGGCTTTGAGCTCAAAGTAGTGTTGCCTCCCTAGGTAGGATTGGTTAATAAATTACCCTATTAGGTGTTCCCAACCCCTAAGGGGAAAGACAAGTCCAAGGTATATCCTTCAATTGATAGGGTCATGTGAATGATGATGATATGGATGGGGACACAAGGGTCTCAAGGCCATATGCCATGGGTACAAGGGTGGCCATGATTAGGAATGTCCACATATGGTCATATAGATGTAGGAAGGAACGATCATGGATACATGAGATACCTCAACCTTTGTTTTTCCACCCTTCTCCATTTGTATTTTGCATTTTCTTGATTTTTCTTTGTATTACTGCTTGAGGCTCTAAGAAACGAGAGCGTGTTGTGTATGACGTAAGCAACTACTACCCCCTTCAGGTGGGGTAGTTCATCCCCTACTAGGGGTTAGGACATGCATGGGTTCCTTAATGATGTGGGGGCACTCATGTGCCCTAGGAATTAGGGCGATGGCAATAACGATAATGGGTAGAGCTCATTTTTGTATTTTTCCCACATGATATTGTAATGTCCCAACCATCTTTTGCATTTTATAATATTCTTTTATTTTGTTTCTTGCTTATGGCCATGATATGCTTTTAAATTTCTATTAGTTGCATCAACCTCCGTGGAAACATTTCCAAACTCGACCCAAACATATCAATAAGGGGAAGTGATGTTCCAATGCCTTATGGACCTAGTGATCATGTGGACTTAGAGAGGGATGTTGATGAAATAGGGTTTGTAATGTACAGAGGGAAGTGAAAAATGTGAAACTGGAAAACGAGACTGTACTACCAAAATCGAGGTTTCCCAAGTAGTGCCCTTCCTGAATAGGCCAATAGGGGAGATCACATGGGACTAGGGTTGAGGATTAACCCCCCATTTAAGGTGAGGGAACAAAACCCCAGTCAAAGCCCTTCCTTATTCCAAGTCACCCAATAATCCATGCCTAAAATGCCCAATGAAAAATAAGTAGAAGCACTCGATTGCACAATAAAGAACAAAGCTTTTAAGTTGGATTGCCCACCTTCAAACATATTATCTCGATAGATGGGCGAGGGGACATATGACTGATTTAGGAAGCAGAGATCAAATGACACAATATATCAGCTACATAAGTGGTTGTTAGGGGTTTTTGGACACTGACTAAAGAGATGTCTAGTAGAGAAATTCCCCTATGGGGTCACCCACATCTTGGGGGTAACAAGACCTATTCCTTATTTCTACCACTCCATTTTGTTGATGATTATAGGGGACTATTACCTCCTTCTTAATCCCAACTCCTTTACAAAAGGCAATAAGTTTTTTTGAAGTGTATTCTCCTCCATTGTCATATCTTAAAATCTTGATCTTCTTTCTTCTCAAGTTCTGCACTTTAGCCTTGAATTCATGAAACTTGGCGAAGACTTCATCCTTGGTCTTCATGAGATAGATCCACGTCTTATGAGAGAAGTCATCAATAAAATTTACATAGTATAAAGAACCTCCAATTGATTTCATAGACACATGACCACATACATAAGAATGAATCGGATCTGAAATTTCTTTATATCAACTATCACTGCTTGGAAATGACCTTTTAACATTCCTTCCAAGTGCACAACCTTTACATACAACTTCATGTTCTCTCTGCAATTTTGGAACACTTGAAACCACTTGATTTAAAGTAGGCAAGACTCTATAATGAACATGAGCATATATTCTATGCCATAGCTCATATGGATTGATTTCATCATGTACTAAAGCTTGAGCTGGTTGACCAAAGAGTCTATACAATCTTCCTTCACAAATTCCAATAACTCTAGCATCGTCTATACTAGAGCCCATGGGCCATACAAGCACTTTTCCAACAACAAATGTCATTTTATCTCCTTTATCTTCGAAACATGAAATATAGACTAAGTTCTTTTTCAAACTTGGCACATATAGAACATTGTTGAGATGAACATTGTTGCTAGGTTCCATCTCAATGAATGTCTTCCCAATTCCTTTGATTGCATAGTTGTGAATGTCTCTAAGCTCTTCCATTTGTGATAATCTTCTTTCCATCATGCTAGCGAGATTGCCACAATATCTTGTCATATGCCTTGAAGTACCACTTTCCACCAACCACATATCATCGTCATATGCAATAGAACTTGTTAGGGCTAGAAAAAAAACAAAACAAAAAAAACAAAATATAAAATATGTCACATTTGGATTTCTTTAGATGTTCATTAATCTCTATTGTTGAAGCATGTTGTTTTTCTTTCCTCTATCTATCATTCAATCCTTCAGGACATTGGATCATATAGTGACCAAATATGTGACAACAATAACATTGAATTTTTCTGACATATCTTCCTTTCTTTATGGTGCATGTCTTCCTTTTGTATTTCTGTTTTGGAAGCCAAACTTCTTCTTTCCTCCATTTTTCTTCTTGAAGCAAGTTGCAAATACTTGAGAGTCTACTTTCTTTGTATCTCTTGATATAAGTCTTGATACTTCTTGAGCATAAGATGTCCATAGTTCTTCAAAAGTGGGAACTTCCTTCCTAATACTTATACTAGTTGCAAATGCATCCCATGATCTAGGTAGTACGTTAGGTGACGTAGTCACTAGTCCCTTCTTAGAGATGATTTCACCAATTGCTTGAAGTTGGCCTCTTAGTTGAGATATTATTGTGAAATATGAGGCCACAACGTCATCATTTGTCATCCTCACATCATGAAGCTCATTTTTCAAACTCGTGACTTGACCAATGTTGTTGACATTATATAGATTAGTTAGGGCATCATACATCTTCTTTGAAGTTTCAAGCTTTGAGATATAGGGGAATAGATGATCTATAATTGAATCTGCAATAAATCTCATGGAAGTGATGCCATACTCCTTGAACTTAGCTTTTCCTACATCATCCGATGGTTCTTCAATCTTTCCCTTCACTATATCCAAAAGAAATTCTTTGCAAGAATAAGATAAATCTTAGTTTTCCAGAATCTGAAATTTGAATCCCCTTCTAACTTGTTCTCTAACTTCATAGAGGAAACCATGGATGTAGATTAATCAATCAATAATATCTCAACAATAATGATCTCAATGTAGGTTTATTCAAGAGTGATCTCAGTGTCCCTTCCTTCACCAAAGCTCTGATACCGTGTTGATTTTTCAAGTGCAATAGATACAAGCACTTTATTTATGAAAACTAATAATTAATTCTAATGATGTTGATCTTATTTTAATTTTTCTAGTATATCATTAAACAATTACACTTTAGAATTTCAATCCTATAAAAATAGTAGGTCAGTAGAGATCACAATGCACAAAGAGAACACAAGAATTACCCCGGTAAAACCCGCTCGGGAGAAAACACTAACAACCTTTTCAATAGAGAAATTCTTCTTTTCAAAAATAAACACACCTAAACTTCTAGTAAACAACTAGGTCAAATTTTACCTTCAACAAATCTATGGTCAAACCCAGTCAACAACCTCCAAGTCAAGCCTCCAATATGTCTCAACAATTTGACCTCCTTGTTCTTCCCTAGGCTAAAATTTTGCCTCTTGGTAACTGCTCAAAATGCCATAATTTTGGTCCTACAATTGCCCAAAAAATTCAACACTACAACTGCAAATTGTCTAGAAAAAATTATGTGAGTTGGAGAGAGATATCCTCCACACTATGAGCTATATATAGCGAGAAAGATATGAAATTTATCCTCCTTATCCTTCGCTTGTGTTAGCACTCTGTAAATCCCTTAAGGATGAGGAAAGGGATCCCAAAGGTAACCGCAAACCTCTTGTAGGTTAAGGTGGAGTCCCCCTAACCTTGGAGAGGGCTCTCTCACTAGATCAACTATCAACCAAAAAGACTGATAGGATATGGATTTTAGACTGGTTATTGAGTTCGGAAAGTAAATGATATGAGATTTAATGAAAATTGTTGGGAGAGAGGGCCACTGAAGTATAAGATCATAGAACATCAGGGCATACATGTGCCATCTAGATAACAGAGGCAAGGTAGGTGCACATATTTCAAGTCAATTGTCGGTTGTAGTATAGCGAAGAATGAAGGAAACACAAAAATATTCAGTCAAATGTAACAAAGCATATGGTTATGAATTTTGTTACATAACTAATGGCCAAATATTTAGAAGAACCATGACAGAGCAATAAAGAATTCTATCATGTATAAGATCCACAATTATCTTGAGCATATAGGAATGAATTCAAGATAATAGCTTCAAAAATGAATATTAGATTAACACAAAGGAAACACAAACTTGAAAACGCACACCACAAGAATCTCTGAAACTGATAACAAAGTGCTCTGAGCTTTTTTTATTAAAAATGTTTACATACAGGGCCTCTTCCTACTCTCAACAATTCTCCATTCTCCTTTATTACATTGTGTATTTAGCCTTTAAATACCATTTCTGATTAAGATCAGATACATTGTATTGATCCACTAAGTGGATCAAAAGGTGTGTCTTATCATAACAACAAGATTCGGGTTAAACTTATGAACATCAACGAACTCATAAAAATCAGTTTTATCCTCATCTACACATAGTCCTCTCGAAAATCTCAAATTACTTGCCACTGTGCCAAAAATCCTACTCATAATGGCCAAAAATCTTGCTTATGCCTTGGTACATTCCCTTTCTGCCTTATCGGGTCACTTTTTGGCTTATCAAGTTCCTTCCAAACAGTCAAAACCATAAAAACATGGCGAAGTATAAAATCATGACTATGGAAAGGATTTTAAGCCATAAAACTAGTGGGCAGTGACCATCGACTTATGTTGCAAGAGTTTATCCTGCAAGTTTGCCTTATGCCTCCTTTTAAAATTTCTAGGATTCCGACCTCCAGGATCCTTAGCTCCCATTTATAAGTTAACATTTCACGTGACCAGGGGTCTATGACCATAGGCTCAATTTTACAGGGTTAAACCCTTTGGCTGGGAGAGGGGTCGATTCTTTGAAATATCGGTGTGATGTATGGTCCTTTGGAACCATAGAACCACTTACAATAACCATTTTAAGACTTGGTGAAAGGGGGTTGATTCTAAGTCAATTCATCACTTTACATATTAGAGCTTTCAATCGACACCTTTAAGTTTGGAACAACAACAATGCTTGAACCTCTGATCGTCGATGTGTGACGTGGCCTAATCCACATGGAGAGGGGATGAGGGAGGGATCACACCTTTGTTAAACCTTTCTCCGCTTTATAAATCTTTACTAACCTTTGTTAACCTTTCTGCCCAACTTTATGATTTTAACACATAAAAAATATATTTATGTTGTCGCCCTCCTTGTGCCAATAACCCTTGGTTTTTTGTGTTCTTTGTGACTATGGGCCAGCCCCCATATAGGAGCCCCTCTATTGAAGAATTTCAATTGGTGAACTTATTTTGAGCAGCAATATGCATCATCCTGCGATCGTCAATTGCCGATTGCGATATTCTTTGGACCCAATCGACTATCGATTCGTCGATATGACTAATCGTTGGTTGCTAATTAGCGATATTCCCCCACTGTTGTGTTGTGCTTGAACCTCTAATCACTGATATATGATATTGGCGATCGTTGATCGCTGATTTTCTTTGACCTTCACTACTTCTCTTTTCAATCTTCGATATGTGGGATGTGAGATCAACACTTAATCCTTTTCCTTGTTTCCAAGCTTTTGAAGATGGATGTTCTTTTTGCCATAACTTTTGATGCCTAAATCCATTTAGGGAGATCTATATCTCATTGGAAATGTTGATTCAGAATTCTTCATGTTGATTTCACCTGAAAAATCATTTTATAAACACTTGACAAGAAAAAATCCTTCCCAACCTTTAGGCTATGACACCTAGTGATTCATAGGCTAAAGTGACCAAAATGAATAGTAAGAGGCCAACACTATTGATTCCTGTTATGGGACCCTAATAGCTTGGATGCCTAGAAGATTCTTGCTTGAGAGACATTGAATTGTTGCCTTGAGGAGGAGGTCAAATTATATAGCGATATGCTGGGTCGAATGGGTGTCTCTTCTACCTGGGCTGGCTTAACTTGGATGAGGGCTAACTTGAGTAATTTTGGAGCCAAAAATTCAATTTCAAAATTTTTGAAAAGCATATTAAGACATTACTCAAAAATAACTTTTCTTTTTACTCTAACATGAAGAACATGCTTTACATTTGTAAACACCTCCCCCACATTTACCAAAATTCACAAGCTCACAAGGGTAAACATGAGACGAGTTTCACTATGAAATGACTTGACGTCCAAGTTCCAATTAAGGAAGTGGGTCCTATAAACAAAACACTTACTGACATCCTACGGGTACTACAGATCACTCAGGAGTTGAACAACGACCCTAGGTGATCAATCCTTGAGCTAGAAGCCTTTGTCACTGACCTAACACCCCAACTGCATGCACAATAAGGAAAGAGTGTGGCTATGAGACCCCAACCACACGCACAAGCCTTCTTCCATCCGATTATGACCTGAAGACTCCAGTTTAGTGCCAATGGTCCTAATATCTGAGCCACCTTTCCAAGATAGCCTCCATACCACTGCCCATAATTGCCTGTAGCTTTCCATAATGATAAAGGAGACAATAACAATGCTAACCATTCAAACTCAAGAAATAAATTGACCTAGATATGCCTGATCCACATCAGACATATGGTAAACATATAAGCTACAAGTCATGAATGCATATCTAATCATAAACTTCTGGTTTTCATCTAAGAATCACCAATAAAACTCCAAGCCCTCTCTAGCTAGCTACAATAACACTTGTTAGCCCATGCATTCATTAACCATTCAATAACTAATAAAAATATTTCAAGAGCCATAGATAGAGTATGAGATAGTGAGAAAATGAATGAGAGAGATTGGTGGGCTCCAATATTGCAGCAATAATGCTGCAACTCCTGGGACTCCCTTCTTTAATTTTATCAACCGGTAGTTCGTAACAAACTTGGAAGCAACGGTGTTGTATGTACAAGTACTAGCTCTTGCCGCAGCTGTCACTTGGTCAGCTGGCACAAGTCCGCTAGGGGCTTAAGCCAACTTCTATGAGCTCTTAGAAAAAGCTTTTTAACTGATGGATGAAAGCTAACTCAAAGGAGGCTAATCTACTTGCGGAAAGAAACTGAAAGCCAAAAAGTAACGCAAACCCTAGAAAACCCTAATTCTACCAGCTAGTCCTATTGATGCAAAGGAGAGAATGCAAACTATTAAAAGAGATTCCATTACTTCTATGAAGGTAAAATGCATGTGTCTAGACTACCTCTATCTGAAGAAAACATCTTTTTGTATTTTTGAATAAGTTATCAGAATTATCATGCATGTGCTTTTAACTGGCCTTTTACTATGCAGGGGTGGATCAAGGAGGAGAAATGCTTGGGAAAGGTTGGGAAGGTTCATAGAGGATCTAAGGAGTCCCTAACACCCTTCCAGGGAGTCTCACAGAGTTTGGCTATCAAGAAACCTCATTCGTGAGCTTCTACAGGAAGTCTGCAGGGGTTCTACAGGATGTTTCAGGAATTTCTACAGGATGTTTAAGAATTGGATTTTGGAGGATGGGTGAGTGAAGGAAGATGCATGAATGGATAGGGAGGTAGGATAGGGGCCTGAAATGACCCAGGGACTGATGGATGGAGTGGTGAGAGGGTTAGAAGGCTGACTTGGCTTGAAGAAGGCTAAGATAATGGAGGAGCAAGAAGGTAGGGTTACGGGGGCAAAAGAACAGTTGGGAGATGAGGAACCTAACTAGGAGATGGAGCAGCTGGCCTGGACAAAGCTTAGGCGAATGAGAAAGTGGTGGAGATGCCCTACACAGTGTACATTTAACCGAATCAACAAAGTCCTACACACAATCAAAGTCTTAGCTAATCTACTCTAACTGTCAATGAAACAAATGAACAGCAGCTTTATTTATAAAGAGAACCATGTACATCACTTAAGCAAAGAAACATTTCAGAGGTCTGAACGCATAACTAACTTCTACAAATGAAAACATTACACCAAGGATTGCATGGTCAAGCAAACTAGTGTTTTTGTTGGGGCAGCACTATTTCTGCAATTCCAGGCCCTGATCCAATAAGGATGAGGTGAAACTAAGAGTGTTGTTGACCCTTTTTCTTGGAGCTTTATCTGTTATTATCCTACCAATCTATTTTAAACATCTGAAGCAATTCTATTCATAACCATCGACCTATTTAACCAACACAACTAAACCTGCTTAACAGAAACACGTTTCAAATGCATAAAAGGAAAATCACGATGCATAAAGAAAAGGTAACAGTACAAAGAAGGAGGCCCTAGGCTCTCAGGTTGGGCCCAACCCCGAGAGCTATGGCTCCTATAGAAAACTCAGAGCTGATATAAAATCGGACTGCTTCTCATTATCAAAAAATCATCATAAGTCAAGAGTTATGCCAAAAATGGCTACAAAATAAAGCTAGCAGCACTGTAGTGCAAAATATGCAAGAGTTTCCAAAAGTCCCTCATGAAGGCTGAGGCCTTAAGATTTATACACCACGAGGCCCTAGCTGGCCTCCTAAATCTATGGGACTTGGCTGCCCAAACTGTGAGTGAACAGCTCCTTCCAAAATCTATCTGGCTGCCTTCTAGATCCGATTTTGGTGGCCTTTGGAGCTCGGAGTTGGGGGTGAGGATCCCAAGGAAGGCTATTTAATGCCACAGACAACCCCCCTACGAATCCTCAACCCAAGCTTGGCTGTCTTCTAGCCCATGATTGCTCGGTTTTGCTCTAACATGTGTCAAAAAACCTGAAATGAGCACGTGTTAGCCACCTAGGAAGAGTGACTACCCTTATTCGTACAAATGACATAAACATACTGAAAAATAATGCATAAGTTATGAAAAATGAAGGATTGAACAAGGATAATTAGGCCAAATGAGCCCAAAATGTTACCAAATTTGGGGCTCATCATCACCGCCTTGCTAAAATGATTGCTCATCCCTGAGCAACTAGTCCAGCTCCTCGTCTTTCATTGCTTTAATCGCCACCCTCACATCCCAGGCTTCTGAAGTAGTATCCTCCTCACTGTCATGGAATCCGGCCTTCCTTTCCACCTCTTCCCACTACTTATGCTCTTCTTTTTATGTGCTTCCTTCTAACAATCCCAAAAGCAAAGGTGGACTTAGCTTGAGGCCGATCCAGCTGGCCTAGAGGTTCTTCATAGACTTCTTGTAGAGAGGCACCCTTGCCAAGGCCTCCCTCATTCTCGTTGGAGTGTGATATTCCCTGATTTTGAGGCTGTGGGACAATGTGTTCCACCTACGGGTGCAAGCATGAACACAATTGTCCCCTAACAACCGCTCCATATCCTTGAAGTGTGCTATGGCTTGAGCCTGCCGATCCATGTATTCTAATAAAGCCTGAGAGTTGGTTGCTAGGTGTTGGTGGGCTGATATCAATGCTGTGGGGTCCCCTGGCTCTGGTCTAACTAGCAGTGGTTCATGGAGTTCTCGGTTCATGACATTTTTGACCTCTGCCGCTCTCTTTTCTTTGTGGTTTAACCATGAGGTCATTGCCATCAGCTGCATATCCCCTACTGCTGTGTTGGGGTCCCATGAGGTTACATTTGGAAGGGCCAAATTATGAAGGTAGAACTCTGATAGCTTGGCCTTGTCCTCTGTTGAACTGTTGTTACATAATTCTGTGAACTGCTGGGGGTTTTGGATTTGGGAGATACCCCTCTGTGCCAATGCATTAATTTGGAATTGCAGCCACTGGTCCCGTAGGTATAGGCCATAAGATTTGGTCGACTGCCTACATTGCAGAGCGTCCATTGCCCAACTGGCCATGCAGGCCAGTTGCGCCTCCTTTTCTTGCACCTGCTATTTTAGAGCTTGTATCTCTATGCTTGCCTGCAATTCTCTTTCCTGTAGTTGTTGGATTAGTACCTCAAGATCAGCTTGCATTCCTTCTTTTTCTTGGGGTTCTGCTGTGGTGTCCTCTGGTGTTGTGTCCCCTTCTTTCCTCTATCCTAGTAGCTGTAGTTTGAGCTTCTCATTTTCTTCCTATAGAAATACTCGCTGGCAGTTTCCCACATGTTTTGCCATAGCCAATTCTCTTCTTGCCTCCTTGAGTTGTTCCTCCAAAGGGCCTATATCTGCTACTCCTTTAGACTTGGCTATTCTCATCCATGTGTGGGTCCTCACTCTTTCTTCCTCTAGTGCAATGAAAAACGGCACTATGCATTTCTGTGGAATGATTTTTCCGACCTCCAAAAAGTTATAATAAGAGCCCAAGCTGGGCTGGGGGCTAGGTTCCATGATGTGCTCTACCTCTTCTTCCCTTTGTGGTGATTTGGCTGCCTCCCCTTCCATTCTTTCGGTCTCCTTGAGCCTGGCTAATGTTTCCTGTAGAACAGCTTCAACATCCTGTAGAGAGGCTTGTGAACCCAATCTTTCCATTCTCTCCCTCCAGGTAGATGTCTTCAAGCTCCCCCACTCATAAGTGACTGATACTTTGGAGGGGGACTTCTCCTTTGGCGAGGTAGGGGTGTCTTCAATGGTAATTGGGTCTTTGGATGGAGGTTGGGGCCTGCCGGTTTTAATTCTTACACTTCTTCTTGCTTTGAAATACATAGGAGTCTCCCTCTTTCGTTTTTCCTTTGGCTTGGGAGAGGTACTTAGGGCGGCCAGCACAGCTGCTGCCTCCCTAGCAAGAATTTTGGCCGATTTCTCCTTCTACTTCCCTTTTTCAGGACTTCCTGTAGAAAGTCCTGTAGTGGCTGATTTATGGCTTCCTGTAGAAGCCATTTTTAAACTTCCTGTAGAAACAGACGGCACCGTTTTAGCCTGCTTGGCTGAGGGTGGTTTTTCTTTTAACTTGACTGAGGCTGCCTTAGAGGTGCCCTCACTGGCTTGGACTTTCTCAATCCTTTCTACCCTGCTCTGTAGTCTTTTCTCCCTGGGTGTTGGTGTGGTTTTATCACCCCCTGTTTTGGCAGCTTGGCTTTTTCCTTGAGTTCCCTGCAGTTCTTTCTTCGATGTTGTGCCCGGGATTTCCCGTCTTTTATCTTTCTCCTTTGTTTGAATGTGCTCCTTCTCCTCGCCGCTGGAGGAAGTGAGCTCCTCGGCCAAAATTCGGATGTCATCATCCTTAGACAGATTCCGAAAAGTTTCCCAAGAGAGGGGGACAGTGTAAGTGTGGAGTGCATCTTCCACGAGGAGCTTGATAAGCCCATGATGGGCTAGCTGGTTTGGCATCCCCTCTCTCAGTTTGGTGGAACACTCAATCATGGATTGCAGGAGGAAGTAAGGAATGCTCAACTTTTGCTCTGAGGGTAGGTCCATTTGGTGCCTGAGTTCTGTGAGCAACCGGAAATGATAGCCATACACGATGCTAAATCACCCCTCACACGTAATATACTTCATAATCTGGAGGCTAACTTCACTCCAGAGCGGCTGTAGGCTAGCTCTTCGAACTCCATCCTTGTCCTCTGAAAATTGTTCCTCTGGAAAGAAGAACTCCTTCTTAGCTTTCTGACCCAGTTTTCTCTCCTCCTTATCCCAGGGTACCCCCATTGGTAGATCAGTTACTCTGCTAATGAGTTGTGGGGTGAGTCTGAGGGTCAATCCTCTGAAGTTGACAATGGCCAATGTCCTTGACTTCGGCTTCAACGACCTTAGGAATTCTTCTGTGATTTCGTCGTCGTGACCTTGAAGCTTGTCACAAAATGACATCCATTGTGCACGGGAAAACAAGTCCACCACCTCAGGGGTTTCCCGTAATTTCTTGGAGTCCGAAGGCTCTTTTCTAATGAACCCTCCCGGCATGGTAAAAAACTGTTTTTGGTTGTTCTGAGCTTGCCTGCTCGTGTACAGAAGGAGAACTTCGGGGTTTTCTAGACAGAGCGCAGAGCTATGTCTCTGTTATGCACATAGTTATATAAAATCCACAACTTTCTACCAGTGAGCCTTGCCAGTGGCTCAATTGTAATTCAAAACCCCGGGAAAATCCCGCATACATATTACGACGACAATTCTCATGCAGCGATAAGAAAACGGCTTGTAAATTCATGAACAGACTTTTATTCACATTTTTCTACCCCTTCAACACGTCGACTTCACCACCTTTTGAATCAATTGCATGGGAGAATTATGTTCAGGCTTACCTTATTCCAGAATTGCCACCTTCGACGTGAACAGTCCAAATCCCTTCGTAATGCTGGGCTTCCTATAGCGCAGCTTCCTGTAGGAGTCGTGCACGGATTCTGGGGAACGCTTCAGTGGTTCTGGACTCTCTGTGCAGCAACAGGACATTAGAACAGGCCGAGAACTCGGGCTAACAGCCTTCAGAGAATTGAGGACGCGTACTCGGCTGCAAAATGGTTGTGAATAAATGACTGCAGTGCATCATAAGTGATTTAGCCGGCCGATTTGAATTGCTGCGGAATTCATGGCGCAAGGGTGAGCTGTCCCCGTCGACCCGTTGGCCGACGTCACTGCTATCATTCCGCTGCATGTATTCCTGACCGCCGAATCCTTCCCTTTGTATCTACCGCCGCCATTCATGTTATATTGTCGCTTCTCTCCGACTGGACGCTTCCCACGTGTCCATTTCCTGTCTTGTCGACATAACCAAAGCCTTTCAGATCCGACGAGGCCGTCGGACTGGTTGTGGTGGCCAGTTGAATGGCTACCCGACTTGTTCAATCCGTTCATTTCCATAGTTACGCACATTTTAGAGTATAGCTCATGTAATTTGACGAAATAAGGTTAGGCACTTACCTGTGCGGCTGTGGACGTGATTTTTCTCAGGCTTCAGGACGAGGAATGATGGATCCACTTGCTGCTGCTTCGTGCACGAGCGTTGGAGCTCCTCTTCGTTGGCTGCTGCTGGCTGTGAGATCTTGAGACCCGATTTCCTGGTGGTGAATGTTGCATGCACCAGCTTCATGAGCTGCTGGTGTCTCCATGGGATGTGCTCTAGCTGGATCAGCTGCTACAGGATTCCTGTAGGACATCCTGTAGCCGTTTCTCCTCCTGGGGTGCATGCCGAAATGATTGAGTCGCGTTCACAGGTGCAGGGTCCTGAGATTGCCTTGACAGGTAAAGCGTTGAGCCTCTGCATGCTTTATTTCCCACTTAAAAAATATTTTTTCTGAGAAACCAAAGTTCTGGTATGACTGTGCAGGTATTTCGATCATATGGCAGCAATGGTGGTGAAAGGAGGTGACACAAGTGGAGGATGGAAAAAAAGAGTGGTTGCATGCCTCCTCAACGGACTTCGAGCTTCAAATTCTTCTTCATAATCGGTCCTGGCCCGCTCAAAGGCTCTACAGGATGTTTCCTGTAGAAACACAGAACTTCCTGTAGAAAGTCCTGTAGCTTCCTGTAGAAGGCTAAACCATGACCAGATTGTGTCCAAACCTTGGAAGAAATGAGTGTTCATGGAGGGAGTGCATGTGAGGTTGCCTGGTAGCTTGGTAGGGACCCTTGTCCTTGAGTTGAGAGACCTCCTTTTTACATTGAATCCCTGCAACCTGCAACAATTTCCAAAGATTAAGCCTGTTTTTTTCTGTTTCTGCCTCTTTCTCTTTGCTTTTTTCTTTTTCTCTTTCTTTTTTCTTTTTGTTTTTTTTTTTTTAAGAGACAGCAGGGGCGCCTCAATGAGGTTTTCACCCCTACTATCTGCCTTGGGCGCCTCAGAGAGGTTTTCACCCAAGGATCTTTTTATTCCACTTCTTTTCAGAGAGACAGCAGGGGCGCCTCAATGAGGTTTTCACCCCTACCATCTGCCTTGGGTGCCTCAGAAAGGTTTTCACCCAAGGATCTTTTTTTATTTGCATTTTATTTTTTTTATTTTTTATGATGCTCAGGGTATGCCCAAAACAGAGGCAGAACCCTTCTCTATGACCAGCACTGATTTTTCCACAGTTTTGATGAACTCTTGCCTCGAGAGAGGTTTCCTGTAGATCTTTAGTCGATGCCCATTGACGAGCATGGGGATGGCTTCTTCATCAATGGTCCGAATAAGGACAGAACCATTGTCATTACACTTCTCCACTGCATATGGTCCTAGCCATCTTGTCCTCAGCTTCCCCTTGAAATCCTTATGTCTGGAATCATACAGCAGCGCCCAATCTCCCGGCTGGAATTGTTTGTCATTGAGGTGCCGGTCATGCCATATCTTCCTCTAAAGTTGAACCACTTCTGAGTGAAGGAGGGCCTGCATTCGGTGTTCATCTAACCCATTCAGCTGCAATAACCTTTCTTGTTGAGCATGGCTGAGATCTAGGTCCAGCTGAGCTGCCATCCTCAATGTGTTGTACTCGAACTCGATTGACAGCAAAGCTTTCTTCCCATAGACCAGCTCATAAGGTGTGAAGCCGGTTGTGGTCTTCCAGGTGGTGTTGTAAGCCCAAGTGGCCTCAACCAGGCGATCTGCCCAATCCTTTCTGCTACTGCTCACCACCTTAGTCAAAATCCCTTCTAATGCTCTATTGGTGACTTCCACCTGTCCATTTGCTTAAGGATGATAGGGGTTGGAAGTCCTATGCTTGATCTTGTGATGAGCGAGCAAGTCTTCAATTAAGTTGGAGGTGAACTGGCTTCCTTGATCGGTGACTAACTCTCTTGGGTAGCCAAATTTGTAGAAGATGTTTTCTCTTAAAAACTCAGCCACCTTCTCTTCTGTCGCTGCTTTGATTGCCTTGGTTTCTGCCCACTTTGTCAAATAGTTTGTGCACACAATGATGTAAGACCTTTGCCTTGAAGGAGGGTTGATAGGACCCACAAAATCCATACCCCACTTCTCAAATGGCTCAAGAGTCACTTGAGGTTGGAGAGGCATTTCGTCCCTTGGAGTTGGTTTCCCCATCCTTTGGCATCGGTCACATTGGCTGATATATCTTCTGACATCTTGATGAAGCGTGGGCCAATAGTAGCCTGCCTGTAAAATTTTGAAGGCAGTCCTCTTGGCTGCAAAATGTCCTCCACAAGGCCCATCGTGACAGGTTAGGAGGATGTCAAAGACTTCCTCCTCCCTTACACAACGCCTTAAGATCTGATCGGGGCCAAGTTTGAACAGGTTGCCCCCGATCCAAGTGAATGAGGCACTTTTCCTCACGATTCTGCTCTTCTCCTTTGAGGATAGATGCAGAGGGAACTGTGCTGAGACCAGGTAGTTTGCTATGTCAGCAAACTAGGGAGAGAGTACTGAGATAGCGAACAGATGTTCATCTGGCATCTGGTCATCCACTGTTCCTTCTTCACCTGCAGGTAAATCCAATCTAGACAAGAAGTCAGCAACAACATTTTCTTTACCTGGTTTGTCAACGATAGTCAAATCAAACTGCTGCAACAAAAGTAACCATCTAATAATACGAGCATTCACATCAGGTTTATTCATTAAATATCTAATTGCAGCATGATCAGTATGTACAAATGTTTGATAGCCAGTGATGTAGTGTCAGAACTTGTTCAGGGCATGGACCACGGCCAAGAACTCTTTCTCAGTTACAGTATAATTCATTTCTGCCTTGGATAAGTTTTTGCTGACAAAGTATATGGCATATGGAAGTTTTTGTTCAACTTGTCCAAAGGTTGCCCCTATGGCTTTGTTCGAGGCATCAGTGTGGATGTGGAAAGGTAGGGCCCAGTTTGGACCTCTCAAGATCGGGGCGGACACCAACTTATCCTTTAATTCATTCAGAGCCCTCTGACAGTCGTCAGTCCATTTAAACTCAACATCTTTTGCTAAGAGGCCAAACAATGGCGAGGCTAGCTTACTGAAGTCTTTAATGAATCTTCTGTAATATCCTGCTAAGCCTAAGAAACTCCGAACATCTCTTACCTTCTGAGGAGGTGGAACCTTTTTGATGAGAGCAATTTTGTTAGGATCCACCTGTAATCCTTGGCGAGAAATGGTATGTCCTAGCACGGTCCCTTCAGTCATCAGGAATTCACATTTTTCAGGACTGAGGGATAGGTTCATCTCAATGCACTTGGTTAGAACTTTTCCCAGATTGGACAATGCTTCCTGGAAGTTGGACCCATAAGGAGTGAAGTCATCCATATAGATTTCCACCGAATCATGGACCAGCTCAGAAAAGATGCTCAATACTGCTCTCTGGAAAGTGGCAGGAGCGTTGCATAGCCCAAAGGGAAGGACTCGGTAAGCAAAGGTACCCCAAGGACAAGTGAAGGTGGTCTTATCTTGGTCTTCCGGGCTGATTTGGATCTGATTATACCCGCTAAACCCATCTAGGAAAGAGAAAAACTTCTTTCCTGCCAGTCCATCCAACACTTGATCTATGAAAGGCAGAGGGAAGTGGTCTTTCTTGGTGGCTTTGTTCAGTTCTCTGTAGTCCACACAGATTCTCCACTTCCCATTTTTCTTGGGAACCAACACCAGAGGGGAAACCCATTCGCTGTCCGAGATGGGGTAGATGAATCCTGCATCCAACAATTTTTGCAATTCTTCTTTGACAATGTCCTTAAGGGCTGGATTCATTCTCCTCTGAGGTTGCCTGACCGGTTTACAATCTTCTTTAATGTAGATGTGATGGGTACAGACCGAAGGATGGACTCCTTTCATCTCCTTATAGCTCCAAGCAAAAGCATCTAGATGACTGGCCAGCAAGCTACACAGCTCCTTTTCCTGGGAAGGAGATAGGGAGGAGCTGATCTTTAAAGTTCTCTCAGGGCCAAACTCCACATTCTTAACTCTGGGAGAGGTTGGATCAGTCACACAAAGGTCCACTAAGGTACTGGCTTGAGTATCCTCCACCAATTCCTCTAAGGACAATGCACTGGGAGGCAGATTCTGAATCAAGGTCTCAATCAAATCATCCTCGGTTTGAGGACCTCCCCTGGTGGTTTCTAAGGTGCACAAGGGTGCAGAGTACACCTCATCCTCTTCTCCTTCTTCCAACCAAAGTGGTAAGTCATGCTCTAGCAGAGGTTGGGCAGGAGGGTATAGGACTAGCTGCTTGGACATAGGACCATTTTTTATGGTCATGTTTCCTGCTCGGCAGCTTATGTAAGCATCCACAGTGGCTAACCAAGGCCTTCCCAAAATAAGGGGGTATCCAGTAAGCTTTGCCTTTGGTTGAAGGACCAAGAAGTCCGCAGGATACTCCCAAGAGTCAACAGAGACCAAGACATCCTCCACAATCCCTTCGAGAGTCACGGTGCAGCAGTCTGCCAACTGCAGGACTGTCGAGGTCTTCCTTAAGGAACCCTGAAGGTTGAGTTTGAGCATGGTATCCCTGGTCATCACATTAATGGCAACCCCTAAATCAATCAAGGTGTGGGGTATGATGGTGCCATTGATGTGGACATCAACTACAGGACTCCCAGAATCCAAATACTTTGGACAGATTACTTGCCCCAACATAAGATCAGACAGTTGTCCTATGACATGAATAGTTGAGGCATCCCTTTTTCGCTTGCCTGGGTGCTTGAAACACTTTTCCTTAACCAATTTGTTGTATATCGGTACATCTTTGATGCCCTGGAGAAGTGGTATTCTCACACACAATTGTTTGAGTTCTCCCAGAAGCTCATTCTCTTCTAGATCGGGTTGTGTGGTTACTGTTAGTCTCTCAGGAAAGGGTGGAATGGCTTTGGGTTCACTTTCCTGTTTATCTTCCTCGTCCTCTGGGGGAGGAGGTTGGCAATCTGGAAGAGTCTTCCTGGATCGCAGGTTGATCTCTTGGATCTCCACAGCATAGGTAGGGCATGTTGTTTCCCCGGTATATACCTGCTGGGCCTGTCGTTGTTGGGGTTCGGGTTCGGTTGAGCAGGCATTTGGGGTTGTCTTGGAGGAGCAGGAGGTAATGGTTGTGGTTGAGTTGGTGGTGGAGGCAAAATGGCTAGAGGAGTGTTGTACTGGGGCCTCCACCCCGGTTGAGGTGCATTCCATTGAGGCTGTGGCTGGACATGTGAGTGAAACGAATGAGTAGTGGGTTGAGTATGGTATTGAGGTGGGTAAGACCATGGAGGAGGTGCAGACCAGGAAGGATAAGTAGGGGGACCCCAAGAAGGCATAGGAGCAGATTGGTTGGGGCTATAATAAGCTTGGGATGTCCCTTGCATCCCCTGCTGGTAAGGTCTAGGTCCATGCGGCCTCCTTTGGTTGAGGAAGTAGAGAGGTTCAGTGGGTGCCTCAGTCCCTTGGTATATGGCTTTAAATCCAGTTAAGGTTGGGCATTGGTTTGTGGGGTGGTCCTCCTCACAAACGAAACATACCTCTACTGAGTGTAATGGACACTCGTTCTTAGGGTGCTTCCTCGTACACCTAGGACAGAAGATGGCCAAAGTCCTCTCAGCTTCCTCTTTCTTTTGCTGGATTCGGAATGTATCAAGTTGCATGGCAATGGTCTGTCTCACCTCACTTTTGAGGTCCTCCAGCTGATTAGCAAACTCATGCTTGGAGAAAGTAGTACTAGCTGAAAGGGGGTTTCCCCTACCTCTTTTCCGGGCTGCCCTAGAGTGGTTTCTAAACACAGTCTTTATATCCTCATAAGGTAGTTGGTAAATATCTCCTCCAGCTAGCATGTGAAGGGTATCTAAAAGATCTTCAGGGACTCCTCAGAGCAGGACCAGCTTTAGAGATTCGGGGTCAAGTGTGCACCTGGCCCGTTTATAGCTAAGCTGGAACCTTTCCTCGTAATCTTCTAAAGACTCATCGTTTCCCATGGTCATACGAAAGATTTCTCCCTTGGCTTCCTTAGACCTACAGTAATCCCGGTATTTGGTATTGAAAGCTTGCTGCATCTGAGCCCAAGTGGTGATACTGTTTCCAGGTAACCCCATGAACCAGCATAATGCTGCATCTTTGAGGGTAGAGGGAAAGAGTTACAATTTTTGTTCATCTTCTGTATAGTCATAGGTTCGACAAAGGACAACAAACTCAAACAGGAAGGTATCAGGGTCTTCAGTAGTCAATCCATGGAAGTGAGGTAAAACGGAGGGGCTTATGTTTTTCATTTTCATGTCTCCATTGGTCTCTCAGATGGGAAAGGCACCTTCTATTCTCTCATCTTCTCTTCTACCGTTTCAGTTTTTAGCCATGGCTTCAGATGGAGTGTTCTCTAACTCTTCTTCTATTATAGGATCTTCGTATATCTCAGGAGGCTCACCTATAGGTTCTTCTGGATCACTGTCACCAAAGAAGAGAGAAGGGTGACTCAGTGAAGTGGTGGGGGTGTTGGGTAAGAACTTGCCGGTTTTATCTCTGTTCCTACGATGCATGAAATGGAAAGACTTTTGATTGCTTTTGTTTTTTTTCTTCTGGTACCTGCAAAACTAAAATAGATTGAACTGCAACTAATCTATCTTGCTGAAATGGAAATGCGGAATTGAAATGAAAGCATGAAAGGACTAATCTATTTTGCTCAAATGAAATTGCAGGAATGAAATGCTAGTCTACGCTTGCAGAATTGAAATTGCGGAATTGAAATGCTAATCTACGCTTGCAGAATTGAAATTGCAGAACTGAAATGCTAATCTATGAAAGCAAGAAATATCTACTCTACTTTTGCGGAAATGAAATTGCAGAATGGAAATGAAATAAACTATTTAGCAGAAGGCGAGAGTAGGAAAATAGAAGAAAAGCAACAATCACCAATACTCTGATGCTTCCCCGGCAACGGCGCCAAAAAGATGGTGGGCTCCAGTATTGCAGCAATAATGCTGCAACTCCTGGGACTCCCTTCTTTACTTTTATCAACCCGGTAGTTCGTAACAAACTTGGAAGCGACGGTGTTGTATGCACAAGTACTAGCTCTTGCCGCAGCTGTCACTTGGTCAGCTGGCACAAGTCCGCTAGGGGCTTAAGCCAACTTCTATGAGCTCTTAGAAGAAGCTTTTTAATTGATGGACGAAAGCTAACTCAAAGGAGGCTAATCTACTTGCGGAAAGAAACTGAAAGCCAAAAAAGTAACGCAAACCCTAGCAAACCCTAATTCTACCAGCTAGTCCTACTGATGCAAAGGAGAGAATGCAAACTATTAAAAGAGATGCCATTACTTCTATGAAGGTAAAATGCATGTGTCTAGACTACCTCTATCTGAAGAAAACATCTTTTTGTATTTTTGAATAAGTTATCAGAATTATCATGCATGTGCTTTTAACTGGCTTTTTACTGTGCAAGGGTGGATCAAGGAGGAGAAATGCTTGGGAAAGGTTGGGAAGGTTCAGAGAGGGTCTAAGGAGTCCCTAACACCCTTCCAGGGAGTCTCACAGAGTTTGGCTATCAAGAAACCTCATTCGTGAGCTTCTACAGGAAGTTTGCAGGGGTTCTACAGGGTGTTTCAGGAATTTCTACAGGATGTTCAGAAATTTCTACAGGATGTTTAAGAATTGGATTTTGGAGGATGGGTGAGTGAAGGAAGATGCATGAATGGATAGGGAGGTAGGATAGGGGCCTGAAATGACCCAGGGACTGATGGATGGAGTGGTGAGAGGGTGTAGAAGGCTGACTTGGCTTGAAGAAGGCTAAGACAATGGAGGAGCAAGAAGGTAGGGTTACGTGGGCAAAAGAACAGTTGGGAGACGAGGAACCTAACTAGGAGATGGAGCAGCTGGCCTAGACGAAGCTTAGGCGAATGAGAAAGTGGTGGAGATGCCCTGAACAGTGTACATTTAACCGAATCAACAAAGTCCTGCACACAATCAAAGTCTTAGCTAATCTACTCTAACTGTCAATGAAACAAATGAACAACAGCTTTATTTATAAAGAGAACCATGTACATCACTTAAGCAAAGAAACATTTCAGAGGTCTGAACGCATAACTAACTTCTACAAATGAAAACATTACACCAAGGATTGCATGGTCAAGCAAACTAGTGTTTTTGTTGGGGCAACACTGTTTCTGCAATTCCAGCCCCTGATCCAATAAGGATGAGGTGAAACTGAGAGTGTTGTTGACCCTTTTTCTTGGAGCTTTATCTGTTATTATCCTACCAATCTATTTTAAACATCTGAAGCAATTCTATTCATAACCAGTGACCTATTTAACCAACACAACTAAACCTGCTTAACAGAAACACGTTTCAAATGCATAAAAGGAAAATCACGATGCATAAAGAAAAGGTAACAGTACAAAGAAGGAGGCCCTAGGCTCTCAGGTTGGGCCCAACCCTGAGAGCTATGACTCCTATAGAAAACTCAGAGCTGATATAAAATCAGACTGCTTCTCATTATCAAAAAATCATCATAAGTCAAGAGTTATGCCAAAAATGGCTACAAAATAAAGCTAGCAGCACTGTAGTGCAAAATATGCAAGAGTTTCCAAAAGTCCCTCACGAAGGCTGAGGCCTTAACATTTATACACCATGAGGGCCTAGCTGGCCTCCTAAATCTATGGGACTTGGCTGCCCAAACTGTGAGTGAACAGCTCCTTCCAAAATCTGTCTGGCTGCCTTCTAGATCCGGTTTTGGTGGCCTTTGGAGCTCGGAGTTGGGGGTGAGAATCCCGAGGAAGGCTATTTAATGCCATAGACAAGCCCCCTACGAATCCTCAACCCAAGCTTGGCTGTATTCTAGCCCATGATTGCTCGGTTTTGCTCCAACATGTGTCAAAAAACCTTAAATGAGCACGTGTTAGCCACCTAGGAAGAGTGACTACCCTTATTCGTACAAATGACATAAACATACTGAAAAATAATGCATAAGTTATGAAAAATGAAGGATTGAACAAGGATAATTAGGCCAAATGAGCCCAAATGAGCCCAAAATTTTACCAAATTTGGGGCTCATCAGAGATAAAAACTAAACTAACAAAAGCTGTGAAGGATCCTCGAAGCCTTTTTATCATTGAAGCCTCTATTTTCTTCATTTTCCTTCATTTTTTCTCTAATTTCCTGATGCATGAGCATATAACCTAGGGTTGAATTTTGTCAAGGAATTTGGTTCCCTAAGTTAGGACTTAATTATTTATTGTATTTTCCTATAGTTTTTGGAGAGAATGAGAATTATTGTAAATAGGAGAGAGTTCGAGCATACTTGGGAAGAGTAGAGAGTTTTGAGGGTTAGTTAGATCTCATCTAGAGATAAGGGATTAGGTGAGAGTTTTATAGATCATGGGAGGATCTAGAGAGAAATTGTAGGAGTTTGTTTAGGATCTAGAACCAACTTTGGTTCAGATCCATTTGTATAAATCAGTGAGACATGTGAAGGGGTGTGTGGGAATGAAAGTGAGGAATGAGAGGTCAATGATTAGGCCAAGAATTCTCTTGTAAATATTTTATTTATCAATAAAATATTCATCAATTGTGCAGTATATTTCTGTGTATATTTTAGATTGTTTTGTGTGTGTTTTATTATGGCAGGACCCCTAGCCCGCGCAATCATTTTGGTATCAGAGCCAGATGTGTGAATGAATTTGAATTTGGAGATCGCGAGTTCTCCGACTAAGGGTTGAGATTGTTTTGTTGAAGTAAATTTGTGTCTGGAGGACCTATGTCTCTACTCGAAAGTTCGTAAAAAGTTTTTCATGCGTATATATGCGTAGGACCTATGGACCTGCGCGTATATGAGCTGTGTGGACCTATAGAGTACCATAAATGGCCCTTCTCAGTAGTTTCAAGCTAAAACTTTTCATGCTACCTTGTACATAAGTTGTTCTCCCTGTGCTCCAAAGTCAAGGCCGAGAGTTGCATACAAAATTATATAGCAAATTAATCTGAGAGAATCCCAACATTGAATCCCCTGATGAAGCTTGTAAGTAAAAATTAACATATTCTTCAAACTACTTTTTTTTAGGTTGCGTAGTTCTGAATTGAAACGTTGGAACATCATGTCTTGTTAAACATTGGAATGTTGTGAGCACTGTGGATCATACCTTTGAGATCTGTGGTGTATTATGGAATTTGATTATGGACAGTGGAAATTTTATCTATAGTGTTGGACCAGTATCACTTGTGTGGTTAGATGCCAATTCAAACTTGGGAAATCGTGACAGAAATATTCTGTGGGTTTAAACTATACAGTTTATTTCTGCTCTTCTTGATATCCAAATAAATTTGAGTAGAGCTACATGAATCTAAAATTACGTGCTTAATGGGAATTGAGTGGAAAATGGAGGAGCTTGAATGCGTGAGAGAAAGTCATTCTTTAAGGTGATTCAAGTGGAAAATGGAGGAGCTTGAATGCGTGAGAGAAAGTCATTCTTTAAGGTGATTCAAGTGGAAAATGGAGGAGCTTGAATGCGTGAGAGAAAGTCATTCTTTAAGGTGATTCAAGGCTATGGAAATTAATTTGTTGGAGAAGAATCGATCCAATTAAGGATGCAGCTTGATTGATAGACATAACTCTATTTGAAAGGTATGTGGTTTCTCATTGGTTTATGTAAACCCAATTCTGAAGTATTGAGTTGAAAGGTGCAAAGCGCATATACATTTGCAGGCATACAAAAAGTCTCTATTATTTAAATCAATTAGAAGAAACTACATGGGTGGACAGATTGAATTGGGATGGAGTTGAATGTTTAAAAATAAGTCAACAAATAATGGCGCTAGCCTATCCAATTTTAACAATAAGTGGTTAAGGAATGAGGAAATCATCTAGTAAATAAATTTATATATAAGCCTGTATAAGTCTTATTTTGTTGGGAAAAGATCTAATTGGTAATTAGAAATGCCGAGGAATTATTTTGCATATGCATGGAGAGAAATCATATGGTTAGAATAAATGTTGAATGATAAATGGTGAGTTGTTGCACACAGTTTTGAGTGGTTGATATATGGTTTCATAAAACCATGTGTTAATAATAGCTTAACTTTGCTTTGTCCTTAGTTTATAAAGTATGGAATATTGCAAGTTTTTTTTGTTCATAGATAGTTTGGAAAACCATTGAATGGTGTTGAAAACCATGTGTGGGTTTGAGAATGCATAGCTTCATTTATTCACGGATTGTAATGATGGTAATGTATGAAATGGTATATGCACATGGTTTATAGAAAAATCATGAATGGTATATATATACCATCAACAAATTTTCAAGGTACCTTAATTTGCATATGGGTTGAAATCTCTCTTTAATTAAATGAAGAGTGTATGTGATGGTGAACATGATGAAGAAGATGAAGATGACAATAGATAGTCATTTGCAAGATTTAGGGAAAAGCTACAGAGATGCCATAACAATTGACATAAATGATGAAGAGTTTGAAAAAGAGATTGTTGAGTTGAAGGCACAACTTAATGTTCTGATGGAGCTGCTACAAAATCAAAAACATGGATGGGTAATGAAGGACAACTAGATGGCCTATCAAGCAATTAATTGAAAGAAGATAGAAGCACAAGTTGAAAGTTTTGTTAAGGGAAGCAAAAAAACTCCAAATAACTGAGATGAATGTATACATTTATGAACCAGAGCAAGGAACAATGCTTGGCGAGGATGACGAGGAAGCAATTTGTATTTGTGAACCTGAACAAGGGTTGATATTTGGCGAATAAATTGACTTGGAAGATCAACATAAAGACTTGAGGACAAAATCATCTGTCAAGGCTATACAGCCTCATGTTTTTAAATCTAACAATTGGTGTGTGGATGCAGGATGTGTTACAGGTGATGGACATGACACTAATTTTGTTTCATGCAAGGATGAAGACTTGTCTGTTGAAATGATTTCTAAAAGTGACCATAAAATTCTAATGAAATGTGAAGAAGAATTACAATTTCTAGAGAAGATGTTGATGAAACCTGAATGTAATCAAGTTACAAATAAGGAAGAGAAATATTCAACAAGTGAAAATGTAAAACCTGAGATAAAATGTAATTTGCAATTTAATGTTAAAGATGATGAATTGTTTTTCCAAACTAGTAATAGTAAAATTCAATCAGAATCTAAATTAGATGATGAGATTTAAGAATTAAGAAAACTGATGGAAAAAGTGCATAAACCAAGATATTGCAAGATAAGGCAGAAAGACAACAACGTGATGCATTTGACTGCTCCAACATACATCAAGAAAGAAGGAGGATAACTACAACATAAAGTTTGGAAGCCTGGAAGACGAAAAAAGACAACAACATAATGGCAACAATATGATAGAGCAGTTGACAAACTAAAGTTTGGGTTCCAGGAGGAGTTTAATCAGTTGATGAAGACACATGGTCGGGAGACCATAAATTTCTTTGACCTGGGAAGTCTAATGCAGGAGCATCTAACCTAGGGTTGAATTTTTACTAAGGGAGTTGGTTCCCTAAGTTAGGATTTAATTATTTATTGTATTTTCCTATGGTTTTTGGAGAGAATGAGAATTATTTTAAATAGGAGAGAGTTTGAGAATATTTGGGAAGAGTAGAGAGATTTGAGGGTTAGTTATATCTCATCTAAAGATAAGGGATTAGGTGAGAGCTTTATGGATCATGGGAGGATCTAGAGAGAAATTGTAGGAGTTTGTTTAGGATCTAGAACCAACATTGGGTTCAGATCCATTTGTATAAATCAATGAGACATGTGAAGGGTTGTGTGGGAATGAAATTGAGGAATGAGAGGCCAATGATTAGGCCAAGAATTCTCTTGTAAATATTTTATTTATTAATAAATTATCTGTAAATTTTGAATTATATTTATGTGTATGTATTGGAGTGTTTTGTGTGTGTTTTACTATGGCAACCCCCCTAGCATGTGCCATAATTTCCCTTGCATGCAAATTTGTGTCTCTTCACCTTCCTTTTCTCCTATTTTCTTTTATTTTCATAATTAAATGTCATTTATTGTCTCTTTTCCTTTGCCAATTTCCATAGCCATTATTAATCACAATTAATTCACACTGTAATGTTTTGCCCAACATTCAACTTGGAATACGTGTCCCATGACCTTGGTCTTGTTTTGTTTACATGGAAAATCAACCAGGGGCTATTACAAACCCCTCCCCCTTCGGGGAACACCATCCTTGGTGTTCAATGACACTTGTGACCAATAAACCATTGAAAACAAAAAATATTGCCTATGGAGCTTTATAGCATAGCTCGATGCAGTGTTTATAATGACATCTTGTTGAAAAATGAAACAAACATTCCACTTATTGGAGATTTATAACCTAGCTCAATCGAGTGTTTACAACCATATACATATGAATATACCAAAAACTCATTTGCTTAAACCAACAAATAATGAAGGATACAAAGCTTGCATTGATCAGTCATCTCCCATGTAGATTCATCGAGCCCAAAGTGCTTCCACCGCACTTTAATTTGCCTGATTACTCTATTCCGGAGCATGAGTTGTTTACGCTATAAAATGCATTATGGTTTTGGACGAAATTCTCCCTTTGGTTCCACATGTAATATAGACAAATCAATCACGTGATCAACACCCTGCTATTTCCAGGAAAACTAGTGTCCATTCAGAGCTGCTAGTCCCACTAAGACGGGTAGCCATCTTAGAAACAAAAATTCAAATTAACTTGTGTTTTCCTTTATGAGAGATAGATAAGAGAGAAGTAGAGAGTACCAACCTCAGTCTTTCGCTTGGCTCCTTACTTGTTTCCTCTCTCCTTTGATAGAACTTCGCCACTCGCTTCTCACTTGTCCTGCTTCAAAGAACACCTGTAGAGTCAAAGCAGCAAAATACCATCAAAGCATAGAGATCTATAACCATAAACAATGTAGAATCAGATGTACATTAACCATACAAATGCATACACAAATACAAGATTCAGAAATATACAAGTATATGGAGGAAAACTCAAATAGCTTTATTGATAGAAGTAGTAGAAGAGAGGATTACAACCCAGCTGTCTGATCCAGCATCATCCTCCCAGCATGAAAGCCCTCTTCACCTCATGAAAAGCTAGATCACCCAACAATACAATGTCTCAAAGAGAAACCAACAGCACTTCCTTACAAATTACAAAATTCCAGCCTCTGGATCTCTAGGATGAGGGATCCATATATAGATATCTGCAGGGGAGTGAGTCAGCTTCTGGGATTTTGATTAGTGTCATTTCACTCATAGTACTTGGTTCCACATGGATATTTCATGATCTCTTACTCATCCCTGGGCGAATTAAGAGAGGCAAGTGTCATATGAGCAATTTCTAGAAGATTATTTGAGTTTCCACCTAGCAAACTGCCTCTGCCATTTGTTTGCTCTCGCTCATCGCACCCTACAGAAGGGCTTTTCAGTATGCATCGCACCCTTTCTGTGTAGCAGGTGAGATGCATCGCACCCTTAGCATGGAGCAGTCTGTATGGTCCAGTTTTGACCAGTTCTAAGCAGTTTTTCAGGGAGAATTTCTGGGAAATGATGTAGTCAGTTGACCTTGATCCTTTAGGGTATGAAACAACACTTTTAGGGGTTTGAGAGCCCTTGGTTTATTGACATATGTGATTGGGGTTGCAGTGCCCAAATATGTCTATAATAGTTGCCCCTTAAAGCATGAGGTCGTAAATCTTCTAATGTCGGGTGAAATGCTTTATCATGAGGATCCGAGGTTTTTCGAACTGGAAGGTGACCTGTAATAAGATACAATACAATACATTATATTCATAATATTTTCATGATCTAGCTGAGGTGGGCATTCCCATGCATAGCTTTATAAATTCATTTTCATGTACATAGGACAGACAATCGTCTGTGTGGCAGACTGATGATTCTAATAGAGCCTTCATCCCTTAGCTTGGATGATTATCTGTGTAGCTATGGAGTACATTTGATGTTTTTATTTTCCTGAATATATCGCAGCCTGGATGGATGAAACTAGATCCGAGGTCTTCAAACTCGTTCAATCTTCGCCCGATGTACAAGTCGATCCATGTGAAAAGATGTTCTGGTGTCGAACATGGAAAGACATCGCCTAATTACCAGCCAATGATGTAAGCTGTTAACAGGCGCGAGAGGAATCATCGATAATGATAATGATCCTCAAGGTATTGCAGTACAATTCACGTGGTGTGAATACATGATTCGATGTCGAACACCACGAAAAATCTTTTGGTCGAAGGCCATTGATGTAAACCCGTCGCCGGAAGTGAGAAACTTGCCACTGAGGCATGCAAGCTTCAAAGTACTAAAAGGGTTATTCCTAAGTCAACTTCTTGGATAATGAGCTGATGTCGACAAGAAGTGACCCGTCGTAGGAGGGCCTTAATGAATCCCACATCTACGACACGGAATGGAGCAAATGATTTTGTGGAGGTGAAAATGATCTGATGATACAAGGTTCAGGGTGGCGGTCATGAAAGAATGGAGTGTGAAGGTATTGCAGTGGATGAGGCGTTAGCTGGGTTGGTGAATTCTTTAAGCGACTTCTCTTGAACATATCGGCGACACTGGAATGGATTGGTAGCGTTAACCCCAAAATGGATGGTATGGAGGACCAATGGTGATATGATTGGTGAACAGAATAACCCAACCCGACCCAATCATGGTGATGGAGTGAAAGTGTCATGTTCAAGGGCGACCTGCTACCAATGAAGTTCTTCAAGTTTTCTTCCCTTTTTCCCCAGTCATTGCTGACCATTACCTCTTTATTTTTGTCAAGCTTGAGGAGGATAACATATGCTTGTTCTATAATTTGCCCTTCGGGCAAACCTGTCGCTATGTTTTGCGAGCTTAGCGACAGTGAAACTCGCTCTTGTCCGTATGGACAAGTTTGTCGCTATTTTTTTTAACGAGTTTAACGACAAAGATAACTCAGTCCTTTTCAATTTTAGAGAGTCTAAAAAGAGACGGAAAGGAAACTCTAGTAGTTCTTTTTCGTAGTATAATCCCTTTAAGTCCGAAAAATTATAAAATAATACGAAAGGGATGAATTTTCCGATCACTTTAACGAGCCGAAAAAGACAAGCGCTCAAACCTTTTGTGTAATGATCCCTCAGGTCCAAAAAGATTAAAATATAGAGGAGGGATGGCACTTCCAATCACTTTAACGAGCTGGAGAGGCCAATTGCTCGGAAATCTTTTTATATTTTACGAGTCTAAAAAGAGCTTAAAAGAGACTCGTTTTTTAGGAACGAGTGATGTTTTCGGGTAGCAGCTGGTTCCAGGTAAGTTTGGAACTTTTCAATCACGGCAGTGTAAAGAAGGTGGCTAACAGAATCACTCATCGCAGCTGTTCCTCAAAAGGGTAAACAATCAAGTGGAGGCGTATGATCAGCTAAAAAGTGGAGGTGATGGTAAGAACATGACCAAGGCTCAAAAGCTGATAGCAATGCGATCACAAAGGTTATTTACCGAGAGTGGGTTCATTTTTTAATGAGCTTGAACTCTTGGGGAACATATGCTCATTGCTAGGTTTATCTTTTTTTTTAATGAGCTTGAACTTCACGTAAACCTCTCGTGCCAGTCGTATAATAAGGATGTCTCTCATTAGTAGGTTCATTTTTAGGGAGCTTACCCCATGCGAAACTTTGCTCCGAGCCTTTTGTATGCATGCTAGGAACGACCAACTACTGTCCTAAGGGTTAATGAACTACTAAGGTTAGGTAGGATAGTTTCTTGCTGAGAAACATTTCCTTTACTTTGCCATCGTCGTTGGTCCCGGCAAAGATGAATGGTTGATCAGACCAATCACCAAACTTAAGCAGTTGAAGTTAGTAAAAAAAACTATGGGGTTAGAGTTACGCTGGTCGCTTTTCACTTGCGTAGAAAAGGTTTGCATGCCCCCAGGTATAAAGAGAAGTAGAGTTTCCAGGTTACCATATGGAATTTCTTGCATTAAAGCAAGGTTGTTTCGTCCACGTAGCAACCAAAACACTTCCTTGGCTTTATCCATCGAAATAGACAAAGGTGAATGGTGGGAGCTTCCAATCACATAACCTTCGATGAGGAAATCTTATTCTAGACTAATCCCATTTTCCTAAACAGACGAGTGTGTCAGACTATTCATATATCCTACGAGGAAACCTACCTTATATCTGGGGTTTTCCTGCCGTAGCAGACCAGGGCGCATGCCCCCTGGGTTTAGTCACATTCACCGAATCACTCGCAATCATCAAATGGACGGACTGGAGATTGATGAGACATTCCTTGTGCAAAAAGACCATTTAGGGATGGCATTTGACTAGTAGCCATGTTCGAACCGGGGAATGAAAGCTGTTCAGTGAGCAGGACCATTCTGCCTTCATACGGGAAACACATCACCCGAAAGAGTGAGAAAACAATAGCTCCCATGTTGTAAATGTAGTCACGCCCAAGGAGTAGATCGTAATCTAGTGGCCCTTGGACTACCATTACGTTTAGATGAATGGTTTTCCTTCTCAAAGTTATAGGCAAATTTGGAAGGATCCCTAACGGTCGACTGGTTCCTTTATTGAAGCCTAACAAACTTCGAATCTTAGGTAGAAGCGATGGCGAACCAAGCACTTTCCAAGTAGTTGAGGAAAGGATACTCACAGAAGCCCCTTCATCTATGATAGTACGAGCCATGATAATTATGTAAGCTTGTACCATGATTCGGAATGGTACATTATATGGTAGGCGGGGTCTCGCTAGTATATTCCAATAAAAGGAAACGACTAGATTGCTTGGAGGAGGGACCAAATAAACGGCCAGATGAATCTCTTGAACTGAGGAACTTCCTTCCTATGGTAGAGGAACGGGTAGATTGCCCCCATGTTCATCGGATTCTATGTTAACAAAAAGAATTTGAACGGTGTCGTTCTCATTCTCTTTGGAGACTGTATCATCTGAAGGTGGACCTTCTGAAGACAAAACTGGGTCAACTGCCGTCTCGACCTGTTGACTTTGGTTCGGTGTGGACTCAGAAGGTTTATCTTCAATGATAGGCGTTTCGACCGACAACAGAGGTGTGTGAGTCAGATTTTCAACTAGCGATGGACTCGGCAAGAGTTTCTTATATCCAAGAGGAAGTCGCTGCAGTGAAGCAGGACAGTTATCCAAGACTCTTTTAGCTTCGTCCAGGAAAGGGCAACGGTGGAGGGCATGATCGCCTTCACACAACCTACAAGGAAACTTAGATCTTCCTTTTTTCCCATTGACTTCATTTTCACTAGTTGATGATGTACTCTCAACATGATCGATAGAGGTTGAAGACACTGGATTGTGCAGGCGGGGATACCAGTCTCTCAAGATCAGCGGGGTGCAGGGACAATCTCGATGATAGTGGTCTCCTTTTCAAATGACACATGGAGATTTGGGTTTGGATGGTGCAGTGTGTGGATTTTCGCCAGACGGTGCAAGGTTGACCCCTTTCACTGTTGGCTTCTTCTTCTTCTTTTCCTTCCCTTTCTTCTTCTTCTCAGTTACTTGGTTTTTAGTGTTACTAGTTTCACCAAGCGAAGAAGAAGAAGGAGAGGGAGAAACAAACGAAGTGGAAGGTGGGGGAGCAACTTCAGTATCATCTGGTTGCTGATTTGATTGCTGAGGAATTACGGTGTTTTGAATGACAAAGGTCGAGAATAGCCATACTGGCAGGCCAATTGTGAGTCCTGGAAGGGACAATGTAGCCATGTGTGGAGCACCAACATCTCCCCAAGAGGAGAAAGGACTAGGATTCCCCCCAAGGGGAAATCCTTGATTGGTAGACTCCATTTTCTCAACCTAAGACCAACGAGGGAACAGTGATGTTATTCCGAATAAAATAAATTTTATGACGCTTTGACACAACTTTCTTTTTCAATTTTTAAGAGTCGAGAAAAAGCTAAAGATGACTCTAGTCACCTTCGATTTTTAATGAGCCTGAAGTGACAAGTGCTCAGATTGACCTTTTCTTTTAAGGAGTCTGAAAAGGAATGAAATTGACTACTCTAGAAATCTAGACAAAGGGATTACCAAACCAATCACAAAACTACAATATACACCTGGGTGGTAAATTATAGAGAAATTACCGAGGACTTTACGTACGGCAGTCAATCTTCCCGAATGTTGTATTCAGTGCATTGCGATCGATAGGGCGGCAAACACGGCTTCCTAAGGATAAAGGATTTCAGCCTATTTTGGACTCCCAATATATACTCGACGGTACGTGGGAGCACAAGTTCGTACTGGCACTTGTCGTATCAAAGAGGAGGAATCACCCAACCTACGATGAAAACGATAGTTACCAAGCTTTACGACACCGGAATACGTCTCTAGCCTAGACTTCTAGATGTTGTGTGTTAGGTTCCAAAGCGTTTTTATGTTCATTGAGGATTTTTTTTATAGTTGATCTATCTTAAGAAGTTTGCCTTTCAAGGTTCACCGCGTGATGTAGATGTACAACTCCTAAATATGCAATCTAAAATGATAAACAACCATTTATTTTCTTTTAGCAATGAAAAATCTAGCTACTAAGGAAAGAAAAATATGATTCTTTCAACATAGAGCAAAGAGCACACACTAAATGCACTTTTCCTAAATCAATTTCCGCATGCAGTCTAAATGCAAATTCACATGCATGTATTTGTATTTTCAGTTCCCTTAATGTGAGAATGACAAAAAGAAAACTAAGTACCAATCTAAACTACTTTTCTTAAAAGCGACACTTTAATAATTTCTTTTCAAAAAATGAAAGGAAGATTAAGACGACACTTTCTCTTTCAAATGGAAAACTGTTTTCGACACTTCAAAGAATTGATAATTCAAATCAAATACAATGGCAAAAGTGTATTCGACTAACTAAAAGAGGAAGACTTTACGACACTCTTTTTTTTAACTGAAAACGACAGTTGCGACACTTTCGAATCAAAAGACGATAGTTCAATTAAGCTACTATTTGCAAAGGAGGACTGTAAATGATGAAAAATACATAAAAAAAAATAAATAAATAAATAAAAAAAATCACAATTCCTTATCAATGAAGGCTGAATAATGTGAAGGAAGAAGGTTTTAACAGTGATATACTGATCATAGACAACAAAACCACTTAATAGAGCTGAAAACAATGAAGAAAAAACCAAAATCTGGAGGCAGAAATAGTCTCATTCAATCATCGCACCTGTCCTTAAGGAAAACATGGATGCATCTCACCTGTAGCACACGGGAGGTGCGATGCATCCAAACTGCCAATGAGAGACAGTGCGATGGTCCAAGGACGAGACTAAGCTTGGTTTTCACCCACAGTTTGCAGCTAAGTTCAGGGATTTAGGCTGAGCTAATGATAGACAGTAAACACAAAGTATAGGGGCTGATCTAATGAGGTTATTGAGCTACCACCAGGGCACTTAGGATGTTTGCAAGCCAGATGTTCAGTTCATAAACCAACTCGTAGATTGACTGAAGCAGCATTGATCTACTTCGCAGTTGCATAGAAAAAGTAGTTCGAAGGCTAGCTGACTTAACTTCAGGCTCCGTCTGTAGTTTATAAAGCAAACAACAGTGACAAACAAACAAACTATTCACTCCCCAAAGGAGTTTCCATTTTGTTTCTGGGAAAACTAGTGTCCATTCAGAGCTGCTAGTCCCACTAAGACGGGTAGCTATCGTAGAAACAAACAATTCAAAGTAACTTGTGCTTTCCTTTATGAGAGATAGAAGAGAGAGAAGTAGAGAGTACCAACCTCAGTCTTTCGCTTGGCTCCTTACTTGTTTCCTCTCTCATTTGATAGAGCTTCGCCACTCGCTTATCACTTGTCCCGCTTTAAAGAACACTTGTAGAGTCAAAGCAGCAAAATACCATCAAAGCATAGAGATCTATAACCATAAACAATGTAGAATCAGATGTACATTAACCATACAAATGCATACACAAATACAAGATTCAGAAATATACAAGTATATGGAGGAAAACTCAAATAGCTTTATTGATAGAAGTAGTAGACGAGAGGATTACAACCCAGCTGTCTGATCCAGCATCATCCTCCCAGCATGAAAGCCCCCTTCACCTCATGAAAAGCTAGATCACCCAACAATACAATGTCTCAAAGAGAAACCAACAACACTTCCTTACAAAGTACAAAATTCCAGCCTTTGGATCTCTAGGATGAGGGATCCATATATAGATATCTGCAGGGGAGTGAGTCAGCTTCTGGGATTTTGATTAGTGTCTTTTCACTAATAGTCCTTGGTTCCACTTGGAGATTTCATGATCTCTTACTCATCCTTGGGCGAATTCAGAGAGGCAAGTGTCATATGAGCAATTTCTAGAAGATTCTTTGAATTTCCACCTAGCAAACTGCCTCTGCCATTTGTCTTCTCTTGCTCATCGCACCCTACAGAAGGGCTTTTCAGTATGCATCGCACCCTTTGTGTGTAGCAGGTGAGATGCATCACACCCTCAGCATGGAGCTGTCTGTATGGTCCAGTTTTTCAGGGAGAACTTCTGGGAAATGATGTAATCTGTTGACCTTGATCCTTTAGGGTATGAAACAACACTTTTAGGGGTTTGAGAGCCCTTGGTTTATTGACATATGTGATTGGGGTTGCAGTGCCCAAATATGTCTATAACACCTGCACATATCTCTTAAGCAATGAAACATGGAAAACATCATGGACTTTCACTATTGGTGGCAGAGAGAGTCAGTAGACCACTGGTGCAATCCTCTCAAGGATCTTAAAAATCCCACAATACCGAGGTGTCAACTTGGCACATGATCTAATCCTCAACTAGCTCCTCTTGGGATTGATGCACAAGTACACGTGCTCCCCAACCTAAAACTCCTTGAATGCTCTATGCTAATTTGTATAAATTTTCTGCTTGTACTGTGATGCCTTTAAATTCCTCTTAATAACCTACATCTCTTGCTCCATCTCAACCAACATATACAGCCCAATCAACACCTTGTTAACTAGATCACTCCAATTGATAGGATTATTCAACTTCACCCATAGAGAGCCTCAAATGGACTCATCCTCAAGGATTCCTGATACCCATTGTTATATGCAAACTCTACAAGTGGAAGATACTCCTCCCACTTTCTCTGTTGATGCATGGCATACATCCTCAACATGTCCTCAAGAATCCTTTTAACTATCTCTGTCTTTCCATTTGTTTGCTGATGATAAGTTGTACTAAAAGCGAACTTTATCCCCAAGCCTACAAACAACTCATTCCAAAACCTGGTAGTGAACTTGGCATCTTTGTCTAATATAATCTTCTTGGGAACACCATGTAACCTCACTGTCTCCCTGATGAATATTTGAGCTACCTCACTAGCTGAATTGGTAGACTTCACTGCAATGAAACCAGCTCAAGAAAATATAGAAAAGATAGATCAACGCCTTAGAATTCAGCCTCTTCGAGGGGGAAACCTCCTTTACATTACATAAATGAACAATTCTTGGATGATTCAAATGACAAAACCTCCTTTCTATATATAGGAGTCTAAGGAGTCACAATATAATCCAGCCGACCTAACAATAATAATATAAAGCCACAAAAATAACAATAGAGGGATTCTATGGGGCACAGTAATAACAATATGGGGGCAATAGGGGCACAACAATATTAATAAGGGGTATAACTACAATAGTAATGGGGTAATCACTAGTATTATGGGGACCCAACATGCCCCTCTCCTTCAAAAAAGTGTTGTCCTCAACGCTTGAGTAGTTCTGGATACTTCTGCATAAAATTCTCATCCTCCCATGTGGAATCTTCAGCGGATAAGTTCTTCCACTTGATAAGATACTCTGAAATTGATCGATTTCGTAGCTGTCAAGTTCTTGTTTCTGTGACTGCTTCCGGTTCCAATATAATTTTTCCTTCCTCGTCAAGTTCTGGCAATATTGTTTGAACTGGGAGCTTGTCGCCTATAACCTTCTTTAAACATGAAACATGGAAAACTGGGTGCAATCGAGAAGCTGCAGGAAGCTCCAATTTGTATGCCATAGTACCAATCTTTTGCAACACCTTGTACGGACCATAATACTTTGGTGATAATTTATTATCCTTCTTAGCTTGCTTGAGGGACATTTGCTTATATGGTTGTAGCCGTAGGAATACCCAATCACCTACATCAAAACTTCTTTCACTGCGATGTTGATCTGCCTGTTGTTTCATTCTATTTTGTGCCAACACGAGGTTATCCTTTAAGAGTTGGAGGACTTGTTGTTGATGTTCGATGTGATGTTCCACTGCCTGAACCTTAGAATTTTCTCTTAAATATGATGTGATGGATGGTGGTTGATACCCATAAAGTGCCATAAATGGGGTCATTTTTGTTGCTGTATGGAAGGAAGTGTTATACCACCATTCAGCCAGAGGCAACCATTTGACCCATTGTGTCTGTTTATCAGATACAAAGCAACGAAGATATCCTTCCAAACATTTGTTTACTATCTCAGTTTGCCCATCAGATTGAGGATGATAAGATGAGCTATGAGCTAACTGAGTACCAAGACAAGAAAATAATTTTGTCCAAAAATTTCCAGTGAAAATGGGATCTCTGTCACTTACAATAATCTTTGGGTTTCCATGTAGCTTTTGAATTGTTTCCATAAATGCAGTAGAAACTGTACTGGCTTTAAATGGATGTGATAATGCACAAAAGTGTGCATACTTGGTAAGTCTGTCAACTACCACCATGATGACACTCTTTCCCTCAGACTTGGGTAAACCTGTGATAAAATCCATTGAAACCTCCTCCCAACGTTGGCTTGGAATGGATAAAGGTTGTAATAGACCCGGTGTCTTAATTGTTTCAACTTTATTTTGTTGGCAAACCAAACATTCCACCACAAACTTTTGAATATCTGATTTAAGGCCATCCCAAAAAAATTCCTTCTTAACCCTGTGGTAAGTTTTTAAAAATCCTGAGTGCCCTCCTAAGGGAGAAGTGTGCAATTCCATAAGAATCTTTTGTTTTAGCTGGGAATTCTTACAGAGGTATAAGCGATCTTTGTACCATAACGAATCATTTTGCCAGCTAAATGTATCAGACGTACTGGAATCTTGTTGTAACTTTCGAATAAGTGCCCACACTTCTTCGTCATTCTTCCATTCCTCCCTTGCTTCATTTATCCAATCTGGTTGGATAATAGAAATGGCGCACAACAATGCTTCCACATCCTCATCCTTTCTTGAGAGTGCATCTGCCACCACATTTTGCTTCCCTTTTTTGTAGATGATTTCAAAGTCATAACCCAACATCTTTGTGACCCACTTTTGTTGCTCTTCAGAGGATAATCTTTGTTCTAAAAAGTATTTAAGGCTATCATGATCCGTTTTTACCTTGAAGTGTCTTCCCATTAGGTAGGGTCGCCATTTCTTAAGTGCATGGAGTATTGCCAACATTTCCTTCTCATAAATAGCTTTGCTTAAAAACTTTCCCTTGATTGGACGACTTTCAAAAGCAATGGGTCTTTCATCTTGCATTAGAACAGCACCAATTCCATTTCCTGAAGCATCACATTCCACAATAAAGGTTTTTGTGAAGTCCGGTGTAGCTAAGACCGGTGCTTGGCACATTGCCTCTTTAAGATGTTCAAAGGCCTTTGTTGCTTCCGGAGTCCATGAAAATGCATCTTTCTTCAATAATGTTGTTAGAGGTGCTGCTATTCTCCCATAATTCTTAACAAACTTGCGATAATACCCTGTCAACCCGAGAAATCCTCGCAGATGCTTTATGGATGTGGGGATTTTCCATTCCTTAATGGCTTTAATTTTGCTAGGGTCTACCTTAACTCCTTCATGAGATACAATATGACCCAAATATTCCACCTCCTGGACTCCAAAGAAACATTTGGATCTTTTTGCATATAATTGTTTCTCCTCCAATAGTTGTAGCACCCTGTCAACATGTTCAACATGATCCTTCCAAGACTTGCTGTAGATTAGTATATCATCAAAAAATACTAACACAAATTTTCTAAGGAATGGTTTGAAAATTGAATTCATCAAACCTTGAAATGTTGAAGGTGCATTGGTAAGGCCAAAAGGCATGACCAAAAATTCATAATGACCCTCATGAGTTCTAAATGTTGTTTTCGGAATGTCTTCAATCTTCATTCTGATTTGATGATATCCTGAACGAAGATCCAACTTGGTGAAGTAAATTGATCCATGCAATTCATCCAGTAATTCATCAATGACAGGAATGGGGAACTTATCTTTAATAGTGAGCTTGTTGAGCTCCCTATAATCCGGACACATGCGCCATGATCCATCCTTCTTGTGCACCAATACTACTGGAGCAGAGAAAGAACTTTGACTCGGTTGAATTATACCAGCCTCTAGCATTTCTGCAACCATACGTTCAATTTCACTCTTTTGGACATAGGGATATCTGTACGGCCTGATGTTTGGAGGAACACTTCCTGGAATCAGATGAATAGCATGATCATGATCACGCATAGGTGGGAGACCTTTGGGAGTCTCAAATACCTTGGAATGATTGTCCAGGACTTTTTGGAGATCTGGAGAAATAGATGATTCCGATGTGGAAACATCTAGCGAACATAATTGTGCAATTACACCTCTTTGCTCCTTTTTTAGAAGCTTTGTCATACCATTAGAGCTGATTATCTTTCCTGGTTTCCCTGCAATACCCCTTAATTCAACTTCCTTTCCTTCCGTAGAAAATTTGATGAAAAGTTCTTGAAAATTAAAAGCTATTGTACCCAAGGATTGTAGCCATTGGACTCCTAGTACAACATCAGCACCTCCCATTGGAATGGAAAGCATTGGGCTAGTCAATACATATTCTCCCATGGATAGCTTGATATTATGGCACTTTCCAGAGCAATTTATTGTTCCTCCATTTGCAATCATCACTTGACACTCTGGTGCTGGATATAGGAAGCAATTCAATTCTTTTGCTACCTTACAATGAATAAAATTGTGGGTGCTTCCTGAATCAATCAACACTATTACCTTTTTCTTCTTGATTTGTCCTTCTATCTTGATGGTTTGAGGAGTGGTAATTCCCGCCAATGCATTACAAGATATGGTCGGATTTATTTGTTCTTCATCTAGGCTTTGTTCCTGGAGTATATCCTCTTCTTTTGACCTTTCTTGCTCCTTTTCTTCTTCCTCTTCACAATCTATGTAGAATAATTTCTTCTCAGCACACTTATGACCTTTAGTGTATTTGCTATCACAACTGTAACAAAGCCCTTTTGCTCTTTTTTCTTCCAATTGTTGTGGTGTCAACCTTATAGGTTGTGGAAGACTAGGGGCAACAACACTTCCGTCTTTATAGTTGTGAGTGGTATGCTTCCTGGTTGCCATAATTTTGCTTTCCATTTTTCTTGCTAACCTGAATGCCTTCTCTAATGAATCAGGTTCCCAAAGGCGAACATCATGTTGGATATTATCCTTTAAAGACCCTATGAACACATCAATCCTATGCTCCTCTGGAATATCTTTTACCCTTATGTTCAATTTTTGGAACTCCTCAATGTGCTCCATTATTGAACCCTTTTGTTTGAGACTTATCAATTGGCTAAAAAAAGTGTTGCTTTTTGTATCCTCATAATGTGCTATCAATTCTTCCGTAAAAATTGCCCAAGTGATAAATTGTTTACGAAGTGATTGTTTACGAGAGCAAAGCCATTGATACCATACAAACTGATTTGGTTCCAAATATAAAGTTGTCATACGTACCTTTTGTGTGTTTTGCACATTATTGAGATCGAAGAATTGCTCCATCTGTAATATCCATGTTGCGGGATCCTTGCCATCAAACTTCCTCATATCGATTTTTGGAATATGGTGGGTCTTCGATCCAACATTAGAGTCTATGGAATCATGATTAACATTTCTTTTGTTCTCATCATGAGTTTCCTTTACTACCCTTTCACCATTAGTGACCCTTTCTTGTAGCAACTTCTTCAATTCTTCCATGTCTGTCTTCAAATCGTCCATCTTAGCTTCTACGCCTTTCTTTAAACCATCCATCTTAGCTTCTATATCTTTCTTTAAACCATCCATCTTAGATTCTGTTCCTTTTTGTGCAAGTGACACTTGTTGCACTTGGTCTCGTAATTTTGATATATCATGTTGCATTTCTTCCTCTTCTTCATGAGTCATGCTAGAGCTTTCAGGTTGCTTACTAGGTGTTTTCATTTTCTTTCCTCGGGGCATCAATTACCGATAATAATGCTTTACTATGCCCTTTGAATTCCTTCAAACCAAGCTTATGCAAAAATTTAAAAAAAACTACACACCTTTTTTCACTTTGTAGAAGCCTGATATTGAATCTGATGTATCTCTGTAATTTCGAATCATCCAGTTCTGGAATTGTGACCTGTAGTAGCCTTCTGTGTCCTCTTTCCAATGCCACTAGTCTGATCCAAATTGGATTCTCCAAGAAAGAGTTATGCACAATCTCCCGCAGTGACCTGATTGTAGACTAGTTCTGTAGAGCGAACTTGTATGAAGTGCCACGTGTCACTGTTTCAACCTTTGACTCTGAAAAATATATACAAGAAAACTATAGTCCGTCCTCTTTCTGTACCTTCTTACGAAATTTCAATCCGATGCTCAGAAAGAAAGTTATGACGATTTTCCCCAGGTCACCTGTTTGGAATGTAATTCAGGAGTCTGCAAAAAGACCAACTTCCTCAGATCATATCTCCGCAAATATAGCGCGAAAAGATCTGAAATTTGGACCCGAGGTTCAACGTGATTTCTTCTCAAATGGGTTTTTTTTTCAACTTCTGAAACGTCGCAGAAAAAAAAGTTATAGTGAAAATGCCACGATGACCTGTTTGGAGCAGCGAAACCCTAGAATCCAAAGCTCTGATACCAAATGTTATGAAACTAGCTCAAGAAAAGATAGAAAAGATAGATCAACGCCTTAGAATTCAGCCTCTTCGAGGGGGCAACCTCCTTTACATTACATAAATGAACAATTCTTGGATGATTCAAATGACAAAACCTCCTTTCTATATATAGGAGTCTAAGGAGTCACAATATAATCCAGCCGACCTAACAATAATAATATAAAGCCACAAAAATAACAATAGAGGGATTCTATGGGGCACAGTAATAACAATATGGGGGCAATAGGGGCACAACAATATTAATAAGGGGTATAACTACAATAGTAATGGGGTAATCACTAGTATTATGGGGACCCAACACCAGTTGATAGGATTATTCAACTTCACCCATAGAGAGCCTCAAATGGACTCATCCTCAAGGATTCCTGATACCCATTGTTGTATGCAAACTCTACCAGTGGAAGATACTCCTCCCACTTTCTCTGTTGATGCATGACATACATCCTCAACATGTCCTCAAGAATCCTGTTAACTATCTCTGTCTTTCCATTTGTTTGCTGATGATAAGTTGTACTAAAAGCGAACTTTATCCCCAAGCCTACAAACAACTCATTCTAAAACCTGGTAGTGAACTTGGCATATTTGTCTAATATAATCTTCTTGGGAACACCATGTAACCTCATTGTCTCCCTGATGAAGATTTGAGCTACCTCACTAGCTGAATTGGTAGACTTCACTGCAATGAAGTGAGCTACCTTGCTCAACATGTTAACCACAACCATAATGGAATCATGTTGCTTCAATGTCCTCAACAAGCTTGTAATGAAGTCCATGGAAATGACCTCCCATTTCCAATCTGGAATCATAATAGGCTGCAATAAACTAGCTGGGTGGTTACACTCAACTTTCACCTATTGACACTACAAACATCTAGCAACAAACTCAACCACTTCTTTCTTCATATTCGGCCAATGATAGAACTTATTGATAGTTGTCAAAGTCTTTTGATATCCCAAGTGACCTGAATAAGGCTTGACATGATACTCCCTCAAGATAAGCTTCTTGAGCTCACTGTTATTCAACACATAAATCTTGTTCCTGAATCTAACCAAGCTATTTGTTTTGAGGTGATACTCCTCATCCCTGTCACCTTCACCCTATTGTTGCAATCTATGCTTCAACTGTTGGTACCTGTCATCATGTTGCCATGCATGCGAGGTCCACTCTTATAAATCTGTCCCATATGAACTCACAGCGGCAATGTGGTTCACCTACACTCTTCTTCTAAGAGCTTTTGCAACCCTGTTCTCCTTGCCCTTGATGTACCTAATCTCGAAGTCAAACTCACTGAGGGTATCCAACCATCTAGTTTACTTGGCATTCAAATTAGGTTAGTCAAACAAGTACCTCAGTCCACTCTGATCACTCATCAAAATAAACCTCATGTTAGGAAGATAATGCCTCCACGTCTTCAAGGCATGAATGATAGTTGCCTGTTGGATTGTGTTATATTCTTTCCACGACTATCCCACGTAGTTGACCGGGGGGTTAGAGGGGGGGCGGATCCCCCCCTTCGTTGCATCAATTGCGTAGCGGGGGGGTCACAGGGGGTTTGAGGGGTGCAGGTAACCCCACTCTATGGGGTCCGAGCAGCGCCCAAGAATTTTTTCATTTTGGAACCTATGTTAGGTTGGGCGGACCCACCTATGGTTTTGTGCATGATTTTCGCACATGTTTTTAGAAGCGATGGTTTTTGGTCCATGGTATTGGATGCTTCGAAATGTATAAATATGTATTATAACATTGAAAGGAACATAATGAAAAATCAAGCTGGTAGTCCCGGTTTCGGGATCCAGGGGAAAATCTTTGTGTATATGTGTTTTATGTGTTATGCTCTCGCATTGTTTATTTTATGTGTTTTAGAATTCGTATGCAGGTAATTTATGTACGGGGTTAAAACCTACATTTGGTATCAGAGTTGTTTTGGCTTCAAGGGGACACCTTTGTTGCTGAGGGATTTCGCTCGGGCCTGTGGTAGACCCTATTCAGTGGGAGATCTGCGAGATCAATTCTGGTGGTGAAAGAAGATGGCAAGCAGTGGAAAGATAGAGATCGAGAAATTTAATGGTTAGAGTTTTGAGTTGTGGAAACTCGCGATGGAGGATCTGTTGGTGGATAAAGATTAGTGGATCGCGGTAGATCTGGGTACTAAACCAACGGGAGTGTCCGATGAAGAATGGAAGAAGTTGGATTGAAAGGCAAAGAGCACAATACGATTGTGTGTCTCAGATTTAGTATTGTTGAATGTATCAAGGGAAGTTACAACAAAGGCTTTGTGGGACAAGTTAGGGACTTTGTACCAATCTAAGTCTCTGGTGAATAAATTGTTCCTGCGGAAAAAGCTGTATAACCTAAGGATGAAAGATGGAGACTCGGTGACAAAGCATCTGAATGCATATAATACTGTGGTAAGTCAGTTAGCATCTGTTGATATTAAAATTTCAGATGAAGATAAGTGCATCAGTTTGTTGTGTTCTCTACCATATTCATGGGATAGGCTCGTTATTGCAATAGGTAGCAATGCAACTGCCTTGCAGATTGATGAAATAGTCTCATCCTTGCTGATGGAGGAGATGAGACGGAAAAATATGGAGAGCCAGAATGGTGATGCCTAGTCTGTACAAGGATGGTCTTAGAACATAAACAAAAATAAGTCATCGAGTGAGAGATCTAAATCTAGAGGGAGATCTAAATCTCTAGGAAAACCTGTAAAGGTGGTGTGTTGGAAATGTGGAAAGGAAGGGCCCTACAAAAGGGACTGTAAATCTAAAGCTCCTGATAAAGGAAAGGGATCTGATGATGCTCCTTCTGCAGAGGCGAAAACCACCTCAGATGAAGGTGGGGATGTGTACTTGGCTTCTTCAAGTACACATGTAGATCATGAGGCATGGTTGATTGACTCAGGTGCATCCTTTCACTTCACTCCCCATAGAGAGTGGTTCTACGAGTATAAGAAATACAATAGTGGTGATGTCTTCTTAGGGGATGATAGGAAGGCTAGAAACATTGGTCACAGAAAAGTAAAGTTGAAGTTACAAGGTGGAAGGGTTAGAACACTTCTGGGTGTTCTGCATATTCCTGCATTGGCCAGAAATCTGATTTCTGTAAGCAAGTTGGATGATGCAGGTGTAAAAACAGTGTTCGAGAAGCATACCTGCAAGATGGTTTAGGGAGCACTGGTATTGATGTGGGGAGTTTGGATTGGAACTCTGTACAAGCTGCAAGGTAGCACGGTTGTTGATGGGTGCAACAGTTTTGTGGTTCCTGAAAGTGGAGCAGAAAATATAGTGGTCTCTGGAGAGAAGACCGTGTTGTGGCATCAAAGGTTTGGACATATTGGAGAGAAGGGCCTTCGAACACTTCATGGTAAAGGTATGGTAGAAGGTATGAGTAATAGCTCTCTGGATTTTGATTTATGTGAAAATTGTGTATATGGGAAGCATAATCGGGTGAGTTTCCCCTCTGGTGGTAAGAGAGCGAAACATATATTAGAGCTTGTGCATAGTGATGTGTCTGGACCTGTGAAGGTTCCATCACTGAGCAAGTATGTGCACTATGTATCATTTATAGATGACTTCTCAAGGAATACATGGATATATTTCCTTAAGAAGAAATCTGAAGTCTTTGACAGGTTTAAAGAATTCAAAGCTCTGGTGGAAAACCAGACAGAGAAGAAGATAAAGGTACTAAGGACAGATAACAGTGGAGAGTTTTGCAGTAAGGAATTTGAAGAATTCTGTAAAAAGTGTGGTACAACACGACAGAAGACTACTCCATATACACCTTAACAAAATGGAGTTGCAAAAAGAATGAACAAGATGTTGATGGAAAGGGCAAGAAGCATGCTCAGTGGTGCCAGGTTAGGACAAGAATTCTGAGCAGAGGTGGTGGAGACAACATGTTACCTAGTCAACAAATCACCTTCATCAGCATTGGAGGATAAAACTCCACAAGAGGTATGGACTGGTAAGAAACCCTCTCTTTCACATCTGAGGGTATTTGGATGTGATGCATATGTATATGTTCCAAAGGAGAAACGAACCAAGTTGGATAGTAAATCTGAAAAGTGCATCTTTATTGGGTATAAGGATGGTTTAAAGGGTTATAAGCTTTGGAACCTAGTAACAAGAAAGGTTGTGTACAGCCGACATGTGGTGTTCAAAAAGGTGAAAGATATTAAAAATGAAGTCCAACCAAAGGAACCTGAGAAGATAGAGTTTGAGCTAAAGGGGGAAGAATCAGACTCTACAGTAGAGGAGGAATCAGAAGATGAAGAGCCACAAACTCTGAGTGTGAGAAGATCAGTTCGAGAAAGAAGGCAGCCAAAAAGGTATAGTCCATCTGCTTTCTGTTCAAATTTTGCTTTATCTATTGTTGATGATGATCCCAGAACTGTGAAGGAAGTAGTAGATTCAGAGGATGGAAAACTCTGGAAAGAGACCATGGTTGATGAAATGGCATCTTTGCACAAAAATGAGCCTTGGGATTTGGTGGAGTTTCCCACTGGAAGGAAACCCATTGGAAACAAATGGGTGTTCAAGAAGAAGACAAATGCAGAAGGAAAGGTGGAGAAATACAAAGCTCGGTTGGTAGCAAAAGGTTATTCCTAGGTGCCAGGAATTGATTTTGGTGATATTTTTTCTCCTGTTGCCGAGGTAACTTCTATTATATTACTTTTATCTGCTGTTGTTGCTTTTGATTTTCAGGTAGAACAGATGGATGTGAAGACAACATTTCTTCATGAGGATTTGGAAGAGGAAATCTACATGAAGCAACCTGAAGGCTTTGCGGTGAAGGGTAAGAAATAACCGGTATGCAAGTTAAAGAAGTCTCTGTATGGGTTAAAACAGTCACCAAGGACCTGGTATCAGAAATTTGATACATTTATACGGGGATTTTGCTTCACAAGAAGCGCAGATCACTGTGTGTATTTTAAATTAATTGGTGACCGTGTTATTTATTTGGTCTTGTATGTGGATGATATGTTGCTAGTTGGAAATGACAAAGAAATTATCCAGGATTTGAAGACCCGATTTCCTCCAAATTCAACATGAAAGATCTTGGTGATGCAAACTATATTTTGGGCATGGAAATTAAAAGAGATCGGGCAAAGAGGAAGCTCTAGTTAAACCAGAGGAAATATGTCGAGACAATATTGCAGAGATTTAATATGCAAGATAGTAAACCGGTGAAGGTTCCTATTCCTGTAGGTGTAAAGTTATCTGCTGAACAGTGTCCCAAGACACAAGAAGAGGAAGAGGACATGTCCCGTGTTCCATATTCAAGTGCAGTCGGTAGCTTGATGTATGCAATGGTCTGTACTAGACCAGACATTGCACATGCAGTGGGAGTATTGAGCAGGTTTATGTCAAAACCAGGAAAGGAGCATTGGACAACAGTGAAGCGGGTTTTCAGGTATTTGCATGGCACTAGTGATTATGGTTTGTGCTACCAAGGAAGACTAGGATTGGATAGAATGTTGGATATTCGTGGCTTTGTTGATGCAGACTGGGCTGGAGATCTGGATCAAAGAATATCTACAAGTGGGTATGTGTTTAACCTATTTGGAGGTGCAGTCAGTTGGATGAGTAAGAAACAATCTGTAGTGGCACTATCAACTATAGAGACAGAATACATGGCAGCCACTCATGCAAGCAAGGAAGCAGTTTGGTTGCATAGATTGTGTTCAAGTATGGGGTTAGTACAGGGAGCTATAAGGATAGACTGTGACAGCCAAAGTGCAATTTTCTTGGCAAAGAAACCTGCATATCATTCAAAGACAAAGCACATTGATGTTCAATATCACTTTGTGAGGGATATGATAGAAGACAAAAAGGTGTTGCTGGTAAAGGTGGACACTTTGAAGAATACTGCAGATGCATTGAAAAAATCTGTGAGCTCTGAGAAGTTCTCTTGGTGTAGAGAAACAATGGGTGTTGCAGGGCTAGATAAATGACTAAGCTCTCTTGTGGCCCCCCGTGGAAAGAAAACAACAAGTGGGAGAATGTTGGGTTGTGTTATATTCTTTCCACGACTAGCCCACGTAGTTAACCGGGGGGTTAGAGGGGGGGCGGAGCCCCCCCTCATTGTGTTGATTGCGTAGCGGGGGGGTCACAGGAGGTTTGAGGGGTGCAGGTAACCCCACTCTATGGGGTCTGGGGCAACGCCCAAGAAAATTTTGGTTTTGGAACCTATGTTAGGTTGGGCAGACCCACCTATGGTTTTGTGCATGATTTTAGCACATGCTTTTGGATGTGATGGTTTTCAGTCCATGGTATTGGATGCTTCGGCATGTATAAATATGTATTATAACATTGAAAGGAACATAATAAAAAATCAAGCTAGTAGTCCCTGTTTTGGGATCCAGGGGAAAATCTCTGTGTATATGTGTTTTATGTGTTATGCTCTCGCATTGTTTATTTTATGTGTTTTAGAATTCGTATGTAGGTAATTTCTGTGCGGAGTTAAAACCTACATTGACAACCATGAGTCACATAGTTCCGCTCATGCTCATTCAACTTCCTTGACTCATAGCATACTACCTACCCTTCCGGCATCAAGACTTGACTGAGTCCTTTCTTGCAAGCATCTGTACATACCACGAACTCTTTATAGGGATCTGCAATATTCAAGACTAGAACATTTGTAAGAAAATGCTTCAACTACTCAAAACTAATTGTACACTCTTCAATCCATTCAAACTTCTTTCATTTTCTTTGCAAAGATGTAACAAGATAGGAAATTCATGAGAATTCCTTGACGAACCTCCTATAATAACCTGCTAGTCCCATGAATGATCTGACCTCATCCACATTCCTAGGAGTTGGCCACTCCATGATATCTCTAATCTTTTCCAGGCTCACTGTTATACCTTCCTTGGAAACAACATGCCCCAAGTAGTGAACTTCAGTCTGAAAGAAACTACACTTGTTGAGCTTGACATACAACTGATTCTCTCTCAACAATCTTAACACTACTGCTAGGTGCTCTGCATGCTCTTCCTCATTCTTATAATATATTAGTATATTATCAATGAATACTATCACAAACTTGTCCAGATAAGGACGCAATACACTCTTCATCAAGTACATGAAAGTAGTTGGAGGATTAGTAAGACCAAAAGGAATCACTATGAACTCATAATGCCCATACCTGGCACGAAATGTAGTCTTGTAAATGTCTTCTTCTTTGATGCGCACTTGATGATATCCCGATCTCAGATCAATCTTTTAGAACACTACTGCTCCCTTCAACTAATCAAACAAGTCATCAATCCTCGACAATGGATACCTGTTCTTGATAGTCACCTTGTTCAACTATCTGTAATCAATGCATAACCTGAGAGTACTGTCCTTCTTTACAAACAACACTGGTGCACCCCATGGCAACACAGTTGGCCTTGTGTATCCTTTATGAAGCATCTCTTTAAGCTACAACTTCAATTCGACCAACTCTGTAATGTTCATCTTGTAAGCTGCCTTTGGTGCGGGTGCTACTCTTGGTACCAACTCAATAGAAAAATTCACTTCCCTATAAGGTGGTAACTCTGAAATATATGTTGGAAACACATCCTTAGACTACTAAAAAACTAGATACCTCTTCAAGACTTCGTCATGCTCAACATCCTTCTCTTTGTCACTGGAAATATGTATTACAAATAATACACACCCTTTCCTATAATTGTGCTTAACTTTCATGGTTTTCACCATTCTCATTGATGTAGGCTTCTTCTTTCCCTACAAGATTCCTTTTTCTCCATCATCCAAGCACTCAATAGCCTTCTCATAACAATCTACCTTGGTCGTGTGAGTGAATAACCAATCCATGCACAAAAGAATATTGTATGATCCCAAAGGAAGCACATTTAGATGTGTTGATGTAGGCATACCGTTAATCTCAAATGCATAAGCTCTCACCCAATGATGAACTTTTTTCATGGTCCTTGTAGCCAACTGCACCAACCAAGACTTTACATGCACTTCTTTATTCAAGCCACACTTATCCACTGGGTAAGGACTAACATAACTTTCATTAGATCCAAGATCAATCAAAATGGAAACAACTCGGTCACAAAGCTTACCTTCCATCTCAATAATGGATGTTTGATGATTCCCCAGCATGTTATCAAGTGCTGCATCAATACGAGGAATGATATGACCAACATCTCCAACTGCCCGTGCCTCTTGAGCACTATAACTTTGAGGCCTGCCACCCTGATGTTATGGACAATCTCTCTTGTGATGCTCTTTGTCACAAGTCTAACACTGCAAGGACTTCCTGCCATAGCTTCTGTTCTACTCCTCTGACTGAAATCCATGTCCTCTGTCAATTGCATTGAACTTCTTATAAGGTGTCACACTCTCCTTGCCACCTGCATCTTGAGGTATTCCTCACTTCTTAACCCACTTTCCTTTAGTCTTTTCATTACCTTTCCAATCCCGCTTAGGCTTAGACTTATGCTTTGACCGCTTGTAACAATGCTTCAACTTCCTGATGACTTCCTCCAATAACCAAGTCTCATCATACTCAATTTGGTCTTTAAATTCTAAAGGCAACCCATTCATGAATCTTTGAACCTTTTTCTTCTCATCCTTAAGATATGACACATACCTCAATAACTCCAAAAACTTGGTCGTATACTCTTCATCTATCATATAACCCATCTTAGGCTCATAGAACTCATTGGCCTTTCCATCATAATACCTCTCAGCCACATACTTCTTTCGGAAGAGTCTTTTAAACTCATGCCAGCTCAACTCTTCTACCTTGATGCCCCTGACACGCTTGACATATTCCCACGAGATGTCTGCTCTTCCCTTGAGATTGATGTAGAATTTTCTCTACAAATTAGCTAGCTCACTGATATCATGTAGAAATTTCACCTGCGGATAAAACTGATATATTCAACGTACTAAAGCATAATACTAGATCTACATCTACCATAAACTTTGCGGAAGCTTAATTGAACATGAGTAACATCAATAAGAACACATATAACTAATATGGAGAAATCAAACACACATAACATAGAAAATATAACCAGGGGAAAGCACCAGCCTAAAACCCCATCTCTGTATTATCATACAAGTGGAAATATGTCTAGATTACACAAAGCCTTAGCTTGGAAGCTATCTAGCTCTCAGTACAATCCCTCTGTTGCTCATAGACAGTCAAAGGCTTCTCACAAACCTTCTCCTCTGCCCTCCAAGCCTCCTATTTCTATGCACAGTTTTTCCTGGGTCCTCCAGCTGCAACCTGTGTGATTCTCACCTCACACACAACACTGACCTTTGAAATAACTGCACAAACCTGAAGGAGATAAATCCTCATCATGGATGAGCTTCCTTTATAGGAAAAATATTCATCCAATTGATAGTACACTGTCCCTTCTCTGATCTCAACTGGGTCTCTGTCTGAACTGACATGCATCAGTTATTCATGAGTGAATACACAATTATCTGAAAATAACAGTTGTCACATGCATGCAAGCATCAACAAACTGTATCTCATTAATTTAACAACTTGTTAAATTAATCTAACTGAACTTGACTAAGTTAAACTAAGTCAACTGATCCTCTCAATATAAAACTCATCCTTAATTTCTCAATCAGTGGAGCAAATCAAGGACACATTCCCCAATCAGTGGAGAAATAATTGCATGTTCTCACAAAGACTTCAAGTTTGCTTTTCCTTAACTAATTAACTCATGGAGAATTAATTAATTAATATTCCAAACTGCTGGTAAGACCAAATTCGAATTTACTTCCTATAGATAGACCAAGGACTGCTATAAATAGGAAGGGACCCAGAAATGCTATTTTTAGAAGATGCTATTTTTAGCAGTTTCACCTCTCACCCAAGGTGGTCAAAATGCTCATTGGCCAAAATGCTATTTTTAGAAGTGCTATTTTTAGCAGTTCTATTTTTAGCAATTTTTAAATTTAGCATTTCTTGTTGCACACTTTTCAACACTCCCTCTCAACAAGAAAGGCTTCCTCTCGAACCCGATCCTGTAACTCTGGAATGTTTTGCATGCAACACATCTACCAAGTGCGGTTGCTCCAGCAACACTCGAAACAAAAAACCTCCCAACTCACCACTCTGTTGAGCTAGAAACATACTCTGATGCTGAAGCTCTACCTGCTACTGACAAGTGCTCCCTCTCTGACCTCTGCGCTACTGCAACATCTCCATGCATCTCGCACCGTTGCACCCTTCTCTGTGCTACCCTACACTGTGCAACACAGTTGTGCCTCTCGCATTGCTGAAGTTTGCATGCTCTGCACTATCCTTGGATTCCTTGCACTGTAGCTCTCTCTGCCACTCCATCTGCATCTGTCTCTACCCAATCAGTCAGTTCCTGCTACTCCACATCGGGGCTCCCGTAGCAAGGTCTCATCTAAGAGGTTTGGTAACTCAAGAATCATGCCCCTCCTCCTTGGGACGATCACTCCACATCGCCCCACCTCCTACCTGGAGGTATGGCTGCATGTGATCCCCTGTCCACCTGGCTTGAAGTTCCCCCCTATTGGAGGTCTCTGCATGAGTAGATGTCTCTACTCGATCTCCACTCAACTTCCCTTGTTGTGGCTGCTCCACAACCTCCTGAAGCTGCTGCACCAATCGTGTCTCCTCCACAATCGTCTGAGACTTCTTCTGGCGCTGCATGTTGAGAGGTAATTTACTCTCCCTCTCAACCACCAAGTATCTAACATTTTCCTTGCTCCTCAAGGCTTTGCATGCATCTTGCACCTCAAGTGCATACAGTTTCTTGGCTAGCACACCAATCTGTTTCATATTTCCCGCCGTCACGAAATTTTCTAGAAAAAGAGTTGATTTTAAATCAGCAATATCTAACTCATCCGAACTCCCATTCAGCCATTTTTCTTTTTTGGCTATTTTTTCGCAAGGAATCCAAATTTGCTATTTGTTTCTGAAAATTTTATACAAAAATTTTCATATATGCTCTGCAAACTCTCGGCCCAAAACTCAAAACTTTGAAATCTCCTCTTCTTGTATATTGTTCTTCCTTGATCACCTGTGCTTTGATTTCATGTAGAAATTTCTCTACAAATCAGCTAGCTCACTTATATCATGTAGAAATTTCACCTGCAGATCAAACTGATATATGCAATGTACTAAAGCATAATATTAGATCTACATCTACCATAAACTTTGTGGAAGCTTAATTGAACATGAGTAACATCAATAAGAACACATATAACTAATATGGATAAATCAAACACACATAACATAGAAGATATAACCAGGGGAAAGCACTAGCCTAAAACCCCATCTCTGTATTATCATACAGGAAATATGTCTGGATTACACAAAGCCTTAGCTCGGAAGCTATCCAGCTCTCAGTACAATCCCTTTGTTGCTCATAGACAGTCAAAGGCTTCTCACAAACCTTCTCCTCTACCCTCCAAGCCTCCTATTTCTATGCACAGTTTTTCCTGGGTCCTCCAGCGACAACCTATGTGATTCTCACTTCACATAACACTGACCTCTGAAATAACTGCACAAACCTGAAGGAGATAAATCCTCATCATGGATGAGCTTCCTTTATAAGAAAAATATTCATCCAACTGACAGTACACTGTCCCTTCTCTGATCTCAACTGGGTCTCTGTCTGAACTGACATGCATTAGTTATCCATGAGTGAATACATAGTTATCTGAAAATAACAGTTGTCACATGCATGCAAGCATCAACAAACTGTATCTCATTAATTTAACAACTTGTTAAATTAATCTAACTGAACTTGACTAAGTTAAACTAAGTCAACTGATCCTCTCAATATAAAACTCATCCTTAATTCCTCAATCAGTGGAGCAAATCAAGGACACATTCCCCAATCAATGGAGAAATAATTACATGTTCTCACAAAGACTTCAAGTTTGCTTTTCCTTAACTAATTAACTCATGGAGAATTAATTAATTAATATTTCAAACTGCTGGTAAGACCAAATTCGAATTTACTTCCTATAGATAGACCAGGGACTGCTATAAATAGGAAGGGACCCATAAATGTTATTTTTAGAAGATGTTATTTTTACAGTTTCATCTCTCACCCAAGGTGGCCAAAATGCTCATTAGCCAAACTGCTATTTTTAGCAGTTCTATTTTTAGCAATTTCTAAATTTAGCATTTCTTGTTGCACACTTTTCAACAATTGAAAATAACTATTCTTGCTTTCATATTCTCTGAATAATCATGCAATTCGAAGAAATTCTTCATCCCAAGTAGCCATGCTTCTGCATTTTCTAGTTTCTTCACATCCCCATCAAAAGTAAGAGGCATGGATTTCTTGAACTCATCTGGCAAGTACTGCTTCTCACTCCTCCTATAAGGATGATGGCGGTGATGACCATGATGTCTCTCTAAACTAAAACTAGAATAAAATTCATAAGCACTACCTCTCTTGTCAGATGTATCCAACCATCTACCACCTCTGACTGTGTCATCCTTGTCTAAAATATATCTTGATCAAGACCTGCTGTAATATGCCCCATTAGTCCTTTCCTTCTGTCCATGACTGATTCTTGGTTGTCCCTATCTCTGTAAATTTGATAAGCTTTGAAGAATCACTACATTGACCTTTGCTTGCTTTTCCTGAGCTATGACAAGTCTTTCCAGCGACTCAATTATCCTATCATTATCTACCTTGCAACTTATGATTTATGCCTTCAAACTTCTCAGTGTATCTGCTAAATCAAGAGAATACTTATCTCCTTGTTGCTCAACTGATCTATAAGGAGAGTCACATGAACTATAGTCCACCATTCTACTCATCATCTCTGACCTTTTTCTTCCTACAACCATAACATGTTAGATAAACCAAGCATAGACATGATAAAAATCATACTTCAGTGTATCGCATGGGAGGCTATCTCGTCTGCACAAATAAGTCCAAATAAGCACGGTATAGATACATAATTACATCAATATGTCAACATCATCATGATGACAAAAACTATAATAATGACCATACAACGCATGCATAAAAACATATTGACAACTAACATGCATGCATAACAATCACATCTACCTCGAGGTCCAGTGTTGCAACCTTATTCTAGTACCACCCTGTAAACGCCTCCTCCCACATTTACTCAAATTCACAAGCTTGTTAGGGAAAACATGAGACGAGTGTCACTATAACATGACCTAACCTCCAAGTTCTAGTTAAGGAAGTGAGGCCTACAAATTGAACACTTACTGACATCCTACATGGACTACAGATCACTCATGAGTTGAACAACCACCCCAGGTGATCAATCCCTGAGCTGGAACTCTTTTTCACTAACCTAACAACCCAAACGCACACACAATAAGGCAATAGTGCAGTTATGAGGCCACAACCGCATGCATAAGCCTGCTTCCATTCGGTTATGACCTAAATCCTCTAGTTCAGTGCTAGTGGTCTCGAGATCCAAGCCACCTTTCCAGGCTAGCCTCCAGACCACTGCCCATAACTGCTGGTAACTTTCTAGAATCATAAAAGAGACGGTAACAATGCTAACCATTCAAACTCAAGCAATAGCTTGACCCAGACATGCCTAATCCACATCAGACATTTTGTCAGACATATGGTAAACATATAAGCTACAAGTCATGAATGCATATCTGATCATAAACTTCTGATTTTCATCTAAGAATCACCAAAATGGCTCCAAACCCTCTCTAACTAGCTGCAATAACACTTGTTCGCCCATGTATTCATCAACCATTCAGTAACTGATCAAAACATGTCAAGAGCCACATATATAATACATCATATAACCAACAAATAAATAAATTGGAAACCATAGAAAATAAGCCATAATGTCAACATGATAACCAATACAAGTGCTTATAGATGATAATAGGGAAATAACTCTTATTAACATATGAAAATGACAACCAAGTCAGGGACTTTCACGTACCACTCGACCATAGATTGGGCTAAATCAAATCTCTCTTTCAGCCAATCACCCCTGCGCCATATTTCAAGCATGAATGTGAGATCTCATGGGATAAACCAAAACAAAACCAACCAGGGCTTCTAGAGGCCAACCACCTCAACCCTCAACCATAGTGATCTCACCTATACGGTCCAGAAAGTACTAGCATCAACCAAATTAGTCTCTACCCAAGTTGTCCAGGGCTTCAGGAACTAGTAACTCAAACCATAGTCTTCCAGGGCTCCAAAGTGTTTTTTCCAGCCATAGCTCCAGGAACTAGTAACTCCACCCACCAAGGGATCTATAGCATTTGTCCCAACTTATGGCTCTAGGAACCAGTAACTCAACCCAAACTATTCCAGGGCTTCCAAAGCATTTGTTCCAACCCACAACCATAGGGAACTTGAGCACCAATCAGAAAAACAAGTGGGAAATCCACAACACCATGGATATCTTGGAAATGACAAGGCAAGGCTAAAACCACTGTCAATCTAGGAAAATCTCCATGTCAATGACAACACATAACCAAGGAATCACATGCATATACCATGCATCCAAAAACCAATAAGGAAATCACACATGCAACTTGTTACCTGCAAAGCAATCCAGTTGTAGCCACTGATCCAACAATCTCCTTGCACTTCCTTGCTTTCCTTCTCCAAGTCCAAGTAATGCTAGAGTGCTCCAAGAATGCTCTAAGTGTGCAAGAGGATGAGAGAGTGAAAGAATGAATGAGAGAGCCAAAAAATGAACTGACAAAAGCTATGAACTAATCCTTTGAAGCCTTTTTATCAGTGATGCCTCTATTCTCTTCATTTTCCTTCGTTTTTCCTCTAATTTCCTTGGCATGCAAATTTGTGTCTCTTCACCTTCCTTTTCTCCTATTGTCCTTTATTTTCATAATTAAATGTCATTTATTGAAAATCAACCAAGGGTTGTTACACCATTATTCAATATAAATACATCAAGGGATAAAATATACATTATGAAGACCGATCATAGTTACAAAATTCAACATATTGGCAATAGAAGATGCTATTGTGTAAGGTTTTGATGGATCATGGGGATGCTCAAAGCAAATTCTATCCAAACTGGAGTTTATAAGGTTGCAACTACTTGATATTGAAGGACTTCTAGCTCATATTGAAGTTGGCTCACCTCCACACTCAACTCAAGGACCGGATAGTAAGGAAGTTTCTCAACCAATTGAGGTAGAAACCTCTTTATTCTCCTAATTTTCATATTCCAGTATTTTCATGTTTTCCTCATGTAGTGTAGAATTATGGATATATTTCTTTTTTGATGGCAAGCTAGTTTTCCCACTCCAGGGACAACTTTTAAACACTCTAGACTAATAAACTCTCTTTCAACGCTTAAACTATTTCTTATCACATCATAGTTTTTGTATAGTTGATTTGGTATCCCATGTGTAGAAATATTTTATCATTATAAATTTTGTGATTTCTCGATGAGAACTTACCACCCAAAAATAACCTTTATAGAATTTTCATATACCTTCTAACCTTTGATTTTGTTTTGTTTTATAAACTGTAGCACCATAATTTCATTTCATTAATAAAGAAAAATTATATATAGATCAAGATTCTCAAAGAGTCTAGTAGTAACACATCAACAAATAGGGAGATTGAGCATATAGGTAGCTCCCCAAGGTAACAAGAAACATAAAATATAGAAACTATCGAAACAACACATAAGTGTACAACAAACCACCCATGTTCAAAGTGACATAAACACCATATTTCCCCACAACCCATACACCAGAGAGGATTGAATCAACAATGCACAGATAACAACAAATACTTGCAATATTGTTGGTGAAGCACACATATAAATCTCTTTGCATTACAATCACTAGCATAGACCTTGGCTGCTATAATCTCTAGAATCGTATGACCACCAACATTCGCAAATATCCAAAAAGGAAAATACCACAACGACCACCAAAGATATCGAACCCAGTGCCCATATTGACACAACAAAATTCATGAATAACAAGGGAACAATAGTGCAAATAAAAATTCATGGGCATAGATAATAATGGATATGCTAAGCGTCTCAATCTTGCAGACAATCCAAAGAGACTAGCCCACGACCGACATCCATGACTAATCACAACAAAAATAACAATGAATATAACTTACATATATAAAAAGGTAATTCAAAATTCGCCATAACAATGCACACACCAGTAACCTTCATACTGAGTTGATAGAACGAACAAAGTAGAAACCGCCAAAGTGAAACCATACCTGGAGATGGAAGACCAAAATTGAAATGAAAAGAAATATACCGATGAAAGCTAGTCCTAATCAGAGGAGATGATTGTCAATTCCTAAGCACTGTCCACTAGGGGTTCAGTGCGATCACTGGGCGGGTTAATGAGATCACCTAAAGCAAAATCCGACACCAGAAAACTTTCAAGCCTGGCCAATCGCCAATCCACATCGTCAAAACAAAATCGTTGATTCCTCAACATTTGATATCCTCAAGTGAAGATAATACATTATAATTCTCGACTTGCTTATCCTTAAAAATTAATCACAATAGGATATCCATCTGCTGGTGAAAAGCCAAAGATCCTAAGAAATGAAATTTGCGCTTCCTGAATCTACCTAGATCAGGGACCCTAGTCATGTCTTTCCCAACAATATCTGAATCAGAATGATACAAACATTCACTAGACTCTTTTGATTCCAATAAGAGGATTTCCTTCCTCACTTCTAAGGGAACTGCATCGAAAAAGGTCCTAACTGAGTCATAAGCAAAAGGACATATACACTTATACCCAGTGTTATGAAACCAACTCACAAAAATATAGAAAAGATAGGTCAACGCCTTAGAATTCAGCCTCTTTGAGGGGGCAACCTCCTTTACATTACACAAATGAATGATTCTTTGATGATTCAAATGACAAAACCTCCTTTCTATATATAGGAGTCTAAGGATTCACAATATAACCCAGCCGACCTAACAATAATAATATAAAGGCACAAAAATAACAATAGAGGGATTCTATGGGGCACAATAATAATAATATGGGGACAATAGGGGCATAGCAATATTAATAAGGGATACACCTACAATAGTAATGGGGTAATCACTAGTATTATAGGGACCTAACATGCCCCTCTCCTTCAAAAAAGTGTTGTCCTCAACGCTTTAGTTCTGGATGCTTCTGTATAAAATTCTCATCCTCCCATGTGGAATCTTCAGCAAATAAGTTCTTCCACTTGATGAGATACTCCGAAATTGATTGATTTCGTAGCTGTCGAGTTCTTGTTTTTGTGACTGCTTCCGGTTCCAATATAATTTTTCCTTCCTCGTCAAGTTCTGGCAATATTGTTTGAACTGGGAGCTTGTCGCCTATAACCTTCTTTAAACATGAAACATGGAAAACTGGGTGCACTCGAGAAGCTGGAGGAAGCTCCAATTTGTATGCCATAGTACCAATCTTTTGCAACACCTTGTATGGACCATAATACTTTGGTGATAATTTATTATCCTTCTTAGCTTGCTTGAGGGACATTTGTTTATATGGTTGTAGCCGTAGGAATACCCAATCACCTACGTCAAAACTTCTTTCACTGCAATGTTGATCTGCCTGTTGTTTCATTCTATTCTGCGCCAACACGAGGTTATCCTTTAAGAGTTGGAGGACTTGTTGTTGATGCTCGATGTGATGTTCCATTGCTTGAACCTTAGAATTTTCTCTTAAATATGATGTGATTGATGGTGACTGATATCCATAAAGTGCCATAAATGGGGTCATTTTTTTTGTTGTATGGAAGGAAGTGTTATACCACCATTTAGCAAGAGGCAACCATTTGACCCATTGTGTCTGTTTATCAGATACAAAGAAACGAAGATATCCTTCCAAACATTTGTTTACTATCTCAGTTTGCCCATCAGATTGAGGATGATAAGATGAGCTATGAGCTAACTGAGTACCGAGACAAGAAAATAATTTTGTCCAAAAATTTCTAATGAAAATGGGATCTCTGTCACTTACAATAATCTTTGGGTTTCCATGTAGCTTTTGAATTGTTTCCATAAATGCAGTAGAAACTATACTGGCTTTAAATGGATGTGATAATGCACAAAAGTGTGCATACTTGGTAAGTCTGTCAACTACCACCATTACGACACTCTTTCCCTCAGACTTGGGTAAACTTGTGATAAAATCCATTGAAACCCCCTCCCAACGTTGGCTTGGAATGGATAAAGGTTGTAATAGACCCAGGGTCTTAATTGTTTCAATTTTATTTTGTTGGCAAACCAAACATTCCGCCACAAACTTTTGAATATCCGATTTAAGGCCATCCCAAAAAAATTCCTTCTTAACCCTGTGGTAAGTTTTTAAAAATCCTGAGTGCCCTCCTAAGGGAGAAGTGTGCAATTCCATAAGAATATTTTGTTTGAGTTGGGAATTCTTACAGAGGTATAAGCAATCTTTGTACCATAACGAATCATTTGTCCAGCTAAATGTATCAAATGTACTGGAATCTTGTTGTAACTTTCGAATAAGTACCCACACTTCTTCATCATTCTTACATTTCTCCCTTGCTTCGTTTATTCAATCTGGTTGGATAATAGAAATGGCGCACAACAATGCTTCCACATCCTCATCATTTCTTGAGAGTGCATCTGCCACCACATTTTGCTTCCCTTTTTTGTAGATGATTTCAAAGTCATAACCCAACATCTTTGTGACCCACGTTTGTTGCTCTTCAGAGGATTATCTTTGTTCTAAAAAGTATTTAAGGCTATCATGATCCGTTTTTACCTTGAAGTGTCTTCCCATTAGGTAGGGTCGCCATTTCTTAAGTGCATGTAGTATTGCCAACATTTCCTTCTCATAAATAGCTTTGTGTAAAAACTTTCCCTTGATTGGACGACTTTCAAAAGCAATGGGTCTTTCATCTTGCATTAAAACAACACTAATTCCATTTCCTGAAGCATCACATTCCATAATAAAGGTTTTTGTGAAGTCCGGTGTAGCTAAGACCGGTGCTTGGCACATTGCCTCTTTAAGATATTTGAAGGCCTTTGTTGCTTCTGGAGTCCATGAAAATGCATCTTTCTTCAATAATGTTGTTAGAGGTGCTGCTATTCTACCATAATTCTTAACAAACTTGCGATAATACCCTGTGAACCCGAGAAATCCTCGCAGATGCTTTATGGATGTGGGGATTTTCCATTCCTTAATGGCTTTAATTTTGCTAGGGTCTACCTGAACTCCTTCATGAGATACAATATGACCCAGATATTCCACCTCTTGTACTCCAAAGAAACATTTGGATCTTTTTGCATATAATTGTTTCTCCTCCAATAGTTGTAGCACCCTGTCAACATGTTCAACATGATCCTTCCAAGACTTGTTGTAGATTAGTATATCATCAAAAAATACTAACACAATTTTTCTAAGGAAGGGTTTGAAAATGGAATTCATCAAACCTTGAAATGTAGAAGGTGCATTGGTAAGGCCTGTTATCACTCCAGGAAACTCTCTGAGGTTGTAAATCAGAGATGCCTGGTAACATATAAATTTTAATATTGTTCTTTGAAATATTGGAATGAAAGATGGTTTGGATCAAGTCGGATAACCATTTCAGCTATTCACACTCAAGGCATGCATGAACACCCCCAATAACACAAGGCTTTAGACTGCTAATGCTCAATAGTTTGTAGATTTAATGGATAGATGGCGAACACTGACTATGCCAGCAGGTTGCATACATGGACCTATACGAATGGCTAGCTACAGGCAACAAATGAACTTACTGACTATACCGACAGATGCGTATATAATTACACATATAAATGGCTAGCCATAAGCAGCAAAGAAGCTTGCAAATCTAATATATCAAAGCAGAGATAAGATGACAGTTATCTGGCCTCGAACACACAGAAAACCTGAACAAACTGTTTAGGTGCAAGCATAGAACAGAAGAGAAATGGACATTAAACATGTAGCAGCAAAAGAAGCTTGTATTACTAAAGATTACAGATGAGAAGCTTGAGAAAACAAGGGAGGAATAATCTCCAAAAGTTGAACCCTTGTTACATCTTGTTTTCAGCTATTTATAGCTTGTTTACAATGGTCCTCAGCCTTTTGAGGCTTCAGGTGTCTTAATCTATCCTTCTGTCTTGTTTAACTGATTGATTCCCTCAATAGGTAGGCATGGCTCGACGGTTTTCCTCTTCTGACAGAGAAATAACCATACTCAGATATTTTGGGTGGCCTACTGTGATGCATAGGAGCTCCCTCGTGCCAAAGATGCCCCATTAAGTTCGTTAGGATGACTGCTGCACTGGCAGGGCTGTTAATGCTCCATGATTTTATTTGATTTGGGTTGAGGCGTGTAGTGGCCCTTCCCCTTCCCTTTCTGGGTTCTATTTGCCGGCCGTTGTCCCTCCGCCGAATCCTTCTTCTGGTATATAACATAACTGCACGGTTCCTTCAAGGATGGCTTGCCGCTTGAACCTGCAATGGAGTGGCTGCCGTTCTTATGAAATCCCTGCACTGGTCCCTTGTTTTTTTTAATATTTGAACAATATACATAAAACAGCTGCAAAATCATGAAAAATGGCTTTTGGCGGGCACTGTAGCAGCCTTTAAATCCTGGCCGTTGGATCCGGCGCGGGCCGATCCAACGGCTGGCGCTAAATCGCATCGGGGCAGACCGGGGGGGCGGCACATAAACAATCGCCGAACTGCGCGGACCCGATATACTATAGGCCATGCTTTATTTGGAATCGCGTCCGGCCCATCGGCGATGTCATATCGGTGGATTTACAAGAATTTGGTTTGCGGACCCGAAATGCTAATATACCATGCTTTATTGTTATTTCGGCTCCGCCAGTCGGAGCGATACATGGGGAGTGCTGCGATTAAATCAGGGCCATTGGATCGGTGGGGGCAATGGACGGCTGAGATTTGGTCGCTGTATCGGCGATCGGCGACCCATTATAACCCATGCCTTAAGACTTAGCCATTTTCGCTTATAATATGCCACTGCCCCCTCCCGATAGCGATATCGCATCAGAGGGGGACCAAATAGATTCTTTTCTCATCGGAGAATGCATTTTGTTAAAAGGCAAAGGAAAAATGAATTCGGAGGGGTAGCCTTTGGTGTTTCGGATGGATTCTAAGGCATCAGAAGGGGTCCGATAGCCAAAAAGGGAGGATTTTTTCATTTGTAGAAGGTTTTTGAGAAGTTTTTGGGTATTTTCACCTTCCGATAGTGTAATTCTGCCCTCCAAAGGGCTTCCCTCTTGCAACCTCTTTGATCGGTGGGTAGCTTTTGTCATCTCTTGATGATTTGAATAGCAAACATGGATTTTGGGCATGACTATAAGCATATTTGCAGCCTTTGAGAGCTTTTTGAATCTATTTTTAATCCATTTGCATAGCAAAGCTAACACTGGCTCCTTCTGGGGATGAGATCCTCCCTGTGAGGTCTCAAGAACTGCAGATCAATGCCTTTCCTGTAGAAAACAAATTAGCCAAAATTTCCTAGTGTTCCATTGGGCATGGAGTCTACTTTGCTTATACTAAAACTGAAAAAATAAAATATTTACAGTTTTAAGGCCTAAAGACCTTAAATCACATAGCTTTTCAAAAACCGCCCATTAATTGGGCCATCAAAAACTGGTTCTCCCTCCATACTTTTCAGTATGAAGGTATTGTTCCCTTGAATCTGTGAAATGATGAAAGGGCCCGTCCAGAGAGCATCAAATTTCCCATGATTGCCTTTCTTTTCTTTAAATGCATCCCATTTCATAACCAAATCCCCAACCTGCAAGTTGTCTCTCTTTGCCTTCTTGTCAAAGACTTCCTTGATCCTCTGCTGATGTGCTGTAGCTTTTTCAATCAGCTGCTCTCTGATCTGATATAATTCTGTTAAATCAGTGATTCTATTGGCCATAACATCTTCTTCATTCTGCGCTGTTTGGAGCAAATTTGCCACAGGAAGAGTAAGCTGAATTGGAAAAATAGCATCAGTACCATATACCAGCTTGAAAGGAGAGCAGCCTGTAGATCTTTTGATGGTCACTCTGTCTGCCCATAGTGCATATTTGAGCTTTGCATCCCAATTCTTCTTATTATCTTCTAACAGCTTCTTAATAATCCTGATCAGACTTTTGTTAGAGGATTCTGCTAGACCATTCCCTTGGGGGTAATAGGAGGTGGAATGAACAAGCTTAATGCCCATTGAATCACACATTTCCACCAACTCTTTTGCCTTGAAGGCTGCTGCATTATCTGTTATAAGCTTATGTGGGCAACCAAATCTGCTGAAAATGTTTTCTGATAAAAATTTCATTACCACATTATGATCAGCCTTCCTTGTTGGGATTGCTTCAATCCATTTTGTAAAATAATCAGTGGCAACTAATATCCACCTGTGCTGGCCACTGGAGTGCGGGTTGATTTCACCAATGAAATCCAAGCCCCACTGCTGAAAAGGTCCTTTTGCAATTATTGGCTTTAGGGGCAAGGATTTTAACTGCTGCTTTCCTTCAAATCTCTGGCACCTGTCACAAGATTTAACAAAAGCAAATGCATCAGAAAATAAAGATGGCCAATAGTACCCAACTCTGAGAATCTTTTGGGCTGTAGTTCTCCAATAATGATGTCCTCCACACATGCTGTTATGGAACTGCTGCATAACTTCTATTGACTGTTCTTTGTCCAGACATCTTAAAAGCACTCCAGATGGATCCTTCCAATAAAGCGAGCTATCATTGATGCAATATTTCATTGCCTTGAGCTTTAACGTTCTTGCTTGACTTTGAGAAAATTCTGAAGGAACTTCTAACTCTAAAAGGAATTTAATTATTGCAGCATACCAATTACATGAAGCTAGGTTCTCGGCCACCGACTGCCCTCTCTGCGATTCAGCTGTTTCATGCTCTTTCATTAGACCATTTCCTTCTACATTGAACAAGAAATTGACGTCCAAAGATTTGCAATTTTCTTTAGCCAACAGTTTGGCAAGCCCCTGACCTCTTACCAGCTTGGTAGGCTTCAGCTCTATGTTGAATTCTATCATTTTTGCAATCCATTTCGCTCTTTTTCCATCAGCATCAGGTTGCGTTAAGACATCCTTTATTGCAGCAGAAGGCACATATGCAACTATTTTGGAATGCAAGATGTATACTCTGAAAGCTTTCAAAGATTTGATAAGAGCGTATGCTTGTTTCTCAATAATATCATACCTCAGCTCAGCATCCCTTAAGGTTTTACTGAAAAATGCCACCGGATGCTCTGAGCCTTCTTCATCTGCTTGCAATAAGACTGCTGCAAGGGTGTCGTCAGAGGCAAAAGAAAATATGCGGAACTCCTTGCTATAATCTGGACTGATTAAAGTGGGGGCCTCCATAATTGCCCTTTTAATGGACTCAAATGACTTTCTCGCTACACCATTCCACTTGATCTCTGACCCCTTCTTCAACATAGAGGTAATATGCTTCACAAGTTCTGCAAAATTTGGGATAAATCTCCTTACAAAATTAATCTTGCCTAGAAAAGATTGGATGTCCTTCTTCGATCTCGGGACAGACAAGGTCTGTATCGCTTTTACTCTTTCTGGGTCAATTCGGACACCTGCAGCAGAAACAATATGTCCCAACAACTTGCCTTCTTCTAATGCAAACTGTGACTTCTTAGGATTTACTGAAATCCCAAACCTTCTGCACTTCAAAAACACTTTCTTCAAATGTTGCACATGGTCTTGATGGCTACTGGAGTATATTGTTATATCATCCAGGTAGATAAGGACAAATTTATCCTTTTCTCCCGCAAATGCTATATCCATAACTCTCTGAAAGGTGGCTCCAGCATTCATCAACCCAAAAGGCATCTTGGAATACATAAAGGTACCCCAAGGAGTGGTGAATGCAGTCTTCTCTTGATCATCCGGATGCACAGCAACCTGATTATAACCTGAAAAACCATCTATAAAAGACATTACTTTGGCACCTGAGACTTGCTGCAACAAATGCTCCATTTTTGGTAGAGGATAATTATCCTTTTTGGAACATTTATTTAGATTCCTGAAATCAACACATAGTCTGATTTCTCCACTCTTCTTCCTCACAACAACTAGATTGGCCACCCATTTAGAATATCTGAGAGGCACTATGATCTTAGCAGCCAGCAACTTTTTAATTTCTTTCTCAACCAGAGGAAGGAGCATAGGATTCATTGGTCTCAGCTTCTGTTTGAAAGGAATAGTGTCTTTCTCAAGCGGAATTTTATGCTGAATTATATTTTCATCATATGTCTTCAGATCGCTGTACTCCCAAGCGAACACATCAGCAAATTGCCTCATTAATTTGCAGTATTCAGCACTCTGGTCAGCAGATAGATTGGTGGACAGATTTATGAATTTGGGGTGGCCTGGACCTCCTATATCATGTTTGCAAACTGCAGTTTGATCTTCTTTTTGGGCAGCTTTGTAAGGCACATCATTGTGATCAAACAATCTCTCAAGAGGAATTAGACCCTTAGGAATATGGTTGCTAGGGAGTTGGACTATGCTATTCTTGCCAATCTTATTTCTAAGCTTGGACTTGGGATCTTCTAACAAAGCATCATTATTTTGGTCAATTTGCATTTCAGAAAACTCATCAATGACTTGAAGAAACCTATTTAGCTCATCATCATCATCAAAAACCCTCCAATGGTGGACATTATCAGGCACGGAGGGTCTATACTTCATTTGTACCTCATAAACTAGTTTGGGAGGCGATGGAGGTATAAACAAACTAGCTGAGACAGCAAGGGAGTCGGCAAGCTGATTTTGGGCTCTAGGAATATATGAAATGCAGAAAAATTCAAAGAACTCTTTGGTTCTCCATACCTCATCTCTGTACGCTTTTAGCCTTGGGTGCTTTGCTTGGAATGTTTTGTTCACTTGCTGAATTATCAGATCAGCATCTCCGAATACCTTCAGCTTCTTTATTCCTCTGTCTTTGGCGGCATGAAGGCCCAACAACAGTGCTTCATATTCTGCTATGTTGTTTGTCACCTGAAAAACCAACTTTAGAGACAATTGAATTGTTTCTTGTTGTGGAGACACTAGCACCACCCCTGCTCCTGCAGTCTCCTTGGTACATGCTCCATCAAAGAACATCTCCCAAATCTGACCTCCTGTATTATGCTTAGCCTGAGCTGTTGGTTTCCTGATCTGCAATGCAGCCTTCTGAGATTCTTCTATTTGGAGAATGCAAGCTCCAAAATCAGTGTCCACTGCATATATGGGATGGTTTGTAGGATTCTTCTCATCGCTAATGATATATGCCAGCTGTGCTTCTCTATATAACCTCCTGCTCTCTCCTCCGAACACTGGGACAGTTGCATAAGATAAATCGTTCTACAATGTTCCACCTAGTCTCTTAATCCACCCTCTGGACAACAGCATGCCAAACTTAGGAGGGACATCTACCACCACAATATCCATTATCATGCTCTTCATGGGCAGCTGGGTTAGGGAAATGGCTAAATCTTTAATCAATCCCAGACATTTCACCTTCCTTGAATCAAACGAGAATAGGTCATGATATGGTCTGGTGACGTCAAGGCCTAACTCTTCCATGACGGTTTTAGGCATCAGATTATGACTGGCACCTGTATCTAGGAGGCAGTTGTGGAGAATTTTGTCATGAATGGTCAAGGAGACATAAAAAGATGGGGAATTATCCTTGGCAGGTTCAGTCATTGGGCTTAGCACAACTGCAGGCCTATCGTCTTGCAAATTGACAAAGTCAGTGGAGGTTCGTGTGATCTTCAGCTCGAGAGCCTCGAGGATAGGCTTTCTAAACATCTCACTCTTTACCAGTTCTGTCAGAGGCACGGTTATTTTTAACTTCTGAACTTCTGATTTGAAGCTAAAAGAGAGAGGTAGCTTGTCAGGACTTTTTACCTCTTGAACTGGTGCTTTGAGGCTGACTGGATCAGCTGCTAGTCTTCTTTGTATGCTATTTTGGGTCTCTGTTTAGACGGTAGCTTTTTGGGCAGGATTCTCCTTGATATTATTTGCATTTGACCTTAGATTATATCTTTTCTGCTCCCCCATTTGCAGAACAGCCCCTCTGCCCCACCTTTGACTATCTTGCTCCTGCAGCAAAGACTCTTCGTATGCAGCCAATGTCAAAAAGGCATCACTGCCTTTATCTTCCATACAGAGAATTTCATCCTCGTCTTCAATCTGTTCCTCCTCCATGACCACATTCTGGAAAGGAGCCTTAACCTTTTGATCTTCGTTAGTTTCTTTACCCCTCTGAATGGTTTGTGATTGTTCGCTGGCTCTTCTGAATGGATTCGGATTTCTTGGTGCAAATGTGCCTGGGAGCCTTGTCTTCCCAGGGTTCTGCTCAATCTCCAGCTTAGAAATTTTAGCAGACAGTGACTCGATCATTCTAGTCATTTTATCAAGTTTGGTATCTGAGGATGAAGCAGAAGAAGCCTCGCCTCTCGGCTTCCTTCTATCAGCGTGACTTTTGAGCTTTTCTGCAGCCATAATGTTAGATTCGACTTCTAGTGCCGCATCCTGCATTTCAGCTAGGGTGGCACATCTTCTTTCTCTCAACAACAAACAGAACTCAGAGTCAAAGGCACTGGTGTAGGCAAGTTTGGCAGAGGTGGGGGTAGGCTTTACCTCAGCTGGTATCTTACTATACATACGGTTGAATCTTTTATTAAAATCAGACAAGGATTCCCCATTTTCCCTCTTCAGGTTTCCAAACTCCGTATGATAGTATAGCAAGTCCTTTTTATCTCCCCAGTGTTTTAGGAACGTATCATCTAAAGCTTCGATATCTGCTATAGATCTTGGGGCTTGTTCTCTAAACCATTTCCTAGCCTCCCCATCTAGACTTTGGACAAAGACTCTCATCCACACATCATCTTCACTAATATCCAGATTATCAGCATAGCTATAAAATGACTCAAGGTGTTCTTCAGCAGTGACACCTTCAGTCCCAGTGAACTTGGGCATATACTTCTGATATTCTCCAGTGGGCATAGCATTCAAGGGAGTGGGTAGTATTAAAGGTCCATACCTGGCGGCTATGATTCTTTCCATTTTGGTGGGTGCTTGTGGTCCTGCCATGTTTGGAATTTGTGGAAGGACACTAGCAGATGGGGCAGTAGGAAATAATGTAATGGATGGCAGAGATATTGGGATGTTTTGGACAATATGGGAAGCTTTCTTTGGACTGAGATTCAAAGGGGAACTAAATGGACAAGGAGCTTTATGAATCTATGCAGGTACTTCTTCATTAGCAATACTAGGCTTTAAATCTTCAAACTGCGTATCCTCAACTAAGAACTTCTCATGCAGAGACAAATAAGATTTTTGGGGCTTACCTGATTTTGATGCTCCCTTCTGTGATGTTTTCTTCGGGTTAACAATCTTCTCAGGGTCCGGCACTGGGACAGCTGGAGACTTCTGCGGATTTCTTCTAGTATGCCTCACAAACTGAGCCAGAACTTCAAAGTGGAGTCGCCAAAGGATGGCCTTCCTCCAGTGGAGTCGCCAGACAGATGATTACAACCAACGTCTATGTTCAAACCTTGTCTGTCATCAAAGCTTGAAGCTGTGTCGTCTCCCAGGGAAGCTGAGCTTCAATTCTCTTCTCCCCGGCAACGGCGCCAATTATGTTATCACTCCAGGAAACTCTCCGAGGTTGTAAATCAGAGATGCCTGGTAACATATAAATTTTAATATTGTTCTCTGAAATATTGGAATGAAAGATGGTTTGGATCAAGTCGGATAACCATTTCAGCTCTATTCACACTCAAGGCATGCATGAACACCCCCAATAACACAAGGCTTTAGACTGCTAATGCTCAATAGTTTGTAGATTTAATGGATAGATGGAGAACACTGACTATGCCAGCAGGTTGCATACATGGACCTATACGAATGGCTAGCTACAGGCAGCAAATGAACTTACTGACTATACCGACAGATGCGTATATAATTACACATATAAATGGCTAGCCATAGGCAGCAAAGAAGCTTGCAAATCTAATATATCAAAGCAGAGATAAGATGACAGTTATCTGGCCTCGAACACACAGAAAACCTGAACAAACTGTTCAGGTGCAAGCATAGAACAGAAGAGAAATGGACATTAAACATGTAGCAGCAAAAGAAGCTTGTATTACTAAAGACTACAGATGAGAAGCTTGAGAAAACAGGGGAGGAATAATCTCCAAAAGTTGAACCCTTGTTACATCTTGTTTTCAGCTATTTATAGCTTGTTTACAATGGTCCTCAGCCTTTTGAGGCTTCAGGTGTCTTAATCTATCCTTCTGTCTTGTTTAACTGATTGATTCCCTCAATAGGTAGGCATGGCTCGGCGGTTTTCCTCTTCTGACAGAGAAATAACCATACTCAGATATTTTGGGTGGCCTGCTGTGATGCATAGGAGCTCCCTCGTGCCAAAGATGCCCCATTAAGTTCGTTAGGATGACTGCTGCACTGGCAAGGCCGTTAATGCTCCATGATTTTATTTGATTTGGGTTGAGGCGTGTAGTGGCCCTTCCCCTTCCCTTTCTGGGTTCTGTTTGTCGGCTGTTGTGCCTCCGCCGAATCCTTCTTCTGGTATATAACATAACTGCACGGTTCCTTCAAGGATGGCTTGCCGCTTGAACCTGCAATGGAGTGGCTGCCGTTCTTATGAAATCCCTGCACTGGTCCCTTGTTTTTTTTAATATTTGAACAATATACATAAAACAGCTGCAAAATCATGAAAAATGGCTTTTGGCGGGCACTGTAGCAGCCTTTAAATCCTGGTCGTTGGATCCGGCGCGGGCCGATCCAACGGCTGGCGCTAAATCGCATCGGGGTGGACCGGGGGGGGGGCGGCACATAAACAATCGCCGAACTGCGCGGACCCGATATACTATAGGCCATGCTTTATTTGGAATCGCGTCCGGCCCATCGGCGATGTCATATCGGCGGATTTACAAGAATTTGGTTTGCGGACCCGAAATGCTAATATACCATGCTTTATTGTTATTTCGGCTCCGCCAGTCGGAGCGATACATGGGGAGTGCTGCAATTAAATCAGGGCCATTGGATCGGCGGGGGCAATGGACGGCTGAGATTTGGTCGCTGTATCGGCGATCGGTGGCCCATTATAACCCATGCCTTGAGACTTAGCCATTTTCACTTATAATATGCCACTGCCCCCTCCTGATAGCGATATCGCATCGGAGGGGGACCAAATAGATTCTTTTCTCATCGGAGAATGCATTTTGTTAAAAGGCAAAGGAAAAATGAATTCGGAGGGGTAGCCTTTGGTGTTTCGGATGGATTCTAAGGCATCAGAAGGGGTCTGATAGCCAAAAAAGGGAGGGTTTTTTCATTTGTAGAAGGTTTTTGATGATTTTTTGGGTATTTTCACCTTCCGATAGTGTAATTCTGCCCTCCAAAGGGCTTCCCTCTTGCAACCTCTTTGATCGGTGGGTAGCTTTTGTCATGTCTTGATGATTTGAACAACAAACATGGATTTTGGGCATGACTATAAGCATATTTGCAGCCTTTCAAAGCTTTTTGAATCTATTTTTAATCCATTTGCATAGCAAAGCTAACAAGGCCAAAAGGCATGACCAAAAATTCATAATGACCCTCATGAGTTCTAAATGTTGTTTTCAGAATGTCTTCAGTCTTCATTCTGATTTGATGATATCCTAAACGAAGATCCAACTTGGTGAAGTAAATTGATCCATGCAATTCATTCAGTAATTCATCAATGACAGGAATGGGAAACTTATCTTTAATAGTGAGCTTGTTGAATTCCCTATAATCCGGACACATGCGCGATGATTCATCCTTCTTGTGCACCAATACTACTGGAGCAGAGAAAGAACTTTGACTAGGTTGAATTATACCAGCCTCTAGCATTTTTGCAACCATACGTTCAATTTCACTCTTTTGGGCATAGGGATATCTCTACGGCCTAATGTTTGGAGGAACACTTCCTGGAATCAGATGAATAGCATGATCATGATCACGAATAGGTGGGAGACCTTTGGGAGTCTCAAATGCCTTGGAATGATTGTCCAAGATTTTTTAGAGATCTGGAGAAATAGACGATTTCGATGTGGAAACATCTAACGAACATAATTGTGCAATTACACCTCTTTGTTCCTTTTTTAGAAGCTTTGTCATACCGTTAGAGCTTATTATCTTTCCCGGTTTCCCTGCAATACCCCTTAATTCAACTTCCTTTTCTTCTACATAAAATTTCATGAAAAGTTCTTGAAAATTAAAAGCTATTGTACCTAAGGATTGTAGCCATTGGACTCCTAGTACAACATCAACATCTCACATTGGAATGGAAAGCATTGGGCTAGTCAATACATATTCTCCCATGGATAGCTTGATATTATGGCACTCTCTAGAGCAATTTATCGTTCCTCCATTTGCAACCATCACTTGACACTTTGGTGCTAGATATAGGAAGAAATTCAATCCTTTTGCTACCTTACAATGAATAAAATTGTGGGTACTTCCTGAATCAATCAACACTATTACCTTTTTCTTCTTGATTTGTCCTTCTATCTTGATGGTTTGAGGAGTGGTAATTCCAGCCAATGCATTACAAGATATGGTCGGATTCATTTCTTCTTTATCTAGGCTTTGTTCCTAGAGTATATCCTCTTCTTTTGACCTTTCTTGCTCCTTTTCTTCTTCCTCTTCACAATCTATGTAGAATAATTTCTTCTCAGCACACTTATGACCTTTAGTGTATTTGCTATCACAATTGTAACAAAGCCCTTTTGCTCTTTTTTCTTCCAATTGTTGTGGTGTCGAACTTATAGGTTGTGGAAGACTAGGGACAACAACACTTCCATCTTTATAGTTGTGAGTGGTATGCTTCCTGGTTGCCATAATTTTGCTTTCCATTTTTCTTGCTAACTTGAATGCCTTCTCTAATGAATCAGGTTCCCAAAGGCGAACATCATGTTGGATATTATCCTTTAAAGTCCCTATGAACACATCAATCCTATGCTCCTCTGGAATTTTTTTACCCTTATGTTCAATTTTTGGAACTCATCAATGTGCTCCATTATTGAACCCTTTTGTTTGAGACTTATCAATTGGCTAAAAAAGTGTTGCTTTTTGTATCCTCATAATGTGTTGTCAATTCTTCCATAAAAATTGCCCAAGTGATAATTTGTTTATGAGAGCAAAGCCATTGATACCATACAAACTGATTTGGTTCCAAATATAAAGTTGCAATACGTACCTTTTGTGTGTTTTGCACATTATTAAGATCGAAAAATTGCTCCATCTGTAATATCCATGTTGCGGGATCCTTGCCATCAAACTTTCTCATATCGATTTTTGGAATATAGTGGGTCTTCGATCCAACATTAGAGTCTATGAAATCATGATTAACATTTCTTTTGTTCGCATCATGAGTTTCCTTTACTACCCTTTCACCATTAGTAACTATTTCTTGTAGAAAATTTGTCAAATTTGTCTTCAAATCTGCCATGCCTGTCTTCAAATCTGTCTTCAAATCGTCCATATTAGCTTCCACGCCATTAATCTTAGCTTCAACACCCTTTATCTTAGATTCCACGCCATTTATCTTAGCTTCTGTTAGCTTTTGTGAGAGTGACATTTGTTGCACTTGGTCTTGTAATTTTGATATATCATGTAGCATTTCTTCCTCTTCTTCATGAGTCATGCTAGAGCTTTCAGGTTGCTTACTAGGTGTTTGCATTTTCTTTCCTCGGGGCATCAGTTACTGATAATAAGTCTCTATATGCCCTTTGAATTCCTTCAAAATAATTTTCCAAACCAAGCTTAAGCAAAAATTTAAAAAAATCTACACACCTTTTTTTTCACTTTGTAGGAGCTCGATATTGCCTCTGATGTATCTCTGTAATTTTGGATCATCCAGTTCTGAAATTGTGACCTGCAGTAGCCCTCTGTGTCCTCTTTCCAATGCCACCAGTCTGATCCAAATTGGATTCTCCAAGGAAGAGTTATGCCAAATCTCCCGCAGTGACCTGGTTATAGACTAGTTCAGTAGAGCGAACTTGTACGACGTGCCATGTGTCCCTGTTTCGACCTGTGTCTCTGAAAAATATATACAAGAAACTATAGTCTGTCCTCTTTATGTACCTTCTTACGAAATTTCAATTTGATGCTCAGAGAGAAAGTTATGATGATTTTCCCCAGGTCACCTGTTTGGAATGTAATTCAGGAGTCTGCAAAAAGACCAACTTCCTCAGATCAGATCTCCGCAAATATAGCACGAAAAGCTCTAAAATTCAGACCCGAGGTTCAGTGAGATTTAGTCTCAAATGGGTTTTTTTTTTTCGCTCCTGAAACGTCGCAGAAAAAAAATTTATAGCAAAAATTCCACGATGACCTATTTGGAGCAGCAAAACCCTAGAATCCAAAGCTCTGATACCAAATGTTATGAAACCAGCTCACAAAAAGATAGATCAACGCCTTAGAATTTAGCCTCTTCGAGGGGGCAACCTCCTTTACATCACACAAATGAATGATTCTTTGATGATTCAAATGACAAAACCTCCTTTCTATATATAGGAGTCTAAGAATTCACAATATAACCCAACCGACCTAACAATAATAATATAAAGGCATAAAAATAACAATAGAGGGATTTTATGGGGCACAGTAATAACAATATGGGGACAATAGGGGCACAACAATATTAATAAGGGATACACCTACAATAATAATGGGGTAATCACTAGTATTATGGGGACCTAACACCCAACAATGCCAAAGCCTCCCCTTCTACTCACCATTCTTTGACGAGGAGGCATGAGCACAATGACAAAAGAACAAACTAGACAACTAGTAAGTGACCCTCTACTAGTAAAACAAGTTGAAGGACGAAGCACTAGACCTTGTAGCCCTAACCGAAAGATTAACATGTCATCACCCACTTGCCACCCTAGAGGACCAGACTCCAACAAATTATCAAATTCCCTTTAATATAGAGGCATAACACAATAAAATTCCCAATATCTTACGAGGCAAAGAAATTGACCTAGACAAAGAACAAGAGCACACTCAATGCTCCAATCGAGGGCAAGGGGGCATTCAACACTTAAAAGAGCCAACAACACTAAAAATGCAAAACTAGACACTAACAAATAAAACCTCCACTTCACAGAGTCAAAAGATATCCATAATGAAGTACCAATGCAACCAAAGGAACTAATTTTGAGCAAAACTACCCTAATTAGTAAAACTTTGGGCCACGCAGAGAGTTCCCATAAGACATAAGAACATCCTTAGATAAAATTCAAAACAAAAGAAGTAAAAGGAATTACCTCCAAACTTGCTATTAAAACACATGTACATGAATCGAAATAAAACTCATATCCTGCAACCACCCAACAACACACAACACATTATTGGGACTCCAATCAACGAACAAACCCAAACTCTACATCTACACAGCAAGAAACAAAGCACAACAACTACATAGGAATCCAAGAGGAGGAAGAGGATAATTCCCTTCCTCCAATCTCACACTTAATGTACTTTAGCCACCCTAACGTTGTTAATGAGCATTTAAAACGAGGAGATTAGCAGTGTGCTAACTTACAACCTTCAGTGAGTGACCGACATGCCTCTCAAGTCCCCTAAATGGTGAGACCTATTACCCATTCTGCACGGTTTCCAATAAGCCGTTTCTGCTCGCTTAACTGCATAACCACCGCCATCTGGGATTTAACCTCTGAAATCATATGTATATGAAATATTAAAAACAATAATATCTCTAACCTTTGAAATCTTATGATATGCATATGAAATATTAAAAACAATAATGAAATGAAATGAAATGATATTTTAAGGTCCATGAGACTAAAAATAGTCTATGAGACCATTAGTTCCATGTTTTCAGTTTTTGCAATTCAATCCTTTTTCGATTCAAATTGATGATGAGCTGGCCCAACCTTCCAACAATCCCCTCGCTAAAAAGACAATGCCAAGAAACTGATACTGACATGTTCTCATAACTTTCTTTGATGTATTTGAATGCATCACATTCCAAAATGAAATGTTTTTCCGATTCCACAGCCCCAGACGTGCAAAATGTACACACCCATTCTTCCCAAGCTTCTTTAGGCTTTTTCCACTGTCCTGTTTCACACCGAAGTTGATGTGAGTTGGTCCTTAATTGAGCAATAAGAACCTTTGCCCTCCACGAAATGCTAGCTCCAATGAACTCTTTTTGTTGTAGATCACACGTAGGGTTGAATTCCTCAATGTAATATTTCTTCTTTCTACCCAACTCTTTTCCCCATACCTTTTTATGAAACTTCTCCATAACAAAATCCTTTAGCTCCTTGCTATTTGTGGGACATGCATTGAGGTAGATATTCCATTTTTGCATCCATGTGTAGTTTTGTTTCATCCATGTTTTCTTTCTTTCACTCATGCCTTCATTGAAGATAACATTAAGCCATCTACCTACTCTCATTTGCTCAATTCTTTTTAGATATCTTATGAGCCGCACCATAGCAATTGCTTTAATGGGAGTTGCTCCTGTTTCACTCAACATAATCTCACAAGGTATTGACCTTTTTATTTTGAACTTGCTCATGATCAAACATTTTTGGATTTTCTCAATTTGTTTCCATTTTGAGACAGGAGTGCTGCTAGCCCACAATTCACACCCATATAGCATCACTGGACAAACTAGGAGTCCAAAAAGCACTTTAATCATTTTCCAATCCCATAACTATGTCTCTCTACATCTGTTTTGAAGAGCATATAATGCTTTCCACCCTCCTAAAATTCTCTTCTTTTTATAGTCCTCCCAATTGAATTTGTTGTTGAAATCAATCCCAAGGTACTCGTACTCATTTACTTCTTCAAGAATGTTGTCTTCAAAGAAGAAAGTATGTTGGCTCTGCTTCCTTTTATTAGAGAAAATCATTATTTTGGTCTTGCTAGTATTTTGGGTATATTAGTGCATTTGCAATCCATGGGCCGACTTAGAAATCAATACAATATTATCAACATATAAAAAAAGCTTTATCACAAACTCCCCAACAAAACACCATCTCGACCTTGCAAATTTAACCACTCTTCCAATTTATCCTATTTATCAATATATAGAACAAAAACACTGACCTCCATGCTTGATTTTATTATATTATACATACCTTGCCCTCCATGCTTGATTTTATTATATTATCAATACCTTGTTCTTCGAACTTATCACCATCATTAGTCGACAAGATGAGCCCCACCGTTCAAGTTCGATTGTTTAAATTCCTCGGAATCTTGGGATTCAAATTTATGGTCATATACAGTAGCTGTTCTTCGGCGAAATGCACTGTTAAAGAGTAAGGCTGAATACAAGCTCGTGGAATCGGCTCTGAGCAGGGGGGCCTTTGTCATTGCGGTTGGTCGTCCACTTCACAAATAAATCAGTGGGCATTTTCTCTGCTCTGAGTGATTTGTTTTCCCATGTGATTTTTTTGCAAAGGAGGTGGTTGGTATAAGCCGAAACTGAAGGAAGAGCCATGAGATGTTATCATGGAGTTTCGTCAGGCTAGGTTCTCTATTTTTATTTAATCAGTTTTAATGGATTGAAACGTGGAAAATAGCTGTTTCAGGGCAATTTGCTCTTTACAGGGAGCTTACAGAGAATTAATGGCCGCTTCTGAAATCCACCAGGACAAGAAGAGCGCAGAGTGGATTTTAGAGTACGTTCTCAGACACTGCGACGAAGATTGGGTCGTCTCTGAATTGCTCAGAGTCCTTCCCTTCTCAAATGAGAATCTTACATTGAAGAAAATGATGTTATTGAGGAGAATTCGGTCAGAGATTTCAAACGGCTCGATTTCTGAGCAAACCCTTGAAACCCTAGAATCCCTTAAATATTTAAACAACAAATTAAATGATGCAATCCGTATCCGAGAATTGTGCTGGAGCGTAGCCGTCGAGTGTACTGTAAAGCACCTGAGAGCCGAAAAGATTGATTGGGGCAGCTATAACGAGGCTTTGAGAAAACTCCGGAGCGAGCGTATTGAGGACACAGCGGAGATAGATGTTGCTGGATGGGTCTCCAATAGGACCGAGGGCTTTAAACAGGAACTTGTAGCCGTGGCTGAGAATCCTAAACTGCGGCACACACTTCTCGCTAAGTATAAAAAAGAAGATGTTTTGAAATCTCTGAATATATTTTTAAAGGATGCATGGGAAGGCATTGGGCCGACTTTTTTAGAGATTGTAGCTGAAGATGTTGCACAGGGAAGGTATAATCCACTATCTGGTGAAGGTTCCGAACATGAAACGACTGCGAGATTATCGATCCCTCGTTGTGAAGCTGGCGGCCCTGCTACTCAATTACAAATGGACGGTGAGTAAATCAGTCCAACATTTTCACCTCCTACGTGGATAGGTATGGTTTCTTTGCTTATATATTGAAGTTTTATTGATGTACACAGAACCAAACTAGGCCAGTGACCGTGGCAACCAAAAGACCGATGTTGGGTCTGGTGGTGAATATACCCGGACTCTGGTCAAAAACAAAAGGGAGTTACATTAGAATAGAAAATAAAAGAGACCGGTAACTCATGAGAGTATATTATGTGCTGACGTCTATAAAAGGAGTGCATAATGCATCTCCCAGCAAAGCGATATGTTGCCTTTCTCATTTTCCTTAACTCCTGAAGAAATTTACCTTTGGAAACTTGCCCTTTAATGCCATCATTAATCAGGAAAAATGTAATATCATACATGGAAGGCGAGGTAAATTGCAGACCGCATAGATGGTGCATGTCAGACATTTGTTCTCTTTCCCAACAATTAATGAAGAAGTTAGGAACTTGATACTGAGAAGAATTACACATGCTAAAGTTTTGTCAAATGTCTAATTTTTTTCCCCTCTTCCTTTGTGGAAAAGAAAGAATTGTATTAACATTGCACCGGATTTTTATTAAGCTAAGTCCCATATATTTATTTCTATGCCTACAAAGTTCCTGTTTCGACTGATACTGCTGCTTCCTCTACGAAGGATATCGTAATAAGGATTAACTATTATAACGAACTTCAACTAAAATTAGTGACAAGGCAGAGAGCGTGATAGACATATTTGATTTCTATGGACTCTATATTACCTGTTGGGTACTGAAGTTGGGATTTGCTGGTGTTTTCTTGGAGTGCTGTCACTGAGATCTGAAATATTCTCACCTAGCAGAAAAGTGCCATTTCGAAACACCTTATGCTCTTTTCTTTGTTAGGGTGGGAGAGTAGACACTTATTAACACACAAAATTGATTAGAGTTCTGTGTATTAATCAAATAATGTTAACATATAAATACATGAAGTGCTGTCTCAAGATAGACGGATTACCTTGGACACACAATCACTTGGTTGAGAGAATATTTCAACCACACACCACTCTAAGAAGCTAACTAGTTGGAGAAAATATCTCTGTTAAAATTGGCAACTAGGACCAAACTCCACCTTGAACAACTCATATGATGGAGATGATATTTTTATTGGATTCCTCTTTCCAAGAGGTGTAGGATTGATCTAAAGATCATCTCTTTATGACAAGTATAAATGGAATTATGAATTTATTTATTCTATGGACAAATTGTCAAGGTCGGCCAGAAGTCTAATGTAGGCTCATGAAGCCCAACAGACGTGTCATATAGAGGAGTCATTTTCCTCATTTGGTCACTTATCATCACACATCTTTCTCTCTCTTCATCTGATTGGGTCGTACAAATTTCTGGCAGCCTGTTCTTCTCCACATGTGCGAAGAGTTGACTGGATAATTCTGTTCTTTCGTTGATCGAGTTGCAGCCAGCTTTGACCAGCGTTTGACTTCATTTGACTGTGATTTTTGTGGGAGAATTTCTGTTTGGGTAGGCCGCATATTCTGGCACAGAAACTGAGATTTTCTGGGCAGTTTGACCAGCATTGATTGCAGCCCTTTGACTGCAGAAGTTGACTGTGCGTTGACCAGATTTTTCAGGACTTTTTTGGGCTGATTTGGACCGTCTTTGGAGGCTGAGTTGACTGCATTTGACTGAGCTGATTTAGAGGAGACTTTCTGCTGGTTTGACCAGCATTGACTTTTTGGTTAGGGCATCTTGTTGACTGCAGTTTGATTGGACAGTTTTGACAGTGTTTCGGCAAGTAAATTTTGTATATTGTATTCTCTCTCTGTTGAACTTTTGAAGAATAATAAGAAGATTTGATCAAAGGGTTTCCCCACATTGGGGTTTTTTCTTGACATTTGCCAAATATTGTGTCCTCTTGTTTTGGCTTGTCTTCTGCTTATTGTTTATGTTCTATCAACATTTTTTATCTATGTTAATGTGATTGCTACAATCATGACAAGAAGTAGTCCCATATTGTAATACTCCCCCTTAACGACTACTTGTCATAACCTTAGTCAGCAAAGTATATCTGTGGTCCAACTTCACATTTACAAATATTATCAAAATGTTGATGTCCATATAAAGGAACAACCATCCATTGGAATGCATGGATACCTAACCGCAAGAACCACTGGTCTCCTTGTATGTCTTTCATGTACATGGTTCATTCAACCATTCTTCATACTTGTACCTGTACCTGTAATTCCCCCCTACATCAACATTGTCCTGTGTTTTCTCGAATTATCTGTAACCGTGCTTTGGGTTTTCTTGGCGACTTAACTTTGGGTTTGTGACTTATCTTTAACCATGCTTTGGTTTTTCTCACCCGACTCTTAACCATTCTTTGGGTTTTATTGGCTGACCCTCAACCATGCTTTGGTTTTTGTCAGCTGACCCTCAACCATGCTTTGAGTTTTGTTGGTTAAACCTCAACCTTGCTTTCCTTTTGCAACAAAATTCTATAGGAACCCCTGTCAACTTCCCTCTCACAAGTGATTTTTGCACCACAAACCTACACTACAAGGTGGTTTGTTGAGGTACACATCATCATTCGACTCAAGTACAGTTACAAACTCCATTTATGGAGTACTAGGTGCATACAAATGGATATACTATGTACATACATTATCTAGGACCACTACATCAACTTAAAACATAACATATAGACTTGCTCACAAACACGTGTGACACACAATACATAATGGTCACGAGTCTGCCTTATTGAACACATAAACCTTTACGTTGTTTTCCCACCTTTGCTGTTGATCCAACGAATATCCGTTGTTGATACCAAATTAATATATCAGAAGAAACATATGGTCTTTCTCCGCAGTCACTCACATACTAGGCATCATTGTCTCCATCTTCGACATCTTGATTTAATAATTGCCTTGGATCTCTTTACCTCCCCTATCATTTGTTAGAGTTGTGAATTCTAACCAACTATACCTATATTGAGTTAGCTAGGCTCAATAAGGCTTAATTCATTCTTCCAAGATTCCAAAGACATACAAAATTGTAAGTTCTCACCATCTTGCCCACATATAATTGTAGCTACCAATTGGTTGTCCATCACCTTTCAAACTGCACATTATTTGTGTTTCGAATGCGCCCACCCTAAATGACATCCTAGACAGAACAACCTTTGTTTATGTATGTGAACAAATTTAAGACTACGCAAGTTGCTTCATCTTTCATGGCTTCTGGATGTGATCTTGCAAAGCTATTAGGGTGGAAATCATCCTTGTGAGAAAAAGACGAGCTCAAATAGAAATAGAACTCTTAGAAAATAAGCACTAGTTGTCATTCTCGCTAAAATTGAAAGTCTTAGTGCTTGGTTGCGATTGCTCCATAAACAACTTGATGCTATTTATAAAATCACCATACCAATGATGGAATTTAGGTAGGCATTGCTATCACTGAAGAAGGAAGCTCGAGGATGACAAATCTTGGCATTCATTTGAGGAGACATTGGTCATTTCAAGTGAGAAAATCTCTTCACAAACCCAAAAATGTGCTAGAGCAAGTAGATTAACAATAGAAATGCACCATCAACTTTGCCCCACCAAATTCTGTTGAAGCGTGATGGCAACAATGGTTGGAGCAGCTTCTCGAGATCCTCAAAGAACAATACAACCGCAACTGTCACAAAATCTGGGTTGCTATTATTAAAAATAGCAACACGAAATCCTTATTTAATTTGTCCTTAAATTAGGAATTAAATAGAAATTCTATTCTCATAGCAACTTGTAATAGTTAACGAAGTTAATTTGACTTAGTTGGCTTAGTAAATTCGAGTTGGAAGTCTATCTAGAGTCATGTAGAGTTATTCCTAAATTTTAGTGGTCCAGGTTGAGTTCTTTTGAGTTGTAATTAATTAATTCAGTCTAATTGAGTTAAAGTCAGTTAAACTAGTTCAAACAGTTGGAGGAACTAGTAGGAGGTCTAGTAGTGGGGAGCAGCTTCAGTGCAGCTTCACTGCTCCACTAGTTAACTGAAGATTCACTCATAAATAACTCATGCATGTTAGTTCAGAGGAAGACCCAGTTGAGATTAGAGTTCACAGACAGTATACTATTAGTTGTATAATTTTCCGAGTTGTACAGATGGTGCATGCAATCAGTAGAAGGCCTATGATGGATTGCGCAGTTGTGGTGAGGGATTTTCCCAATTAAATATGGGCTAATTCTCTCAGGAATTGCGTAAGGAAGTAGGGGCTTGGCAGGCAGCAAAATTGGCTAAGTGTTGGCTTGAGCTGGTTTGTGAAGCAGAGAGATAGATTGTACTTGTGCAGGAATTATTCGGGTTGAACAAGCATTGTATTTTTTTCTTAGATCTTCTGGTTAATGCAATATAGATAGTCGGGGTTTTGAGCAGTTTCTTTCCCCAAAAAATTATTGTGTTATGTGCGATTGAAATTCTTCTTTTTTTGTTTAGTGTTTTCATCGATCAATTTTTGTTTCTGCTGATGAGTAGAGTAGATTCAAGTCTTTTGTTCTAACATATTACATAAGCAGTTGAATCTACAAGTAAATTTTCTACATGATATCGGAGCTGAATACATTATAGAAGAGGATAATACGAGTTTGTTGTGCAAGTGAAATTGAATTTGCAGTTTCAGACTTGAGAATGCCTTGGAGGGCAATACAAATTACATAGCTTGGAAGGACAGGATGGAGGCAGTGTTGGAAGACAACGGGCTGAAGGAATTCATAGATCATGATATTTTGAAGCCTCCAACATCTGATGCTAAAGATCTGGTTGAATGGAGAAAGTGTGTGGCAAAGGCGAGAAGGATTATCCTAGAAGGAGTTCAAGATCATATTGTCTCGAATCTCCATGGCAAGGAAACTCCATTTGCAATGTGGAAGGCATTGACGAACCTGTTTCAAAATAGCAGTGACCATAGGAAGCTGGCACTGAAGGACAAGCTCAGAAAGATCAAGATGGAGAAGGGCGACTCAATTCCGAAGTACTTGACCAAGTTCACCCAATGTCGGGATGAGCTTGGAAGTGTCAGGATTACTGTTGCCAAAGACGATCTGGTGAGTCTAGCACTTCTAGGACTTCCCAAGAGCTGGCACAGTTACCAAGACTCAGTTAATGGGAGGGAGAAGCTACCAGAGTGGGAGCGATTGTGGTCCGACTTGGTACAGGAAGAGATTCGACAGAACACCAAAGACGGATCCTCATCAAAGCATGATGATGAGGAGAATTGTGCCTTAGCTGGTAAGGCAAAGAAAGGGAAGGGGAAGTCATCCCATTCCAAATCAGATTCTTGTCAGGGTGACAAGAAGAAGGACATGTTGAAAATCAAGTGTTTTCACTGTCACGAGCTGGGACACTTTGCCACAAAGTGTCCGCACAAGAAGGCTGGTAAGAAGCCCTTAGGAGGAGCGACAAGTGAAGCTCTTGCTTCACAGTTCGAAATAGATTTTACCCTCATCGCTTGTATGGTGTCATCGATGATGGGTAGTGTGTGATACCTGGACAATGGAGCTTCATTCCATATGTGCGGTAACAAAGAGCTCTTCAATAACTTGGAGGAGAAGGATCTCTAAATGCATATTGAGATGGGTGATGATGGGAGGTATAGTGCAACTGGCATCGGTACAGTTACCTTTCAGAGGGAGTCTGGTTCTCCCCTCACTTTGCGAGATGTTATGTATGTTCCAGGTTTGAAGAAGAACTTGGTTTCTGTTGCCATGTTGGAGGATAGAGGCTATGATGTGATATTTAGTAAGGGAAAGGTGTTCCTTTGTCACATAGCCACAGGACAGGTGAAGCGGATAGGGGTTCGAGTGAAGAACCTCTACAAATTGGAGGTAGAAGACTGCGTTGCTTTGAGCACTAAAGCAGAGAAGGTGCAGAGCTGAGACATCGGTGAGTTGTGGCACAGGAGATTGGGTCACTTGCATCATGGCACTTTGAAGATCTTGCAACAAATTTCTACAAGGCTTCCCAAGGGTACACTAGAGCAGAGAGACACATGCAAAGGGTGTACATTGGGGAAGTACACCAAAGCTTCCTTTCATGACAAAGACAGTCGAGCACAAGCGATCCTTGATTGAGTTCACTCAGATGTGTGTGGACCGTTCTCGACAGCATCCACGACCAAGCACATGTATTATGTAATATTTGTTGATGATTTTTCTCGTAAGTGTTGGATTTTCTTCATGCAGAAGAAAGATCAGACGTTTGCTAAGTTTTGTGAATTTAAAGCACTTGTCGAGAAAGATACTGGCAAGAAAGTTAAATCTCTCAGAAGCAATAACAATGGAGAGTATGTGTCGAATGAGTTCAAAAACTTATGTGCATTAGAAGGCATTCGACGGGAGTTGATAACACCTCATAACCCACAGCAGAATGGGGTGGCTGAAAGGAAGAACAAAAGTATTGTGGGAGCAACATGGGCGATGTTGCATGATCAGGGCCTACCATTACACTTGTGGGCTGAAGCATGCAACACAACTATTTATTTGCAGAACAAAAGCCCTCATCGAATTCTCGGGATGAGTACACTGGAAGAGGCTTTTTCAGGGAAGAAACCAGATGTGGCACACTTAGAGTGCGATAGCATCTTAGAGTTAATTAGATTAGTTTTGAGGGTGATCAAGCCGGAAACCTGTAGGAGGTTTTAAACGCATCGAGAGTTTAATATACTTTATTCAGCATGTGATTTGAAAGTGCGTGCACAGTGATTAACCATTGATCTGCAACTAACAACATATCCGCCCCTCGATCATGCTCTTCCATTAGAGAGATCGCTACATTACCCTATAAAGGTCATTAAATCTTATTACTTGTAAATTTTTTTGGGGGGGTGGGGGGGGGGGATTTTTTCCCCAACATTGGCTCCATCTAGGGATGGCTTTCCCTCACGAGAAGCCAAGAACGTGGGCCAGTTGCCTTCTTCGGTTGGGTTGTGGAGTCATGGCTAAACGACAACAACGATCACTCAACTAGACCTCTCCGTACTGATACAACACTAGGGAAGATAGTTGAGATGCGATGGGTTAAAGGCAGACGTTAATGCAGAGGTGACAAGAGTTAATTAAAGGATAAACCACCACCATCGGAGTAAATGTAATTATTCGCCCGACTATCTGAGATTGGAAAAGCCGAGTGCGACGAGAAAGGACAAGAGCCATGTCTGGTGCTGGTAGCAGCCATTCGGGACGCCGGGAGAACTTACATACCAAAATGGACCGATTACTGCGCTTGCTAACCAACTTGGAAGAGTGCCTGATGTCAATTGAAGACTAACTGACCATGTTACCGAGGATTTTCCAGGGATTTGAAAGTATTCGTCTGTGCGACCTGGCGAGTAGCACTCATCGTGCTAGTTCATCGAATCCGGCGAATGATATAATCCAGGTTTTAGACAACAAGTTTTAAAAGAGCAATTAGCTCAATTTTTGGTCGTTAAAGCTTGCTTAATTGCAGAATTTTGTGTAATTCTACTTATGTGAACTGTAGAGCCTAATGACCTCTTCTGAACTGAACAGACTGGACATATGGTTATGCTTTTGTTTCAAATATTAAACTTATGGAATATAATGTTTTACTTTTAAGTTTTACGTAATTATACTTTACGCTTATTTTTATTGACGAATTCATGATGAGTAACCGAGGAGAAAGATTCTGTGAACTCTGTTTCCGCTTTTAGTTTTATATATATCGTGAAAAGCATATATGGTGTATTTAGTCTTGCTCTTGAATCCATTAATTTTTTTAAATGCATGCTGATTGAACTAGAAATCTGTCGAGGGTTATCCGGTAGCTATTCACAAATCTAGCATTAAGCATTATACAATGGAATACAAAACTCATAAGAGAATAGGGAAAATTAGGGGGAATCACCATCTCAACAAGATTTTATAGTGTTTCAATGCAAGGAAAAATTGCCTGCGGATCACTGTCATATTGCAATTTCATAAATATTAGGATGAAAAACATTGAGGATAAAGGCTTTAGGGTACCCTTAAACGTCAGCTATCTTCGAATGTCGCTCCGTTGTCAGCGAGCGTCCATAGCCCCGACGGAGTCATTCACTTTCTTATTGACAGAATTTTCCTAAGCCTCTTATTAGTCCATACAATTACGGTTCTGTCGTATTCTCAAGTAGTGGCTTTCATTAATTTTCCTTCACGACGTGGCGGGAAGAACTATACTGGAAATTTCCAGTGCCACTGATGTCGCTCCACTGCCAGCGAGCGTTCATAGCCCGACGGAGTCATCAACGTACTCCGTTAAACCGAAATGTAAGGGGATGGGTAGATTATGCACCGGAATTATCTGATACCACTGACCTTGCTCTGCTGCGAGCGAACGTAAATAGCCCTAGCGGAGGTTGTCAGCATACCCCATCCTAAGGAGGTAGGTTAAAAGATGAGCAAGACAGATGGTGAAGAAACATTTTCGTAAACAGGGGGAATATTTCAATTCCGTTTAACTGCCTGAGTTAAAAATAATTGTAATCATGAGCAGACCCTGTAGGACTTATAAAAATGCATAGGTTAATGATTATCTTGAGAGATGGAAGCAGGACAGTATGGGGAATATTGAAATAGCTTTGCATATGAATTGTATAACATTCGGGTTGCCTTGACTTGGGAATAGCTCGAGTTACTAAGGCAATCATAATGTTTTAGCTCAGCACTTGAAAAGAATTTATTTATAATGAGAAAAGAGTTGTTTTTGCATTCCATAATAATTTTTAATAAGAAGTGAATTTCTAGGATTTCATGATATAAATTTGTCTTTTAATTTGGGGTACCAAATTACCAATCATCCATTAATCTTCGATAATTTCGTTATCAAATTTTTAATTTATATTTTGTTTTTATTATTATTATTATTATGCATATCTATATATATTTATTTTATTTTTATTTTATTTTTTTAAATAATGAAAATCAATAGGTGATATAATGTTTGAGGTATTGGCCGTTAATAGCACAACCGACCTCCTCTCCTTCAAAGTTTTTTAAAGAAAAAGAATTTTCACATGCCACCTTATTGATAATGAAAGGCCCTAGCCATAGATTGTCAAATTTTCCATGTTTGCTCAACTTTTCGCTTCTCTTATCCCATTTTAGGACCCAATCCCCAGGGAGAAAAGTTCTATTCCTAGCTCGCTTGTCAAACTCTTTTTTAACTTCAGCTTGATGCTGGTTGATCCTTTGGAAAACCAACTATCTTTCTTTGTTATGAATATAATCCATAACAAGTAAATAAATAAAATAAATGTAAATATTAAATAATCAAATGTTGGTTATGTTATAGAGTCATTAATTTAAGTGAAAAGGCATGTCTAAAAGACATGCCTAGTCACGAAAGGACACCTGCTTAGGTATATATGCGGGTCCTCATTGTAACATTTGATGATCACTTATACATTTTTATATATAATAAATTATTCTTACAAATACCTCTTGTGTATTTTTACATTAAGTCAACAAGCTATCAATTTTTATGCTTCAGTGGTATCAGAGCCATGGCACACAATATAATCATGCGGGTCTTTGAACGTTGTTCATCGCACAATGTGCTATTACGTTCATGCCCTTAATGTGTTGGACAGTTTAGTAAAATTCAAGAAGCATTTTAGCGTTTACAAGAATCATTTACAGAAGTTAAAGCATGTCGAAGGGAAAATGATCTAGATGATGATTCCGATGAAGATTATGTAGATCAAGATGATGATCCAGATAAAGATGAGGTGGATAAGGACTGTCTTGGGAGACAAGAAAATGAACAACAACTTCAACAACACGCTCTGTCAAACCAGTAGTCCCAGGTTACTAGCCATCAACAGCAACAACAAAAGAAACTTGATGTTGCTGGTGTTTTAGTTGAGAGGAGTATGTCAAACTCTTTTCATGGAAATGATCAAGCTGCATCTAAGGGTCAAAATGGAAGAAAAAGAAAGCAGCTTGGGTCATCTTCTGGTCCAGCTAATGGCTCAGGAACTGCAAATACTACTGGTCCATCCCCAAGTTCTGCACCTCCGACTCCATCTACTCATACCCCTAGAGATGTAATGTCCATGGCTGGTGCATTGCAGAATAGTGGCAGCTCATCTAAGACGTTGATAATGTATGGATTTGACGAATCTGGGGCCCTTGCTTCACAATTCAATCCTCTAGCTTATATAGATCGCTTTGTGGAAGAGGGGTCATTGGATGATAATGTGGAGTCATTTCTATCTCATGATGATACAGATGCTAGGGTTACAGTAGGCCGGTGTATAAATGTTAGCAAAGGGTTTTCATTTTCAGAGTTCAGTTGCATTCGGGCCAGCACTAATAAAGTTGTTTGTTGCAACTTTTCCCCTGATGGAAAATTACTAGCTAGTGCTGGACATGAGAAGCTTCTGGATACTGAAGGAATTGATGCATATGATCAAACTGTTGCTCTAGATCGGTTCTCTTATTACAAAAATGACAAAGCATATTCGAGTTAGGGCATCAAAGAATCAAACTACTGCTGACGATTTAGGACATTATTCTCCTATCTTTCTGTGGCTTTTACATGATTTTTATTTAGAATTACATGAAGATGGGAAAAGAATAACACCGCAAGATTATTTAGAACTTGCATTGAAGCCAATGGAGGGAAGCAAAAACGATATTGCTTCAAAGAATGAGATCTGTGAATCTGTCCGGGCCATGTTTCCTGTGCGGGAATATTTCACACTTGTGCGCCCTGTAAATGAGGAGCATGATCTTCAGCGACTTGATCAGATTGGTATAGAGAAAGTGGGTCTAGAATTTTGTGAGGGTCTTGATGCATTAACAAAGTTTATTATCAAGCACACAAAACCAAAGCAAGTTGGATCAACAGTCATGAATGGTCATTTCTTTGCAGGGTTGATACAATCATTTCTAGATGCTCTTAATGCTGGAGCTGTGCCAACAATTCTCACTTCCTGGCAGAGTGTTGAGGAGCGTGAATGCCAGAGAGCATACGAGTCATCTATTCAAGTATACACAAACGCATTTGATAAGTCAAAACCATCTGAGGAGTGGGCTTTACGAGAAGCACATGATATTGCATTGCAAAAGGCATTAACCGTTTTCAAGAGTATTGCAGTAGGATCAATTGCTGCAAGACGAGAACATAAGAGTATGCTTCACACTACTTTGAAGAAGCAATTTGAGGAATACAAAGCCAGCGTGTTCAAAGAAGTTGAGATGAAGTGCTCAAATGCTTGTGAAATTATTTCTAAGAAGTTGAGGGATGCTTGTAATATGCTTGAAGCAACATTAGAGCAAGTGCTAGAGGTTTTAGGACATCTTGTGGTTGAGTATGAGAACCTGGCTATTGGCCCAGCAAAGACAGAGAGACTGACAAGCTTTCTGCAAAAAAGCTTGGAGGGTCCTATACGTGACCTCAGTCACAGGCTGGCAAATCAAAATGAATCTGAAAAGACTGATCTTCATTTGAAATTTCGGTCAGCTGAGAGCAATATAGAATTCCTTGGATAGCAACACGACACCTTTCCGCCAACCGATATAGGGAAAATAAAAATAAAAAAATTGTCGTCTCATCCCTGCCATCAAACAGCGTGCCTGTACGAGGGTTCAACCGGTGTGGTCCATACGTTGACTGGTTTGGCAGCATCCTTGGCTTCGCGGGGTGAAGTTATAGTCCGCTAAGTGGCATCTCTGGGCTATGTGGCGAACAACTCTGTCACATGGTAGTTGACGGCTTATCCGGGGTGCCTGTCACAAATCCGTAATATGGTCAACGAGGTAGCGTGACTATTGAACGACGTTGATTCGGTGAGTACAATAAGTTATAAAATTGATGTATAAATTATTTTTTTTCCTCGGAAAAAGCGTAATTTTCATTAAAAAGATAAGAAAATTACATGTTGTATAATACTGCATATATGAAATGCTGTCACAGAAAAGGAACAGTTCAAAGTCATTATAAGCTTTTACAAAACCCAATATGATGTATACTGATAATAAACTTCAGAGAAGTCCAGTAAGTTTCAGGAAAAAGTGTAAAAAGAGTTCTGTCCAAAAAACTATAGAAGACAAAATATGTACATAGAAAAGGGAGAGTATAGAAAAACTACTGGATGATCTAGAGATCATTCAGTAAAGGACCATTCATATCCATGAATGGTCGATGATAATAACTGTAGAAAATGCCTTCCCTGAATTCTTGTATCTGCCATTGACCTTTGTTCAGCTGCGCTGCCTCTTTGGATAGACGATCAACGATCTCATTCCTTTCCCTATATATATGTGAGCATGCAAATGAATCAAATTGAGACTTTAGAGAAAAGATATCAGTCAGAATATCTCTAAGTGTGTGCAAGTGACAATGATTAACTTCATTTGTCCAGTTAATAGTGAGCTGTGAGTCTCCAAATATCTGAATCTGTTGGCAATTTTGTTCTTTTGCAAAAAGGAGAAGGTATTTTAGACTGCTCAATTCAGCATAGTTGTTGGTGCCTTTGCCTAGGCCGACCTTGATTCTATAGGACACTATATTATCAATATGCAACAACGCCCCACCTCCACAGCCTTCGGCTTGAGCTGAACCATCAAAATAACCCCAGGGGGAATTTATGTCTATAATTTCCAGGGTAATGACCCAAGAAGGTCGATTGTCCGGGTCCTCCAGGAGCAAATTGTAAATGGCCAACAACGAAACACTGGAGGAATCCCAATCGATTTTGGCATCCATGAATATGGATTTGTTCCTGTTGAGCCAGATTCCCCAACAAATAAGCAGTGGCAGGCATCTAATTTTCTGTGAGTTGGCTTTTATCCACCATCTTTGCCAGGCCTCTTCGATGTCTTGTCCTGACCAAACAATATGTAGATTCAGTGAAGTGAGGATCCTTAACCAAAATGATTTCGAGGCAGGACAGGTAAGGAAGAGGTGAGTAGAATCTTCCTCATGCTACCTACACAGACAACATCTGGATGGACCGCAGATTGCACGACGCATCAACATTAGTTCAGTGGGTACTTTGTCTTTTAAAATGCACCACATGAAAAGCCTGGATTTAGGAGGGGCTTTTAATTTCCAGATGTGACCCCACCACCAAGAAAAATCACCAGTGTGTCTGGTTGCCATTGCGTAAGCATAACCTGTTTTGGGGGAGTATCTGCCATGGGGATCCAACGCCTAGATAAGGTCATCATGGTTATCGCTGGTCTGCACATTGGCCTCCTCTAGAGAACTGATGAACCTCTGCCAGTCTTCAACCCAAACATTCGGAATATTGAGCATTCTATGATCCTTCCAGGTCTGGTTTTGCCAACTGTCCTGATTTGCATTTGCTATATGCGATAAGTGGGAGATGCCAGAGGCCTGAAGGAAATTGCAAAGAGGTCGAGGAAGTATGTGGCCATTCCCGCAGCCACTCCAAGCATCCAAACCGATCCTCACTTGAACTCCATTGCCAACTTTCCAAGCCAGACCTTGCTTGATGAGAGAAAGAGACTGTGATATTGCTTTCCAAATTATGGAGGAGCCAGTCGAAGGAACTGAGGGTCTGCGGATCCAGTCCAGAACTGAGAGCGGATATATGTATTTATAAAAAGTAATTTCCTGCCAAAGACTTCTGGAGTTTATAAGCTGCCAACCCATTTTTGCAACCAAAGCTTCAACGAATAACTGCAAGTTTTTTATGCCCCATCCTCCTAGTTTTTTGGGCTTGTCAATGCTATCCCAACAAACCCAGGCAAAGGTTCTCCCTGGATTTTGTCCTCGCCATAGGAAATGACAACATAGTTGTTGAATTCTTTTTAATATGCCTTTAGGAATCCAGGCCAACGACATCCAGTAAATTGGAATAGCTTCTAGAACAGATTTGAGTAGAGTGAGCCTACTTGCTCTAGAGAGCCATCACTGTTGCCAAATGTTGATTCTGCTTTCAATCTTAGCTATAAGCGAACCCCAATCTGCTATGCGATAACCATTTGGTTTCAATCTAAAACCCATATATTTTAAGCCATCATCCAAGTCTTGTCTCTCGTATTCGATAAGTTGGCAAGCTAATCTTGCTTCATTCGGCTGGCAGGAAACTATGATAATAGCTAATTTCACAAAATTTGGCTGCATACTTGTAGCTTTACAAAAAAGCGATAGAATGGCCTTGAAAGCATAAGAGTCTTGAAAAGAGCCATTTAAAAAAATCAGAACATCATCTACAAATAAAAGATGGGTTATAGAGGACATATCCGAGATCCTGACACCAACCAAGGAGCCTTCCTCTCTGCCTTTTTTAATCAGTCTGCTAAATCCTTCCATAATGAGGAGAAAGAGTAGCGGGGAGAGAGGGCATCCCTGCCTAAGACCTCGTTCCACATGAAAGAACCCCAAGGCCGCTCCATTGATGAGTATACTGTAGGAGATTGATGTAAGACAACCCATGATCCAGTTGATGAAAGCAAAGGGAAAGCCAATGTGAGTGAGAGTAATCTGGAGATAGGACCAACAGGCACGATCAAAAGCTTTGGAGAGATCAATTTTTAGGATGACTGATTTTTTATGGAGCTTTTTAATTGAGTGAAGAGCTTCCTGAGCGGTACCAATTGCTTCATGGATCTGATGATGGCTGAGAAAGGCAAATTGTTCCTTGGATATCATTCGGGAGAGAAAGGGCTTAATGTGAAGAGCTATTGTTTTGGAAATGATTTTGTAAATGCTATTGCAGAGGGAAATGGGTCTGTAATCGTCAAAAGAGGAAGGGTTGTCAGATTTAGGGATAAGGGCCAGGAAGGTCGAATTGAAAGCCTCCAATATTCTGCCAGTTTTTCGACTTTCTTCAATGGTCTGGAGGAGATCATCTCCAATTAATTCAAAAAAGGAGCTGTAGAATTCAACCAGCCACCCATCAAGTCCCGGGCTCTTATCCTTTTTAAAGCACTTCAACACCGCTTCAAGCTCTTCTCTAGTAACCTGGGAGTTTAGGTCTTCAATTTCATCCGATTCGATAAATCTGGGCAGAGCTTCGGCAGTGCGAATGATGCTTGGAAGAGTTATTCCAATGGGGGCTTTGTAAATATCAGAGAAGTGTCTAATCCCCATGTCAGCCAATTGCTCGAAAGTACTCGCTTTCCTTCCTTCAGTATCTTGTAATTCCCAGATTGTGTTAATGGCTTTCCAACCCCTTGCATATTGTTGAAATTTTTTTGAGTTTTCATCACCTGCTTTGAGCCAGATTGCTCTGCTCTTGAGTCTCCAGGTTTCTTCTTTTGAGCAAAGAAGTTTAATTCTTTCAGTTTCCAGCTGAACCAACTGCAGCTTTTGTTCAGCTGAGTTCGTACCATTGGGGACTGATTCTTCGAAAGCTAAGAGAGCCATTTCAATCCTTTGTAGTTCTTCATCTTCTTTTCTTTGTTTTTCTCTAGCCCAGGTTATTGTTTTGACTTTTAAAGCCGCTAGATTCTTCACAAAAACCTCCCCAGGAGAGGAGATCTCATCCTGAGAGTAATGGATCCAAGTAGCCGAGACCAAATTGAAACTCGGCTTCAGCAGCCAAGAGGAGTTGAATTTGAAAGGTGAAGGGGGTTTAGAAAAATTACTCTTGAGCTCCAAAAAAATGGGAGAGTGATCAGAGATCCCACCGCTCCCCACCCATTGACGAAACAGATTTAAACTTGCCCTGAGAGGGGCTTTGATCAAGAATCAATCCAACCTTCTAGCAAGGGCATCTGCCCCCAATCTGCAATTCCTCCAAGTTGGCTTAAGCTTAACAGGGTCAATATTTAGAAAGTCATGGGCATCCAACAAGTTTTCGAAAAAAGTCATGAGATGATCTCTTTGACCCCTAGAACCCAAGATTCCGCTGATCCGAGAGAGAAATTTAGATCTCCACCAATGATTATATTTTCTTGATTCATAAAATCAGCCTCCATAAACCTATTCCAGAAGACTTCTCTGTTTTGACAAGGGCCATAGATATTGATAATCCTAAAAGGTTTGTTGAGCTCCAACGATAAGATATCAGCCCCACGTAGATGTTCTCCTCCCCAGACATTGAGGAATTTTGTAGAACGTTTATTAAGCCCCAATGCACAACCACTAGAGTGGCCCTTCACATCTTCACATCCAAAAAGTGAACATCCCAATCTGGGAGAGAACTTAAAAGGAGCTTATTGATATGATGACCTTCCCCTGAGTTTCTTGAAGGAAAATAGCATCTAGTTTTTCAGACAGACAGAGTCTCTTGAGAGACAGCTTTTTGTTTGGGTTGGCTAGACCCCTACAATTGAAAGACAAATCATGGGGGAGCGGTGAGAGGGTTGCTCTTTGCTCTAAGAACCCAGTCAATTGGGGCTTGGACCCCGGAAGCTACTTCAACACTAGCCCTTTTGATTGCCTTGGAAATTTTTGATTAGCGGTCGTGAGGGGGTATGGGGGTAATGGTAGGGGGAGGGTCTATGTCCAGGCCAAGGGCCGATGAGGGTGCAGTGGGAAGGGACCTGAGGAAGTATCGGTGCGGCCCACTTGGAAGTGGGCGTTCATCGAGCGAGCAGGTGGTCCTATCCATAGAGGGGTGAGGAATGGGGGAAGATAGGGAAGGAGGGGCAGAGGGAATCAGACAAACCGAGGAGCACAACTTATTAACCTTAGCTTGAGAAACAACACAACTCATAGAAGAAGTTAAATTAACAGAACCTTCTACAGTATGAGAAAAATGAGGAAGAGAGGAGAAGGGAGTACCCGCAAAAGCCATATCCTGGGTTTGGGATTTTTCAGGAGGACGTTCTGATGCCCTTGCAGACTGATGAGAAGCGGCCTGCTGCGGAGTCTGACTAGAGGGCAGAGTAATCTCTTGGATGTCCACTGGAGAAGAGAAGTCTGAATCCAAAGTTTGAGTGGAGGATGAGACCAATGCTTTGGCTGGGATCTAATTTTGCCCTAAAATTCTTGGACAGTCTTTATAGAGATGCCCCACTTCATGACATTTCCGGCAACGAAAAGGAATGCCTTCGTAATCCAAAATTTGTCTCCGAGTAATGTCACCCATCTGTAGCAAGTAGCTCTCAACCAATCCTTCTCTGGTATCTAGGTGCACTAGTATACGAGCCATCGCTAGACAACCTGTGTCTTGATAGGTTCTATCATGATCCAGATAGACACCCAAATCATCGCCTATTACCTTGAAGATCTCTTCCCCCCAAAACTGTAACGGGAGAGCAGGCAAACGAACCCAAATTGGCCCAGCTCCATGGTTCTCCTTTTCTGGGTCAAACATTGGCGACCATCTTTTCAATAAAACTGGGGTCATCTCAATGTGCCAATACCGAGTGAGAACCCAGTCTACTTGATCTGGATGGGAAAAAATCAGAGCAAACCAGCCCCGGGAAAGCGAGAGAATACCTAGAAGCTGAATGAGGAGGTTTCCCCAAATTTTTGCTGTCCACTTTCGTAGGCACATCAGAGTGTAATTTTTGTCTCTTACCCTTCCAACTAACACAGTGCTCTTTGTGAGAGCCACTTGTGCCATAGTGATTCCTTCTTCGAAGATTAAACGCCTGCCCCTTTCTCTGATTTTCGAATTCCTTGATTTTTTTGGTCGCTTTGGCAGTGTCTTGGCAGCCTGCTCACCTTCCGCTAGGCTAATGTCTTCAGAGTCAATAGAACAGTTTTCCTCCGATGCTTGATCCTGCCCAGGAATGCCTATGAAGTAGCCTGATGGAGGGGCTGAGCCGACAAGTTGGAAGGCCGTATAGAATGGGGCAATCCCGAGGATGCCTAATTGTTCAGGCAACAGTCCTTGTGTTGATTGTCGAAGTCCACTCGGTCCTTCTCTTGAAGAGCCCGCACCTCCTTGGGCATTTGTCCCTGCCGGAAAAGCCTGCGACCATGTGTTCAGTTTCGACAGAGAAGGGATGGGAAGGAAAGGTGACTCCGAGCCCTCTTCCGTGGTAAAAATTCCTTCCGAAACTGCTGGGAGCGGAATCGAATCTAGGGTCTGTGGTGTAACATCCATGTCTTCCATTTGTGATATAACTGCCTCAACCCCTGTGACCGGTAAACTGGCTATCACCGGGTCAGTCAAAGCTGGAACCGGTCGGGTGAAATTGACCTAGATATCCTCAGCAGCTAGGGAGTCAGAAGTATAGTCTAGTAGTTGTTTGTCCATTCGGGAGCCAGCTGCCCAAGGAAGCAGTGCGCCGTTCCTAGAAACCGGGGAGAGGATAGAACACTGTTGACCAAAGGCAAGGAGGTAGTGAAGATGTCTCCGTTCCGTATTAATCTGTAACTATCTTTACTGCTGCGTCTTCTTGTGAGGGCTACACTCTCCCGAGACCGCTGGGGCCTTGACGAAACCTCCCTTGTAACCTGCTACAAACCTCTTACAAACAGTTGCTGTTTTGATAAAAAAAACAAGGGTTTTATTTTAATGAGTCTGCCAGACTGACCCACAATCCTGTAACCGATCAGCAGGTTGCTCGTGACCACAGTTGTCCACACTTTTTGGTTAGCAAAATGAAACTATAGTTAGACTTGTATGGCAGGTGGTATAAGACAGTGGTTTTTATCCTTCGCGCTTCAACCATAACCAATATTCCGCATCACCATAAGCTATAAAAATAAACCCTGCAGAGCGTGTCCACCTAACTGAGAGCACCCCAGCCAAGAACTGTTTATCTCTTGGAGCTCGAGTCCCTCCCTCGAATCCTGCAAATGGTTCCTTCATCAAAACCCTCCTCCTGTCTGTCGTGTTCCTCCGCCATTTTTACTCTTTTGTCTCCATTGCACCTTGTCTGCAAAGTTCCACTTCATGTTATTCCATATGTCGAAAGATTTCCAATCGATGTATATATATATATAGTTTATAATTATATAATTTAATTAAAAAAATAGAGGAAAAAAATTAGAGTTATAAAAAAAATAGAGTTATAAAGAAAAAAAAATTAGAGTTAAAATATATATATATATATATTTAGAGTTAAAAAGAACAAAAAATAATATCAATTAAAAAATATATATATATTATTATTAAAAAAATGTATAATTAATAAAAAAGTTATAAAAAAAGAAAAATAAAGTAATTAAAAAAAATTTATTATTATTATTATTACTACCATGAAAAAAGAAATAAAAATCCAAGGGAATATTATAGATTCTACATGACGAGACGCTTCCCAGATTATACACATAGAGTGACAAACACTAAGTGAAGAAAATATCGAGTGACAGACACTAAGTGAAGAAAATCAACAACATTAAAGCTTTGATGACAAAGCTTCTGAAGGAAGTGGCTATGAGGACAAAGCTTCTGAAGGAAGTGGCTATGTTATGAATATAATCCATAACAAGTAAATAAATAAAATAAATGTAAATATTAAATAATCAGATATTGGTTATGTTAAATAGTCATTAAGTTAAGTGAAAAGGCATGTCTAAAAGACATGCTCAGTGACGAAAGGACACTTGCTTAGGTATATATGCGGGTCCTCATTGTAACATTTGATGATCACTTATACATTTTTATATATAATAAATTATTATTACAAATACTTCTTGTGTATTTTTACATTAAGTCAACAAGCTATCAGTTTTTATGCTTCATTCTTGCTGAAGCTGGATCATTTGATTGATCCGTCTTTGGAGGTTGTTGGGATCCTCATCTAAAACCTATAGATTTTTCATGACCTTTCTACCCAAGTATAAAGGAAACACGACATCTAAATCGTAAACTAGCCAAAAACATATTTGAGACCTACATGCCAGTTTCATTTCTTAGAGTGTAACGACTTTTTTAGAATCTTTACGATATTTTTGTTAGTTGATTCAGCAGGCCCATTGCCCTGCGGGTATTAAGCCGTTGAATGTCCTAGCTTTACTTCGAAATTGTCGTAGAAATTTTGAAAAGCAACAAAACAAAAAGGCTTAGCGTTATCCACTACAATCTTTCTGGGGCAGCCGAATATTTTCAGTCAAAAATTCCATTACAGCCTGATCATTGATTTTTCTTAAAGGCGCAGCCTCCACCCACTTGGTAAAATAGTCAGTGGCAGTGATAATCCAGCGGTGTTGACCACTGGATGGGGGGTGAATCTCTCCAATAAAATCTAGCCCCCACTGCTGAAAAGGTGCCTCAGCTATTATAGGTTTGAGGGGTAGAGTAGCCAGGTTTTGCTTCCTAGCAAAAATTTGGCACTGGTGGTAGGCCCTTACCTTTTTGTTAACATCACTAAAAAGGGTTGGCCAATAAAGGGCACTTCTCAAAATCTTGTGGGCCGTAGCCCGCCAGGCGTAGTGGCCACCACATATGCCATCGTGGTGAAGGGTAATCAGATAATCTACTTGTGAGGGGAGGACACAATTTAAAAGAACACCCACTGGATCCTTCCAGTACAAAATTCCATTTATAATACAATAATTAATTGCTTTTAACTTAATAGAACGTTTAGCGGATTTGCTCAAGGAGCTCTACAACTTCATCATTTGGAGGTAACTAATGATGTCCCTATACCATTCCGTCGATAGAAAATCAGGGTTAATGGTAGCGGGATCCGAGGAAGGTAGCAACAACCTTGACTGCTTATCCTGTTGACCTCCATCTTCTGCTACTGAGCTTTCAAGAGCAAGTAAATTGATGCCAAGTGCGTCGAAATTAGCTTCGGTTAATAGTTTAGCTAACCCTTGCCCTTTAATGATTTTAATTGGTTTCAGCTCTAAATCATACTCCTGTGTCTTGGCAATCCACTTTCCCCTTCATCCCTTTGTATCGTGCTGGAGGAGTATATCTCTCACAGCGGGGTGAGGTATATATACTATTGACTTTGCAAGTAAAATATACTCCCTAAAGGCTTTAAGTGTTTTAACCAGAGCATACACCTGCTTATCTATTATATTATATTTTAATTCAGCGTTTTGAAGCGGTTTGCTAAAAAGGGCGACGGGTTGCTCATACCTATCTTGGTTTTTTTGCAATAATACTGCAACAATGGTATGTTCAGAAGCGAAAGGGAAAATGATAATTTTTTTAGTTTAATCTGGACTAATTAGAACAGGGACTTCCATTATGGCCTGCTTAATTCGTTTGAAGGAATATCTGGACTCTTTGTCCCATGTAACCTCGTTTCACTTTTTAAGCATGCGATTAATATTCTTAACTATTTTAGCGAAATTAAGGATAAATCTTCTTAAGAAATTTATTTTTCCTAAGAAGGCCTGTACTTCCTTCTTAGTACGTGGAAGGGAGATAGTTTGGATTGCCTGTACTCTTTCGGGATCAATCGTCACACCATGCTGGGATACTATGTGCCTCCACAACTTCCCTTCAGTCATCGTGAAGAAGGATTTCTTTGGATTCAGGGGAAGGCCAAACTGCCGACATTTTTGGAAAATAACTTCCAAATGCTTGAGATGATGTTCATTACTTGTAGAAAAAATGTTCATGTCATCTAAATAGATGACTATAAATCTATCTTTTCATTTGCGAAGGAAAAATCCATGGCCCTTTGAAAAGTGGCCTCGCCATTCATCAGGCCGAAAGGCATTTTCTGGTACATGAATGTACCCCATGGAGTAGTAAAGGTGGTTTTGTACATATCATCCTTATGAATGGCTATTTGGTTGTAACCGGAGAACCTGTCCATCATGGAGATACGAGATGCACCGACTACTTGCTGCAGGATGGTATCCATCTTGGGAAGGGGGTAATTGTCCTTCAAGGATGCCCTATTTAGATTTCTAAAGTCCACGCATAGCTGAATTTCTCCATTTTTCTTCCTGACGGGCACTAAATTAGCCACCCAAGTAGAGTAGCGAAGGGGAATGATTATTTTCGCATCTAGGAGCTTTTTAATCTCTTTCTCAATAGAGGGAAGCAAGAGAGGATTAATTTGTCTGAGCTTTTGCTTAAAGGGCTTGACTCCCTCCTTTAAAGGGATGCGATGCTCTATGATATTCTGGTCATAAGCCTTGAGGTCATTATACGACCAAGCAAAAACGTCAGTATATTTGGAGAGGAGTTGGACATATTGATCCTTTGTATATTGTGAAAGGGAGTTGGACAAATTAATTAACTTTTGTTCAGAAGTAGTAGAAATGTCAACCGCTTCCACCTCAACATTGGGAGGTTTAAGGGCCGGAGTGGCGGCAATGTCATTGTGATCAAAAATCTTTTCCAGGGGGATTAATCCTCTAGGAATATGATTATTTTTCAATTGGATTACACCATGTTCGCCAATTTTTGGCTTAAAAGGAGGAACGCTAGTTTGTGCCACATCGACATCCTATCGACATCCTCGTCTTCGTCAATAAATTGGTCTGAGTATTCTCCAATCAATTGGATGAACCTCTTAATCTCTTGCTTATCTTCAAATACCTGCCAATGCTTGACGTTGTCAGGTATTGAAGGTCTATAGAGAACCTCTATTTCGAACTTGATTTTGAGTCCAGTAGGAGGAGAAAAAGTGGCTGCTGTGATAGCCAAAGCATCAGTGAACTGATTCTGTTCATGGGGAACAGTTGTGAAATTAATAGCTGAGAAATAGTTATCAATCACATCCCAAACTTGGTTTCTATAAGCACGCAAATGGGGATGTTTAGCTTGGCACTTGTTAGTTACTTGTTTGATCACCAGCTCGGAGTCGCCATATATGGATAAATTCTTAATATTTAGTTTGCGTGCGGTTTCTAACCCAAGGAGGAGTGCTTCGTACTCGGCGATATTATTTGTCGTTTCAAAGTTTAATTTAAAGGAAAATGAGGAGTTTTTTTGAGGAGGAATTAAGACAATACCTGCTCCAGATCTGGCTCTGGAGGAAGTGCCATCGAAGTACATTTTCCACACTGCATTGGTATCTAAAGGGAAAGTTAGGAGACTATCATTTTCGGTAAGAGAAGCCTTTTCCTTATTCGAAAGGGAGAACACAAAATTTCCCATATTTTCTTCAACAGTGTAAACCGAAGAATTTTCGGGATTCTGCTCTGAGCTAATAGTGTAAGTTAGTCTGGATTCTCTATAAAGGTGTCGAGTACCTCCTCCAAACACGGGGATGGTTGCGTATGAAAGGTCTAACTGGAGTGACCCGCCAAGCTTGGCACCCCAGCTCCTTGAGAGTAGCATCCCGTAGTTAGGGGGAACGTCGACCACTACTATATCCATAACCAAACTTTTAACAGGGACTTGAACCAGAACAACTACTAGGTCTTTAATAACCCCTAAACATTTAACCCTACGAGAGTCGAAAGAGTAAAGGTCATGGTATTCCTTTCCATAATCTCTTTAGGCATAAGATTATGGGACGCTTCGAAGTCGAGCATACAGTGGTGAAGATTCCAATCATGAATCTTCAAACTGACATAGAAAGGAGGGACAATATTACCATTTTTGGGTTCAGCAAGTCCAAAGGAGATCTTAGGAGCATCGTCCTGTACATTGATAACATTTGTGAATCCTATTTCCTGGGGAGACTCTTGTGACCCTTTTAGGAAGGAATCGATTTCTTGTTTATACTTTGAAAGTTTCGCAACTTTTGCTAGTGGCATATTAATTCAGAGTTTATTCAACTCATTTTGCAAGCTAAACTTGTTTGGCAGGGGAGAGTCTAAATCAATAGGATTAGGCAGGAGTGGTGCGGGCTTTCTAGTGACCTGCTGAATGGGGGATTCTAGAGGAGGCTCTTGATTCTTCCTAGGCCTTAAATTATACTTCTATTGAAACTGGTCTTCCAGTTGTTCTGCGAATCTCTGTAACTGAGGGTCCCAAAACTCTTGCTTCAGATATTCGTGGGAAACCAGAGAAGGTATATCAACATTTGGATAATCACCTTCATTTGGATTTCTGAGCTGACTAGTAGTGTCATCATCGTATTCATCTACTAGTTTAGCATTATTCCTCAAAGGAGGTTGGAGAGGTGGTTCATCAACTCTTTGCCCTCGTTGCAACAATCGTTGTTGCTGAGAACGATTAAAAGGGGGAGGATTCCTGGGAGGAAAATTCAGATTACGATTTTGCGGATTAGGGGGATGAGGGAGAGTTGGTCTATTCACTAGTTCCAAACGTTGTATCTTATTTGTTAAGGACTTGATGAGTTTAGACATTTCCTCAATCTTCTGGTCTTGTGAAGAAGAGGAAGTAGGAAGTTGATGAGAAACATCAACGATTTCTTTCTTCCCATTAGACTTAATGTCCCGAGAAACCCTCTTTCGCTTGTGCATCAACCAACGTCACTGGTTCCCTCTCTCATAGAGCATAGGAAAGGTCATCGTCAAGGGAGGAAGTATAGGCCGCGACAGCCGCTGTGTCAGAAGACCGGACTGCGGGGGTCAAATGATTATAGCATTTAGTAAACCTTTTATTAGTGTCACTAACGGATTCGTCAGGCTTCAGCTTAAGAGCAGAGAATTTAGTGAGCCAAAGCTGATTGCTTTTCTTCAAACTGTATTGTTGAGTGAATAGCTCGATAAGTCTGTCCATAGTATTGATGGTGTTGGGAGCCAATGACCTGAACCATTTGCGGGGTTCTCCTTCGAGGCTCTGTACAAATAACCTCATACATATATCATCGTATTCGGCTCCTATATTTTCACAGTAATCTTGGAACTTAATTACATGCTCCTCGACGGTCCGATCTCCTTCATTATCGAATCGAGGGAGATTTTTCTCATATTTAGGAGGAAAATTGTGTAAGGGCCCCTGTATATCAAGGGGGCGGTATCGGGCATTTACCCACACATTCATGGGTGGAGGGGTCGGAGGTGAAGGAGGAGAAGTGGGTGACGAGGAGGAATATTGACAGGGAGAAGTCAATGGATTATTAGGAGTAGAGGGATGGAGGAAAGCTGAGGAAAACTGTGCTTGAGAATTAAAACCAGGTGAGCTGTAGGATGCGACTGCCCAAGGGGTAGGCGATAATGGGTGGTTTTGTTTGAAATTATCAAGTCTTCTTCTCCTATTTGCTATAATTACAAGTACTTCCGAGTTTTCTAAAGGAGAAGAACTAACCTCTGAGGTAGACCTAGTTAGCCTTCTAGGGGTATCTAGGTTTTAAAGAGGTAACTATATAAAATGAAAAAAGAAAGAATTTCTATAAATACAAAACTATTAAAAGTAGATAATGATTAAATTGATATAAAGAAATAGTACAATATGAACTTTTACATAGTACCTGTGCCTCAATGGACGTGCACTTCCGCAGCAATCTTCAGGGTCTGAGAGGTTGTCGTCGTCCGGGAGTCTTAGGGTTCAGCTGAGCGCGTTCGTCTTCCTGCGCTAAGACTTCCCAATTCTGGTGTAATTTTTGATGTGTTTGGGAAACCTGCAACGACAATTCGTTTAAATCATTAAGCACACTATCGACCAAACCAAATAAAAGATTTGGCTGAACAGGGTTAGAATTAGTCATCCACAAATTAAACTAATAACTCCCCGACAACGGCGCCAAAAGAATGTTGGTGCACAAATTGTTCCCACATATAAACAATTGAGCACACATTCACTGAGGACTATATAGTCCTCTCGCTCTAGGTGTAACTACTGGTCCTCAGCACACCACAGGGGGTAACCCTGTAATATATTTGTCATATTTTCAATATGCAAATAATATAAGACCAGATATGAGTATTTAAGTCGTAGTAGGTGATAGTGGCATTCACAGGAGGAAATAAATCATTTGACGATATATAATTTTGAAGCCAAATTCCCAACGAGCAAGATAACAATAATAAAATATGGCGATAATGAAAAAGAGAAGATTAGGGAAGTGAAAATATAAAGCAAGAGAAAAATAAAAACATCGATTTTAAAACAAGGTTGCACTCTGGTTATATGAAAACATGTGTAGCAAGTACAGGCATGCTCATTCTATTCTATGCTAAATAACAATTAATATTATATATCGGGACTGATACTCACGCAAGAATAGAATAAAGAGATTTTAGAGAACAACATACACTATAAGAAAGGTGGGAAAATATCAGCATAACAACAAAACATCCAAAGTTGCAATCACTGTAAAGCATGAATTATATTAACGAAAGACTAACGTTCAATCGCAAATAACCTAAGACAACTCATTTAGTAATTGTGTTGATAATATCGATATCAACACAAATAACTAAAGAATTAAAGCATAAATGAGATCAAGCCTCAGATTTAATTGACTGTAATTGCAATTCAGAATAACATATGAAACATAAACTAACAAAATGAAAATCGCTAGGAATAGTCTTCAAAATTAATAATGAAAGTTGTGTATCATGTACAGGCAATTTTCAATATCTGTAAAAGTCTCTTCCACACTGTCAACAACACCCCCATAAGGAGAAACAGGGTTCTTAAATAGTGAATGTTATAGTAACTGTTTAATAACTGCTTTCGACAATAGACATGGAAATAAAATAAGTAAAGTAAAATAAGACATGATAACGAAGTGATTTAAATGTGATGCCGCCTTCGTGGCTTTGATGACTTGGACTTTTTGGTCGGCCCCGAGGAAGATAGTGCATGTGCTTCATGCACTTTGCCAGTTGGTGCTTGAGTGGTAATGAGAGGTATCTCGTTCCAATCTTCTGGTTGATCTGTAACTGATTGCATGGGTGGGACTGATTCGGCTACTTGAGACAAAGAGGCAAGCTGCTGCACTGTCATGTTGCGCCTGAAACGACTCTTCACCTTAATTAATTTGTCCCAATTAGCAGCAAACATCCAGGGCACACTCTTGTATTTAGTAATTGCCACCACTAGTCGAGATCTAATTTGGTATTTAGTGGCAGGGAGGCTCTGTTTGATTTTGTTCACTCCGGCCAAGATAGTAAAATCTCTGTAGAGTGCATTGACAACAGTGGTAGAGGAAACTGACTCCTCTCCTAACATGGCCAAACAACCTAGATCCTGCTCTGTTGTCTTCAATTGATCAGAGAATCTTTGTCAGGAGATTGCCCAGTTCTCTTCATTCTAGAACGAAGGCACTCCAAATCTTCCCAAATAATTCCACTCTTTTCTGAAATTGTTTATTTTCTTGATCACTTTATTGAACTCGCATGGCCTGCATGGCAACTTGCTTCTCTTTTAACATATATAAAGAGAAAATATAGTCGTCCCTGGGTGGAAGTTCGAGTTCTGTGAAGGCTGCTTCCTCCAAAGTGTTGACCAGATCAATAATACCATCGAGATCCTCCATCCTCTTCTCTAACACCTCAGCTATAGACCTTGCTTCTAAGTTGGCATTCTGTATAAGTCCCTTTTCACATTGAGCAAGAATTTGCACGTATGCATCAACTGCAGTGATCTCTTGCCATACTTGTTTCCAAATTTCTTCCTTTGCTTCTATCAGTGCTTTCTTCCCGGTGACTGTGACATGAGCAACTTCCTCAAGATTTTTTATCTGATTGGTTTTGTCTCTAAGTGTAGCCTGGATCTGCTCAATCTCTTGGTTCTTTCGCCCTACGACTACCTCTGTCCTGTTCTCTGCTCTGGAAATTTCTTCTTTTGTCGTCTGCAACTCCTATTCTAACTGAGTGATTTTAATATGTAATAATTTAGGATCTTCTGATTCAGTCCTTTGGGCAAAGTCAAGTGCTTTATTGATTGCAGCCTTATATTCTGCGAGGAGTTTCAAGTGTCGTTCTTTCTTCCCCTTTAATTCCGCTTTGATGGCTTGTAGCTGTTCGAAAGCCTTTTTACGTTCTTCTTCCTTAAGCCGCATGGTAGTTTCTATTTCTCGATGACAACGCTCGACCTCTTCTCTTCTTTCGAATGCTTGTATAAGAATGTGTGGATCGTGGTCTGGGATCTTCAAAACTCCTTGAAGAGCTTTTATTTGTTTATCCTTTTCTTCAAGTAACTTCTTCAGGGGGGCAATATCTTTAGGATGCTTGACTGTCTAACGACAACCTCTTCTAGTTCTTTTATTCGATTGGTTTTAGTATGCAGGGCCATACGTGTTGTATTTAACTGTTCGGAAACCTTTTCCAGCGTAGCTGCATCTTCTTGTTCCTTGCTGTAGAGTCGAGGAGTCTGCGAGCCACTATCTCACCTGCTTGTCGGTGTAGGTTAATCACATCCATGTCCGACACTTTGCCCAAGTTTATGGCCAGAGAAGATGTTCTAGATCCAACCACTTGCTGGTTTTCTCCTGTCTCAGGTTGCAACACCGTGAGGTTCAAGGTGTTCGTCTCGAAATCAACCATTGATATGAAACGAGGCTCACTCACAGAAAGCATCTCTTGGAGCGCTGAGGTGTTTGTTGATGGGACTGTTCGGGAATTGTAGTCACGTCTTTCGGTTCTGTTTCCCTCAAGGTCTGTCTGGTCTTCGTGTCCAATTGCTCCATCTGCCAATCAAAATCATCTTGTTTCTGCATTGACCTCTTTTGGTTTGACACACCGAACGAGCTTGAATTGAGTTAATTCATCAGCTTTTCGCTTGCTTAAGGGGGCAATAGCATATGAAACTGAAGTTTCCGCTTCTGTTGTGGGTTCCTGAACCAGTGAATGGCCGGAATCAGTTTGTACGAACATGTCAGTTATCCCGGTGGATGGTGTTGATTGTGAATCTTCTTCCGACAGTATGGGCGAATCTACCATCTTCTCTAATTCAGGTTTGTTTTTGTGCACATAAGCCGATAATCCGACTTGTTTTTTAAGTTGGGAAATAATACCAAGAGGATCATACCGCCAATAGTCGTCCTACGTAAAACCAAAAGAAGACATTTCTTTTTCCAAGGTATCAATTGCATTTTTATTTTTGGCAATTAGAGGAGATATAGCATAGGGATAGCTGAACAATGCACCTTTCTTTTTAGACACAAAATGAAACTCATTTAGCACAATTTTTTGTCTTAATACTTCATAAGCAAACAGTAAAGATGTTACATACTTGGGAAGCTGAGTCGATTGATTATCAAATGCATACAACCTTATTACAGTATAGTCCGGAAATAGAAACCAGCTGCCGATACTCTCTTGTTCGGTTAGCCTTAATACTTAACTTGCTCGTCTGAGATTCGGCTCACTTTGGCTTCAGTTATTTTAGCCCTTAAAGGATAAGCAAAGCAATCGATATATTGAGAATAAGCCAATGGAACGCGCTGAGGATATATGACATTAGACCAACGAAACACTTCCTTTTCTCTGCCTTCGGCATCTGTGGTATTTAATAGGAGTCCGAAGGCGAGGAAGTATGAAGGATAATTGTATAAAATCAAATGAACAAGATAGGAGCAATGCTGACATGAGTAGAAAGGAAGGGTGGTAGATAAATCCACAGTAAGGTTAAGAGCTAAGTATTTAGGAAAATTAATGGTTTGCTGGTCGGGCTTAAACGTGACGAGATGAATTGCTAAAAACAACGATTCGTCCACCTTAGAATCGTTCACGAGGCCGAAAAGGACTGACAAAAGAGACGTTAAAGTCTGGTAAAAGGGTTTTAGCAAAGTAGTTTGGATGGGGAAAACCAACTTTAACTCAGGGTTGAGGTTTTCAAAAAGGGTTTTGAGGAATTCGAGCTTATCCTCCTCAACCCATGTAATGAATTGGTTTTCTAAACCCTTGTCCGATATGTCTATTCCCTAAGCTGGGATGCCTAGCATTTCTGCAATAATGTTCTCATCAATCTTTAAAAACACAAAACGACTATGCCTAAAATATATTGCCTATTGTTCTAGTTCACAAGTTTTGGCTAATAATAATATGGAATTCGGGTCAAAATGGACTGGCGGAAGCACTGCATGCAGGATTTCGGTCTTAAGCAAGCAATGGTCATCAGCGGAAGCCTGATATAGCTGTTGATGAGGAAAGAGTCCTCTTTAAGGTAAGAATGTCGGTGAGGCACACCTTGGTGTCCTGCACTCCCGCCAACTCATTCACAAGGGGTTCTTTCCCTACTAGCTCAGCCATAATAGCTCAACAAAGCAAGATTACAACTATAGTTAAAGAGGGGAAGAGAAATAACAACTTACAGGTGAATTAATTTGAATTCAAAATGAGCGTGGTAGTCTTGCGGTCTCGATGGAATCATGGTTGAGCTCAAGCAACAACACACAGAAAGCAAAAATAATGAGCAGAGTGGGAAAAGATGGCGGTGCTTAGGCTTAATAGTGATTTAAGACGTGCATTAATGAAGCGGACTTGTGGAGAATTACCATAGGGCAGTCCACCAACCACGACGGGTGGGACCCAACCATCACATGAAAGAAACGCATTAAACAATGCGCGAGTTGAGATGCGATGACCGTTGATCTTATAAAGATCAACGACGGTCGTGCTATCGGGTCTGCGGGGTGTGCTAACGAGCAGACCACTCTATTTGTGATAAGGTCCGATAGTCGTTAGATGCAGGGGTAATAGACAATCTAGATATGTCGGGAAATAATGAAACGCTTATTTCGCACGCGCCTTTGAGTGAGATAGCATCTTAGAGTTAATTAGATTAGTTTCGAGGGTGATCGAGCTGGAAACTTGTAGGAGGTTTTAAATGCATCGAGAGTTTAATATACTTTATTCAGCATGTGATTTGAAAGTGCGAGCGCGGTGATTAACTGTCGATCTGTGACTAACAACAAATACACCCCTTGATCATGCTCTTCCATTAGAGAGATTGCTACATTACCCTATTACTTGTCATTAAATCTTATTACTTGTAAAGTTTTTTATGGGGGGGGGATTTTTCCCCAACGGTGTGCCAACTGTAGCTCTGCGTTGCTCAGTCTTTGGCACTCCTAGCCACTGCAACTGTCACTCCGACACTCCTCTGTACCAATTGACACTCGTCCATCTTGCTACTACTAATCTAGGCTCCTGTAGCAAGGTATTGATCCAAGAGGTGGATTCCTCAAGGATCCTACCCATTTGCAGTTCTTTCGAACTACAGTTCTATATCACCCCACCTCTGGGAAATCATGGGAAACCCCTCCTCGATTTGTGTGGATGCTGCCTTCGGATCATGCTTCTCATCCTTGTCCTTCTTTTTGAGAGGACACTGTGTAGCGTAGTGACCAAGTTCACCACACTAGAAGCATTTGATCTTCAAAATATCTTTCTTCTTTCGCTGCTCCTGCTGCCCCTTAGATGCAAGGGCTGCATTTTCATCCTCCTCCTTCGGCTTCGTCCCACTGCTGTTGCTGCTACTGTCAAGTTTGCACTTGACTAAGTCTCTCCTCATCTCTTCTTGTTGAAGAGCGGCCCACATCCCTTCCCAATCTGGCAATCTTTCTCTGCCCAGGATGCTCTGGACAAACACTTGCCATTCTTCTGAGACTGAATTTAGAGCCAGTGTCACCATCTTGGTAGGTTGAGGTGTTGACCCCATAGCTGCCAATGAGTCTCAGATCTCTTGAAGTTTCGTAAGGTACAAATCAATGTATTCCCCCTTCTACATCTGCGTGGATCTCATTTTCTGCTCCAAGTACATCTTCCACTGCTTGGAAGATCCTTTGTATAGCGTGGCCAAAGCTTCCCACATTTGTCGAGCAGTATCCTTGCCAGCAATGTGACACACTACATGATCCCTCACTTCGTCGAGGATCATCCTCTTGGCCTTCGCCATCTCGGCCTTGTACTTCTTGAGCGGATCTGGATCCGCGAGTACAACTACCACACTGTCGACGTAAGTTTTGAGATCGTGCTCATCTAGAAGGCATGAGATCCTTGCCTTCCAGATCACATAGTTGGATGCTCCCTCCAACTGATCCTGATCTCACAACCCATTTGCTGCCATCTCTGCCAATGAGTTGTCGAACTACCTCCTCTCTCCTCTATGCAGCACTAGGCTGGCCTACGCACTCCCTGCTGGAGTTAGTAGATCTGCTCCTATTTGCTGTTGCTCAACACTTGAGAAATCAGACTTCTTAGCTTGAAGTCCTCTGAGGAAGAATTCCCTCAACAGTGTCTCTCTTCTTCCTTCTGACAATTTTTTGCCTCAGCAACTGCTGTAGAAAATTGCGTCACACCAAAAACTTCCTCTTCGCGGAAGCTGCTGCGCAGCTACCTCTTACACTGGCAAAATTCGATCTGGAAGTCTTATCTCTCTGTCGACTCACTTATAGAGAGAACTTCCTCGAAAATCTTTGCCTGGCCTGGACTATGCAATCCCTCTGGATTCGATTTGCTGCCTATGCAACACTTCAACCCTCCTCTTCAGTGCTGGGTTCTTCCAGATCTGCTCTCTTGCTTCACCCGCTACTCTGATACCATGTGAAAGTTTGAATACTCGAATCACCACTGCAACAACTGAGTAAACTCCTTCTATTTGTTAATTACTGAAAAAATTATTTACTGCTTCCTACAACAAATATCGAAACTAATACACTGCAACCTTCACCAATTAAAATTACATGTGGAAACAGGTCACTGAGCAAGAAAGAAATACACAACACATTACACAATTTTTTTTGGACAAATGTCCTTGAAAAAACCCAATGCGGGAAAACCGGTGCAACAGCGGTAATTCTGAGTACAATTCGTTGGATGCCCAACTGGCTATCTGATACAAGGAAAAACTGGGAAAAATAAATTGTGAGATGATCTCATCCTGTCAACGGAAGAATCGGCTTTGATCTCGCTGGAAATGAGCCTCTGCGTCCCCTTCTTCGTCATCCTCTGCGCAGAACTGCGTCAAGCCCACACAGTCTCTGCGTCACCTCTGCTGGGATTGCGATATCCCTCTTGTTGGTCCTTTGCTGGCTGGAAACTTCAACTCTCAGCTTCCCGGTCTCACACCCGACTCCCGACTTCTGAAACTCTCACAAGACAAAGAGGGCTCATGGAAGCTCAAAAATCAAAGTGATCAGAATGATTTCGAACCAGGACTAGAGCAAAGATCTCGTCGTCCTGATCGCAGTGATGTGAATGATTCATCAAACCGAGTCCGTATGCGAAAGTTAGGAGCAGTCAAAGTTCGGTTGACTTTGGTGACTGGGTAGGCTTAAGGAGGCCACAATTTGGACAAAACCCAGCGATCGGATTCCGGCCAACCTGGGCCAGATTCTGGGCGAATTTGTGGCCTGGTTAATTTGCCTCCTTCGGTCCTTTTTCAAATTTTAAACAATAACTATGTTCATTTTAAAAGATATATATATATATATATATATATATATATAGGGGTGGCAGGCTACCACCCCCGCCACCCACCAAACTCATTACATAACAAATAAAAAAAAACTGAACCGACGGGCCGTGACCTAGGCGGTCTATCCTCCTCTAACCTCCCAAATATATATACACCATATATATTATAAGGGCAGTGGGGGGGCCACCACTACGCCCCACCAAATGGAACCATGTGTAAGCCATGGGCGGCGAGGTTCGAACCCTCCTGTCGGAATAGCCGGCCCACCACTCGGGCGCCCACACAATAAATGAACCCAACAAACATAACAACGTACCGCCATATACATACGTGCCAACCCATAACTATGTTGCAACAACGACCAAAAACATAATGTCAACAAATGCGTGCCATCATGGGAGTTATGGGGGAGGGCCGCCCAATGCGGACCCGACCCCCCATTCAAACACATTTTTGGGTTTAAAAAGAAAAAAACGAACATAATATGGTAAAATGAGGGGCGGGGATTGACCTCTCGACCCCTCCTCCACTATTTTTGACCTTATGCCAATCCATCCACAACGAAGTTCTTGTTTGCTCCGCTGATGAAATGACATATAAACCTCATTTCGCACAATGCGCCCAGGCAGATGGAGGAACCAAGAGTGGGCACGGAAAATGAGGTAGAATATTTTTTATTAATTTTTAATGCAGGTGGAACCATCACTGAGTGAAATTTCCAGGGGGGTGAAATTTTTGCAGTGTTCAAATTGGACAAACTTTATGTCGATCTTACACCTCTTAGCGACACGAACCAGATGGCGCAGTTAGTTTCCTGATCTGAGCAGCCGATTTGCAGAGGACCCGGAGGCGGGAATCTTTAAGGGATCTAGGGGGAATCTAAAAGATTCCTTAAGCCCCAGATTTCCACTTTCTCAAAATTCAGAAATTTGATAGCCAATTTTGCACTATTCGACACCACAAATCTGATAGTGCGTTCAGATTTTCCACTTGCTCATTCTATTCTTCGTCCATTTTTCTAAGTGGAGTGCATGTGTCAGCATTCATGTGCGAGCAACCATTTTCATGCGATTCGATGGTGTGAGATCGATGGTCTGAACAACCTCTGTAGTTTGACATTTGCTTCTTCAGATGGCCCCTGGATGTGAGGTATATGCAGTGTGTTCATGTACTTCTTTGCTATGCATTGTGCTGCACAGATCCCTGTTTGATGTTTGAACTTTGATGTGGGGTCTTGTTTCTTACTTGTTTTCATGATTCCTGCTTGATGTGATGCGGAATCATTTGTGGGATGTACTTGTTGTCATGATTCATCATGTTTTGTTTGAGGTCCCTTTGTTGTATGTTGATGGGACACTCATGTGTCGCCATGCATGTTTGCATTGAGATCCCTTTTATGCCATGTTGGCGGGATGCTCATCATCATCATGCATGAGTTTATGTCATACTGATAGGAGTCCTTTTTGACTGAGAATTCCTGTAGCAAAACATCTCTTGGAGCCACTCCTGCGTGAGGGCATTTTCCTTGTATGATAGCGACATCACCTCTTATGTACATCACCACTATTGACAACACTTAATGCAGCGGCCTACACCATCTTGACACCGAGCCCGGAGACGTAGTCCCTCTTGAACGAACTCCGTTATCAACGTCTTATGTTTTCATGTGCTAATGATTGTCGTGTTCTTCTTCTTTACAACATGCAGATGTATTCATTTATGTTCCTCTAAAAATTGAATTTAACACATCACAAAAGTAAAAGGTCTTGGAAGGGTCCTTTGTCACACCTGACCCTGTATCAAGTGGTATCAGAGCGGTCTTTGCATTGATGTGAATTGCAAGCGTGAACAATGGAACGTGCAACAATAGAGGATGAAAAAGCAATGTACGAGACCATGCTCAAAAATTCCAAAAGGGTGGAAATAATGTATGAAACTCTACAAAAAGAGACAAAGGAAAAGGAGCGATTGCAGCTTCAGTTGCAAGCCACGGAAGAGGCCTTGGAAGAACTGAAGCACAACAAACATAATCTTCAAATAGAGAACGTTGAATTGAAGATGTGTCTACATGAAGAGAAAGAGGAGAAACATAGTTTGCTACGACAGCTGCAAGCAAAGGACGAGGCCTTGGAAAAGCTGCAGCGTGACCCATGTGAGGTAAAAAGTAGTTCTTTGAATTCATGTATGTGTCCTGATGATGATTTCACTGTTTTTGAAAATCATACCACAGGAATTGGCTCCAAACTGTTGAAGAGAATGGGGTATGAAGGAAAAGGCTTGGGCGTTAATGGCCAAGGCATTGTCAACCCCATCAAAGTAGAAGAATTACCCCGTCAGACAGGACTTGGGTATGTCAGAAAGGAAGTTGGGGAATGCGCCGAGATGGCTGGCGAACCACCAACAACAGATGAAGAGAAGCCCTCATCAGTGCTTTCCAAATCGACAGAGGAGGTAAAAGATGTTGATTTCCTTTCGGTTTCGTCCAATTACAGGGACAAACATGAGGCTCCTTACAAGGACGAGGCACGAGGAGGAAGAAGAACTTGGTGTTAATAACCAAGGCATAACTCAACCTTTGGAGGTTGTGCATAAACATCGATTTGCAGTCTTGGGATACATCGGGGGAGAATGCTCGAAGGTGTCAGATTCTTCCGAGACATTGTCGAAATCGTCAAGGAAAGAGAATGATGGGAACACATCCCCATCATCCCATGGTAGTTTCCATTGCAAGAAGAGAGTTGAGGCAAGCTCTCATCGCCATACTTACACCAGAGATGACAAGGAAAGGTATAACCAGTTTCGATATTTGAATGTTCATTTCGATTATAATCATGTTGTTAATGATGAATGTAAAACATGGCATCGAAAGACATGTACCTTTTGTGGATTACATAACCATACATTTTATAAGTGTTGGAAAAGAATAGCAACACAAACAAAGAAGAGGCGTGAAAGACCCTCTCAACAACAAGTAAAGAAACATGCTAAACATATCTGGAGGAAGAAGACCTATTGCAGTCATTGCGACAGAAGTGGCCATCAAAGAGCCACATGTTGGAGGCTCCATCCAGAGCAGCGCCTTAAAGACAAAGCGTCGGTGCATGAACCAGGTGAAACAATTGTTCGACAAGCAAAACCACCACAGGGGGATGACCCATTCACAACAATAAGTGAAAAATGGTTTCTAGATAAGTTAGCATCTCATGGTCGTGTTTTTGTAAAATCATTTGTTGCATTTTAAAATGTAAAAGTGATGATGTGTTTTCCATCACTTGTTCAGCAACAATGATGTCTGGTATTATTTTGAGTTCCATGATAAATTGTGAAGGTGATGTCGTGTTTCCATCACTTGTCAAAGCAAATAGTGTTTGACCTTATCTTTGTAAATCATGTGTTGCTGTGATGATGTGTTTTCCATCACTTGTTGGAGCAACAATGATATGTTGGCCTTGTTTTCGTAGCTGGGGTATTGCGTCCATCTTGTTGTAAACTTGACCACCGAGTATGTGTTATAAACTCGTGGCAAGTGTGGACGCTTGGGTCATTAGCTGGTCATGAAAGTCAAGCATGTAATTTGCGAAACAAAGTACTATAGGTTGCAAAAGTAGCAGGTGTTGGCTCATCGCTTAAGGCTTTGAGGAACAAAGGTGAAGGAGATGGAAGCGAGGCCTTTCATGACACTTGTGATGCAGACAAGGTACATAAAAGTTGCAGACCCTCCAAAATCTCCTCAGTGGGGAGGATTGATCCAAGTGCCTCTAGAAATACACAGAGGACAAAGAGGGCTCATGGAAGCTCAAAAATCAAAGTGATCAGAATGATTTCGAACCAGGATCATAGCCAAGATCTCGTCGTCCTGATCGCGGTGATGTGAATGGTTCGTCAAATTGAGTCCGTATGCGAAAGTTAGGAGCATTCAAAGTTCGATTGACTTTGGTGACTGGGCAGGCTTAAGGAGGCCACAATTTGGACAAAACCCGGCCACCAGATTCCGACCAACCTGGGCCAGATTCCGGGCGAATTTGTGGCCTGGTTAATTTGCCTCCTTGGGTCCTTTTTCAAATTTTTAAAGATGACTATGTTCATTTTAAAAGATTAAAAAAATATATATATTCCACCAAACTCATTACATAAAAAAAAAAACAGAACCGACAGGCCGTGACCCCCACCAGTCTACCCTCCTCCAACCTCCCATATATATACACCATATATATAAGGGCAGTGGGCGGGCCACCTTCGGTGGACTCGGCCCACGCCCCACCAAATGGAACCACGTGTAAGCCTTGGGCGGCGGGGTTTGAACCCGCCCAGCCGAAATGGCCAGCCCACCACTGTAGCGCCCACACAATAAATGAACCCAACAAACATAACAACGTACCGCCATATACATACGCACCAACCCATAACTACGTTGCAATGGCCATCGAAAACATACTGTCAACAAATGCGCGCCATAACGGGAGTTATGGGGGATGGCTGCCCAATGCGGACCCGACCCCCCCATTCAAACACATTTTTGGGTTTTAAAAAAAAAAAATGAACATAATATGGTAAAATGAGAGGGGCGGGGATTGACCTCCTGACCCATCCTCCACTATTTTCGACCTTATGCCAATCCATCCACAACGAAGTTCTTGTTTACTCCGCCGATGAAATGATATATAAACCTCATTTCACTCAATGCGCCTAGGCAGATGGAGGAACCAGGAGCGGGCACGGAAAACGAGGCAGAATATTTTTTATTAATTTTTAATGCAAGTGGAACCATGAATCAGCGAAATTTCCAAGAGGGTGAAATTTTTGCAATGTCCAAATTGGACAAACTTTATGTCGATCTTACACCTCTCAGCGACACGAACCAGATGGCGTAGTCAGTTTCTTGATCTAAGCAGCCGATTTGCAAAGGACCCGGAGGAGGGAATCTTCGAGGAATCTAGGGGAATCTAAAAGATTCCTTAAGCCCCAAATTTCCACTTTCTCAGAATTCAGAAATTTGACAGTCGATTTTGCACTATTCGATGCCACAAATCTGATGGTGCGTTCAGATTTTCCATTTTCTCATTCTATTCTTCGTCCACTTTTCTAAGTGGAGTGTAGGTGTCAGCGTTCATGTGCGAGCAACCATTTTCATGCGATTCGATGCCGTGAGATCGATGGTCTGAACAACTTATGCAGTTTGATATCCGCTTCTTTAGATGGCCCCTGGATGTGAGGTATATGCAGTGTGTTCATGTACTTCTTTGCTATGCATTGTGCTGCACAGATCCATGTTTGATGTTTGATGTGGGGTCTTGTTTCTTACTTGTTTTCATGATTCCTGCTTGATGTGATGCAGAATCATTTGTGGGATGTACTTGTCATGATTCGTCATGTTTTGTTTGAGGTCCCTTTGTTGTATGTTGATGGGACATTCATGTGTCGCCATGCATGTTTGCATTGAGATCACTTTTATGCCATGTTGGCGGGATGATCATTATCGTCATGCATGAGTTTGTGTCATACTGATAGGAGTCCTTTTTGATTGAGAGTTCCTATGGCGGAATATCTCTTTGGGCCACTCTTGTGTGAGGGCATTTTCCTTGTATGATAGTGACATCACCTTTTATGTACATCACCATTATTGACAACACTTAATGCAGCGGCCTACATCATCTTGACACCGGGGCCTGGAGACGTAGTCCCTCCTGGACGAACTCCGTTATCAATGTCTTATGTTTTCATGTGCTAATGATTGTCATGTTCTTCTTCTTTACAACATGCAGATGTATTCATTTATGTTCTTTTAAAAATACAATTTAACACATCACGAAAGTAAAAGGTCTTGGAAGGGTCCTTTGTCACACCCGGACTTGGATCAACAGGAATTCGATCTCTCTCTCAGTCTCTGCGATGCCACAGGGTAGCTCTGCGTGGCCCAACATCAACCTCTCTGGACGTCGTTCTGCCCTCTCTGCCTTGTACTCTCCGGCCAGGAAAATCTTCCCTCCGGATACTATCCCTGCCCCTCACTACAAAGGATCACTTCGAATTCCTCTTTGGACCACTGCTGTGCTTCAGAAATTCGATCTTCTGATCTCTACTCGATGTGTCTTCCGAATGCCCATCAAGCCTCCTCTTATGATCCTTCTGTTGAGAACCAAAGACCCAGATTAGATCCTAATCAATGGCTCAGATCATTTTGGTTTGATCCTCGTCTTCTTCTAGAAGTTTCACGCACAGTTAGATTAATACCCTTTAATTATTTTAATTTCCTAAGTTTAGACTTAGGCACCCATTAAAAATAATTATTTATTTAAATAAAACCTTCTCCGGGTGGAATTTCCCCAAACGATTTATGGGTATTGTGGAATACATGTGTCCTAGCCTCCTTGCAAATTTTGAGGCTTAGAGCACATCCGATGCTACCATAAATCAACACTAACATGCACCTCATTGTTAATCGTTACATTAACAACTGAGCGCCTTCTTTATGTTGTCAATGTGTTGTCGTTGTGATACTCGTGCTATAATGAGGACATCATAGAGCCAAAACTGCACCAATGTAGCCTCTTATCAATCCATGAGCTCGAGGTGCTCCTCGTACCAACAACAGCACTCCGTCCATCCAACAACCATCCATCGAGCACGAACATCGTGTGTTGTCAGGTCTGTTAGAGGTCCCAGCGCGCTATGTACTCATACTTGTTGTCTAGTACGACGAACCCCAACCGCTGGTGGTTTTGTGGGTCACACAGCCTCGGACACTATGCACCACGTTCCATCCACAATAACCCTCTCTCCATGTGCATCTAGATTCAGTGGCTTCCATGTACGTTTGGGTGGCAGCACCATAACTACTTGTGCCACCCTCGATCAGTTTTCTACGACAAATTTGGATGATTCTCCATTGCCTGGCCAATCGTGACACCTTGGTCTGCTACTCTACATCTGCCGCTTCACTGCTGCGGCTTGTGCTACCACTGTTGTTGGCTCCTCTCTACCGCCATGCTCTGTCAGCCCTCACTTGCCAGCCGCCTTTGCTTTGTTATCGTGTGCTACGCTTGGTTCTTGGAGCGCGTGCTTCTGTGCCGCCGTTGTTTGGCAGCTATTGGCCACTAGCCATCAAGCCACGTCCCTTGTTGCGCCTTCCTTCTGCAGCTATGGCTCAACGTCTCTGATTTGAGGCCACAAATTTCCACTACCGGTGGTTTTTAGAGTTGTCGGCTCAACCTATTTCCGTTGGTGGGTGGTTGGCCATTGGCTGAGTCTTTCGAGTGGCTAGTTGGCCACTCCTCCTCTTGACAGCGCTATGAGACGACTCTGCCCCCTGTAGTCGATCCTGATGGCAGAATGGGTCTTTTAAATGACTTCAAAAAAATTGGCCTTGCTTGTCGCCAAAAAAATCTCTTCAGCTCTCGGTTTACCTTTAAAAATTCTGCCTTGCACGATTGTGGCCAAGCCTGACCCCGATGACCCTGTATGAATCTGGCTTTTGTGATTCTGAGATCAATTTTCTTCAGAGTTCTAGCTTTGATACCATGTTAGTTTTCAGAAACCAACACCTTGCATTTAATTCCTAGCATAAAACTTATTGATTAAACACACAATTAGGTTCCTAAAAAATTCAACGGAAGCAATTTTAAACAACGATCTTAATCACATTGACACAAACAAATCTTTTCTCAATCAAATCAGTTCATCATTAAAAATGTTTAGAACCTACTTGGGCTCCCATACTGGGATAATGGCCCAACTGAGAAAATACAAAATATAAGATAAACCTGGATTTGATCCAACATATTTGCCTTAGATCAGTGCTCGATCTTCTTTGAAGATTTGGATTGCCAGCCTCTTTGCACTCCCTTGGACCCAACACTCTGGATTAGTGCAAAGAGGCTGGTAATCCAAGGGAGTGCAAAGAGGTTGGCAATCCAAGGTTAGGATTAGCCTTGCTTTTATAACTTATATTGAGCCAAAACCCTAATCCTAACCCTAATCTGAAGACTGAAAGTGATTGACAACCAAGATTAGATCTCACCCAACTCACTAAAGTAAACTACATTACTTTTCCTAAGTTTCTATCAGCTCAATAAGACAACATATTAATATGTGTTTTTTCCTTACACTTAGGCTGAAAGTGATTGACAACCAAGATTAGATCTCACCCAACTCACTAAAGTAAATTACATTACTTTTCCTAAGTTTCTATCAGCTCAATAAGACAACATATTAATATGTTTTTTCCTTACACTTAGGCTAAGTTACTTTAGCAACTTGCTTACACTAGAGCAAGTGTTTTAAGGAGAATGTAAACGACTTCTGCATGCTTAGACACAAGGCCTGTGCAGAAGTACCTGCCCGAGCTACAAGAGTCAACACATCTTTGTCTTTTCTTTCAACCAATTTCTCTCATCCTGTAAATATGGAGTTTGGAGTGAGATACAACATTGTCTTTGCGCTGGACTGCTAAAGTGTGCTCGTCTTCGATGTGTGCAAATTCCCATATATTCTCCATGCATTGTAGTCTGACATGTAGGGACAATTCTAAGGCACATGCCAGACATGTCAAATGCATGTCTGGGACATGTTCAGTATCTGACATGCAATATGTGGATGCGCAGGCCCTGGGGGATTGTCCTGTTTCTCAGGTTTTGGTGATGTAAGGATATTTTGGTTCTATCTTCTTAGTGAGATGGATCAAATTTTCTAAGTTTGTTAGAGGGCATGAGGTCAGCTAGGGGAGAGGAACTAAGAACTGGCCTGAAACACCAGAAAAATCTCTGTAAATCTTTTCTTGCCTGTTGCATTTTATGAGAGGCTTCTCTGCATTAGCATCACTCCAAGTTCTCCCGTCAGTGTAACTAGATTTAACAATGTTAAAAAAATCTGATTCTCTAAAAGTTCTGGTCTTTACAATCTGACTGAGTTTTAAACTTTTAAGTTACCATTCTTGATAGTTATGGCATTCAGATTCATCTCTATGGAGCATTCATTTATAGCTATTGTGTTTCTCAATCTTACTGTAAAAGCTTGCTGCTTTGTCGTGAGAACTCTGATGATTGGTCTACTTCTGTTGAATGCTCTAAATTATCTGCAATGATAGAACAGTTATACAGCTAGACAGACAAAACATGGCTTTATTTCAACTTATAACTTTTTTAATAACGCATGATACTCAAAACTGGTTGTGGAGCCCTTTTAGGGTGACGATGCTAATTTTTATTTTCAGGACAAATTCTTGATGGCGTTTGTCTGTATTACTAAAAATAGTCAAATTTTTAAATATTTTTGGGCATACACATGTCTAATTTTTGTCGTGCATTTTGCATGGAAAAGATGTATTTATATTTTTGTTTAATTAAATCCTGCAGATTTAACTTCCAGTGCAGTGGCTGGCATGAACAAGGAAAGGAGGAAAATGGCTTCTAATGCAAAAAAGAACCCAGTTTGTTCCTCAAGAACGACAGAATTAGTTGATGTTTGGAATGGTAAACCCTTATCTGATAGAAAGATTCCAGATTTTCCACGCACTTTCATCAATTTAGAAGAAAATGAAATTTCCAGTCCAGATGGCATAATCCGAAAGGGAGCGACAATGACAGCTGCTCAGGATAGTGGAAGATCAAAAACTGATGTTGTGAATGATCAGAGGATGTTTTCGTCGAGGACAACACATCCATCTGAGAATAAACTAACTCCTGAATTTATCAAAACACAAGAATGCCTTAGGAAAAGTATTTTAGAATTGAATTCACGGGTTGAGGATCCATTGCCCAATGCATTGCGAGTTGCTGAAGGTCAGGTGTCCATGAAAGAAAGTGTTCCTTCTGCTGCTCCAGTAGATGGAAATGAACAATTAGAAAATTCAACAAGTGAAGTTGACATAAATTTATTACAGAAGACTCACAATGATAAGGATAATCAGGCCCAGTGTTTGGAGGCAAGAGGGGTTGGACATCAAAATGGCAAATGTCATAGTGAACGATTGAAATGTAGCTTAATGGATAGAAATCCAACTGCTCGGACATATGAGGTAAAATTTTCAATATCTCATATTTAAAATGCAGTATTTTTACTGATATCTTCCGATAAAATAATTTCAAGCACTTTTGTATTTCAATTCGCTACATTGAACTGAGGGAATACTTCAATAGGCATTCTTCAGGGAATTTTCATTTGATTTCCAAGGCAATTTCAAGAGTTGGGATTCTATGTGCTGCATAGTTGGTCTTTATTGAAAATGTATTGTTCTTCTAATTGGTCGTTTTTGGAAATGTATTGTCCATCTAATTGATCTTTTTTGGAAATGTATTTTTTTGGTAAAACAAGAATGTTATGAATATTTTTGATATAAAACAATAAAGGAACATGTTTTCCTCTGTATTTCTGGAATTGGGGAGTTCTGTCCACTTATTTTGGATACCCCAACTAGAAATGCCTTGCTTGCTTCATGAGGGAAATATTTGACATAGATATTTTTTATTAAATTATTTCTAACCCCAGCAACCTTGTTAAATTATTTCCTAGATGATCAGATCTACTGAAATAAAAAAAATGGCTTAGATTTTAACACTTAAATATTACAGCAGAAGCAAAAAACCAATACACCAATGTCAAACACATGCACACATAGGATTTCTGCCTTTCAACTCTGCTGTTTCATTAATTAAATTCCACAACATACAAGGGAACCACTGCTGGGATAATGGCCCTTCGAGGAAAAATACCAATACAACAAGAACCTCAAATTAATCCAACTAATCATATCTTTGATCTGTCCTTTGATCCACTAGCTGATTTGGATCCTCCCCTTGCTGCCCCTTGCACTCTTACTCAAACCTTGCATGCTTTGATGAAAGCCTTTCTCCACCCATTCTCTAAGATCTCACTTTCGTTGCGTCTTGTGCTCAATATTTGTCTTCTCCCTTAGCCTAGCCTTGCTTTTATAAGTTTAAGTGATTGACAGTTGAGATTACATCACTTTAGATCAATGATTAAGATTCATCTAATTCACTAATGCAAATAACTTTTTCATTTCATTAAATTAACTCACTTTGTTTTATAAAAATCATTTACTTTAATAATTAAAGTAATTGCTAAGCTTAAGGGTCAATGGTGACTTCCACATACCTAGAGTCCTAGACACTTAGGCTTGTGCGGAACTACTTCCTAGAGCTACTCTTATCAACACTCTCTCTTAGCAAGGAAGGTACTTCTTGAAAAGCCACCTAGAATTCGCTGCCCTTTTGGACCTTGCCCAATGTTGCATGCATCACCCTTCACCATGGCTTTCCTTCGAACCTCTTGGTCTACTGCCTCTTTGATAATACTACTCATAAGTGTTCAGAAACTTCTTCAAGAGCCTGCTTTCTCTGAATGTGCTACCAAGAGCCTCCACATGCTCTTGAACATCCCTCATGTCTACTCAAACCACCTGGGTCTCTTGATAGAATTGGAAGGAGCCCACTAACTTCTCCTTACATGAAGGTTGACTTATGCATGCTACTCTACCTTAGGAGCCTCCCACTCCTCGTCCTCTCACTGTTGGTGGCAACTCACGAGACTTCTAGATGCCAAGTGTTGAAGAATGTAACTCCTGGTAGGTTATCACCTTATCACTATTTTTGAACCGGAAGGTAAGTAGTTGGCAACTTCATTTGCGTATTGACATCTACTAAGCACTGCTTGCAGGCTCCGTACTTGATTCCCAGAGTGAGTGGCCTAAAGAATCATAATATAGTGTTTCTCTCGTGAGATCCGAGTCAGCACTGGCGAGAAAAGATCTTAGCATAGATATGATCTCAATGAAGACACAGTCGCAAGGCTATAATCTCAGCTAAAGGTGCAACTTTGAGACAAAGTGTCTTCTCATCATGATTATGCTTAGACTGTGTGTGCCACTGTGGGATCCTGAAATCATCTCCTTCATCGAGACTGTGACTGTATTTTCTTTTATGACTGCGTTTTAGTATTGAGACTGTGGTTATAAGGAGGTCGAGACACACTTATCACTTGCACTGAGACACTGTTCTTCATTGCTGAAACACTATCCTTCATCACCGAGATCCTGTATTTCATCACTGAGATTTGTACCTTCCTGTACCCATCCGAGATTTCAGACTTGTCCGAGATTCTTGTTTCTTGTGGTGACCTCAATGGGGTATTTATAGTTGTTTCCTCTCCATAATTAGCCGACATGACAGTGTGAAACGTTGTGTCTCTATTTGCAAGCCGACATGACTTCTTTAGCTTATTTAATTTATTTGTAGGCCGACATGACTGTGTTTTGCATCGTTTTGATTGCAGACTTCTTCTTGTGCTTGTCTTGGAGGGTTATGTTTGTCTTGGAGGGCTGTTTAGACTTTTCTATACATGACATTGACTCTTTGACATCCTAAGGCTCTCAATGGGAGCCACTAAATAAATAAACCTCTTTCTTATGAAACCCATGCAACAAGGAATAATAAATTCATTTTACAAAAATCATAATTACAATGTCATGAAGATCGAACTTAGTTACAATTTCTTCAACACTCCCTCTTAACTAGGGAGGTATTCATGATAGTACTTGGTCATTCTCAATCTGAAGAATTTCTCAGAAGAAGAATCAGATTGGTCCCATCTGTATAACATCATAGTAACCAACATTGTTTCCACAATTCGACCTTGATTGACAACTCTATATCTCATTAGATCAGAGCACAATGTTGGCGAGACCAATGACTATAAACACCTTCATCATTGTCTCTCAAGGTACATACCCACCCGGGTGTTCACTGAGTATGACCTTCTAGGACTATTCTTATCTTGGTTTCCCAACCCTCAAAGAATATCGGTCCTCTTGCCTAGTCTTGTCTTGGATGCCCTACACATCCTTAAAGAGCATCGGATGCCAGATGATTACCCAATCCTCCATTCTTTCTTCCAAAGTGAATGACAAGAATGTTGGTGTCTATCTCTCCCTCTCAACTAGGGAGGATATCATGTGTTTACATTTCTTTTCATGGCCTTCACTTAGACTTACAACTATTAGTCTTGGTCTAGTGCATGAGGCAACTTCGTCTGGTTGAGATAACTAGTTCGATCTCAAATGAGTTTTCTAGAATAAACTCAAATAAGTCTCTAGACCTTTTGGTAGTCAACTTCGACTTCTTCTTTTCAGATTCTACTGAGCCTGTGGTCTAGTATGAGATTCTTCGATTCCCCCGAGGATTCTTAGTCTCCTATAATAGGTCTTGTGACCTACTGAGACAAATTATGAGGCCTTTTAACCTATCTTCAAACAAATTGAGGCTCCTTTTTCAGAACTAGTTATTGCAGGACTTCATCCTTCTTTATTCTTGACCAGTGGGCATAAAAGAAAAATTCGCATTTTCATAGGACTGGTGTCTAGAAGTGTGGAGGGCTAATGCAAGCCCAAGCTTTGATTTTTTCCAAGGCCGCTCTTCCACCATTGCTCTGATACCATGTTGATTTTCCAAGGATCTCTAAACTTGATAATTACATCTTATGATTTCTTAGGTTAGTCTTTTCCTGCATTCACATTCATCATAAAGTACATGAAGATCTCAATAGTAGAAACAAAATGCCAGTAGGATCATAAAGAGACAGCCAAACAAGAGACAAAATGATTTACCTTGTGAAACCCCACATGGGGAAAAACACAACCACCTTTCTTTAGAGATCATTAAGTTCAACAGAGATTCAATCTGAAAATTTCCTGTGAAATTAAATCAAATCAAATTGACCAGTGATTAAATAGAGATAAAATTCACCCTCATGAAATTTCGGCCTCTCGCCTCAGAAAATGCGTCCTCTCATGCCTCAAAAATTTCCTCAAATTCGTTCTCTTACTCTTCCTCAAATTGGTTCAAAATTTTGCCTCAGAAGATGTCTTATGTGATCCAAAAATCTGCCCCAAATGGATAGGACGAGTAGCCTATTTCTAGTGAACAAAAGTGCCCCAAATGGTGTGACCATTGGGCTGAGTTGATGTGAGCATGTTGAGGCCAACCTTATATTTTGGGGGCAAAAAATCAGTATTTAAAAATTCAAAATTCCCTCTAATTAAAGCCGACATGATGAATATGTATACATATATTTGGAGGGCTAAAATACCAATTATGAAGACCGACCATAGCTACAAAAATTCAACAAGGCCTTATCTAGTAGACCAAAGATGATGACACCTTCCCAATCCAAATGAAGTCTTAACTGAAAAATATTGAATCTAAAGATAAAGCCTCTACATCTAGTTCAAATATTTCTATTGATCCAATCTCTCATTACACAACAATTTAAGGATTTCCAATTGACCATGAAAGAATTGCTGCAAGGCCAACAAACATCTATGAAAGAATTGATACAAAGCTAACACGTCATGCAAAACAAAATAATTCAATTGGGAAGGAATGAACAATCTTTTACCCTAAGAAGTAACTTCCAACCTAAAGGAATTTATAAAACTATCAAGGAAATAAACCTTTGAATCCTTTAGAGTCTAATAATGCCTTAGATCAGTTTAATCCTCATTTTTGTTGAGTTTGTGATGCATTCCACTCAGAGCTCATTTGTGTTGCCTTTGCAAAAGCATGGGATGCACATTACTCCAATTGATCAGGAGTACCCGATACACGCGCTTTGTTCTCCTTTTCGGGAATAGGTACTTATTTATTTGTCTAAAGTCGTCAAATTGTCTGCCTTAAAAAGTCAAATCCGGAAGGTCCTTGGTTTCAAAAGTCTTAGTATTGTTGAAAGTTCCAAGGCTAGTAAGAGCGTTGAGGCTAGACAACTTGTTATAAATCAAGTTGAGGATCCTCGAATATTCCTTACCTCAGCCATGTTCAATAGGCTCGGTAAGAATTTGTTATGTATAAAATTAATATATGTTATCCTTTAGTTTAGGAAGGGGCACGATCAAAAGATTATGCCCCCTCATTGTTGATTTCTGGTAGCACCGGATGTGCTTCTAAGTCTCAAATTTTGCAGGGAGGCTTGGGTACATGTATTCCAAAGAACCCAAAAAGCTTTTTGAGAAATTCCACCTAGAAACAGTTTTATTAAAATAATTAATTATTTTTAAAGGGACCCTAAGTCTAAACTTAGGAAGATAAAATAATTAAGGGGTATTAATATAAACTGTGGGTGTAACTTCTAGAAGAAGATGAGGATCAAGCAAAAATGATCTTAGCCATTGATTAGCTTGTAATTTGGGCCGTTGAATGTCAACGAGGAGATTATTTAAGGAGGCTTGAGGGTCACTTGGAAGGACACAGAGAGAGAGAGTTCATAGAATCGATTTCCAGAAGTAGAGCAACTCCCGGGAGATTTTCGATAGTGAGCTTTTGCAATGAGGGGCAGTGATAGTTCGGTTGGAGTATCTTCTCCAGGACCCAGGATATACAGCAGAGAGGCAGAGAGACACCAAGAGGAGGTAGCGCATACCCAGGAGGGGTTGACGCTGGGCTAGAAGGGCCTACGCAGAGCTAGAAGGGCACACGCAGAGGTAGCGCAGTCTTCCAGTGTAGAAATCTGAAATCTCTCGGGAAGCTGAGATTTCTGAGCTGGGAGGGTTGGAAACTGCTCCAGAGGGCAGACGTTTCCCAGTTGTGCTGACGCAGAGCCTGTTGACGCTGACACAGGGCCTACGCAGGGTCGATGTAGAGCTTGTTGACGCTGAGATAACCAAGGACAGTTGGTTCAATTGCTGGAACACTTGGAATTGTTGAGTAGAGTGAGGTAATCTCACTAAGTTTTTTTGCCAGTTTATTTTCTTTGTAACTAGATTGCTGAAGGGCATCTAGAGTTGTATTAAAAAACTACTGCTTAATTATATAAAACCCTTAGAGTTGATGCACCAGTTTTACCGCATTGGGTTTTTTCGGGGACATTTTGTCCAAAAAATACTGTCACTTGTGAATATCTCTCTATTTGTTTTGTTCTTGTTTTGGGCAAATTAATTAATTAAGTGAAGGCTGCAGTGTGTTAGCTTCAATATTTGCTGTAGGAAACAATAAATAATTCGTTTTAGTATTTAACAGATAGGATAAGTTTAATCAATTGATGCAGTAGGTGATTCGGGTGGGATTCTCGAATTTTCACACTCATGTAAGGGCACCAAGACTGTATTTAAGCCTGGACCTCCTTGCCATTGTATTCATCATTCAGTTATATATATATATATATATATATCTGTTAATTTGTAGAGTTAAGTGTGTTCACTTCATTTGGTATTAGAGTCGCGTTATGTCCTCCATTGTCGTTGCAAATCGTTATATTCGCTGCAAGTACCAGCATTTGAGTCACGTCCTCCTGTGGCCTTTTGTGCCCTGTTCTGCTCCCCGCTCCATCTACAATTGTTTCACCGTCTCGTTCTCCTATTGTCGCTAGATATTTCCCAACTGTCCTCCGTCCACTATCAACTGTGCTTGTGCCTGTGCCAAACTCTGCCGTCCTCCATCTTAACACATCGCAGACCCTGCTCCTCTCGACCATTCGTCGTCTCTTCTTGCTGACAGTTGTTCTTCCCACAGCTACTGCCCCGTCCAACGCTATTCTGCTGTCATACTACCCGCCGATAACCCAACAACCCGACGCTCAAGCCCCACCATCATTTACCTAACAAACCTACCCCTCAAATCACCCTTTGAATCGTTGTTTAGTTTCGCGTGGGACATTAACATTTAGTTAATAAAACTATAGTTTGAAATATATATATATTTATTTATATATATATATTTATATATATACATATATTAATTAATAAACATAAATACAAATTATATAATTATATTATATAATTACAATTATATAAATTAATTAATATATGTTTAAAAACATACATATTATTTTGAATAAATATATATTAAAAAAAAAGTTCAAGTTAAGGAATAGAGTAAAGCTGGATCTCTATACACCACCACACACTCGATCAACACTACCACACACTCGATCAATGTCGTTACTGTCGATGAGCGACTTTAGTAAAAAATGATAGAACTTGAGAATACAACTAAAGGAAATGTTGAGAGCATTAAGAAGCTCAAGGATACAACAAAAAGTATGAAGAACCAACTCTAGCAAGATTATGATGACCTTCGAAGGGACCACACAACCCTTTCTAATAAGGTTGATTAGAATCACACTGAAGAAATGGGGATGCTAACATTGATCCGTTGGAGATTAAAAATTACAGCTGATCTACAACACCCAGATAATGATGCTAATCAACAACCATATTCTTCAAATACATCAAACCCATCAGACTCACATCATATCCCTGAATCTCCACATACATCTTCCATTCCAAATCCACAAAATAGTAACCCAAATTTTCAACATATGCAAATCTCAACCTAATTTCCCTTCTTCACTCCACCAATTGCCACATATCAACGCAGAGAAAAAGTCGAATGTCCAAATTTGATGGTAATGAGAAACACAGTGTAGCTTGGTTAAATAAGGCAGAGGAGTATTTCAAAATTTACAATCTTGACAATGACAATGAAAGAATCAAGCATGCATCCATGCAAATGGAAGGCAAAGCATATAATTGGTATATGTGGTGGAATAAATCCTCACATGCTATCAGTTGGAGGAAGTTCAAAGATGCTTTCTTTTAAAGATTCCAAGGTGTCAAGGAAGAAGGATTCTTCACAACACTCACCAGGCTACAACAAAAAGGAGACGTGGACGATTATACTAGAGAATGGGAAACTTTAGCTACTCGAGTACTTGGAATATCAGAAAAACTTCTTATCCAATCACACATCATTGGACTTAAACCATATCTCCAGAATGAGCTTAGGTTTCATGACATTACATCTCTAGAAGAAACAAGACGGAAAGAAAAAGCTGCAGAAAAAAAAGTTCGAAAGAATACACCTACCAAAAGTTGAAAGAGTATATTCGAGACAAAGGTTTCCCCAAACTTCTGACATGGAGTATACTGTTGAAAAATCAATGCATGAAGTAATTAGGGTTTTGATTCCTTTTTTCTTGATAATTACTTGTTATATTTGTTGGCTTCTTTATTATGTTATCTTTTGTCAAGCAATTACCAAATAAAAAATGCATGAAGATCACAAGAAGAAGAGACACAAGATGTAGGCACTCAGCCAGGGCAAAACCCCTCTCCTAGGAGAAAACGCAGTCAATCTCTTCTTCTATAATATAACCGAGTCAAAGTGAGACAATCCAAGACCTTTTGACTAAGACAAATGCCTCCTCCAATCACCAAGTCAACCTTCCTTTGAAGTAAACAAACACTGCGAAAGTCAACAAGAGTCACCTCCTTCAAAATTGCTTCAATCTGAAATTTCAGCCCCCTACAACTTATAATTTTGGACCTGCAATTATTGCAGAAATTCCGGCCCCTGCAACTTGCCCAAAAACCATAGAAAACTCGCACGTCTGAGAGAGAAGATAACCCAAAGCTTTGATTTTTGTTCTTCCTTTGATTTGACCTTCTTGTCTTTGACTTCACACTTCTTTTTCTCTTCTTGCACTGCAGATGAACTTGTTGATGGATGGATGCCAAATAGGTCGAATTCTCCTTCTATTTATACTGCTTCCACAAGGTTGAATTGCCCCAAATTGGGCCGACTTCATCAAGGTATGTCTGACTTGGTGAGGAGGTGAAATATGACTGTTTTGACTCAAAATATTTTTTCTCTACATGATACAAAGGCTCAAGAGGGGTCTAATAAATATGACAATGGCTCTTATGACCCAAGAAAACCCCAAAAGCCTACAATGAAGGCTTAGACCTAATAAATAAGTAAAAGGAGCATGAAACCCATGCTTCAAAATATATTTTTTGCTTCTTTTTCAAATTTACAATAAATACATAATGATAAAGTACAATAACAATTATGAAGACCAACCATAGTTACATTTTCAACAAATGCAAGGTACGTTTCACCACAACTACATGAAGGAGGAAAATCTAATATAGAGATGCAAAGAATGAAAAAAGGTAAATGCAAACATTGTGGCGAAAAATGGGATTTTAGACATAGGTGTGTTAAAGGAAAGGATACCAAGAATGTGTATAAATGTGAAGCAATCAATGACTTAGATAGTGAAGAATCAGACATAGAAGTTGAGGATTCTCAACAATTTTCTCCAAATTAAGATAACAAAAATATTCCGCAAGTATTGTTATCAGCCATGACAGGAATATCTCAGCCTAAGACATTAAAGTTAAAAGGACATATCAAAAAGAGCAATGTAATGGTTCTAATAGATATAGGAAGCACTCAATTTTTTTGGACTTAAAATATAGCTAAAAGACTCAACATTTTCACATATCCAATGCCTAATATGAAAGTGATGGTAGCAGATGGAAAGAAGATTGAAAAAGTAAGAAAATGCCATAAGGTCAAATTGCAGATTCAGGACTACAATCTAGAGTCCCCATTTTACAGTACCACTTGGAGGAGTGGATGTGGTCCTAGGTATCCAATGGCTGCAAACCTTAGGCACTTACTCTGCCAACCATCAAAAGCAATTTATAAAGTTTCGATGGGAATGGTAAAAATATAAGCTATATGGTTTTCAACCACCTCAGAATCAAATTGTATCATCCTACCAGATGATGAAGCTGATTCGAAAAGGAGCACCAACGTACACAGTGCAGTGTCATCAAATGGAAATGTTGGCTTCAAAATTGATTAGCAAAGAACCACTTGAAGTTCAGGAGTTAATTCAAAAACACAAGAAGGTATTCCAAGATCTTCCACTACAAATGCCACTTGAAAAAGAAATTGAACACGTAATCAAAGTGAAATCGAGATCAAATCCTGCCAACATCAAGCCATATAGATATCCACATCATCAAAAAACTGAAATTGAAAGGTTAGTCCAAAATCTTTTAAAGTGTGGTATCATCACAAAAAGTAGAAGTCCTTACGTTGCTCCAGTAGTTCTAGTCCAAAAGAAGGATGGATCATTTAGACTATGCATAGATTATAGAGGATTGAAGTAGATAGCAATTAAGAACAAGTTCCCTATTCCCTTTATAAACAAAATGTTGGATGAACTTCATGGAGCCAAGTATTTTTCAAAATTGGACTTGCGATTCTGATACTACCAAATTAGAATAAGATTAGAAGACTTGGTGAAGACTGCCTTTTGAACTCATGAAGGTCATTACGAGTTTAAAGTAATGCCTTTTGGATTAACTAATGCTCCAACAACATTCCAGGCTACCATGAATGAGGTATTCCGACAATATCTAAGGAAGTTTGTAGTAGTCTTCTTTGATGATATTCTAGTCTATAGTAAAACATGGAAGGAGTATCTACAACATCTAGATCAAGTTCTCACTATATTAGAAGAACATCAATTTTATGCAAAGATGTCCAAATGCACTATTGGGAAGGAAGATGTAGAGTACCTTGGACACATGATATCCAACAAAGGAGTAAATGTATATCCTAATAAAATCAAGGCTATAAAAGAATGGCCCACACCAACTAACATCACCAAATTAAGAGGGTTCTTAGGGTTAATTGGATACTATCGAAGGTTTATTCGAAACTATGCTCATGTAACTGCACCTTTAACAAACCTTCTAAAGAAAAACTCATTTCAATGGGATGATAAGGCAAAAAAGTGTTTTGAAGCCTTAAATGAAATGATGTCCAATACACCTGTATTAGCAACTCCAGACTTTTCAAGGCCCTTTGTAATTGAATGTGATGCTTCAGGTTTTGGAATAGGAGCAGTGTTGATGTAGGATGACCATCCAATAGCATTTGAAAGCAGGAAGCTCAATAAAAGGGAATGTCTAAAGTCTACATACAACAAAGAAATGCTCGCCATTATGCATACGCTTGCCAAGTAGAGACAATATCTTTTGGGAAGTAATTTTCTAATACGAATAGACCATAACAATCTTCAACACCTCCTCCAATAGAAAACACTTTCTACAGAACAACAAAAATGGATCAAAAAAATTGCTACCTTTGACGTGGAAATATTACATAAAATATGGAAGGACAACGTAGTAGCAGATGCTCTGTCCAGAAAAGATGAAGAGTCATCATTACTTGCAATCTCGATTGTAGTCCTAGAATGGCTTAACAAAATTTGAAGTTAGTATGCAAAAGATCCAGAAAAATGTGCTATAATCAATAATCTTGCTTAGAATTCAAAATTCGAATGGAAAAATGATATTATTTGGTATAAAGGAAGGATTTACGTAATCCCAAATTCCAAATTTAAGTCCAAAGTTCTTAAGGAGTCCCATGATTCACTATCAACAGGACATGTAGGTTTTTTTAAAACCTACTATAATGCACGCCAATCATTTTTTTGGAAAGGAATGAATAATTATATTCAAAATTATGTAGTAGAGTGTGATAAATGCTAGATAAATAAGAATGAGAACATTATGACACCCAGACTACTCCATCCCTTAAATATTCCAAACCAAAAGTGGGAAGAAATATCGATGGACTTTATTGAAGGGTTACCCGTGTCGAATGGAAAAGAAAAAATCCTTGTAGTAGTCGACAGACTCACCAAGTATGCACACTTCATAGGAATGAAGAAATCAGACTCAACAAAACAAATCGTTGAGATATTTTGCAAGAATGTCTACAAACTACATGGGTTTCCCAAGGTCATTGTTAGCGATAGAGACACCAAATTTATTTTTGGAAGGAATTTTTCAAGCATATTAGAACATGACTTCAACATACCATTCTCAAACAGGCAATCAAATAGAAGTTTTCAATAAATGTTTAGAAGCTTACCTCCATTGTTATGGAACAAACAAGCAAAACAAGTGGGCTAAATGGTTACACCTCGCCGAATGGTGGTACAATTTCACTTATCACACTTCAGTGAAAATGACGCCATTTCAAGCTCTGTACAGCTATGAGCCTCCTTAATGGAATGACTTTGCCATTATCGAGACAAAATTTCCAGCAGTTAAAGGTCTATTAGAAGAAACCCAAATAATCGTCCAAGCACTAAAGAGAGATCTAAATATCGCAAGAAATCATATGAAGCAGCAGGCTGACCGAAACAAAACATAACAAGAATTTGAGGTTGGAGAATGGGTATTTGTTAGACTTCGGCCCTATGAGCAATTTGTTGAAATTTCTAAGTATTAACCATTAGAAATTTATTTGTATTCTTCTGGTTTATTTCTCTTGCTTGTTAATTACCAACAAGTTATTTAAACATATAAACATCGAAATAAACACAATATAGTCTCAACCATCTATAGATCAACAACTGAAAGAATTAGCAAACACACAAGTGACACCGTTATTTTTGGACAACTTGTCCCTGGAAAAACCCAACTTGGGAAAACCGATGCAACAATTCTGAGGGTTATTTTATTATGCAGTGTTTCCTCGAGTAGAATTGGGTGCCAAACTGGCTCACCCGATAGAGAAAAATAACCGGCATTAATACCTCTCTCTTCGGAAGCAGATATTCAGAAAATCTGCCCCACAAAACCCTCTCCAGCACCACTGAAGCATTGTGTCAGCCCTTCGAGGCACTACACAACCTCTACGGCCTTCTGCGTCACTCTTGCAACCCTTTGCTTGGATGACACAGGCCTTTCTGGCTCTGCGCTGTCTCTGTTGGGCTCTGTGTGGCCTGCTCTAGCTTCTGCTTCTGCCTCTCTGCCTCTACGCTGGTCTCTTGGCACTATCTCTGCCTCTCTGTCCAGTACTCACTGCCCCTCGCCGCAAACTGATCATTGATTCGACTTTACTTAGCAAACCCCGCTCTAGTAAATCGAATGAGTGATCACTCTGGTGTGTTCTCCAATTGACCCTTCCTCAAGCCTCCTCTTATACTTTTCTGTTGGTCCTTCAACGGTCGAGATTACATATCTAATCAACGGTTAAGATTGGATTTAGCTTGATCCATGTCTTTTGGAACCTTCTAACCTAGTTTTATATTAATACCCATTAATATTTTATTTTTCCTAAGTTTAGACTTAGGAACTCCATTAAAAATATTAATTATTTTAATATCTCCTAAACTGGGTAGAATTTGCCCAAACCATTTCTGGTTCTTGGAGATCTCATGTGCTTTAGCCTCCACCAGTTTTCATGGCTAGAGCACATCCAATGCTACCCCAAATCAACACTCCCTCTTAGCGAGGACCGTGCTCTAGTAATACTCCACACTGAGCATCACTTTGATTATACGGCACCGGTACGTGTGCTGATGCTAGGCCTCCTCGCCCAACATTCTCTGCGCTGCTGCATCCTGTACTGCTGCCCATGGCCCTGCTTCCTAGACCACAAAGTTGGACGCCTCGTCCAACCTGTCTTGATCCTTTAGTCCATTCATGGCCATCTCTCTGCTCTTCCTTTCGACTCCTCCGAGTCTCTACTTCCCTTTGGAAGTTCTCTTTTTGACTCCCTCTGAGTCTCGATTTCCCTCTTGGAAATCTGCTTGCCAACCGTCGAGTCGTACCTCTCTGATCTCCTATGCACCTGCAACACTGATTCAGATTCCTTGGCTAGAAATCCGCCTAGGTAGCTACTCCCTCTACCTTGGTTTTGCTCGTTAGGCACTGTTTTGACTCGGCAACAACAACACCCCACCAACTTCACTCGTCGCAAACTGCCCACATCTTCCTATGCCCCAGCAACTGAAGGACTGAGCCTTCGCGCAATCCCGACACTGGCGGAAATGCTCCCTTAGCCAACTGCGTCATCCCTCCTGGTCTTTGCGTGGCTCTGCGTGAGCTCTTTTCTGCCCTCCTTAGCCTCTGTGCTGGCCTCTCTCTGGCCCGGATTGATGACGTAGTCCCTCTGCGTCAACCCTTCTTCTGTCGCTTTTTGCAAGGAACAACTTCTGTCACTCGGGATAGTTGTTTCTGCTGCAAATGCTTTGCTTCAGCTGGTGCCTTTAGCTCTCCTGTAATCTGCAATCACGCTCTAATACCATGTTGAAATTTCTAAGTATTACCCGTTAGAAATTTATTTGTATTCTTCTGGTTTATTTTTCCTACTTGTTAATTATCAACAAGTTATTTAAACATATAAACATAGAAATAAACACAATACAATCTCAACCATCTTCAGATCAACAATTGAAAGAATTAGCAATCATACAAGTGACACCGTTATTTTTGGACAACTCGTCCCCGGAAAAAACCCAACTTGGGAAAACCAGTGCAACAATTCTGAGGGTTATTTTATTATGCAATATTTCCTTAAGTACAACTGGGTGCCAAACTGGCTCACTCGACAGAGAAAAATAATCGGCAGTAATACTTCTTTATTCGGAAGCAGATATTCAGAAAATCTACCCCACAAAATCCTTGCTAGCACCACTGAAGCACTGTGTCAGCCCTCCTGGCCTCTGCGTCAGCCCTCTGAGGCACTGCGCAGCCTCTACAACCTTCTGCGTCGCTCTTGCAGCCCTCTACGTGGATGATGCAGGCCCTTCTGGCTATGTGCTGTCTCTGCTGGGCTCTGCGTGGCCTGCTCTGGCTTTTGCGTCTGACTCTTTGCCTCTGCACTGGTCTCTCGGCACTATCTCTGCCTCTCTGTCTAGTACTCACTGCCCCTCGCTACAAACTGATCACTGATTCGACTTTACTTAGCAAACCCCGCTTTAGTAAATATAATGACTGATCACTCTGGTGTGTTCTCCAACTGACCCTCAAGCCTCCTCTTATACTTTTCCCGTTGGTCCTTCAACGGCTGAGATTACATCTCTAATCAATGGCTAAGATTAGATTTGGCTTGATCCATGTCTTTTGGAACCTTCTAACCCAGTTTTATATTAATAACTATTAATATTTTATCTTTCCTAAGTTTAGACTTAGGAACTCCATTAAAAATATTAATTATTTTAATATCTCCTAAACCGGGTAGAATCTGCTCAAACTATTTTTGGGTCTTGGAGATCTCATGTGCTTTAGCCTCTCCACCAATTTTCATGCCTAGAGCACATCCGATGCTATCCCAAATCAACACAATTGTCCTTAAAACAAAAGGGAAAAAGCAAATTGGCACCGAACTTCTATGGACTATACCAGATTAACAAAAGGATCAGCGAAGTAGCATATAGCTTAAGCCTTCCTGATAAAAGTCGTGTTCACAACATCTTCTATGTATCTTGCCTTAAAATTGGCAAACACCAAGCGGCACAAATAATGCTTCCGACATTAGATGACGAAGGGAAGATCATCTTAGAACCAGAGGGAATCATCACCATCAGGGAAAAGAAGTTGCGATCACGAGTAATCAAAGAATAATTGATTAAGTGGAAGAACATACCAGAAGAAGAAGCCTCTTGGGAGACCGAAGCATTCTGTCAACAACACCCTTCATTACCTATGATTTGAGGACAAAGCATTTTTTTCGAGGGGAACGCAATGCTATGTATAAAATTAATGTGTTATTGTTTAGTTTAGGAAGGGGCACGATCAAAAGATCATGCCCCCTCATGTAGGGCACCGAGGCTGTATTTAAGCCTGGACCTCCCTGCCATTTTATTCATCATTCAGTTATATATATATATATATATATATATTATCTATTAATTTGTAGAGTTAAGTATTGTCACTTCAGAATCCATCGAATGAACCCTTTTTGGTGTCATTGGTAGTAACTGATTGGATCCTTCACAATCATATGATATATTCAAGCGCTGCTGTCAATGTTATGTTAAAATCCTAGTTGTGTATTTTATTTAGTAGATCTGCATAATAATTAAATATTACTGCAATGAATCTGCTAGGTATTATTTGTCTAGGTTGCTGGGGTTAAGGGAATTTAACAAAATCATCATTGTTGTGACTCTTAAAGTGTTTAGGGATCAAAAAATTTGAAGTTTTTAAACATTTTGCAATGTGGGATGTTTTGTCTTGCATAGGCTGAAACTCATCCTAGTGAAATAGTTAAAAAAACGTGATCTAGGTTCACATTTGAAACATTTTGAGCTTGTTGTTTTGTTGGATATGTTACTATCGAATTTCAATTTGGGGCACTGTTACCGCTCAAACTAGCAAGGGACCTAAAGGGGATCCCGAAAGGGCAAATGCTAGGCCAAGGGCAACAAATGGAGACTTAGCCCACTGTCACCTCAGCTAAGGCTCCCTTTTATTAATGGACTTTCACCGATGGGAGGAGACTCGTTATATTATGGAGTCACCGATGAAACATAAGTCAATGAAATGATGTGGAGTGACCCTAATAATCCCTTTCCTGGAAGATTTAGAAAGATAAGGTTTGCTTGCTTTCTAAGAAAGGTACAATGTCTTCTAGCTAAAGGAAGGGAGGATTTAAGTGTTAGGTTTATGGGATATGACTTATGAAGGACCAAGTGGACCCGGTCTAGGATAGGGGAAATGAATATAGCAACCAATGATGTTCTTACCCTAGACAAGGTGGGAAAGGATCAAAGAAAGAATTTCACTTGAAGGTGTTGATTTGATGCTATGAGGCATTAGCCTTGGGGATGCAAAGGCAAAGTTTGGCCCCAGAGCTAGGGCTTGGCTTTTCTCCCAACTTCACTGTCGGAATGGCTTCAAAATTGGAGGAGACCTTGAGGAAACATCAGCGCAAGAGACCCTAGGAGATTGAACATTTTGGAGTGCTAGGTTGTTGGGAAATTGATGCCCTAGGTGCCCCAACTTGGCTAGACTTGAAAGAAGGTGAAAGAATGTGATTTTTGGTGACCACCTCTTAGTAGATCAGTGCCTTAATATTTGGGAGAATGGAGTTTATGATGAATATGAGTAGGATTTCTTAATTCCTAGTCAAGGAGGCCTCAAGAGCACTTCGCTAGCCTTCTAGGTCAAGGAGAAACAATCCTTGCAGCTTTTATACTTCCATATGCAAAGGAAATGGCTTATCAAGGTTAAATTCTTTGATAGAATCATAGAATTACCCTTGGGAAATTTCGTTCATTTTACATGGCCCATACAATGAGAGATGCTATAATAGAGACAAAATTCCACAATTTTAAGCAGTGAATGCATGCAACAATTAGCCCTGTTGACCACTACGTGTCAACTACCCATAACAGTACACTACCTTTTTTCGCAAAAGGGATGACGCTTGATCGACGTGTCCGTGCCATTCGACTATCATCATCAGCCTAATCATGTTATGTTGAAAACCCAGTGTGCATGTATAAATTGTAAATAATCTTAGCAGATCTGAGTCATGTATGTAAATTGCTTAGGAAAACCTAATTTTCTAGTGATAATCTACGTTTCGGAAGGTTTTTTGTCTCACCGATCCATGATCGACAGAGTTTTCCTTCAGCCTAACCCTAAAGCCGGAATGGATTTTGTCATTAGAATCTGAGGGGAATCCTAGTGTGCTTAGAGTCTATGTAAAAGTAATTTGGAAATAACCCTAACTATTTGGTTAGGTTATTACAAATTGAGATTATATTTGTGTCGCAACACTGGGTGGTCTATGAGGGTTTATGTCAAATGGGTTTTCCCCCTTGAGATGTAAAATTGTAAAAGTCATGATGATAAGTGCCTTGAGGGTTAGAAAATATTTTGTCCCCTCATAAGTCCTAGGTCCTAGGTGATTTTTCCAAAGGCTAAGTTCGAGGATCCAAAAATAAAAAATAAAAATAATAATAAAATTTAAAAATTTTAAAAAATAATAATTAAAAAATAAAAAATTTAAAAATAAATTATAAAAGATAAATAAAAATTTTAAAAAATGAAATAAAATAATAAAATAATAAAAGTCAAAATTTTGAGGAAACAAATGCAAGATTTTTATTTTTTAATATATTAAAATGCATTTAAAATTTCGACGGATGAGATTAAAAGAGATTTTGATCCTCATCGATGATCGAGATCATTTTGACATGGATCACTCGAACTAGCTGTTGGGAAATTTTCCTTTAAATAGGGTGTCAGGGGTCATTTGAGATCATTCGATCTTAGAGTCGTGTGCTAAAGAAAGCTCTCTTGTAGTCATTTTTTGTGCAATAAAGAAAGACTTTGGGGTTGAAATCTTGCTGGTGTTACTCTTCTGGAAGTGCTGTAAGATGTTTTATTTTTCTGCATAATTTTATTTTCAGCCATTGATGATAGCTTGATGAAGATTGATTTAGGCACAAGTATCTTGTCTAATCTCTGGGGTTTGAATGACAGTTTAGTTTCTGAAATATTATCGCAGGTATCTCCATTTGATCTGAAATTTCACTGTTATTTTCTCCCTCTATGTTAATGGTTGATTTAAGCTGTGTAAAATATTCTTAATTGTGAGTTTACTGGGCGTTGGGGAAGTTCTCGGCTGAACCGGCCAACTCCCGAATTGAGTTTTCTGAAAGAGCCCAGCTAGTTTTAATCCCGAGCTTATCATTAGAATTTTTGTTGCAGATGCATGAAGGGTTTTCTAAAGCACCTCATATTTAATTTAAAATTTTGAAAATATTTATGCGGCATAACAATAAATCTGGCTACCTAAAGCCTTTAGTTTGTAAATACTGTAATTATTTCGCTGGTTCTTAGGGTTTTTAGGGTTTCATTTATTTTTTGCATTTTTATGTTTTCGTTGTTTGTTTTCATTGTTTTCATGTTGCAGGTTACTGGTTGTAGATCTGAAGGTGCGCTTCAATCTTGAAGCTAGATCTATGCCCTGAAGGGTAAGATCTGGCCTTAGAAACAGTTCAAGTTTTACAGTTGTACAGTTCTGTTGCCCAGAGTTTCATTTTTTCAGGAAAATTTTTCGAAATTTTTTTAAAGATCGCTACCAAACCCTCTTATCAACAGTCTGGCAACTCCATGCAGTCATATCTGCGTCATTCTCCTTAAGTTTTCAGCGGCTCCATTCGGTTTCGAACCTCTGTTTTCTGTGTGCTCCAAACTGCACAAGCGTTTCCTTTTCCATCGAGCTGCTTCATTCCATGCTCTACCTGCAAGTTCCCTTCCTCCGTGCGCAAGCTTCTATGCTTCTCCAAAATCTGGAAACGTTTTTGCATCCTCACGTCATTGCTCTGCTAGAAAACCCCTTCATGCAGTGGAAACATCTCCCTCCTCACACAGTTATTCCTGCACTCGATTTTCCATCGATCCGCTGCCCTCTATCCCCATCACGCTGCTGCCATCAAACCTGTGTTTTCTTCATTCAAGCTCCACGCATATCCCTCAGCCACTTGCATTCTCTTCTCTCTCAAACCCTCACACGCTGTCCACGTTTCCTCACTCATCGCATCTGCAAACAAAAACATATAACCCGTGACTCCTGCGTTTCTGTCATTCCAGCCTTAAACTCTCCTCGTTGTTGCCACTCCAAAACGAATATCGTTGTCAACCCTGCGTGCTGCTATCCCTTCCGCCGTCTGCCCTCGAACTCTCTAGACCTGCACACATTTAAAAAACGACCAAAAAAAAAAAAAAATTTGATTGGGTAGGTTAGCGTAAGTTTTGTTCCTTTTCCTTCTTTTTTTTTGTATGCGTTGGTTAAGTTTAAGTTGGGTTTTTGATTAGATTTTTTTTATTTGATCTAAGTTTTAGTTAGGATTTAGATTTTTGTTAAACTTTTCATTAGATTTTAGTTCTATCTTGTTTTGATTTTAAATTTTAAATTTTACGATCTATAAAAAACATAAAAAATATAAAAATAATAAAAAAGAAATTCGATTTTTTTTATATTCGATGCTATTAGGCGTTAGTTCTTTTTAATTAGATTTTAATTTAGATTTTTGGTTTAGTTTTAAGCTAGTTTAGATTTTTATTTGATTTTAAATTTAGGTCTGAGTTTTATTATTTAGATTTAATTTTCATTTTTGTTATATATATTAGGTGTTAGTTCTTTTTGTTTTTAGCTTAGCTTTTTTAGTTTTAAGTTTTAGTTTTAATTTAGATTCACTTTTGTTTAAATTTTAATTTTAAAAAATAATATCAAAAAGTTTGAAAAGAAAAAATCGATTTTCATTTTTTTAGATTAGGTGTTAGTTCAAGTTTAGTTTAGCTTTATTTTTTTTAATAAATAAAAAGTCATAAAAAAATAAAAAATATAAAAAATCATAAATGTTTTAAAAAATAAAATGATTCCTTTTCATTTTTTTGGGATCTTAGTTTAGAATAGATTTTAGCTTTATTCTGATTTTTAAATTTAAAAAAAAAAAGAAGAAGGTTCTTTTAGGATTTGGTTTTAATAATTTTAAATTTCATTTAGTTTACTTTAGTTTAGTTTAGTTTTATTTAAAAAATATAAAAATATTTGAAAAGCTTAACAAAAAATTGAAAATTCGTTTTTGGTGTCTTTCGTGGTATCAATGTTCCACTTTTCTATAGTTAAATGCACTTAAAGTTTATTTAAAGTTAGCTATGTGAAAGTGGTAATTGGTTAACATTTAAATTGTATGGTTGTTTAAAGCATTCAATCTTTAGAGATTTAATTGCTGGATCATTGTTAAAGCATTGTGCATTTATTGAATATCTTGCACTGCTTGGGTTATTTGATGATAGATGATTGTTTTACAAGGTTCATATTTCTGCAATATTTAATAAATAATCATTTAATCATTAACTTCTTTTTTGCTGAAGCAAGAGTCGTGCCTTAGTTATCATTATAACCGGAAATAAATTACATAAAATACAACAGTCCACGTGGAACTGTGGACCAAGAAAAAACTAATCTCTAAAAACCAAGGGCAACGAGTTAAAGGCCAAAAACCCTGAACCCTACCAACCAAACCGCAAGACCCTCAAAAGACAGACAGTGCCGAGGCCATACGGTCAACCCACAGAAGTCTGAAAAGGGGACCAAAAATACAGGAATGGGGGAGTAACCCACAAACATATGGAATACTAAAAAACATCATATCCCGCCAAGAAACGGAAAATAATCCTCATTCGGACTTGCATCCTTAATCTCAACCGTCAAAATTTCTCGCCCTATCCAACCGCTGAGGAGAACATCGCAGTACCTAGAAGCCCGGCCATTGACTGCTTGGACCCACTTACATGCTTGATTATTCTTGACTGTCCATCCTCCGTGCTTGATCCGATGGCTGAGGTTCATATCGCACGAGTCTAAAACACCGAAAGTTAGCGCGCGATGAGGGCGGTATTCATTCCCTCCCCTCGGCCACGTGTCGCGTGGTGAGTGGAATCGTTCCCATTTCATAAAAACCGCTTCCAGTTTGAAATGCTCACGATAAACCGAATACCACCCTGCGAGTGGTATTGTGTCCATATGAATAAAAATTGGGGTATTCCGGCCATCGAAAAAGCCTAGATTCCGGCCGCTTGCTCCATTCCCTCTGCGCCAGATCATGAACCCCTGTAAAATGAGACTTCATCCCTCTGGCCACCTGCCCGAGAAGCAGAGTCTGCCAAGCAACCCCTGAGGGACCAGACTGTGGAAAAAATAGCAAAACATAAAAATTCCAAATCATCTAGACCCCTCCTCTAAGGATCTGTTTCGAAAAACCATCATGTCTTCATCCGCCTGGTCGTGACAATGTGCCTTAAGTCTATTCTGCGGCAGCCCTTGCCAGCCCATTGTGACCTTGCTGACGGTACAATGCACTCCTTGATTGGCCAGAATATCCGCCAGTTTATTGGCCGTCCTACGCACATGGTTAAAACTTACTGTGCGAAGCCTAAGGAGGTGGAGCTGGATCATTTGAAAGTCCTAGATCAGCCTCTAGTGTTTTGAGACCTTCTCCGGTTTCGTGCCACAACTAATTCTCTTGACCAAGTTAATGATTAACTCAGAATCAACTTCGACAATCACATTTTGGCGATTATCCTGCTCCAAGAGTTCTAAACATTGCTCCAGAGCCATTAATTCCGCCATATTGTTAGTGGCTCTACCTAAATGGCAATGGAAGATGAAAAGGATATTTCCGTATTCATCCCTTAGCACCCCACAAAAGCCAGCAGTGCCCGGGTTGCCTTTTGAAGCCCCATCAATGTTATATTTCAAAAAACCGTGGGGGGGAGGATGCCAGTAATCCTGCTCAGTATCCATTTTCCTTACCTTCCTGTCCAGGCCCTGAGGAATAAGCCCCTGTATACCCAACTGTCGGAGTATCCTCATTTCAGCATTTGAAGGTGGATTCTTAGGGGGATTTAGCACTAAAGTGCCAACTGTCTCCTTAAGCCGTTTTAAGATCTGCTCAAAAAAATATTGGTAGGGCTTCTTTTCATCTTTGAAGATTCTGTTGTTCCTTTCTTTCCAGACATTCCATATAATGAAGCTTGGCGTAAGAGCCCAAGCTGAGCCAAGAAATTCATTATCAGAAAAGTTACGCCTCCAATTGTTTAGGGTATTGATAATACTCCCTCTATCCTTGTCGGTATGTTGGAAAATGGTGGCAAAAGAATCCCACAACATGGAGGTGAAGATGCAATTATTGAGAAGGTGCTCCATAGTTTCCTCTTGGGCCTCACAGAGCTAGCATCTGGAAGGCCCCAGAACACCCCTCTTCCGAATGTTATCCCAAGTCAGAATTTTCTTATGTTGAACCAGCCACATGAAGAGTTTAATCTTCATCCAGCCTTGATGCCTCCATAGGTTCTGCCAAATTCTATCCGGAACATGAGAATCCAGCTCAAGGAGTATGCGTTTCGCCTCCTTAAGATTAAAAGTACCCTCATTATTGTTGCCCCATCTAAGTTGGTCATGCCCCTTTGTTACTAGAATCTTCCTTTGTTCCAACATTTTCATAAGATCCTCTGCTTTTGCTTTCATGGGACTGTCATCTCTGTAATCAATGTTCCTCCAGGTTCTCCATTTTCCTGCACTATTGGTTTGATCCAAAAAATCTTTAACCTTAGATAATCCTATGGTATCTGTCTCTTTTTTGAGGTCCAAAAACTCCTCTTTTAACAAAATAGGTTCTTGTTGTCATTTATCCTCCCAAAATAAAGCAAGATTTTCCTCTCTGATTTCCCAGAAGCTGTTCTTTTGTACTAAGCCTCTGTTCTCCCAGGCCTTATTCCAGATGTGTGAGTTCTTTATACTTCCAGACCTCATTATGTGATCATTAATTTGCCAAGTGCTGGCATATTTTTCTTTCCAGATACTAGCACACTGAGCCTTTGGGTCTTTTACCCAACGCCACCATAATTTTGCCCCTAAAGCCTTGCTTAGAACCTCTAGTTCATCCAATCCAAGACCCCCATGATTTTTAGGTTTGCAAATTTTTTCCCAGGCTACCAAGGCCTATTTCTTTCTTTTCTCCCCCTTACCCCAAAGAAAGTCTCTTTGAATGGTTCTGAATTGTTGTAAGACTCCTTTTGGTGCTGGGAGAGCTGATAGCATGAAAACTGGGATTGATTGAAGAACAACCTTTGTAAGCACGAACCTACCAGCCAAGTTTAAAGATCTGATAGTCCAGTTCCTGATTTTATCCTGCATCTTATTAATCACCGACTCCCAAATGCTCTTATGCAAAGGTTTAGCAGTTAGAGGAACTCCCAAATATTTTGAGGGGAGGACAGCCCTTCGAAAGCCCAGAATTCTGGAGATATTCCTTTGAATAGCAATATTGGTATTAAAGAAAAAAAATCTTAAATTTGGAAAGATTAACCTCCATACCTGTAGCCATGGCAAAGTCACTCAGGATTTGTTTGTATGCAAGAGCTTCTTTGACCATGGGGATTCCTTGCAGCATGGTGTCATCCACAAATTGTTGATGAGTCAAGGCCTGTCCATTCTCAGAGAGTTGGAGACCCTTGATTTTACCAACTTCTTTTGCATGCTTGATAGACTGACCAAGTCCTTCCATCATGAGGATGAAGAGAAAGGGAGATAGCGGATCTCCGTGCCTGAGGCCTCTTGTGGGAATAAAAGTCTCGGAGGGAGAACCGTTAATCAAAATTGAAACGCTAGAAGTTACCAGGGCCATGACCCATCTAACCCAGTTATGGTCAAACCCAAAGGCAATAAGAACCGTCCTGATATAGGTCCAATTTAACTTATCATAAGCTTTGGCTAGGTCCAGTTGCATGATCATTCCAACCTTTCTATTGCTAGTCAGCGAGTACACCACCTCAGGTGCTTGAATAATATTATTGAGAATTTCCCTGCCTTCCACATAACCAGATTGTTCCCCCATGCAGGAATTTACAGGGTAAGTTCCTCAGATAGAACACCAAAGGACACCGCTCACAAACAGATCGCAGATCAATACACCAGTACTTTTGATGTGGTTAAAACCCTCAAAGAGGGAAACAGTCCATGGCTTGAGCCAACGCGGCCACTTCAGGCAATTTATTAATAAAAGAATGAAAATTTACATAAGCTTCTCTCATGAACGGTTAACCTACAAATGACCCTCCATGCTCTTTAAATAGAGATCATGGACCAATCGGGTGTTAAGCCACGGATCAAGTGTCGGTAATATCGAGGAGAGAATGAACCGTCGGATCACTACATATCGTGACCGTCGGATTGTAAGTTACAAAATGTACATAGTAAAGAAACACACTTTACCTAACTCTATACTAGACCAAGTTATACTTAACTATTTCCTATGTGTCAGAATATCCTAACATCCCCCCTTAAGAACAACTTGGAAGCTTGAGCCAGTAAAGAAGAGGCTCTATCGAACTGAGAATGTGTACGTCGCTGATCTGTAGGATCATCGGCAAGATCACCTGTTGCATCCCGAGTAGCACGGACCCATTTTGGAAGCTGAGGAGCTGAAGGAGGATCCTGAGAAGGTGGGGGAGGATTTTCATCCTCGCTTTCATCATCTGAAGAAGAAATATTTTCAAAAGTAGAAGAGATAGGGAGAGGTGGCACATCCGCCGAACTAGGCTCGTAGGTCGATATATTTTCAGCAAACTTTACATCTCTTCTAATGATAACATTTTTGGACTTAAGTGGAATAAGTCTATATATCCTTTGACATCTTCAAAATATCCAACAAAAATACATTTTTCACTCTTAGGTTCTAAAGCTTTATGTTTCTCATCTGGAATATGGGCCCATGCTTCACTTCCAAAAACACGAAAGTGACTTACATCTAGTTTGATTGAGCTCCATGCTTCTTCTGGAGTGATATTCTTTAAAACCTTAGTAGGAGTGCGATTAATTATGTAATTTGCACAGTTAATTGCTTCTGCCCAATAATTAAGACTAAGTCCTTTAGATTGAAGCATACAATTAGCCATTTCCTTTAAGGTGCGATTCTTCCTTTCAGCTACACCATTTCGTTGTGGAGTATATGGAACAGTATGTTGCATTTGAATTCCATTCTTAGTGCAAAAGTTGGCGAATTTGTTGTTAACATATTCTCCGCCATTATCAGATCTTAGCTTAAGAATTTGATGTCCAGATTGTTTTTCAACAAAGGCTTTAAAGGCCAAGAACATGTTAAATACTTCACTCTTGAGTTTTAAGAAGTATACCCAAGTGCGTCTGGAGAAATCATCAATGAAAGTTAAGAAATACTTGTAGCCAGAGAATGAAACAACTGGAAGTGGACCACATAAATCACTATGCACAAGCTGTAAAGGGGCTGAGGCGTGCCAAGAGGCACGTTTTTCAAAACTGTCCCGATGATGTTTTCCGAGTACACATCCGGAACAAACACCATCTCTGCAAGATACCATTGGAAGACCTGTCACCATATTTTCTTTACATAGATTCTGTAGAGAGTGATAGTTTAAGTGACCAAATCACTCATGCCAAAGTTTGCTCACTTCATCATTATGAGCAACAAATACCGAGGGAAGATTTGATGACCCAAAGTTGTGAAACTTATACAACCTTGTAGAATCATCAGCAATGCCAGTGGCTAAAATCTGTCTAGGATCTCTTAGGTCCTTAATTACAACATCGTAAGGTGAAAATTCAACGATTTTACCTTCACCTGAATGAGTTATCTGATATACAGATAGAAGGTTGCAGGATGAGGTTGGAACACATAATACATCATTAAACTGACCATTGTCTATATGAACAGTTCCAGTCCCTACAACACTAAGAGATCTATCATCACCACATATATATTTTTGGTGTTACAATCATTTAAAGAAGAAAACATGGCTTTGTTTTTGGCCATGTGATAAGAAGCTCCAGAATCAATGAGCCACTCATGAGAATGAGAAGAAGAAGATACATTTAGTGCATAGCCAGATCGAGATGCTTGACAACCACATGCAGAAAGTGCCATTCCTGAAGATGAAGTTGAAGTTGAAGAGTGCTCCAAATGGATGTTATGCTTCTTCATTGCTGCTTCCAAGGCTTCCATCTTCTTAAAGCATTTGGATTCTAAGTGGCCATCTCGATTACAAAAGTTGCAATGTCTATCAGTCTTCTTCCCTTTGTGTTTATTTGTCTTATCATTTTGTTGAAATGATTTTTCATTTTGAGGCTGAAATTGCTTAGGACCCTTGTTTGGTTTAGTACCATTCTTTTTAGGATACAACTTCTTAGGATTCTTTGGATTTGGTTGCTGCTGGGCGGCTAACGCTTTCTTAGAAGAGTTTCCAAGATTAAGAAGACCAAGGTGTAAGAGTTTTTCTTGTTCTCTTATTAAAGAATCACAAAAAGAATCAAAGGAAGGGGACTTGTAGTCTTGTCCTTGAGAAATGAAGGCTTCTCTTGTAGAATGGAAGGTGGAAATAAATACAGAGTAGGCTGGTCCCAACTTAGTAAGAATGGAATATAGAAGGTTACTATCTTCTTTCTTAACCTTAACAGCTTCCAAGAGAAGTCTAAGGGTCTTGAACTTGGACAGAAAATCTTCAATGCAGGAAAAATTATTGGGGTTCAATGTAAGCAACTCATTTTCAAGTTTATGGGCTCTAAGTTCATTTTTAATTCCAAAGACTTTAGTAATCTGTTTCATTGCTTCATCAGAGCATAAAGTTCTGCAATATGGAATCTAAGATCTGGAGAAATAGACATCCCTATCAACCCACGTGCTTGATCTTGCCTATTTTCCCATTTAGCTGCCTTATCTTCGTCTTTCGGTTTGGTTTCTTGGCGCTATTCTGTAGAGACCTTTACTTCTAAGTAAATCCACAATGTAGGACCACCATTGGAAGTAGTTGGTGCTGTCAAGAATAACTTGGCATGGACTTTCCATTTTAACAGAAACTGAAGCTATAGATGCTGAAACTAAGTGTTCCAATGGAAAGATCTCGAAAAATTAGGCCGTTTCAAAAAAAACGGTTCTGAAAACGGCTTCCGGATGAAGTTATGGCATTTTGAAAAAAATTGATGAAGATGCTGACGAAGTGCAGGAATGTGCGGAAATGAAAAAAAACGCCCCCTTTCCAACAAAAAGGAGACTTGAACTCAAGACCTCTACTGTCATAAATTAGCTTTGAACCAAGTGAGCTATACAAAAAGTTTGAGAGAGAGAGAGAGAGAGAGGGGGTTGAAGCTTTGGGTTGCGTGCTTGCTTTGAGAAAGCTCTTTTTCCCTACAAAACAAAAAACACAAAACCCAACACGGACATACAAAAAAACGAACCTTACGGCTCGAAGTTAGCTTTAGCCGGAAATTAAATATTTTCCTTAATGTTTTTGATTTTCCGAGATCACACTAAGGCGCAGCAGAAAAGAGCATACGCATGAGAAAAATCCTTCCTTTCTGTTTCTGATTTGCCCAGATCGCACAGAGTCGCGGGGCAAAGAGCATACGTAGAAATGAAAGGTATAGATCCGGTAATAAAAAAGGCTAAATAAATCGAAACCGAAATAAGCAGAGAGAAAATAACTGTAAACTGCAAATAAACACTGTATACCTCCAGATCTTAAAAATGACGCAACTAGGGCTACCGGAAACCTTTTCGCGTGAAACGAAAGGGGTTCCTCACTGGAACAGATGCTCCCAACACAATAGAGCAGTCCTCTCGGCCCAAAAGCAGTCAGAAACAGTAGATCTAGGAAACGGTAGCCGGATGCAGTTCTACCAGCTTCAGATTTGGATCACCAACGGACGCGGCCCTCAAATAGCTCTGATACCATGTAGGAATTTACAGGGTAAGTTCCTCAGACAGAACACCAAAGGACACCGCTCACAAACAGATCGCAGATCAATACACCAGTACTTTTGACGTGGTTAAAACCCTCAAAGAGGGAAACAATCCACGGCCTGAGCCAACGCGACCACTTCAGGCAATTTATTAATAAAAGAATGAAAATTTACATAAGCTTTTCTCATGAACGGTTAACCTACAAATGACCCTCCATGCTCTTTAAATAGAGATCATGGACCAATCGGGTGTTAAGCCACGGATCAAGTGTCGGTAATACCGAGAGAATGAACCGTCGGATCACTACATATCGTGACCGTCGGATTGTAAGTTACAAAATGTACATAGTAAAGAAACACACTTTACCTAACTCTATACTAGACCAAGTTATACTTAACTGTTTCCTATGTGTCAGAATATCCTAACACCCCAGACACTAGAGTAGGAAGAAGAGGTTTGAGTCTATTGGCAACAGCCTTGGATATTATCTTATAAACCACATTGCACAAAGCTATGGGTCTAAACTTGTACGGGGTTTGAGCAATGTCCTGTTTAGGGATCAGGGAGATGAAGGAGGTATTGAGCACCTTCAAAATAGTTCTATTCATCCTAGAATCTTCTACTACATTCAGAATATCCTGTTTAACAATATTCCAGCAAGCTTTAAAGAAATCCACATTGAAACCATTAGGGCCTGGCGCTTTACCATTCTGCATTTCCTTGAGGACCTCACTAACCTCCTCTTCAGTCACTGGCCTATTGAGGTTGAAATTATCTTCTCTAGACACCAGCCTAGGTATATGTCTTGTTAAGTCCTTGATCAAATGCTCTACTGAAATGGTTTCCTTTGCTATACCATGAAAGTGCTGAACTAACACAGTTTCTATGTCTTCGTGGGAATTAAGAAGTTGCCCTCCCTCGTCCTTGATCGAAGAGATTCCGTTATGAGCTCTGTTTGCCAAGGTGGATCTATGGAAAAATCTAGTGTTTCTCTCTCCTTTTAGCCACTGAACTTTAGATTTTTGTCTCCAAAATATTTCCTCTTGTTTACATAAATTCTCCCAGTCTTGCGGATATTTGGTGGCTTGATCATTTCTGACTTTATCAAAGCCAACCGTGATAAGGGCTTGGTTGAGTTCCTGCAATTTGTCTTCAATAGATTTTTTTTCCCTCAAAAATATTGCCAAATTCATTCTTGTTCCAATGTTTAAGCCTAAGCTTGATGTGCTTTAGTCTTTTGTGTAGAAGGAACATTCTTGTACCCTGAATATGCAAATCTTCAGACCACCAATTTGCAATGTTGCTGATGAAATCTGGATGGGTGAGCCAGATGTTCTCAAATCTAAAAGGTTTGTTCCTGGGAGTACCAATGCCCTGAACCTCCAATTGAATCGGCCAGTGATCTGAGCCTCCAAAGGGGAGAATTCTCGCTACCATTTCCTTATCGATGAGCATAAGGTCCTTTGAGATCATGAATCTAACTTTGAGGCTACTTAAGACTCTCCTCCTCTTTTGTTGTTCCAAGTAAAGAGACCATTACTCGAATCAATGTCATAGCTTCATATTATCCATAAAAGTTTGAAAAGCTAAAGAGTCTTTGTTTAGATTCCTGGTTCCCCCTTTTTTCTCCGAAAGTGATTTAATCATATTGAAGTCCCCACCCTTGATCCATGGTATACCTACATGTCTCTCTTTGAGATCCACAAGAGAATCTAGAAACCTGAGTTTATCATCCATTCTATGAGGGCCATAAACATTCATGACTAGATAGGTCTCCCTATCCCCCATAGGCTGAATAACCACTGATAAATAATTCCTAGAGGCCTCAGCATCTATTATGCCAATCTTTTGGGGGTTCCAAAGAGTTAGTATGCCTCCTGCTGTGTTCTCTGCTTTGACTTCTAGAAACTCAAATCGATTGAGCCATTTGCTATATATTTATTTTATTTTTTGAATGGAACATTTAGTTTCCTGGATGAAGATCATATCCGGAGCTTCTTGTTTCATTCTATTACTAAGTAATCTTTGTTTTCTTTTACTACCTAGACTCCTGATATTCCAAGAAGTAAAGTTCATCATTAAAGATTTGTAAAAGAGTAACTGGTTAGGTCTTTCATCTTACCTGAATCTATCATTAGCTTTCCACATTCCATGAATAGCTCATTCTGCTTTTTCCTACCTCTTTTCTTTCCTGGGTTGCTAGGTGCTAATCCTGGTGTGTTTTTCATAGTTTTCACACCTTCGTTACCCTGTCTTTCATTGTTTCTTTGCCTATCCATCCCTTTAGCCTGAGTTTTCCAAATGAACAACTGCTGTACTTTAGAGAACTCTTCTTGAGGTAACGAGTCTACCCCTCCCATGGTTCCCTGTTTCAAGAACCCTTCCATATCTAGGTGTTCTCTATCAAGAATCTCATGTAGTTCATAGTCCTCCATTTCCATCTCACTCTGGTTCATTTCCTGGTCCATCTCCAGTTCTACATCGCTCATCATAGTCTCTTTCTGTTTATTAATATCCTTTGTTTGATCATTGTCTTCTTCTTTCTCCTTCTCCACTGGAGTTCCCTCCATTTCCTGATCACTTTTGTTATTTCTTCTTCTTCTTTGAGGACTTGATACCTGTTCAAATTGGCCTGTAGCCCTTTTGTGTGATGTTTCTTTGGTCCCCTTTTGCCCCCTTTTCCTCTATGACTCACTTTGTGAAAGCTTTTAGTGTCTTTCATTGTGGTAGCTTTACTCTTGTTCTCTATTTTACTGAGAGGGTAGTCCTTAAATAGCCGCCCATGTTCATGGCATTTGCGACATCTGAATGGAATATGTTCATAATCTACTGTTTGCACCCATTATTCATCAAAAACTTCCAAGATAACCTTCATCCGGTAGAGCTCCAGAGAGATCCATCTCCACACAAATCCGTGCAAAGGAAGTGTATTTCTCCCTTCTGGTGGCCTCAAAAGCTTTGACAAAATGCCCTAATTTATTTCCTATGGTAGTTAATGATTCTGTTTGCCAGTAATCAAGAGGGAGGGAGTAGAGTCTTACCCAGACCGGAATTGAAGTGAAAGTCTCACACTCCGGGACAAAGTTCATCATCCACGGCCGCATGTAGAGGCCTGGTGCTGCGAAGAAGTAGGGCCCTCCTTCAAACACCTTGTCTTTATCCTCAATATTTGTGAAGACCACAGTAAAGAATCCCTTTGACCCAAGATGTAGTTCAATACTTCCTTTTGGTTTCCAGTGGTATTTAATCCATGTCTATAATGCCTTTTGAGTGGGCCATAAACCCATGAATTTACAAATGATAGCATATGTCTGCATGTGGTCCCTGTGTGCCTGCAGAGCAGGATCATTCAGAACTACTCTGGGAGTGACCTCAGCTTTGGGTTTACATGGTCCCTTTTGTGCTTTGTTTTTTGCACCCTGTTCCTTGTCTTCATCTTCCTTTTCTTTTTTGTTTTTATTCTCCCCTGATTTTTTTCCTTCATGCTTCTCTTCCATGCTCCTTTTCCCTTCTTCTGCAGGACCTCTGACATTTTCCATTGGTTTCTTACCTCGCCTAGCCACGACCTGCTTGTAGGAGGGAGTGGAGCTCCCTCCTTTGCGCCCTTCCATGGAGTTCAACACCTGCTAAAGACAGTGAACCCTAGCTGTTCGCCCGTGGGTGTTTCACTTTCAAATCCTCCAATATTTAATCATTAACTTCATAAGGCACTGGTACATTAATTTCTAAAATCAATCAGGGGCTAAATTGCCTTGCTGTGTTTCCCAACCCAACTGGTCCACAGTTGGTCTTCCTTTATCCCATAGGGTCTACCCCCTTTCGCCTCGGGAGATAGCTTAAACGGAGAGATCAGGGATCAGGGTGACAGGCCCCAGTCTGAGCGTTGTCGCGCTGCCCAGACAATCTGTGCGACAACATTTTTTGGCGCTATTGTTGGAGGCATTTTATTCTCGGCGTTTCAACGACATTCATCTTCTCATTTCTCATCATTCTTTCATCTTTCTCATCTCTCATTTGAGCTGGTAGATTCAACATTTTTTTTGGCATCATTTGGATCTTTTCATCACTTTATCTTTCGTCATATCAGCACCTACCTCTTCAGTTCGTTTCTTGTTTGGGTGGCGACTGTATTTCTTTTCATTTATTTTTTCTAGACAAGAAGCCTCCCTCATATCTGCTTGTTGATTGCTTTTTGGATCCTAGAATTTGACTCATTGTTCAAGTGGCGACTCCACTTCTTTCATCTCTTGATTTTCTTGAGCAGAGATCTCTTTCTATCATTCATTTGGTCCCTCGTTATTCATCATGGATTATTCGTTTAAACCATGTCATTTTACTGATGATCTCCATGATATTCCGGAAGTGGCCATTTCTAAATTACCTTTTTTCTCGGGTGGCGATTAAATGGCTGTTAAAAGGCATTTATGGAGTTTTTATCGTATAACGTTCATGTATTGTAGACTTCCTCAATATAATCATGAAGATGTCAAAATGCGTCTATTTGTTTTTTCTTTAGAGGGTGATGCTTTGAATTGGTTTAATAATTGTCCTGAAAACTCTTTCACTTCTTTACAAGACATTTTCAATGCTTTTAAAGATAGATATGGTTATCCAGATAGCTCGCCTTGTGCCCCTAAAATTGTGCAACAGAATGAATGTAATCTTATAAAAGGTCCAGCGGTCGATGAAAGATTTCAAGACAATTCTTCATATCAGAATGTGCCATCCACCTGTACCATTGCAAATCAAATCCATGATAGTGGAAAGTAGAGACAAATTGTAAGAACAGTGTTGACAATGAAAAGGAAGATCAGAAGCAAATTATACAAGAACTGGTAAAAAATATGGAGATCAATCAAACTAATTATGCCAATGATGTGAGAACTTTATGCACCCACCTGGAAAAACGTAATAAGGAGATGGAGATCATGAAAATTAAACACTCTGATTACATAACCGACATGCAAAATCAACATGCTAAGGAAATTGAGGCCATGAAAACTAATCATGACACATAAATTAGTTTTATGCAAAGCAAGTTATCAAGCTTAGAGGAAAATATGACGACCATGCAAGCAAATCATAAGAAAGAGATAAACTCTATGCAACATTGCTTGATGACCATAAAGGAAAAGGACGATAAAGTAATAAAAGATATGGAAGCTAATCAGATATGTCTTCAGAATAAGTTATTGATCCCTGAAGAAGACCATGCCAGGGAAATCAGTGCTATAAAGGTTGAACACTCTAGTCAGATAGATGCCATTAACATACAGGTTCAAAAATTTCAACAATGGTCAGAGGATGAAAGAAACCAGGGAACATCAATAAATCAGGAGCCTCCTTATCTGTTGCAACAAGCTCCATCTTATTATGAGGTCCTTTGTTCCATTGAAAAGTGGATAATTGAAGGTGACCTGGATAAAAGGGAAATTAATAATAAGGTTGATGCTCACACGGTTAATCCACCAGTAATAGAAGATCAAGTTATAACTCATGGCACCTGTGAGATTGATCCATCATCCTTGACAGGGTAAATGCAGAATGAAGAAAGACATGTCACGCATATCTTACATACTTCATTTGAGAGCTTTAAAGCATAAAGTTCCACGTCATCAGTGATACAGCCTGCCACGAAGAAAAAGCGCAAGAGAAAGAAAATGAGAAAAAGATTTGATGCATTAGACGGCCTTGAGCAGCTTGATTTTCGGATAGGAAAAAGTCCTACCGTATGCAGAATTGGACATGGCACATCCGACAAGCAGCGACAGATTTGCCTGAAAGCAGGAAAATGCTCAGTATACACTATATCGAACACATCTGATGCCATGGGGCATCCTCTGTATTTCTAACCCTACTCGTTTTTTCAACATTTTATTTCTGTTTTAGGATTAGATTTACTTTTCTTGCTACTAGATAGTTAATAAATGAAGAGCTTACATCTTTCTTGTGCTTAATGTTATATGACGATTTTTGGATGGACGCTACTTATGTTTTGTGGTGTGTTGCGTGGATGCAGATTCTGGATTCTCACATTCCTACAATGCAGCAACGTGTCCCCAAGTACAGCCAGATGTTGACCACTACGTGTCAACTACCCATAGTAGTACACTACCTTTTTTCGCAAAAGGGATAACGCTTGATCGACGTGTCCTTCAACTATCATCATCAGCCCGATCATGTTATGTTGAAAACCCAATCTGCATGTGTAAATTGTAAATAATCTTAGCAGATTTGAGTCATATATGTAAATTGCCTAGGCAAACCTAATTTTCTAGTGATAATCTACGTTCTGGAAGTTTTTTTGTCTCACCGATCCATGATCGGCAGAGTTTTCCTTCAGCCTAACCCCAAAGTCGGAATGGATTTTGTCGTTAGAATCTTAGGCGAATCCTAGTGTGCTTCGAGTCTATAAAAGTAATTTGGAAATAATCCTAACTATTTGGTTAAGTTATTACAAATTGCTTGATCTACTAGATTATATTTGTGTTGCAAGACTGGGTGGTCTATGTCAAATGGGTTTTCCCCCTTGAGATGTAAAATTGTTAAAGTTATGATGAAAAGTGTCTTGAGGGTTAGAAAATGTTTTATCCCCTCATAAGTCCTAAGTCATAGGTCCTAGGTGATTTTTTCAAAGGCGAAGCTCGAGGATCCAAAAAAAAAAAAAATAATAATAATAAAATAAAAAAATAAAAAAAAAATAATTAAAAAAGACAAATAAAAATTTAAAAAAATAAAATAAAATAATAAAATAATAATAAGTCAAAATTTTGAGGAAATAAATGCAAGATTTTAATTTTTTAATATATTAAAATGCATTTAAAATTTCGACGGATGAGATTAAAAGAGATTTTGATTTTCATCGACGGTCGAGATCATTTTGACATGGATCACTTGAACTAGCCGTTGGGAAATTTTCCTTTAAATAGGGTGTCAGGGGTCATTTGAGATCATTCGATCTTAGAGTCGTGTGCTAAAGAAAGCTCTCTTGTAGTCATTTTTTGTGCAATAAAAAAGACTTTAGGGTTGAAATCTTGCTGGTGTTACTCTTTTGGAAGTGCTATAAGATGTTTTATTTTTCTGCATAATTTTATTTTTAGCCATTGATGATAGCTTGATGAAGATTGATTTAGGCACAGGTATCTTGTCTGATCTCTGAGGTTTAAATGACAGTTTAGTTTCTGAAATATAATGGCAGGTATCTCCATTTGATCCGAAATTTCACTGTTGTTTTCTCCCTTTATGTTAATGGTTGATTTAAGCTGTGCAGGATATCCTTAATTGTGAGTTTACCGGGTGTTAGGGGATGTTCTCGGCTGAACCAACCAACTCCCGGATTGCGTTTTCTGAAAGAGTCCAGCCAGTTTTAATCCCGGGCTTATCATTAGATATTTTGTTGCATATGCATGAAGGGTTTTTTGAAGCACCTCATATTTAATTTAAAATTCTGAAAATATTTCTGCGGCATAACGATAAATTTGGCTACCTAGAGCCTTCAGTTTGTAAATACTGTAATTATTTAGCTGGTTCTTAGGGTTTTTAGGGTTTCATTTATTTTTTTCATTTTTAGGTTCTGGCTGTTTGTTTTCATTGTTTTCAGGTTGTAGGTTACAGGTTGCAAATCTGAAGGTGAACTTCAATCTTGAAGCCAGATCTAGGCCCTGGAGGGTAAGATCTTGCCTCAGAAACAGTTCAAGTTTTACAAGTGTACAGTTTTGCTGCCCAGGGTTTCATTTTTTTAGGAAAATTTTTCGAATTTTTTTTTAAAGATCGCTGCCAAACCCTCTTATCAGCAATCTGGGAACTCCACGCAGTCATATCTGCGTCCTTCTCCTCAAGTTTTCAGCGGCTCCATTCGGTTTCAAACCTCTGTTTTCTGTGTGTTCCAAATTGCACAAGCGTTTCCTTTTCCATCGAGCTGCTTCAGTCCACGCTCCACCTGCAAGTTCCCTTCCTCTGCGCGCAAGCTTCTATGCTTTTCCAAAATCTGGAAAAGTTTCTGCGTCCTCACGTTATTGCTCTGCCAGAAAACCCCTTCACGCAGTTGAAACATCTCACTCCTCACGCAGCTATTCCTGCACTCGATTTTCCATCGATCCGCTGCCCTCTATCCCTATCATGCTGCTGCCATCAAACCTGCATTTTCTTCATTCAAGCTCCACACATATCCCTCAACCACCCGCGTTCTCTTCTCTCTCAAACCCTCACACGCTGTCCACGTTTCCTCACTCATCACATCTGCAAACAAAAACATATAACCTGTGACTCCTGCGTTTCTATCATTCCAGCGTTAAACTCTCCTCGTTGTTGCCACTCCAAAACGAATATCATTGTCAACCCTGCGTGCTGCTATCCCTTCCGTCGTCGAACTCTACAGACCTGCACACATTTAAAAAACGACAACAAAAAAACAAAAAAAAAATTGATTGGGTAGGTTAGCGTAAGTTTTGTTCCTTTTCCTTTTTTTGTATGCGTTGGTTAAGTTTAAGTTGGGTTTTTGATTAGATTTTTTTATTTGATCTAAGTTTTAGTTAGGATTTAGAGTTTTGTTAAACTTTTCATTAGATTTTTAGTTCTATCTTGTTTTGATTTAAAATTTAAAATTTTACAATCTATAAAAAACATAAAAAAATATAAAAATAATAAAAAAGAAATTCGATTTTTTTTATATTCGATGCTATTAGGCGTTAGTTCTTTTTAATTAGATTTTAGTTTAGATTTTTGGTTTAGTTTTAAGCTAGTTTAGATTTTTATTTGATTTTAAATTCAGGTCTGAGTTTTATTCTTTAGACCTAATTTTCATTTTTGTTATATATATTAGGTGTTAGTTCTTTTTGTTTTTAGCTTAGCTTTTTTAGTTTTAAGTTTTAGTTTTAATTTAGATTCGCTTTTGTTTAAATTTTAATTTTAAAAAATAATATCAAAAAGTTTGAAAATAAAAAAATCGATTTTCATTTTTTTAGATTAGCTGTTAGTTCAAGTTTAGTTTTGTTTTATTTTTTTTAATAAATAAAAAATCATAAAAATTATAAAATATAAAAAATCATAAATGTTTTAAAAATAAAAAGATTCCTTTTCATTTTTTTGGGATCTTAGTTTAGAATATATTTTAGCTTTATTCTGATTTTTAAATTTAGAAAAAAAAATTCTTTTAGGATTTAGTTTTAATAATTTTAAATTTCATTTAGTTTTTTGCTTAGTTTAGTTTTGTTTTATTTAAAAAATATAAAAATATTTGAAAAGCTTAACAAAAAAATTGAAAATTCATTTTTGGTGTCTTTCGTGGTATCAATGTTCCACTTTTCTATGGTTAAATCACTTAAAAAATTATTTAAAGTTAGCTATGTGAAAGTGGTAATTGGTTAGCATTTAAATTGTATGGTTGTTTAAAGCATTCAATCTTTAGAGATTTAATTGCTGGATCATTGTTAAAGCATTGTGCATTTATTGAATATCTTGCATTGCTTGGGTTATTTGATGATAGATGATTGTTTTACAAGGTTCATATTTCTGCAATATTTAATAAATAATCATTTAATCATTAACTTCATAAGGCACTAGTACATTAATTTCTAAAATCAATCAGGAGCTAAATTGCCTTGCTGTGTCTCCCAACCGAACTGGTCCACATTGGTCTTCCTTTATCCCATAGGGTCTACCCCCCTTAGCCTCAAGATACGGCTTAAACGGAGAGATCGGGGGTCAGGGTGACAGCCCTCGGTCTGAGCGTTGTCGCGCTGCCCAGACAATCTGTGCGACAATAAGCCCTATAACAACGAAACTCTCAGTCCAGTGTACATGACAAAGTAGAACAAGACTAACATTAAAAACATGTACTTACATGTAACCGAATATATCCAACCATTCGCAATTGACAAGAGAGAAGCTCCAAGAGAAGATAGACCAATATCCACACATCAAAATTCATCCATAAAGCTCCAATTCATTCTTTAGAAAAAGTGCGAAATTCTCAAGAGAGAGAAAAGATCCAATCCAAAGTGATGATGAGCAAATGAACTCATCTCACTTGTATTTATACAGAAACTAGGTGTTCAAATTAGCCTCCTTGGCCTACATAAGCCCCAAAAAAAAATAATGTTCTAATAATTCAACTTTTGGTGACAGGCCCACTAAACTAGCTCATAAATGAAAGAGTAAGCCTCTGAGGAGGTCAAATAATAATCTATGCATGTCGCAGGGCCCTCGAAGAGGCCTAATGAGGTCCATGACACATGGGTGCCACAATGGAGAGTAGGACCCTCAAAAGAAGTGGACAAGGGGTTGGCCCCTTGTAATAACTTGTGGTGCTCCAAATGACATGTGGGGGCACACAAGTGTCCTCATGGGCCTCCAAACAAATTGAAGATGCCTGTAGATCGCCCGCAAGGGCTAGGATGATGGTGTAGGTGATGCCACATCATCGTGTAAGCCCTGGATCATCTGCCAAGTGTATGGTGCAAATCTGGGGTCAGCTGGGGATGATGGATCAGGTGCATCTTCCTCACCCAATAAGTGAACCACAAGCAATCTCTAAATGGCTGTGGGGATCAATGGAGTGCTATCTGTTGATGTGGAGGCCCATGATTCTCAACGCACACTTTACAAGTGCTAATGTAGCCCTCTAAAGGGTTAGGACCCCGTATAGGAAGACCAAACTCAAAATAGAGACCATCTGCAATCCTGCATAAGATGCAATGCGACCCCTAGCCTTCTAGTACAACAATTCATTAGAGAAATCGAGTAAATGAGCTTACCAAATCATGGACCATAGGTGGGGACTTCATAATGGCCTGCCCTTCCATAATGGGCTTCAAGATGTGCCAATGTCTACTAAACTCCCAATGGGGTTAACCAATAATCCTATTAGGGGTTTCTACTTCTAAATGGGATGATATAGTCAAGGTACATCCTTCCTTCAAAAGGTGGTGGCATGTGACAAATAGATGAAGTAGGGGATGAGAAGGGGCAACCATGGGTCACATGTTGGGGTTCAAGGGTAGCTAATAAGAGGGAAGCCCACACTTGGGTTTATAATGTATAGGAGGGAGAAATCGTGGTACATGAGGTGCCTCGGCCTTGATTTTTCCACTTTTTTTATATGCCTTTTGCCTTTTTATGATTTTCTTTGATTAATTGCTCGGGGTTCAAGAGGTAAGCGCATGAGGTATAAGATATAGCAATGAATACCCCCTTTTAAGGTGTGGTAGTAAATTGCCCACTAGGAGTTGGGACAATCATGGGTTCCTATACGATGAATGAGGTTCATAGAACCTGTAGGAAACAGGGTGATGGCCATGATGATGGGGTAGAGCTCATGTATTGGCTTTTGCCCATGTGCGCAATGCGTTTGTCTCGGCCATCTTTTGCATTTTATGGTATATTTTCCTGATGAGTGTGGCCATATATGCTTTTAATTTTCTTTTTAGTTGCGTCAACCTTTGGGCTTCATTCCAGGCCATGACCCATGGTGTGGGCAAGGGGAAGGGGCATACTAACCCTATGTGGAAGGGTAATATAAGCGGATAAGGGAGCGAGATCACGCAACCAAAATCGGGGTTTCCCATGAAATACCATCCCTAGAACCAAATGGTTAGTAAAAGAGATCCCACGGGACTAGAATCCAAGGTTAATACTCAAAAGGGCTCTAGGGGACAAGAGCACAGACCTAGCCCATTCTTTTTGCCAAATCCCCCCATTAATCCATGCTCAGAAGTGTCCATAATAAGCAAACTACAATACTCGATTTCCAAATGACAAGACATACTTTTATGTTTGGGAGGCCCACCTTCAAACATACGATCATGGCAGATGGGCAAGGGACCACATGGCTGGCTCAGATGGTGGAGAAATGGCACAATGAGCTAGCTAATGGCTGCAAGGGGCTGCTGGCTGAAGACCATCTTGGAGATTTTTTTTCCTAGGGATATTACCCACAAAATGTGGGTAACAGGCCTTTTATTTTTTCATTTTAAAAAAAGCACCTTACAGTATATTAATACATAGAAGAGTAAATTGAATTATACATCATAGCATACACATCAACAGTTAGGCTGTGGTTATATAGATCAGTGTTGCAAATACAACCATTTTATCAGAAATATTGTGAGATTTTTGATAAATTTGGTGGGCACTGCCAAAAGATTGCAATGTGATAATGTTCTCAAAAAAATGATATAATTGATCAATGCAAAGAAGCCTATAAAAGGTGAAAATCTAATTTTACTTCTTTTTTCTTATTTTATATATATATTTAATGCTTCTTGATATTTTGCTGATTTTTTTGATATCTCGAGTTTATGATCCCCCTGGTAATTTACCAATGGCAATACTTGCAACACTGATACAAACTACCTTTCCTTCAATAAGCAAAGAATTCCAGCCTGTTTGCGTTAGCCTCAACAGCATGGACGTTTATATCATTTCTGAAAGATAAGATTTTGGCTGAAATTAACCTTTATTGGGTTGTGCAAATTAGTTCCATCTTCCAGCTGGCTCCTCTTAGTCCAATCCACTCTCTACATGATGTTATCGGGCTCATTATTCATAACTTCATAGCGATTGATGGGAACATGGAGTCCTCCTTTAGTTCATACACTGTTTAGAGACTTCTTCGTCTTTAGCTTTCTACTTGTGGTTTGGTTGACTTTCTCTGGCTGTTGTGGCATGGCTTCTGAAATCTTTGGTTCACTCCCTACAGATGTACTTTAGTTCATTGTTGAGGGTTTACCCTTTCTTGGTTTAACTCCACTTTTGTTTGTTCCTATTCCATGTATTTTCTTTTTCCTTTAGAGAGGAGATTCCCTAGGCATTCTTGATTTTGTTATTATTATTCATTGTACTTTTGAATCCCATTGACCTGCTTTAGTTAGTGGTATAGAACTCAGACTTGACAATGACTCAGCCAGGGTCCTAATTTGTTGTCTCAGAAGAAACTCAACAAAACTTTGTTAAAATTGGCAAATAATAAAAAATATATTAAATTTAGTTTCTTTTTCAACAAAATTAAATTTTCAACTTAAAAGAACGTTAGATATTTGCTTTTCCCTTTTCCCCATTATTGGGTCTCTTGAACCAAAAGTTGTCCGTCATCAAAACATGTATTGCGAGTGAAAATGGGAAAAAAAAAAGGGGTCCGAAAAACTAAGTTTAAAATGAGAAAAATGCCTCTGCTCAATTTTATTTTGAAAAAATAAAGAAAGAACTGGCAGACTCAAGATTTATTCAAAATCCTCATGAGTTTACAGTTTTCTTCCAAAATGTTCAACCTTTTGCCAGGAAGAACTTGTTTGAGTATGTAATTGCTGACTCCACCGATTTTGGTCATTAATAGATATTAATTTCACTTCATTTCATTTTTTCATTTTATTTGGTTGGAAGCCATGTTGGCTTTGTGCTTGATGATCATATGGTAAAATTCAGTTCATGCTGATATTTGGAAGATCTGCTTAAATATATTAAAACTTTAGCCAGAGGTGAGGGTTATTCTTTAAGCAAATTATGAAGTCTTGAAAATGATGCAACCTATCACAGATCAATTTACTCGTAGTTTGATTTATTATTTTCCTTATACATGTGTTTTCATTCTTGCTCTTTTGGTTTCCATACTGGATGAATGCAGGGATTTAACCAGCATTACTGCTAATTTAATTGTTTTACACTTTGTTGTATCACAGTGGGATGGAGATGATTCAATTGACAGTCAAGGGGAAATATCTCCATCAGCTTCAAGGAAAGTTCGTCTGCCTACTCCCACTACAAGGCGCTTTTCACCACTGAAGCATCCACGGGTTGCAGCTGATATTGTTTTTAGGAGAAAGCATACTAAATGGAGGGTCATTGAAGAAGAAACTTTGAAAAAGGAAGTCGCCAAGTATGGAACCTTTCCACTTTCATTATATTCTTTTTGACTGAATACTTTGAAGTTAGAAGCAGGCTTTTATTGTTATATGTTCAAGTTTTGTTGAGTGTTTTCCTGCCTCAGTATCTTTGAAATCTAGTTTGAGCTTGCAAACTCAACTTAGAAAAGAAATGCCCAAACTGTTTGAAAATTTGGTTAAGTACATTAATATAATTTGTTATAATTATTTAACAGTCATAGTTCACATGCATTCATAAAGCATATAATCAACCAGTCAGAATCAACATGTGTAAATACGAAGGTAAATATAGTTCTTAATACATAATAAACAGCTTTCTCAGCCCATGGGAGTGTGATCTAGCAGCAAGTAGCGAGGTGATTGGGTTTGTATAATGCAGAAACCCTAGTTAAAAACTCTCTGAGTGGGTGTGGAGGAGGTCAGATGCGAGTCCTGTGTGACTTTGGTGTTATAATATGTCCCTTGTAGAGTGGCAGCCTGTTAGCCAATGACATTCTATGAGATGTATTTCTCAAAAAACAAACAGCTTTATGTTCTTAGAAATGTATTGTAAATAAATTAGACCTTTAAGTAGAAATGTACGGTATATAGTATTTAAACTTCTTTAATATCAGTGCCAAAATATTAAACTCAGACTCGGTCTTTGACTGGGAGTTGACTTGGCAAACAACTCAGTTGAATATATAATATATAAAAAATTCAAAATTTAATTAAAAGATACATCTATGTACTTTGATGTAAATATAAACAGTTGGTCTCGAAATATGCTAGTTTGCTGATTTATATTTATGGGTGCAAATAGGGAAAATTACATTGATATAACTATATTAGTCCTGAGATACATAAAAATTAAAATTCTGAGACATAATACATGAACATTGAGACTGTGAATGGTCTCTAGAATCCAAAAATCATTAAACTATATTCTTATGAATACATACTGTCATGGCTCATGATTTATTAAGATCATCAGCTTAGGTTGAATCTTCGTTAATGTTCTCTGGAGTCTGGATCAGTTTGGTTGATTACAGGTGGTATCCAAGTGAGTTTGATCCTGCCTGGTATGTTGTCAAATACACTGCCAGTGGCAACAAAGCTTTTGGTTGGTGGCCCATCCTTTAACAATTATTGACCAATGACAATGAAAACACACAGAAAAAGAAACAAGAAGAAAGAAACAGGTCTGAAGAACTCTGATTCATTTGTTTTACTACATGTCGCATATGTTGCCTTTCTTGTTAGCTAAAGGCAATTCCTCCCAGAGGCAACACAACAATTTTCCATTATATATATATATATATATATATATAGTTCTTTATCCATAGAAACTATTTGTAATTCTTGTCATCTATTATGTCACTAGATCTTAGACTTTTGTGATCCATAATGATAATTAGATTGTCTTTCGGATTAATCACATTATTAAGATTTGGTCGACGTTTTGAACAGTCTAATGTGGTTCATCCTCAGGACAAAGGTTTGATGAACCACATTAGATGGTTTGAAACGTCGACCAAATCTTAATAATGTGATTAATCCGAAAGACAATCTAATTATCTATTATGTCGTTGAGGAGAGTAAACCATTGTTAACCTCAAGGCTAATACAACAAAGTTGGCTATGTCACTACATTATTAATGCAGTGATGTAACTACATCCAACCACAACATGTTGAAAATGTAATTAGTGTCGGTCTTCATAATTGTATTTGGATCGTGACTTGATGTAATTATTATTGTACTTGTCAAAAGAAAGAAAAATAATTTTATTTAAAAAAATTGACTTAAAAGGATGGATTTCATGCTTGGGTCAATAGTCAATAGGTTAAACTGTAGTGTTGCGAACACCCCGATTTTATCTCGAAATCATGGTTTTTTGGCCTAGCTGATGTTTGCTGATTTTAAAAAATATTTTTATGGTATCTTACTTTTGCCGATGTTTGCCGATTTTTTACCGATATTTTCACGATTTTTATGATTTTTTGGTTTTCCGGTCCCTTGCCGATTTTATCCTGATGCCGATGTTCGCAACATTGGGTTAAAGTACCCATTGAGTGACATAGCCAAGAGTCAGGTCGGTCAGCCCCTAAAGTCAGCGTAGATGAGGCCCATGCATCCACATGGAAAGTTATATAAAGAGGAACATTTGTCCTCCACAAGACACACCTGAGCATCGAACATCTTGGGCAGATCTGAGGCAACATAGGAAGAGTGAAGTTCTGAAGCAGGCAGTGAAGTACCTTTCTCTCTGTTTGGTTTTGGTCTACTGTTCTCTCTTGGAAGCCGAATTTTTCTGTGGAAAAACTAGGGTTTTTGTAGGTCTGAAGTTGTGCAGTAAGAAGCAACATTCTTGTTTGAAGAAGCAGTTCAATGTCTTAGGTGGTTGGCTTAATCTTGGTGTGTTGTCTATGGTCTATGGTCTTGGTGAGTTGTATGGCCTGATCTTGGTGATTTGTCTATGGTCTATGGTCTCGGAGCCTATCTCCGGTGTCTCTATTGTTTGTATTCTGATCTTCTTGTTTTGCATTTATCTTGATGATGAACATAACCTAAAATTAAAGAAGTAATGTAATAAACATCACAAGAACTTGTCAAGTAAATGAGAAATCTGTTAATAAAACCCTAATGAAGCACTACCCTAGATTTCTCAACATAACAAAGACCACAAAAGTATGTTGTGTGCCTCTTAGGATTCAAACTTATTATCGTGATGATTGTTACCATAGTATATCAAACCGGTTTTCGAATCGAAACCGGAAAAACCGAACTGGTTAGATCTCAATGAATCGTTCTTTAAAAAAATACATGAAATAATTAATTTTTAATGAGAAAAACTATTTTAAATATTTAAAACCAGGATTCCAAACCAAAAGAGACAAAATATGCAAAGTTTGCTCATCTATATACCATGTAAAGGTGAATATATCAAAATGGCACTAAGTGCAATACATATCAACAACAAAATACACAATTAACGAGGCTCTAAATGGCTTCTAGAGTCCAAAAAATATGCCACAAGGTACAGGGAAACTAGCCTACTACAAGTCTACATATCATTAATCAACATGATAACTACTCATCATGATGAAACTTATCACCAATACTAGACATGGGATCATCAACATGAGCTATATAAACATCATTTGGCTCAGAGTCTGAGGACTCCTCAAACTCCTTTGCAACCTCAGTGGTAGTAGTAGTAGCAGCAGCAGCAAAACTAGACATCAAAACTACAAATCATTGATCAACATGATCACTCATAAAACTTATCATTGATTCTGCAACATTAGAAATGGGATCATCAACAAAAGCTACATAAACATCATCTAACTCAAAGTCTTCAGACTTTGATTGCTCAACCTTATAATATGGTAGAAATTGAAAAAGTTTAACATGTCTAACCAATGATTTTGGTTTGAGTGAAGGGTTCATCTCCTCAACTTTATAATATGGTAGAAAAAGCTTAGCATGCCTCACCAATTATTTTCCTCTAGTGAAGGGTGGATTTTTGTTAAGACCATGGTAGAGGAGTTCAACAATCAATAACACCAACATCAAGAAAGTTCAACAATCAATGCCACCAACATCAAGGTACTTAAAAGGCTTCATGCCCTTGATCAAATGTCAATCTCATACCCTCCCGCATGACAAAATAAAATGGAAACTTTACAATCCCCCAAATCCTGAAATCCTGAAAAACTATTAAGTTTGCTAGATTTTGGGTGAGAACTAAAATTCTAGTTTCTTCATATGAAATCCAATGAAATCAAAACCACTCTCAAACACCCTGAGTCATTTCATGGTAATGTTAAAATTTTAAGTAACTTTTACTTTAAGAATTTAACATTACCAGTGATTGCCAATATTGCTAAGGTTGAAACTTGAAATATGTGAGGCAAATGAGAGGGGAGGCATGCTTTTAAAGGCTTGGAGGGACTGTTTTTGGAGGGAAACAACCCTAGTTTCCCTCAAAACCACTCACAAACGCCAAAACAAGTTACAAGGGCTTTGCGACCAAAATGGTAATGAACTGACCAGTTTATGATGGAACCAAGGAGTTTATGGCAGGTTTATAGAAAACCCTAGCCCGCCAAAAGATCTAACCCGATTTTTGAACCGGTTCATCCTTGCCAACTAATGAACCGACTAGTTTGACTGGTTTCTAGTTCGAATCGACCAATTTTGAATATTATGATTGTTACCCACCAAAATGGGTAACCCCATACGAGAAATTTTTTCTCCTATTTTGGACAGCTAGCTGGCCAACAACCGTACACATTTGCTTGATGATGATGATATGCAAGCTTCTCCACCATTTCCACCAGTCATTACACCTCTCACCATCTGACATTCCTCTTTAATGAAGGTGGGCTACCACTCATTAGGTACTTTGATTATTTTGCAATAGGGAGCTTTTACATAATGTTTTGGGCATTTAGTATGGATAAAGAGGTGATCTGGATGGTTGACCGATCTTGACCATGAATTTGTTCTCTCGCCCTATTAGTGGGGTTAATCTTTAGCCCTAGTCCAGTGGGACCTCCTAAAGGCCTTAGGGTTATAGGAGGGGGCACTACTTGAAAGCCTTGGATTGAAATAGGGTGTTCATTCTCCCTTTACCATACTTAGCACTTTGCATATCACATTATTAGCCCTTGATAACATCTCCATTTTTTGGTTTTGAATTGTCATTGGTTCATTGGGGTTTGGCACTCTCTTATCTACATCCTTGAGTAGGCCTAGAAAACATTGCCTTGGAGTTTGATGTAGCTAAAAGAATGGAAAAGCATAACATGGACATAATGAAAGGAAAAGAAAAATCAAAATGCAAAAGATGGTCGGGGCATAAGTTAGCGCATGGGCAAAAGCCTAACATGAGATCTACCCTCCTCATTAGCCATCACCTAGTTCTTGAGCCCTTGATGCTCCATCTCATGAAAAGGAACCCTTGCATCTCTTAACGTTGATGAGCGATAAAAATTTTCATTTTAAAAGGTAAACTAAATGCTATATCATAAAGAGCAAGCTTTGATCCTTGAGCTATGCACCAAAATACAAAGCATTATAAAAAAGAAGTAAAAGGTGCACTAGAGGCTGGAAAAGGTAGGCCAAGCAAGATAACTCATGCATCCACAATTGCTCACTCTATTACATCTACGCACTTAGGATGTGGACTCCCATTAGCGAGTCCCCTGACCATGGCACTTGGCTGTGAAGTTACTCCCTTCCATTGTGATTTACACCAACACCTATTTGTTGAAGCGTTGACCTTGGAAATGGCACCTCCCCTTGGGGGTTAGAAGCAGCTAATAGGGTTGAGTACTTAGCCACTCCTACAAAGTTAGGGAACACCTTTGCGAGACTTGGTCTAGTTAGATATTTGAAGGTGATCCTGGTTTGAAGTATTAATATACCCTTAACACTTAAGTATGGTCCACTTAGATGCATTTATGATCTTAGTCTCTAATGAATGATTGCTTTCACTTGAGTTTGAGTTGGTTTTGCTAGGTGGTCTAGAGGCCTTGAAGGCACCCCATTCCACTTGATGCCTTGGCCATTCATCATGTTGTAGAGAGCATAATGATTTAGTAGATGCGGCGTTGCCCACTTTTCGCAGAGCATTGGGTCTTTTGATGACTTGAGTAGTTGATATAAATCCTAGAGCACCCTCAGGAGCCAAAACGTTGGTCTTCTCTTGCCTAGCATGGAGGATTCTTGATGATGTACTAGTGGACCAAACATGCACCTAGGTTTCCCTTGACACTAACTGATGGGCATGCCATGATCTAGGGCCCAGATGAGGATGGTTATCCTCAGGATGATTGAGGAGGGCTTGTTTCACCTAATGGAGCTATAACGCTGGAGAGAGGAGGCACCACGTTGCTCACTTGACACCCATGGAGATGATGTGTGGCACCCACCATTGGATTTTGGACCCTTGGAGCTGCTTCGATGCACTATTTGGCATTTCCTCAAATGGAGGATGATCATAATGCTTGGAGACATTTTCAGCCTTGACTTTGCCTTTATGGAACATTTGGAGCTCTAAAGAGCATGATGTCATCACCTTTTTAGGTCTACAGTTCACACGTGTGGGCTTATCTTGGCATATTTTGTTGTAAAGCTAGTGGGTTGGCTTGTAAGCCAATTTTACTTTCTGTCCACTAAAAAATTAAACTTGTGTAGGGGCTTTCAGTTAGAAATTAGAAGAGGTAGGCCTCATATAATAGAGAATCACCTCTTTCATTTTGTTCATCATCATTTGTTGAGAAGTCAACCTCTCTTAGAGAACTCGCCCTTGCGATTTGTTCTTTCTTTACTTTGTGTGGATGTCATCTTTTGTGAAGAGTAGTGCTTGTTTTGGAGATGCCATTTTGGGATAACGAAGGCTTGTTCTTAGATATCTTGTAAGTACTTTTTGTTGAATATCTTAAATGATTATTGCATGTCATGAATATTGTTACAGTTTCTATGTACCATGTCTAAATGCTTATATTTATAGGAAATGCTTGGTAAATTTTGAATGCTTTAATTTTATTTCCTTAGACTCCCTCGAGAACCTCCTAGAGGGTTTTCCTCTAGTAAATTATTCCTTCATAAAGTGATAGTTAGGGTTAGCAAGTGAAAACTTCGGGTTTTCCCCCTTACCACCGTCAAGGGTTTGATATTTCCATGGTCAAAATCCCTAAGACTCCATCACCCAAGCAGATAGAAGGCACTTAAAATCATAATTTTATCTTTTTTTCTCTCTCCTAAAATTTCGGCCCTTCAAGGAAGGCCGCTAGGGTTAGGGTTTTTGTTAATTTTAGGCATGTTCTATGCTTAGAGCAATTTATTTCAATTTTCACAGTTAGCTCAATACCTTTTCCAAATTAGCAATCACATCAGCATTAAAGTAAACTGCAGATAGAACATAAACATAAATCGCATAAGACAAGCCAAGACAAGAGGACACAAGATGTGGTGCTAGTCAGGGACAAACCCCAGTGTGGGAAACCCTTGTTCAATTCTTCTTATATGTTCTTCAATAGTTCAGTAGAGCAAGAGAGAGATAGTACGTTTACAACCGAAGTCAACACTTTGACTTATCTAGACAAGAGCATAGATCATCTCTAAGAAGATGATACATGAGATCAGTTGAAGACATGCTGCTTCAACTGATTCTCCAAGGTGACTCCTTCACTTATCGTTGTGCTGCATTTCGTCATCATGCTGCATCTCACCATGCTACACCATACTGCACCCATCATCACTATGCTGCATCTCATCATGCTTCATTAATCATCACTGTACCCATCATTGTACTGCATTATGTGACATTGCTGCACCATGTTGCCATATTGACCTATGTGTTGGTTGCATCTTGCTTGCTTGTTGTCCCTAGCATGCTTGTTGTCCTTTGCATGCTTGTTGTTGCATGCTAGCTGTAACATTGCATGCTTGGTGTATTTGCTACTAAGTACCATACAACTGTCCCAATGCTAGTTAGTTGTCCCTTGCATGTTGCTCTCCTTCGGAGACAGATGCTCAGGCAGTTTCGGCAATTTCGGCTGTTCCCGGCAGTTCTGGCAATTCCGGCAATTCCAGCTATTCACAGCAGTTCCGGCAGTTACCCACAGTTCCGACTTCTTCCCTCTGCGTCAGCTTTCCCGGCTGTTCTGGTAGTTCTGGTTGTTCCCGACTATTCGCGGCAGTTCCGGCAATTCCGGCTATTCCCAGCAGTTCCGGCAATTCCTGGCAGTCCTGGCAGTTCCGGCTATTCCCGGCAATTTCAGCAGTTCCGGCTTTTCTCGGCAATTCCGGCTTTTCCTGGTAGTTCTGGCTTTTCTCTACTTTTCCCTGCAGTTCCGGCTTTTCCCGGCATTTTCGGCAGTTCCCGCAGTTTCCGGCAGTTTCGGAAATTCCGGCGATTTCCAGCAGTTTCGGAAATTCCGGCTATTCCCGGCAGTTCCGGCTTCTGCCCTCTGGATTAGGGCAGCGTTATCCCTTAGGATCTCTCCTCCTACTAAAACCCAAAGATGAGTAGAGAGGAAGTGATCCCAAGTGTGTTGAAAATGACTTGAAGGCCACCTCTATTTATACTAAAACGTTGAGCACAAGTGGGGTTTATTTGGTTGCTGACCGACCTTGATGAACTGTCCCATAACACAAATAAAATCATATCTCCATGAATACTTATCGGAATTGGATGATTTTTAGATCAATCCTACACCTCTCGATGAGGGGGATCCAAGAAAAATATCAGCTTCCATTATTAAGATGACCCACATGGAGTTTGGCCCTAGTTGCCAATTTTAACAGTTTTTGGCCCAGTTCAACTAGGACTTGAATGTTGAGCTAATTTGAACTTTTTTCACCTTGTTGAGCCTCAAAACTTCAAAATCTAGCAATTTACACGATTGAAAGTGCTTCCCTAGGGGTGATGCTAGTGATATCAAAACCAGACTAAATTGGTAAGTAAAAGTGACATTCTCCTTTATCTTTCGTTTTCATCTTTTTACTTAAATTTTTAACATTACTATGAAATGACTCGGGATGTTTGAGAGTGGTTCCAAACTCATTGGATTTCATATAGAGAAAGTTGAATTTTAGATCCAACTAAAAATCCAACAAACTTCACATTTTTTCAAGGTCTCAGGATTGCAGGGGTTGCAACATTTCTATTAGATTTTGTCGTGTATGAGAGTATGGAAATAGTATTGAATCAAGAACTCTAAGTCCTCTATGTACCTTGATGTTACTGACATTGGTTGTCAAACTCCTCTATCATCATCCTACTAAAAATGTACCCATCACTCAAATAAATAATGAATTGACATGTTAAAGCATTTTCTATCTTATTTTAATGTTTTGTAGAGTGAACTTGATGACGAAGATACCAATATAGGCGAAGATTTTGATGACATGTAGGTATTTGTTATAGCCTTGTTTTTTTTTGGATGCTAGAGGCCATCTAGGGCTTGTTTTTTGATGTATTTTCAGTTCAAAGATGGGTTTCATTCAATGTTATTTTGGTTATGTGCATCCTTACATGCTATATAAATGAGAAATTTTGCTTATTTGTGTATAATTGGTTTGGATTCATGTGGATGTACGCGAATATATATGTTTTTTTTTTAATTTGAATATTTCATGTGTTTTTGGTTAACCGTTTCTTTTACCAGTTCCCGGTTCAGGGGGTTCATTGGTTTGATGACCGGTCTGGTTCTGACAACATTGGTTGACGCCATCAACCCTATGCACTTCAAGGGTTGAAAACCCTCCTTTTGCTTTGAGGCTTCAACTTAGTGTCATTTGATGGTTTGGTGTTCTATTCAATGTGGAAAAAGTCGAAGTCGGGATTAATTCGGCAAGGGTCCAAAAGTTGAAAAACTCGTCAAAGTCGAGAGTTTTTTGAAAAAGTCGGCAAAAAATCGGCAAAATTAAAAAAACACAAAATTACTTATTTTTATTTTATTTTTTTTAACATCTAGAGTATGCACAACATCAAATAAATGCATTTCCACATAAACATGTAAAGAAAGCTAATATATAATATGTATATGAAGTCTAATGCTACATCACATATCAAAATAGTGAATCAACTCCTGAATTTTGGGTCCTGTCTGAGTCTCAACTCTCAAGAGTCAAAATATCAACAAAAAATATCATAAATGTATATCATGAGTCATCTAAAAGTCATCAAGTAATCAGTCACTGAGATCCTCCTCCCCTTTTAATATTTGTTTCCGCTAATTGTATTAAGAAATAAGTCATGCATTTATTCAGTAGATTGTAATCTGCTTAGGTAATAAGGTGTCAGGTGGTAGGTACAATGAAAATTAACAGTGAGTATCACAATAGATGTGAAAATTAACGCTTGGTGACTCCAAGCTGCTTATTTTCTGAGAAAACAGTAGATGTCAAATTACTAACCTAGCCTTGGCATCTATTATTCAAAAACTCTTGGAGGTAAAATCCACTTTTGATACATAACCTTTGCCCACATTTACAGGGAGTTCACCACTAAAGAAGATTCCCTTTCAAAACGTGCTCTCATTGCAGGAAGGATCTTTGTTGTCACAAGATTTCACAGTTACTTTGTTCCTGTCTGAAAAATGGGTTCTTTTTTGAGGCACTGGTTTTGTTTTTTTTGGACAGGTTGTTGCTATTTGATCTTCATGACCTCCTCTTTGTTGTTTCTTTTGGAAGCATTCAACAACTGTAACAATGTTTTTGATGGTGTGGGGTTCTTTCTATGAAAGACTGTTGTATGCCTGTGCTTTTGGTACTTTTGTAATCTTTTGAAGGGGCAGTGGCTGTTAGAGTCTGGATCACTAAAAGCCTGGAGGCTTAGCCAATGTATACTTTGCTTTCTAACTAGAAATATGAAGTATAAAGATTTGTTTTTCCTTGGAAAACAAAAAGATATCTTAACCTCAAAACTAACAGATTACAAATGAGACTGCTATGCTCGCAAGAAGTATGACAAACAATACAATGCAATAACTTGAAAATGCATGGATGGAAGCTTCAATTTACAGTTTTTTCACCTTTGCGGCCTGGGAAGGGAGGCAAACTTTTTGGGTCGACTCCTGATTAAATCGAGAGTATAAGGAAAAAATCTCAATTTTTTCCTTTGTGAAAAAGTTGGGGGATTAAATCGTTTAGTTCAAAAAATCGCGTTTTTAGGATTAAATCGGGATTTTTTCCAGACTTTTTCCACACTGGTTCTATTTGTTGATCATTGTTAAACACATACATGGTGGAGGCAGAATATGAATGATAAACATTGAGTTACCTATCTTATTCACAATGATACATATTTATAATACATAGGAGTGACCCTTGGTTTCATATTCCAAGTGGTCCCTTGGGCTCCCTTTGACTCTTCAGCTTCCACACCAACTGTTAGAGGATTAGGTGTCCAACATTCCCCCCTTAATCTGAAGGGGTATGTGTGAGTCCAAGAAGAGAATTGTAATACAAAATGTGCAAAGATGCATGGCAGCACTAGTCTGAATGTGCTCTCTGAAATGTTGTTACAAGGGGGGTGGTTTAAGGATGACCACCAACACTAGAACGCTTAGAGAAGTTCCCGAAACTCTTCCAAATTTTGCATAAAGCTGAGGTCTTCTGCTAGAGGAAGTGCTCCTAATGTTTTAAAGAGGGAAACCTTCAACCTTGAAAGGGAGGTCTCACCCCACATAAAAAGGGAGAACCTCAACCTGAAAAGGGAGGTCTCAACCTGTGATGGTTTAAGGATGATCGCCAACTCTGGAATGCTTAATGCAATTCCTGGAACTCTTCCAAAACTACAAGAAGCTGAAGTCTTTTGCTAGAGGAAGTGTTCCCAATTCTTTGAAGAGATGTCTCAACCCCGCATAGATGATTTAAGGCTGCTCATCAATCGAAGGCATGCTCAAGGGCATCTTTGTCTCTGGCTACAACTCTGAATCTGGTATGGTAGGTTGTGGCTCAGGCTTGCTTGATGTGGCTTTGAAACTTGTAGATGACCATCACTTCCCCCCTGTCAGATACAAGGTGAGATGATGGAGAAAACTCAACTGCAAGACTGTTCAATACTCTAGAACAAGTTTTGACATATGACTGAAATATCTTCTTGGCTGTTGAAGCCCATTGCCAAGAAGCGATCCATCCAAGATGAATCTTTGTTCTTGCAGGAGGCTTGTTTTTGAAGCATCTGTTTGAAAAATGAGTGGTTTTATGACAGTGCTCACATGGATGAAGATCAAAACAATGATCTTTCATATGGCCAACTCGGTCACATGTTGGCATTTAACAACTTTTGACTGCGAATGTGGAGGAGCAGAATCTGGAACAGGTGAAGGTGAACCGCCATGAAGAAACCCAACACTTTGAAATTGAATGGGCTTGGAATAGTCTGGAATATGAAAGGACAATTCTTTGTCATATCCAAGACCGGTTTTGTGCTTGTTATGGACAAGCTCTTCCCAAGGTCTGATGATGGGCTTGGGAAGTGCATACTGAACTTCTGCATGTGCATGTAACTTTGCTGCTTCATCGGGCACTGGATCTGAATCAACTTGTTTCTTATGGGAGTCTGTTTCAATGTTCTGAACAAAAACAGGTTTAGAGTGCTGACTCCACTGCTGTAATTCTTCCTGCTGTAGTTGAGATTCAAGCTTCAAAAAATCAATCTGTTCTTGTGCATATTGTAAACAGGTATGAATTTCAAAGAGAGAGTCTTTGTTGATTTCGATTGTGTTGTCATCAATAGACAGGATTAGATTGCTTAATAAGTCTAGCAAATGATCAAGTTTGACCATTTTTCAAGCTCAACAACACAAACTCAACAAACGAAAGATATCCGCTTCAAATGAAAATGCACTAGTAAACATACAAAAGGACAAACGACTTTCAATGCTAGATAGCTGCAACTACACACTTTAAATCTTCTTGTGTATTCGATTTCTCCGTTAGCCGTGGTAGATTCGAGATTAAATAAATGAAAATAACGAAATCACAAAGCGAACAACCCTTTGAAAATAACGAAATAGCCAGTCAAAGGGGTCAATGCCTCTAGTGAAACATGAACCAAATCAATATGAACGCAACATAGAGGAAAAGCCCGGAAAAATACAAAAGGACTCCCTGCACAAAAAGTCGGGTGATCTGTTGAAAGTAGTTAGAAGGACCAAACGGGCACTTAACCAACTCCAATACAATGCTCACTGCTTCGGTATTGAAGACTTAATGCACAAAGCTTCAACGTTCAATACATAACTCAACGCACATAAACAAAACAGACCACCAGAGCCGACCACACTGCTCCAAAGCTCACACACTATTGTTGTGCAGCGATACTCTTCGCTCGCTATGTTCCACACAGTAATTGGAAACACCTCAAGATTTCTTTTGACCGAATTTGTGAAATGGAAAAATCACCTATATCTGCATCTGAATTAGGTCGAACAAGAACTCAAAATGGAAGCCGAATAAATGAAGAAATGGACCAGACCACAACAGACGCTTTAAAACGGGTGCAAAAAATCAATCTCTTTGGTGAATGAGTCTCTGGTTAGTAAATGCATAGATATATATATATATATCTATCCCGATTGAGGGGATTGCCAAAATTTCCAATATATTTGGCTCTTAGCTTTAGGTTTGTAATTATCTTATTTAAATTCTCAATCTTGTGGACCATCTTATGGCGGAAGATCCTTGCCACTAGACATTCCTCCAATATGACAACATCTTCGAGATCTTAAATGCAAACTGAAGCGGAATTCCTCTTACCTTTGGTATCTTTAGTGAACTCTCGTGAAGGGTGTACCATCTTGCTCTTGCATGCCCTCACCCTGCATCTTCACTGCCACGATGTAGTCACTCTGAATCGAGCCAGTGTTTCCAGTTCTAAGACTGTGAACGCTATTTTTTTTTGTTCTTGGTTAACTCTGTTCTTCACTGGTTTTGAGGATTGGGAGCTTTTCATAGACTATGAGCTTGGCAAACAACCTTGATCACTGCACTGAGCTTAAATCCATGGGTAGACTCCATGCATTTCTCGGTAGAGCGAAGCATCAACAGTGCAACGAAGTTTAATGCACAAATTTCATTCTCGTTCAACAGAGTTCATGGTTCTATGGTCTTCAAAATATGAATTGGCCCAGTTTCAACATATTGTATACAAAGGTCTTAATGCAGAGAAACAACCATCGCATTCAAAGAACGCAAGGGTTGGTGCATCAACAAGAAGCTATCACAGGTTTCAGTGCTTCATTCCAACGCATAATAAACTATTATTTCAAGCTTCCAGCAGAAACAAAAACATGGAACTCCTATCATATATGCTTCAATTTAACACAAATTCAACCTTCTAGGGTTTGACTTGGTCTTGGTCTAGAGGTCTTGGAATTTGTCATTTGAAGAATCTATAAGAGGAGATTTTTGTGGGTTTTCCTCTCGAGGAGAGGTTTTGGCCCTGACTAGCAGCCTACATCTTGTGTCCTTGTGTATTATTGATCTTCATGTTTTGGTCACTGTTTGATGATAAGAACAATATAATAATAAGAGAAGAAGAAGCTAATAATCAAGAAAAGTAAAAGAACATCACAAGCAGTTATCAAGTCTAAGAGAAATCACTTCAATTGTAGCCCTATTAATTTCTCAACATGGAATCAGAGCTCATATTGACAAAGGGCATGATGAACATCACTACATCCTTGAAACTAGCCCAAACTACATGATGAAGATTACTACATGCTCAAACTAGCAGGGGACCTAAGGGGAATCCCTAAAGGGAAAATGCTAGGCCAAGGGCAACAAATGGACTCTTCGCCCACAGTCACCTCAGCCAAGACTCCCTTCTATTTATAGACTTTCACCAGTTGGGAGGAGACCTGATATGTATGGAGTCACTATTGAATGATAAGTCAATGGATATGAGTGACCCAGAGTCTTTCCGAGAAGGTTTTGAAGGGTGGAGCATGCTTGCTTTCTAAGGAAGCTAATTTGTGCTCCTAGGCCTTCTTCTTACCAAGTCAAATCACTTCTAATTGCAGAACTTTGACCCCCAACTTCAGATTTCCACCCTCAATGCAGGTCTGGAATTTTCGCCCCCTTGCAACTAGGTGCAACTTCACATGTGTGGGTGAATTAGGGCTCCTAAGGCTTCCTCCTTCCTTCGCTTGGGTTGCTTCCTCTTCAAAGGCTTGTAGGTGACCAAATCAGCTTCTTCTCTTCCAATTTTGACCCATCCTTGATGACTTGAAAATTTCAGCCTTGATGTTGCAGAAACCCTAGCCTTCCTTCGCACGTGTGAGAGAAAGAGAGAGTGTAAAAATCAGAAATTCCGACTTCCTTCTTCCTTCTAGTCCTTCACTTTCCTTTTTCCTTCTTGTTCTTGCTTCCTTGATGAGTGAGTGAGTAATGCTGCAAATGAGGTCGAATGGTCTCTTATATATAGTCTTTTCAGGAGGACGCATTGCCCTAATTAGGTCGACTTCTCCACTGCCAAGCCGATTTGGTCTTGGAGGAGTAATTTGACACTTTTGACTCAAAAATAATTCTTTTGACATGTTACAAGATGCCCAATGGGGTCTTTTACATATGACAATGACTCTATTGACTTCTTGACTCTATGACAAACCCTAGAAGCACACAATGGGTGCTGGACCTAAAATAAATTGACCTTGAGCATGAAACCCATGTTATATAAAAATAATAATAATAATAATTTACTTTTCTTTTTACAATATATGACAGTCAAGAGTACATATGAAGAAAGAACCTAGCTACATATTTCAACAAGAAGCATACAATGGGTGCTTTGACATAGAAGTTTAGAACAATTTAACTTTGAGCATGAAACCCCATTCTTTGTAAAATGACTAATAATTTTTCTTCCTTTTTATACATCAAATACATAAAATCGATAGTACATAAAATATTATGAAGACCGAACCTAGTTACACATTTCAACAATTTCGTGGGCTATTGTTCATTAATACTAGCTTTTTAAAACCCATGCTGCCCTGTGAATGAGATGAGATTGCATGAACAAATGGGTTTCCTGAAGCACACAGGCTAAGGGGTTCTATATTTATTGGACATGGTATCTGTGGGTCATGGAAGGTTTCTTTTCCATATTGGAGATGTGACTATATGGTAAGTGTGTTTTACATGTCTTGAGTCAAAGCGTGTAGGGCTATATATTTGTAAATGCCTGCAGGATTATTCATCCGACATGCATGTAACATATTCGGAGTAACTATTGAAAGCTGCAAATGTTGTTCATAAATTAAATTATAAGTAACATAAGAGTTGTTTGCTGTGCAATAAAGCACATTATTATTTGGAGTTCTCAGACTAAATCAAGATGGATATGAATTTAAGGTCAGGAGGGTTTTTAGCTTTTCTGAGATTTGTATTATCTCTGCAGGTATGGTACAGGGCGTTGGAAATTCATTCTTGAGAAAAACCATGATATTTTTGAAGAAAGAACTGAGGTAAAAGGAGAAAGCAATTTGTTTGTAAAAATATTTCTTAGCTGGTTGTCATAGTACATATTTCAGCCCAGATAGATGGAAATTATAAAACTGAACGTGGAACAGGAACAGTAAGAGCAGTGTTGGAAAAGCTTTTAAGTGCTTTGATTCTTCTTAGATAAGGCCGTGACTAGGCTTTTGTAGACAGCTATAGTAACTCATGTTTCAGGTAAAATTATATTCAGTAACATGTATACCATATGCCTTTCAAGGTGGATCTGAAGGACAAGTGGCGAAATATTGCAAGGCGAGAAGGACTCCATGCTTCTTAAAGTAATTCCTTCTGATGCTGCGTGCAATTTTAAAATTTTCCAATTGAAAGGTGTGAAATTTTTTCACTTTGATGTGATTTATTATGTTATTTTCCACAACTAGTTAACCTTTTTTTAGTAGCTCATTTTGTGTAGTAAAATGTCTAATTTATGAGCCAATGAAAGGTGTGAAAATTTTTCACGTTGATATGATTTATTATGCTGTTTTCCACAAGTAGTTAATCTTTGTTTAGTAGGTCATTTTTTGTCAGCTAAATGTCTTCTCAATATGAAATATTTTATCATATGTTGTTTACAAGGTCATAATCATTTATTTGCTGCTGGATAAGGTAGATATTTGAACTGATCCTATTAGGAGCCAGATTTTATTGAAATCATGGTGGGGCACAAATTAGTTAAACTCGGCATGATTTCATGATTCCTTTATAATATATATAGTTCAGTGCTGTCTTTGAGGAGAAAAGCAGAGATATGAAATAGATAAAGTCTATCATAAAAGAAGCTAATAACAATGTTGTCTAAAGAAGAAAAATGCACCTTGAAATTATAATGAATCCATCTATTATGTAAGGTTGCTTTTGGGATAGGAGTTTTGGTTTTAAAAGATTCATTTACATCTTGGAGTCTATGTGAGCAGGAGTGAGCCACGGGCTGAGCCTCAGTAGAATTTGCTGGCTGGCCAAGAGCTGGAGCCACACAAGCTGAGCTGACCATGAGTTAGAATCAAAGAAATCATGATGTTTTGTGTCACAGGATTGAAGAAGAACCTGCTTTAGTAATCTTGGTTGCAAAACAATGCTTGAAAGTTGAGTTTGATGAAGACAACTGCCTTCTGAGGATAACCATTGTAAAATGGTTGCAATAACTGCAGTGCCCAAAATTAAACAAAAGTAAAGACTATAGTAGAATAAACCCTGAGATAACAAAAATCAGTCCTGTCGCTTCGTTATCACTTGATGTGCTCTAAGCTCACCAAAAATCGAGATTGCAACAGAAATATCATTGAAATATTCAGAAAATATTTGCAATACTAATACTGGAGCAAGTTTTAAAATTCAGACTGGTTTGACTTGGAACCAGTCAAACTGGCTGAGTTGATAGGCCATCGAGTCAACTCCATACAAAGGGCTGCTTTGGTACGAAACCAGATCAAGTCTTAGTTTTATGAGTTGAAAATTGAGTCATTGAATCTGACTCGATCTGAGTTTGAGTTGAAGCCCAAGTTGATAGGTAGCTGAGTTGATGTCTGAGTCCAAGTTTTAAAACCATGCTCAACAGATAACCCAAATATGATGAATTATCACGAAGATAGAAAACATAAAAGAAACCACGTTGCTTTCAAAGTGATGGACTGCACACTGTCTAAAGGGGCTGCTTGCCGCCCAAACTGGATACCAATACCTTAAGCCTAAAAATCCTTGAAATATAAGAGAGACAATTGTATAATGATACCTTATAATGAGATAAAATTCATTTAATTATAGCAGAAAGGAATCTTAAATTCTTAATCCTGGAAAACATGGCCGGCATACTGAGACATAATAAAAGAGTTTTATGTGTGTCTAACCACATTTCCTACAGCATGAAATGACATTTTTTATAAAAATGGTTACGTTGTATAGAGTGATTAAATGTTGTCACTATACCTGTATGACTTAATAACAAATAGACTCATCGACTTGATAACCGATTTTTCCATTGAGGACCATAAATATATTGGGAGGGACTAGCCTCTTATAGTGTTTCTTTCTTGTTGACTTTCTTTTTCTTCCATAGGCACAGGAATACTGCCTTACAAACTAAGTTTATAATAGGATTAAAAATATTCAAACTAAATTGTTCAGAAGAAACTGTTAGCTTTTGGGGTTACTCAGGAGTGTTTACACGATTCTTGTGGGTGCTTCATGTAATGTGAAGTGCATGGTGTATGTATGAACCTTGTATGTGCCATGATGGACATACACCTATGAGGTTACTTCCTCATTGATTGCTAGACCTCATCTTGGTACTTATTTTGGAGACCCTCTGGAGCTTGGTGAGTTCTTCATGATGGCCACATGAAGGTTGCTTTCTTGGGAGGATGCTTGCATTGGAGGATTGTTGGGCATCTTGGAGGAGAGTGTTGAGCCCTAGATGATACAGGTACACTTTGGTTGCTGAAACATAAAAACTGATAACTTGTAGGTTTGAGTGTAAAAATTCACAAAAGGTATTCTGTAATAATAATTTATTATATATATAAAATGTACAAGTGATAATGAATGTTACAATAAGGCCTTGCATTTATACCTAGCCAGGTGACCTTTCATGATTATGCGTGTCTTTAAAACATGCCTTTCCACTTAACTAATGACTATTTAATATTTACATTTATTTTTATTTATTTATTTGTTATGAATTATATTCATAACATAGCCCCTTCCTTCGGAAGCTTTAATGCTGTGGATTTTCCTCACTTAGTGTCTGTCATCTCGATGTGCATAATCCCGTCTCGTCATATAGCTCATCAATAATATTCCCTTGGATTTTTTTTTTTTTTATTAACTCTAATTTTTTTTATAACTCTAATTTTATTTTTATTTTTGTTGTAACTCTAATTTTTTTCTTTTTCTCTCTTTTTTTTAATAACTCAATTTTTTATTTTTATTTTTAAATAACTCTAATTATTATTTTTTATATAAATAAATAATAATAATTATATTATTATTATGATTTTTTATTAATAATTAAATTAATTAAATAATATGATTTAATTATATGAATATGTCCAAAAGAGCGTATGTCTTCAAAATTAAACCACGTATCTGACTGCAACTGTTTGACCCAACTGTCACGTCTTTTGGACTGTGCAGAATATATGCATCGGAAATCGTTGGCCTGCAAGAGAAACGTGGAGCGGAAATGGTGGCCAACAAGGACTGAGGATAGGGCAGCGAGGACACACCAGCGTGCTGTGATCTCCAGTGGTCGAAAACGGCAACAACGGCTACCGTGTGCGGAAAGGCCTGCAGAGTCGTCAATCAGGCTAGTTGATCGTTGACCATGGCTAGATGTCTCAGTCTTCGACGGCTCCTACAACGTAACCCACGCAGCATGACCATGCATCCAGAACCATGCCTCCGATTGTCTGCGTGCTAAAAGACCGACGACGCTGCTAACTGGTGCAGATGTGGGGGATAGGGTAGTGATGGGTCAGGACTAGTTTTTTTCTCGGTGTCGATGAAAAGGGACCTCGGCTTTTGATTGGCACTGCTAAAACCATGACCATTCTCCAACCTTTTTCTTTTGTTGTTTTTTCCATAAGACAAATGGTGGCTCATGTCATTAGCAAGTGGGGTTGGCGATCGATGAGTCATCTTCACAGGGGAAGGGCAAGCATTTGACTTGAGTGAACTATCAGAATTTTGCACAGGTGATTCCTCTCTATGGCCATCCAAGTACCTTTCAGTTCTATTGCCAGCACGAAGAATGGCCTGCTCTTTAGGGCGATCATGGTCATGATCAAACTTCTGTGCATGTTGATTATCCTTGCCAAGCTGAGGCCTTTCTTCAAATGAAGTATCCTTCCATTCTGATCCAACTTCCACAGATTTTACCCTCTTTTTCTCCTTGTCAATCTTTGAAACTATTTCACAGGCTCTCTTCTGCTGATCCTTGTTTGCGGCTACATCCATTACACTGGAGCATTGCAAATTAGAGGCCAATCTATCCTGAACTAATAAGTCATCTTCACAAACCCTACTGGTTCCTCCATGTTCATCTTCAGAAAAGGATTCTTTAGATTCACTGGATCTACACATCTTGGAGCCTTCTAATTTCTAAGAATGTTGGTTATGGGAAGTGTCATGTTCTGGATATCGATCATCAAAATAGGAACTATACTCTTGGTCGCTCTCATAATGCTTATCTTCCTTGCAGCGAACCTGCTGCTTAGATTCATCTTTGAAATGTTTACTATCATGGTGTTCTATAGTGCAATCTCGATGAGACTGCTCTAGCCTATACTTCTCATATTTGCTTTTATCATCCTTTTTTTTCCCATTATGGTGCCTTTCATCTTTGTGGTGAGTATCTCTTGAACGATATGACCTTCTTTCCCTGTCTCTATCATCATCGATCCATCTATCCTTGTCACCTAATTCCTCCCTCCGCTGAAGTATGCGATTTTCTAGTTCCTTCCCAAGTTCAGGATTACGAAGCTCGTCTTGTATCTTCCATTCCATATTTCTTTGCCCTTTCTTTTGAGGAGCCTCTTGCGGACCATTCGCGCTTTGGGAACCCTGTTTTCCAGTGTCTTCAAAATCATCTTCTTGATCATTTTTTGCAACATCTTGATCTCCAACATTATAATCACCTACTGCTTCATCTTCTTCACCATCTTGACTGATATCATTTTCATATACATCATTATCTATTATATTTTTATTTTCATTATCATCGTTCTGATCAACATCTTCTTTTCTTGCTTCACCTTGTTTTGTTTCTTCACTGTCGCTATCACCTTCATTATCGATTTCCTTTTGACATGCTTTAACTTATGCAAATGATTTTTCTAAATGCTAAAATGCTTCTTGAATTTTACTAAACTGTTCCACTCATTCAGGATGTGAACATAATGGCACATTGTGCGGCGAACAACGTTCAAAGACCCGCATCATTATATTGTGTGCCATGGCTCTGATACCACTGAAACATAAAAACTGATAGCTTGTAGGTTTGAATGTAAAAATACACAAAAGGTATTCTGTAATAATAATTTATTATATATATAAAATGTACAAGTGATAATGAATGTTACAATAAGGCCCTGCTTTTATACCTAGGCAGGTGACCTTTCATGATTAGGCGTGTCTTTTAGACATGCCTTTCCACTTAACTAATGACTATTTAACATATTCAGTGTTTGATTATTTAATATTTACATTTATTCTTATTTATTTATTTGTTATGAATTATATTCACAACAGTTGCTTACATGGAGTCTTGTTCTTAACCTGAGAACACTTGGTTGAGGGAGTGATTAGGTTGATGGGGTGGACTCAAAGGAGCACATGACAGTGTTGGAGCTTTAGAGGGTTGTGGATGTGGATCATTGTACATTCTTGAGCGTTCATGCTTTAGAGCCTTGCTTGTTGAACATCTTCTTTTTGAAGCTTGAATTGTGTCACTTGTAGACGGAGTACTAGATCTGCGTATCATCTCATAGCTAGGTTGCTTGCAATGGGCTAGGTCCTTTATGTATTGTTAGCCTTCCTCACCTTCTATATAAATAGAGGGGGAGAGTGTAATATCCCTTGGGGGGGTTGCAGTTAGGGTTGAAAAGAGCACATGACAAATTGCACCAGTATCACAATATTTCTTCTAATTTCAAGCAGAGATGATATTGAATGCACAACAGTCTAAACAGGTAGTTGATTTTACCAAAAATACCAACAGTATATAGCAGGTTACAATTTCTCAATCTCACTCATAGTGCTGTTATACCAGAAAATATTGCTGTACAGTACTTACCAATTTATAAAACAGTAGCAAAACTTGTATTGAATGTACCAGCAATATACACAACATTAGTTAGTCCTATCAGCAGTACTGGATATTCGGCTGATTTAACACACATACAACCTACTTACAAATTCATCAGTTTCCTTGCCACCTCAGGAAACTCAATCCCTCTTTCTGCTCAAATTACACCTCTCAGATTGGCTGAACAAACCTTCGCTGCTGCCTAGAGAAGCCCTAATAGGCCTCACTGCTCAAACCAAGCTTCAAAAAGGATTTTTGCTGCCACAACTGACCCTCAGAAAATATCTGCCGCCTCGATATACCTCTGATAATGGCACAGAGGTGATCCACTGTGCAGAAATTCCTTAGAAATTTGCATCCACAGATTCAGGCCTTGTAACAGATCTATGCCATCCTTCGCTGCCCAGGTATGCCATGTTGAGAAATCTAGGTGATTTCTCTTACTTGATGACTGTTTGTGATGTATTTTTTTTACTTTACTTCATTAGCTTCTTGATTTGTTATTAGTGTTCGTCTTCATCAAACAGCTACCAAACCATAAAGAACTATAAGACAAAGGACACAAGATATAGGCAATCAGTCAGGGCTAAAACCTCTCCGAACCCTGAGAGGAAAAATCCACACAAATTCTTCTTCTTATAGAATCTTCAATTGACAAATTGCAAGACCTAGACCCTTGACAATGAACCTCTCCAAGACCGAGTCAAACTTGCATCAAGTCAAAGATAACCTCTTCTTTATTCAACTGCAATCTATTTTTCAACTTCAATTTCGACCCTGCAATACTTATCTGAAATTCTTGGCCTCGTTGACTGCAACTCTCGGCTTCCTGTAATAGACTTTACTTTTCACACATGTGACAGATTGAGGATGTTAGAGACTTCTTATTTCCTTCTCTTGGGCAGGCTTCCTTTCTTTGACTATTTGGCTTGCTATTTCAGACTTCTTTCACCCTTGATTCATCTATTTGGACTGACTGTAATTTCATCTTTCTGTAGCTGAGAATGTGCCCTAGTTGTTGATTTTTGGTAGCATCAGATGTGCTTTAAGCCTCAAATTTGCAGGGAGGCTAGGACACATGTATTCCAGAATACCCAGAAATCATTTTGGGAAATTCCACCCGAAGAAATTTTATTAAAATATATTTTTTTTTAATGGAGGCCTAAGTCTAAACTTAGGAGGGTTGGGAAAAAAGCTCTGATGCTGAAACGACTGTGGAAGGAAAACCTAGCAGCCGCCGCCGCCGTTGAACGAGCTCACGCTGTCTGTAGCAGACGCTGTCACTGACAGTCCTATGGAAGTTGAGGTAGGAGGGGAGAGCTCTGCCTCCCCTCCAAAAGGAACAAATCGCACTGACAAACAGCCAATCGAAGAGATACGACACCCTGCAACCAAAGACGTAGAGAAGGAAACGGAAAAGCAACAGCAGCCAGACAGGACGACGTCCTTAGACAGACCTGCAGAAGAGGAAGAAAGCAATGGACAGCAAAATGTAACAGGCCCCTCTCAGACAAAAGTGACTTCAGCTACTTGTATCCCAAAAGCAGCGGAACCAATCAAGATTGAGTTACCAAGCCACCATATTAATGGGGAAATCCAATTTATGCAAGATTACGCACTCATTGGAAAGTTCTTGGGCTTTTGGCCCATAGAGAAAGCCCTCCAGGGCTGGATAGCCTCCAAATGGAAGCCCAAAGGACAAGTTACATTACAGCTTGGCCCAAAGGGCTTCTTCACAGCTATCTTTAACTGCCTAGAAGACAAAACCAGGATATTTGAAGGAGGCCCGTACTTCTTCAACTCTTCCGGCCTATATCTAACAGATTGGAAGCCTCGCTTCAATCCTGACAAAGAAGACTTCAGCTGGGCACCTGTATGGATCAGAATGTATTCCCTTCCGGTGGAATACTGGAGAGAAGAAACTTTAGCAGACATAGGCAACAAACTGGGATCCTTCATCAAAGTGGCCACAGAAACAAAGACGCGAAAATACACCTCATATGCCAGGATCTGCGTCAAAATGCACCTCACCAAGACCTTAGCGGACACGGTAAGTCTTTTTCATGATGATTATGAATGGAAACAGACTCTTGACTATGAGCACATCCCTTTTCGTTGTAGAAAATGTCATGAGCATGGTCATCTCTTCCGAGATTGTCCCCTAAATGTGCAGCTTAAATTCCCTTCCGGTGAAGGTAACCTTGACCCTGAAGGCTTCACAAAAATCCCAATCCGTCGCCGTCATGGAAAAAAAACTCAAGCTAATCATGCTCCTGCATTCAAAGCTCCCCCTCAAAATCGTTTCTCTGTTTTAGCCTCACAAGATATTCCTGTCATGCCTGAAGCAGATACTCCTGATCCTCTGCAACATTCCCAGACATCCCCCAACAGATCTGAGCCAACCTCATCAACTTCTGCACTTCCCATCCATGCCGAAATACCCTCCTCTGCCTCAGAGCCAGGGGCTCTAGTTTCCTCCAAAGGAAAAACCATGTTAAACGAACCCACTCAAGAGTCAGATATGGATTTAGATGCCGCTCTAGCTCTAAGTCTTCATGATCAAACTATGGAGAACGCTCTCATTGCTGCAAATGATATGGAGGAAGATCGAGAAGATGTTGATCTCGAGGAATTTGACATATCCAAGCTGGACATATCCAAACTGGAAGCTGCATGCAAGCAAAAGGAGTATAACTCAATCCCTCCCTGGCAATTAGACAAAATAGAAGGAGTACTCACAAGAGTACAACATCACAAAAGTTTGGGCATCCAAGGAGGCAGTCATTGGGATGGAAGAAAAATCATCAAAGAACCAAAGAAAAGGGGCAGAAAAACAGACTTACAGCGCACCATAGCAGTAGGTGAAATACTCATGGATTCGGGGCAATTCCCCAAGTTGACCAAGTTCTTCAAGCCCAAATCCCCGTCTACATGAAGCTACTCTCATGGAATATAAGAGGACTAAACAGTCCCACGAAGCACAGAGTAATTAAAAACATCATAATGAAAGAAAAACCAGCAATAGTATTGATCCAAGAAACAAAATGTAGCAGCTCAACAATAGATAGTCTTAGCAGCAAAGTATGGGCAGGTAGCAGTTCGATAGCAGTGGACTCCTCTGGAGCCTCCGGAGGCCTGGCCATCTTATGGAATCCTCAGGTAGTGTCACTCGACAATTTTCATGCCACTCTGCATCTCATTCAAGCAACATTTCACCTCATTGGCACCAGCATACATGGGCATCTTACCAATGTTTACTTCCCGCAAACAATACAGCAGAAATCTGATCTCCTGGACACGATTTCCATCCTAAATGCAAACAGAAAGTTTCCTTTATGGATAGGCGGAGGAGACTTCAACATCATAAAATCTATGGAAGAGAAAAGAGGGGGTCGGACACGGCTAGATAGTGATAGCAGTAGCTTCAAGCAATTTATACAAGATAACCAACTCATGGACATCTCCACCTCAAATGGCATCTTCACCTGGTCAAACAAAAGAAAAGGAGCTCACCAAATTTCTTCAAGACTAGATCGATTTTTAGTATCAGACAATGCCATACACCTAGGCGGAGAGTTCAATGCAGAAATTATCCCTCAAGGAGGCTCAGATCATTGGCCTATTCTTCTCCAATGGTCCAGACCTGGCATCAGCAGCAACAGACCATTCAAATTCGAGGCCTTCTGGCTCACTGACAGTAACTTTAAAGAGGTGGTCAATCAAGCCTGGACATCCTTCATTCCGCCGGCAGGAGCTAGGATGTATCAGTTCCAGCGAAAGCTGAAACATTTGAAGCACTCACTTAAAATTTGGAACCGAGATCATTTTGGCAATATACAGCAGAACAAACAGAAAATAGAATAGCAGATGAAAGAATTACAACAAAGATTTATTCTGGAAGGACGCACTGAGGAACAAACACAACAGGAGAAAACCCTATGGAGTCAAATAGAGGAGAGGCAAAAACAGGAAGAAATCCTATGGCGGCAAAAGTCGCGAGTAAGCTGGCTCAGAGAAGGCGAAAGAAATACTAAATTTTTCCACAAAACAACCATCCAACGGCGCATGCACAACAAAATCTCCTTTATTAATAATCAACAGGGAGATAGATTGGAAGCTCATGAAGATATGGAGAAAGAATTCACTGGATATTTCAAGGACATTCTAAAGGAACCCAATGAAAATAGAGATGAAGCAATCCAAGCCATCACTCAGCACATTCCAAAAATTATCAATGAAGATCACAACACACAACTTCTCCAGCCTGTAACGCTAAGAGAGGTAGAAGACGCCATATCTCAGCTCAAAGATGGAAAAGCGCCAGGGCCTGACGGTTTCACGGCCAATTTCTTCCATGAATTTTGGGATCTCATAAAACTGGAAGTGTGGGAACTGGTGGAAGAATCCCGAAGTATGCACTGGATACTCCCATCCATCAACTCAACCTTTATTGCTTTAGTCCCCAAGGAAGCCGCCTCAAACAAGCCGGAGAAATATCGACCAATAGCACTCTGTAATGTAATTTACAAACTAATCTCAAAGGTCATTGCAAACCGTCTCAAACCGCTATTAACACTGCTCATCTCCCCAGAACAGACAGGGTACGTTGAAGGCCGGCAAATCATGGATGGAATTATACTTTCAAACGAAGTCATCCACTCTTTAAAGCTTCTCAAAAAACCAGGTATGCTTCTCAAATTGGATCTTTCTAAAGCCTTTGATAAACTCAGTTGGAATTATATACACAAAATGCTCTTAGCTTTTGGCTTCAGTGTAACCTGGTCCAGATGGATCATGAATCTAATCACATCGCCAAGCTTTTCTGTTATTCTGAATGGATCTCCCTCCCATCCCTTTCGCCCCTCTCGTGGCATCAGACAGGGGGACCCTCTATCTCCATTTCTCTTTGTTTTAATGGCTGAAGGCCTGAGCAGGCTCCTCAAATCAGCAGTTTCCTCTCAAAACATTAAAGGAATTTCTCTTCATGGGCGACCACCCCAAACTCATCAGCAATTTGTTGACGATACAATGCTCTTCGGGCATCCCTCTGCTAAAGAAGCCTCTGCTTTCAAATCCCTTCTTTCCCTCTTCTCAGAAGCTTCAGGCACCTCCATTAATGCGTCCAAATCTCAGCTTTTTTTCTTTAATACCCCTCCCTTCCTGCAAAGGATCATAGCCAGGATCCTAGGATTCACAATTTCCCACTTGCCGTCAAAATACCTAGGTGCCCTCTTACTGATTCTGTTATCAAGCAGATTACTTGGAAATCGTTATTGGACAAAATAGAAGCCAAGCTCTCATCTTGGACTTACAGAGCTTTAAATCTAGCCGGCAGACTTGTTCTAATCAAAGCAGTTTTATAAGCTATGCCGCTCTATTTATTCTCTATTTTAGCAGCTCCGAAAGGGATTTTAAAAGAAATTCGAAATCTTCAGAGGAACTTTCTTTGGGGATCTACAAGCTTGAACCGAAAATGGGCTCTTGTCAAATGGACAGAAGTTTGCAAACCAAAATCAGAAGGGGGGCTTGGTCTCAGAGATCCGCTCCAAAGCAATAATACCATGAGTGCTAAAATCTGGTGGAACTGGGTCTCCAAGCCAAATACACCCTGGGCACAATTATGGCAGGCCAAGTATGCTCGAGGCAGTCAAGGGAATGAACTCATCCGAATAAATCCAACATCGCAGGGATCTCTAATTTGGAACAATGCAAAAACCCAAAGTAGCTTCCTTCAGGAGCATAGCTTCTGGGAAATCAACTCGGGCAAGACAGCTCGATTCTGGGAAGATTCTTGGCAACAACTTCCCAAACTGGCTAATCTATTCCACAAACCGCACTGGCAAGCTCAAATGAACCAAGCAAACATTCCCTTGGTACATCAGTTCTGGCAACCGTCTACAAATCATGACTTCCAAGCATGGAAACCAGCGCGTCTCTGGCAAGCAGACTGGCAGGGAGAAGAACATGCAGATATAGATCAGGAACTCAGCAGCAAAAAGATTCGAATCTCGAATCAGCTAGACAAACTCAGATGGGGCTACACAACCAAGGGTACTTTTACAACTAAGGAAGCTCATCAACTACGATACTCCAATCTCAGAATGGCAAAAGATCAACTATGGGAGCAAGTTTGGCAAGCTGGGCATTGGCCTAAAATATCAACCTTCCTGTGGCTTCTCAGTAGAAAACGCATTCTAACCTGGGATAATTTGATCAAAAGAGGCATTGTAGGGCCTTCCAGATGCCCAAACTGCAATACAAATTGTGAAACTATCAAACATTTAATGGAAGAATGTACGCTAGCAAAACAAATTTGGGGAAGAATTGAGAAATGTAGCATGAGAACACACCCAAGGCCGGAGGACATTACAGACACTATAAGGAACTGGGAAAAATATCCATACAAATGCCGGATACTTAATTCCTTATGGCGCATTATACCAGGATTCACTTACTGGACACTGTGGAAAGAGCGAAACCACAGAATATTTAACAGTACCTCAAGATCTATAGATGATATCTGGCTCAAGCTAAAAGAACACCTACAGGAAACTCTAGCCATCAAAGTCTGGAGCAAGGATGACATGCCGGAAACTCAACAGGAGCTTTGCATTATGAAGGAATGGAATCTAAATCTCAAATACTTAGTCAAAGAGACAATTAAAACCTCCACCAGATCAGCTTCACCCTCCTTTTGGTCCCCACCTGTGCACAACTCTTATAAGCTCAATTTTGACGGTGCAGCTAAAGGCAATCCAGGACCTGCTGGTTTTGGAGGAGTTATCCGACGTCACAATGGAGAAGCAATGATAGTCTACTACGGCTCCATAGGGAAAGATACTAACAACGCTGCAGAGCTAGAAGGTCTCTGGAAAGGTATATGCACAGCTGAACAGCATCATCTCTCACCTCTTGAAGTAGAAGGCGACTCACTCATCCTTATAGAGGCAGCTAAACGAATGCAAGCAGGAGCTAAGGCAGTCAAAATAGCCAAAAGTTGGAGATTATTAAATCGCCTGGAATCCCTGGAAGAAAAGCTCCAAGTTCTCCATAATCTATCCTTCCATCATGTAAGGCGGACAGCTAATCAGGTAGCTGATCGGCTAGCTAATCAGGGAGCGTCTCAGTCTATACATTTCTTCTTCGGCCCTCTGGATATGGTAGAAGATGACAAGCTCAAAAAGGATTGCATCGCTTTGGCGCATAAAGAAATCCTTCCCCCGGATGCGGGTGTCTAATCCAGAGCGACGGCAGGTACAGCTAGCACGAGGAGGCCACATGGCCAGAGATAGCTGCCACGAGCCAACCGACTGCGGGACGAGGCATGTCAGGCCGAAGGTTTTAATACAGGAGCCATCGCTCCTGGGTTCAATCGCATTAATGCGGGTAGACGGTGATTGCAGAGAGCATTCATGGCGCTCAGGTTTCAAGAGCAGGCCATGGAATTTAAGATGGCAGACTGGTTTGGGGGGCGACATTCTCAGCAAGCTCAGTGCTGGAACATTCTCTGTCCCCTGGCGATTTTGGAGATTAGGAATTGGCTTGGGGAAGCGGAAATTCCGGATTTCTACATCCTCATGGCCAGAACCAGAGAGAGGCAACCATGCCGAAGAGGGCCGGGTCGCGGAGCACCAGGTCGCCCTCCTGCAGCAGCAGAGGCGCATCACCACTGTTGTTGTCGTTATTGTTTCCGCAGAGCTGGAATTCCCCACCTGCAAGCATCCATGTTCTTGGACTCTGTCGACCCGACTGAACAACCGCCAAGGCCACCGGTGCTTCCGGCTTTTGGCTCAACCATCTTCAGGCTGGGCAATCTCAATGTTCACATTTCAATTCTCTTTGTTAGAGATGCAGAGGAGGAACACGAAGAAAATGACAGCAGAGTTCCAACCTCTGCAAATCTGGAGAATAAGGCAGAGGAACAAATGGAGGAAGCAAAGGGAAAGGAGCCAATTCACGCACAGGCGCAGGAAGCGTCGACGTCTAAAGCTGGAGAGGACCCGAACGAGGAGCTGGTGGGCTTTGGATACCCGATTGTGGAGATGGAGCCGGAAGAAATGGAGCCCGCAGACTAATTTCTCTAGTCATCCCCATGCCAGGTTCATTTTGATGATTTTGGGTCTCGGTCGTCTGGTCATGTCCTATAATTCTCTGTCTTGTTCGAGTCTTGAGAGTGGGTCTGGTCATCTCTTTAAAGGTCATGCTCTGTTTGTTATTAAGTCTTTCAGTTTAATCTGGGAGTTCGCTAATACTCAAGGTCACCCCTGCGTGGGTCGTTCTGCTTCAGTCTCGGCCCCTGCGTGGGCACTATCAAAGTTAAACTCTGTTTTTTGAGGTAGTTTTGGGGCAGCCAATGCACAGCGCTTGCAATTCTCAGCTGCTTTACCACAGAGCCATAGTTGGCCATGGAAAACTTGTTTCTCTGCTTGTACTTTATTCCTGTATATAATATAATTCCCTAGAGTAGTCTTACTGAGAAAAAAAAAAAAAGTCTAAACTTAGGAAATTAAAATAATTAAATGGTATAAACTAAACTGGGAGTGTAACTTCTAAAAGAAGACGAGGATCAAGCCAAAATGATCTGAGCCATTGATTAGAATCTAATCTGGGCCCTTGGTTACTCAACGAGAAGATTATAAGAAGAGGCTTGATGGGCATTTGGAAGACATAGATTAAGAGATCAAGAGATAGATTTCTGAAGAGAGCAGCGCAGCAGTTGCCGGAGAAGTGATCAAAGTGATTTCTTACAGTGGGGCAGAGATAGTTTCCGATAGGAGAATTTACTGATCCAGGGATACATCGTAGAGAAAGATCCAGAAGAGGTAGCATAGAGCGATGCTAGGAAGCATAGGGCCACACAGAGGCAATGTAGAGTCTGAGAGGAGATCCGAAATTTGCAGGAGAATCAAGTTCCAGAGCCAGACGCTAGGGTGTGAGATCGGGAGGGCAGAAAAGTCGAAGTTCCAGAGGCAAACCTATCAACCAAAGGAGTGACGCAGTCCCCAAAAGCTGTGACGCAGAGCATTGCAGTGATTGTGCAGAGGCAACTAGGGGCTAGCCATTCAGTGGGTGGATCAGTGCTAGATCGCCAGTGATAGTGTCAGGTATATCTCACTCATCTCTCTGTTAGTCAAATTCTTTGTATTGGATAGCCAACAAGGCATCCAAAGATTGTATTCAGAAATTACTGCTTAATAATACAAACCCTCAGTTGCTGCACTGGTTTGCCCACATTGGGTTTTTCCGGGGACATCGGTCAAAAAATAACGGTGTCAATAGTATGTCATTTCTTTTTTGCTCAGATTCTTGTTTCCGCATATTATTTAAAATTGTGAAGGCTGCAGTTGTATTTACTAAGATATTTACAGTAGAACACAGTAAATAACTTGCATGGATTAACAAGTAGGAGAAGTAATATCAATTTGCTGCAGTAGTGATTCGGGGATTCTTGAATTTTCGCATGGTATTAGAGCACAAGTGAAGCAAGGGAGCAGACCAGAAGAGCCAGCACTGAAGAGAAAGAGGGAGATCGAAGTGTTGCATAGGCAGTAGATCGAATCACGAGAGGGATTGTGCAATCCAAGTCAGGAGGGCAAGATTTTCGTGGAAGATCTCTCTTTGAGTGAGTAGACAGAGAGATAAGCTTTCTAGATCGAGATTTGTCAGCGGCAGAGGGAGCAGCACAGCAAAAGCTTCAGCGCATAGCAGTTTCTGGTGAGACGCAGTTTTCTGTAGTAGTTGTTGGGGCAGAAAAACGTCAGGATGGATAAGGAGACACTATTTTAAGGGAATTCTTCCTTAGAAGACTTCCAGCCAAGAAGTCTGAATTCTCATTCGCTGAGCTATAGTAGAGAGGAGCAGATCTACTAACTCCAGCAGGCACTGAGTAGGCCAGCCCAGCAACAACGCAAAGGAGAGAGGAGGTAGTTCGACACTTTGTTGTTAGAGATGGCAGCTAACGGGCTAAGAGATCAAGATCGATTGGATGGAGCATCCAACTATGTGATCTGGAAGGCTAGGATCTCGTGCCTTCTGGATGAACATGATTTCAAAATATACGTCGATAGTGTGGTAGTTGTACCCGGTGATGCAGATCCACTCAAAAAGTACAATGCCGAGATGGCGAAGGCCAAGCGGTTGATCCTTGATGGAGTGAGGGATTACGTTGTATGCCATATTTCTAGCAAAGGGATAGCCAAAGAGATCTAGGATGCCTTGGCCACGCTATATCAAGGATCTTTCGAGCAACAAAAGATGTACTTGGTGGAGAAGTTGAGATCAACTAAGATGGAGAAAGGGGAACGCATTGATCCATTCCTATCAAAGCTTCAGGAAGTCTGAGATCAGTTGGTAGCTGTAGGATCAACACTTCAACCTATAGAGATGGTGAGATTGGCCCTAAATTCAGTTTCAGAAGAATGGCAAGTGTTTGTCCAGAGTATCTTGGGCAAAGAGAAATTGCTAGATTGGGAAGGGATGTGGGCCGCTCTTCAACAAGAAGAGATCAGGCGAGACTTAGTCAAGTGCAAACTTGATGGCAGTAGTTCTTGCATCTAAGGGGTAGCTGGAGCAACGGAAGAAGAAGAAAGATGTTTCAAAGATCAAATATTTTCAGTGTGGTGAATTTGGTCACTGTTGTCGCACAGAGTGTCTAGGCACCGCGACAATGCTCAGATCGGAGTTGTCACCCTAATCCCTGATCTCTCTGTTTAAGCCGTCTCCCTACAACAAGCTAAGGGGGGTAGACCCTATGGGATAGAAGAGAACCAGCTGTGAATCAGTCGATTTGGGAGACACAACGAAGCAATCAAATACTTGATTAAGGCTTAGTGAAACTTAGAACTTAATTAAATTTTAAATGATTACAACTAGTGCCTTATGGAGTCAATGATCCAAGGTAATCAATTAGCTGTTGCTGCTTATGAAATAATTAATGATTGCTTGAAAAATTTGTAAAATATCTGATATGTAACAAGCATTATATAATTCAAGCAATAACGAAAGATTTTCTATAGAAGCACAATGTCTTAGCAATTAAATTTCAAGAGATGCAAATGCTTTAAATAACCACAAAATTTAAATGCTAACCAACTAGAATTTAAAATGATTATGCTTGAAATTCCAAATCTAGGAAATTTATCACTTTCCAATAGTTAAACTCCAGATAAAAATTTAAGCACATTTAACTATAGTAAAATGATGAATACTGATACCACAACAGAAAAAAGACATCAAAAGGAATTTCCAATTTTTAATTAGTCTTTTTAAAAAAAAAAATTAATTTTAATTTTTTTTTTTTAAATGATTTGGATTTTTAAGGATCTTTTAAGTGTTTTTTTCTTTTTTTCTTTTTTTTGTTTACTTCAAAGTTACAAAGTTAATTTTTTTAATGTAAATGAAATGAAATCAAAATTGTTTTTCTTTAAACAAATTTAAAAGTTTTATGTTTTTAGGATTTTCTTTGAAACACAATTAAAATCATAAAACAAAATAAAATAAATTTAAATCTACCCTAATTATCCTACACTAACATATATACATGAACTAAAAGAATCTAACCTAAAACCTACACAACGTATCAAAACAAAATCAAATTTTGGCTACGTTTGGTGTTTGCAAATTTGGTCAACGACAGTGAGGGAGAAGCAGATATATGGCTGCATGGGAGAGGATGGACGCTGGTGGACAGATTTGGAGCAACATGAAAGGGTTTAGTGAGCTGATCTGAGATGGACAGCGTGGGTGTGGGTTTGGACAATGTACACTCTTTAAAAATTTCGAAACTTTTCTCCGAAAATGAAGACCCCAAGCAACAGCAAACACACCGCCCAAGAAATCCTTAAAACTCTCCAGAAATCTTAAAAAAAATAAATTCTTAGCTTCATATTTGCCTGATGAAGACTTTTCTCCGAAAATGAAGACCCCAGGCAGCAGCAAATAGACTGCCCAGTAAATCCTTAAAACTCTCCAGAAATTTAAAAAAAAAAATTTCTCTGCTTAAGATTTGCCTGATGAAGACTTTTCTTCGAAAATGAAGACCCCAGGCAACAGCAAACAGACTACCCAGGAAATCCTTAAAACTCTCCAGAAATCTAAAAAAAAAAAAAATTCTTTGCTTCAGATTTGCCTGATGAAAACCACAAGAAATTTCCAGATCTGAAATAGATACTCCTACAAGAGCTGATCCTGAGGCCAGATCTTACCCTCCAGGGCCTAGATCTGGCTTCAAACAAGAATTTTTCCTCAGACCTGCAACCTGCAATGGCAAAACAAAACACCCATAAACATGCAAGGAAGAAACCAAAAAAGATAGCTGAATAATTACAATATTCACAAGATAAAGGCTCTAAGCAGCCATATCTGTCATTATACCACACATATATATTTTTTTTAATTTTAAATTTAAGATAAGGTGCTTCAGAAAACCCTTCATGCATCCACAACAGAAGTTCTAATGATAAGCCTGGCATCAAAACCAGCTGGGCTCTTCAGAAAATGCTATTCGGGAGTTGGCTGGTCCAACTGAAGACTTCCCCGAACACTTGGTGATCTCGAAATCAAGGATTTCCTGCACAACTTAATTCAACCATTAACATAGAGAGAGATAATGACAATAAAATTAAGATCTAATGGAGACACCTGCCTTTATATTGAGAAATTAAACTATCATTCAAACCCCAGTGACCAAACAAGATACATGTGCTTAAATCACTCTTCAATAAGCTATCATCAATGGCTGAAAATAAATCTATGCATGAAAATAAAACATCTTATAGCATTTCCATGAAGAGTAACAACAACAGAAATTAACCCCAAAGTCTTTCTTTATTGCACATGAAAAACGATTACAAGAGAGCTTTCACTTAGCACATGAACATAAGATCGAATCATCTCAACTAACCATTGAACTCTTATTTAAAGAAAAAATTTCCAACAGCTAGTTCGAGTGATCCTTGTCAAAGCGATCTCGACCGTTGATGAGGATCAAAAAATCTTTTAATCTCATCCGTCGAAATTAAAATAATGAGGAAATTCGAAATTATCATTTAAATGCATTTTAATTAATTCAAAAATTTAATTTTTGAATTAATTTCCTCAAAATTTTGACTTTGACTTAACCCTAGGGACCAAGGGCATAACATTTAGGAAAATAATCATTTAACCTTAGTCCCTGGACCTCTTAAAATTTAATTTTTTAAAGGACCCTCGAACCTAGCCTTTGGAAAATTTAAAATTACCTAGGACCTAGGACTTAGGACTTATGAAAGGATAAATTATTTTTTTAACCCTCAAGACATTTTACATCATGATTTTTACATTTTTACATCTTAAGGGGGAAAACCCATTTGACAGACCCTCATAGACTACCCAGTTTTGCAATACAAACATAATCTAGCAGATCAAGCAATTTGTAAGAAAATAACCTAACCAAATAGTTAGGATTATTCCCAAATCACTTTTAGAGAGACTCGATCTAACACACTAGGACTCCCCTAAGATTCTATTGACAAAATCCATTTCGGCTTTTGGGTAAGGCTGAAGGAAAACTCTGCCGATCATGAATCGGTGAGACAAAAAACCTTCCGAAATGTAGATCATCACTAGAAAATTAGGTTTACCTAGGCAATTACATGCATGACACGGATCTGCTAAGATTATTTACAATTTATACATGCAGACTGGGTTTACAAAATAACATGATCAGGCTGATGATGATAGTCGAATGGCACGGACACATTGATCAAGCACTATCCCTTATGCGAAAAAAGGGGGTGTACTGCTATGGGTCGTTGACACATAGTGGTCAACAGTCACTACGCTACGCAGTGTCCTCCAAGAAGGAGGAGGACAAGGACGGGAAACATGATCCACAGGCTGCAACTGCAAAGATAGAGGAAGAGGAGTTTGCCATGATTACCCAAATACCTCCAGGGGAGAGGTGTGGTCATCTAGTACTGTAGTTCGAAAGAACTGCAGATGGGTAGGATCCATTGAGGAGTCCACCCCATGGATCAATACACTGCTACGGGAGCCCATGTCAGAAATAGCAGGATGGACTGGGTGAGTTGATGCAGAGAAGTGTCGGAGTGACAGTTGTAGTGGCTAGGAGGGCCAGAGTCTGAACAATGCAAAGCTAGTGTTGGCAGCAGTGCAGTTGGCATAGAGCAGAGTCAGCAACAGCGCAGTAGTTTCAATGACACTGTAGAGATTAGCAGCAATCAGAACTCCAGCAACAGATTCAGCACGTTGAACACCTTTGGTTCAATATTTTGAATGATTTTTCGTTGTTGTTGCAGCAGCAACAACAGTTGGAGAGGGTTACAGTGCAAATGCAGAGTTGGCAGTGGCAGGGTTGGCAGCAACAAGGATGCAACATTTGTGCAGTAGTTGGTGGGTAGTGATGTTAGACATTAGCAACGCAGAGGGAGATGTTATAGAATCCGGGTGATGTTTCAGCAGGATGAATTACTAGAGCACATGCCTCGCTAAGAGGGAGTGTTGATTTTTGGTAGCATCGGATGTCCTATAAGCCTCAAAATTTGTAGGGAGGCTAGGACACATGTATTCCAGAATACCTAGAAATCATTTTGGGAAATTCCACCCGAAGAAATTTTATTAAAATAATTAATTATTTTTAATGGAGGCCTAAGTTGAAACTTAGGAAATTAAAATAATTATATGGTATTAATTAAATTGGGGTTTAACTTCTAGAAGAAGACGAGGATCAATCCAAAATGATCTGAGCCATTAATTAGAATCTAATCTGGGTTGTTGGTTACTCAACGAGAAGATTATAAGAAGAGGCTTGATGGGCATTTGGAAGACACATTGAGTAAGAGATCAAGAGATCGATTTCTGAAGAGAGCAGCACAGCAGTTGTTGGAGAAGTGATCAAAGTGATTTCTTGTAGTGAGGGGCAGAGATAGTTTCCGGTTGGAGAGTTTCCTGATCCAGGGATACATTGCAGAGAAGGCAAAGAGAGATCCAGAAGAGGCAGCGCAGAGCCACGCTGGGCAGCGTAGGGCCACGTAGAGGCAGCGCAGAACCTGAGAGGAGATCCGAGATTTGTTGGAGAATCGATTTCCAGAGACAGAAATCGGGGGGTGAGACCGGGAGGGAAGAAAAGTCAAAGTTCCAGAAGCAAATCCATCAGCCAAAGGAGTGATTGAGAGCAGCGCAGTGATTACACAAAGGCAGCTAGGGGCTAGCCATTCGGTGTGTCGATCAGTGTTGGATCGCCAGTGATAGTGTGAGGTATACCTCACTCATCTCTGTATCAGTCAGATTCTCTGTATTGGATAGCCAGTAAGGCATCCAAAGATTGTATTAAAAAATTACTGCTTAATAATACAAACCCTCAGCTATTGCATTGGTTTTCCCACATTAGGTTTTTTCGGGGACATTGGTCCAAAAATAACGGTGTCACTTGTTTGTTATTTCTTTCTTGCTCAGATTCTTGTTTCTGCATATTATTTAAAATTGTGAAGGCTACAGTTGTATTTACTTCGATATTCACGGTAGAACACAGTAAATAACTTGCATGGGTTTAACAAGTAGGAGAAGTAATATTAGTTTGTTGTAGTAGTGATTCGAGGATTCCCGAATTTTCACGTGGTATCAGAGCACAGGTGAAGCAAGGGAGTAGACCTAAAGAGCCAGTGTTGAAGAGAAAGAGGGAGATCAAAGTGTTACATAGGCAGTAGGTCGAATTCCCAGAGGGATTACACAATCCAAGCCAAGAGGGCAAGATTTTCGTGGAAGATCTCTCTCTGAGTGAGTCGACAAAGAGGTAAGATTTCCATATCGAGATTTGTCAGTGGTAGAGGGAGCAGCACAACAGAAGCTTCAGCGTAGAGCAGTTTTTGGCGAGACGCAGTTTTCTACAGCAGTTGTTGAGGCAAAAAAACGTCAGAAGAGAGGAGACACTATTTTAAGGGAATTCTTCCTCAGAATACTTCCAACCAAGAAGTCTGGATTCTCATTTGTTGAGCAGCAGTAGAGAGGTGCAAATCTACTAATCCAACAAGGAGTGCGTAGGCCAGCCCAACAGCATCGCAGAGGAGAGAGGAGATAGCTCGACACTATGTTGGCAGAGATGGCAGTTAACGGGTTTAGAGATCAAGATCGATTGCATGTAGCATCCAATTATGTGATTTGGAAGGCTAGGATCTCATGCCTTCTGGATGAGCATGATCTCAAAATGTACGTCGTTAGTGTTGTAGTTGTGCCCAGTGATGCAGATCCACTCAAAAAGCATAAGGCCGAGATGGCGAAGGCCAAGCGGTTGATCCTTGATGGAGTGAGGGATCCCGTTGTATGTCACTTTGCTGGCAAAGGGACAGCCAAAGAGATGTGGGATGCCTTGGCTACGCTATATCAAGGATCTTCCAAGCAACGAAAGATGTACTTGGAGGAGAAGGTGAGATCAACTAGAATGGAGAAAGAGGAACACATTTATTTGTTCCTATCAAGGCTTCAGGAAGTCCAAGATCAGTTGGCAATTGTAGGATCAACACCTCAGCCTACAGAGATGGTGAGGTTGGCCCTAAATTCAGTTTTAGAAGAATGGCAAGTGTTTGTCTAGAGTATCCTGGGCAGAGAGAAATTGTTGGATTGGGAAGGAATGTGAGTCGCTCTTCAACAAGAAGAGATGAGGCGAGATTGATCCGAATTGGATCCATGAAGAGTTATCAAAGAACCATGACTGTATCAGGTTGGGACAGACTTCAAAGAATTAAGAGCAGCGATCAGAAACACCTCTAAATAGTGGCAGTTAGCAGCCAGCGTGGAACGACGAGGACCTCGGTCAAAGCACGCTGACCGAGGCCCATGGAGACTGCACAGGAGGCGAAACTAGCCCCTGGGAAGCCCGGACCGGGAAAAGGAGGTAGTTTTTGATGCACAATTAACGCTTAGCAAAACCCCTCGAGAAGGAGAGGCCTCGAGCGCTCGGTTGCATGAGAGCCAAGAAAACCGTGGGGAAAAATGCTAAAGGCAAAGGCGGGACCCGCACTCCAAAAACCGACGGTATTTATCAGGGGCACCCTTGGGCGGTAAGCAGTTTTGGCGAAAAAGGAGCGATTCGACTCAGCGCCCGATGCGTGGCAAGCGGAGGAGAGAGGAAACTGCTGCTCATCGTGCGCTAACAGTCGAGCAAGTCAACCGTGCGAAATGAGCGAATGGCGTCGGATTTGGGGGATCCAGATCTAACGGCTGAGATCGCGCCCTATGGGAAAGCCGGAATCGACAGGGGATTAAGCCGCGATCTATAAGAATTTGACGTCCAATTTGACCGCCAAGGTGCCAAATGGCTCATTCCACAATATAACTGAAAAACCAAACCAACGAAGCAAGTTGGCGCAGTTTGCAGGAGGACAAGTGGCCACTCCCTATGAGCCTGATGATGACGCCGAGACAGGGAACTCCAAGCGAAGCTGCAACAGGCGATCTGACGCAGGTGGAAGGGGAATCGAACAGCCATGAGATCGAATGGCTTTAAAGGGATGAATAGACAAAGCGGAAGACACGGAAGAACCAAAAAGAGAAGAAAAGGAAGAAGACAGTGAAGCAAAAAGCAGAAAGGAGACACAAGGCCGAGCTGACCAAAGGCAATGTCAAGCACCAGAGAGCTTGAGAGATTCAAGCCATCCCTGAGAGGATCTGTCTGGACTGAGCACCGCATTGGGCTCCTTCCATTAAAGACCAGAGAGGTCAAAGAGCTGGTAAGGCAAGAGTCTGTGCACTCTAGGGGCTTGGGGAATCCAAGAACCACCCTGCCAAGCAAATTTTGTTTCAGGAGACTTGTATTGAGCTCCTTCATTGTAATTCTCTACTTCAAGACACAATAAAATCATGCCACCACTGAGAGCTGGATCAGAGATGTAGCCCTGGAGGATAGGGTGAACTCCTTATTAATTTCTTGTGTTCTTGTATTTGCTTACTGTGTTTCTCTACTGTTTTCCATTTTCCAGTGTTTGTGTATTTGCAATCTGATCGATCCATTGCCCAAATAACATAGACACACACCAGCACATGAGTCTGTAATACCTTCAATTAATAATTCTCAACTGAGATCACTCACAGGGTGATTATCAGATCAAGTGGTATCAGAGCTCTAGGTTGTTAAGGTTAGACAAGCTTGTGTTGGTTTAGCTGTTGAATGCTCACTAGATCAAAGTTAAAATTAGGAGAAGGAGAGTTGGTCGAAACTAATCCTGAAATTGGGAGAGTTTATCCTCGGAAGACAATGTCAAAGGAAGGTTCTGTGGGGCCAGACCCTCAATTCATAGAAAGTTTCCTAGCTATAAAGTCCATGGTAGAAGAAATGTATAGGGACTTTAGAAAACATAAGGATGAAGATTCATCAGGCTCTAAACAAGACAAAGAAGAAGATGAGTCTCACTTCCATGACCACTCCAAAGGAAAAGGGAAAGAGGAAAGCTTCCTCACCCCTCCTAATAGCCCTGTGCATAACAAGAAGGCATCTTTAATCAAGCTAGATGTTAAATTTGATTTGCCTATATATGATGGAGAATTAAATGCAGAAAAGTTGGACAATTGGATTAGACAAATTGATGTTTATTGCAGAGTACAGAACATCGACTCAGACAAGAGCAAGATTCAGCTGGCAAGCCTATGCCTAGGAGGCACTACCTTGGTTTGGTGGGAAGGCAGAACCCAAGTTGACATGAAAAGACATGGTAAGACTATCTCTGTTTGGAGTGAATTTGTTTCTGCAATCAAAAAGCAGTTCTATCCATTGGCCTACATGCAACAAGCCATGATGAGTTGGCAAACTCTTCGGCAGTTGAAAGGGCAAAGTGTGCAAGGGTACACTCAAGAATTTAGAAAGAGAGCATTGATTCTAGGAATCTCATTAGACTCACCAGAGACTCTGTTGAAGTACATTGGTGGTCTACACAGCTATATGAGGCATACCATCCTCATGTTTAATACCACTAGTATAGATGAGGTATCTGTACAAGCTACTCATCTAGAAGCTAGAGGAAAGAATGGAAATCCAAAGTTGGGGGACCATCCCAACCCACTACAAGCAAGAGCAAGAAGAAAAGAAAGCAGAAGTGGAAAGCAAGGAAGGCTAACACTGCACAGAAAAGCAAAGCTTCATGCACTCATTGTAAAAAGGATGGGCATGATGATGAGCATTGTTGGATTCTGCATCCAGAGCTGAGACCTAAGAAGTTCGAGGGCAAGAAGAAGAAGACTGTTGCAGCTATTTAGAAAGATTTGGGGTCAGACTCGAGAGATGAAACAACCATTTCAGCCACAGGTATAAAAGGTAAGAATTCTGAAGCATCTACTAGTAATTCTGCTCAATCTATTATTGATGAAGAGAATGAGAGAAAAAGACATGAGCTTTTCCATATTCGAGTTGTTTCCAAATATCAAAAGATTGATACTCTGTTTGATAGTGGCTCACAAGTAAATCTAATTTCTAAAGCAATTGTAAAGAAATTGGGATTAGCAACTACACCTCACAAGAAACCATACCAATTAGGATGGTTGAATGATAAAGCACAACTACAAGTGACTAGATAGTGCAAACTCAAGTTTTCTTTTGGGTCAGCATTTGTAGATGAGGTTGAATTAGACATAATTCCTTTGGATATATGTGGAATTGTTTTAGAAAGTCCTTACTTGTATGATAGAAAAGCTATTTTCTATAGAGCTGAGAACAAGTATCTACTTGTTAAAGATGGAATCGAATACTTTGTAAGAGCTCATAAGCTCAAGAATAATTATACTCTCATAAACTCAGGGCAGATGAAAAGAATGATAAATTCATGCAAACAATTCTTACTGATGGTTGTAAAGGAAAAGAAACCTGATAAAACCAATGTATTTGAGGGCTGTAATGCTAAACAACAAGCTGATATAGAAAATGTTGTTTCAGAGTATGATGTCTTGTTTTAAGAACCTAAAGGTCTGCCACCCAAAAAGGAAATAGTACATGATATTATTTTGCAGCAAGATGCTCCATTGCCTAACATTGGAATGTACAGGTTGTCTGCTTTAGAGAATGCTGAAATCAAGAAGCAGGTGCAGGAGTTGCTCGAGAAAGGGTTCATCAGGCCTAGCACATCACCATGTGGGTCACCAATCGTTTTGGTGAGAAAGAAAGATGGCTCGTGGAGAATGTGCATTGACTACCGAAAACTAAATAAGATAACCATCAAAAATCGTTATCCCCTTCCTCGCATAGATGATCTTTTAGATCAATTGAAAGAAGTTGTTTATTTCACCAAGCTAGACTTGCACAGTGGATACCATCAGGTCAGAGTTGCAGAACAAGATGCATGGAAGACTGCTTTCAAAACAAAGCAGGGATTGTATGAGTGGCTGGTTATGCCTTTTGGCTTAACTAATGCTCCTGCTACTTTCATGAGATTAATGAATGATGTACTCAGACTTTTTCTTGATGATTTTGTTATTGTGTATCTGGATGACATTCTGATTTTTAGCAAAACATGGGAAGAACACTTAAAGCATGTTAAGTAGACATTAGATGTTTTGAAAAGAGAAAAACTTCATGTTAAACTCTCAAAATGTGAATTTGGCAAAACCTCTCTGAATTATTTGGGTCATATAGTAGGGGGTGGTGAATTGAAAATAGATCCCTCTAAAGTGGCAGTCATTGTAAATTGGCCTAAACCCAAATATGCTACAGAAGTGAGAAACTTCTTAGGAGCAGCGCAATATTGGAAGAAGTTCATTTCTAACTTTTCCTCAATTGCAGCTCCCTTACATGTTTTAACAGGATTGAACAAGGTGTTACAGTGGGGAGACAAATATCAGAAAGCCTTCGACACCTTGAAAGAAAAGATTAGTACAACACCTGTACTAGCACTGCCTGATCTGCAAAGACCATTTGAGATCCAAACAGATGCCAGTGACTATGCCATGGGAGCAGTGTTGACACAGCACGATAAACCCATATGTTATCATTCTGAGACTTTTAATCCTGCAATAGTTAACTATCCTACATATGATAAAGAATTGTATGCATTAGTTCAGAGTGTGAAAAAGTGGAAACATTACTTAATGGGCAAAGAGACAGTGATACATACTGATCATCAACCACTTCAATACCTGCACTCCCAAACTAAGTTGCAGCAAGCAAGACACTACAAATGGATGGGTTTTCTACAACAGTTTCATTTAGTCATCAGATATAAAAAGGGCATACATAACAAAGTTGCAGACATGTTATCTAGACCCATTATAAATGCATCTACTATACGTAAGCATAATTCTGTGCTACATGGAAGCTACATTGAACAATATGCTCAAGATATAGACTTTAGAGATGTATATGCAACTTTGAGTCAAGGCAAAAGAGTAGAAGAATTGGATTATCATGTAAAGGACTGACTCTTATACCATTGTGGGAAACTCTTCATTCCACAAACTGAGAGAATAAAGATAATTAGAGAAGCACACACTTCTCTGATATCAGGTCACTTTGGGGTAAGTAAAACAGTTGCATAGCTGCAAAGATTTTGTTATTGGCCAAAAATGAACGAGACGATTTCTAGATATGTAAGAGGGTGTACTATGTGTGCTGAAAACAAGCCCAGCAATAGAAAACTAGGCTTGTACACTCCATTTCCAGTTCCTTCTCACTCTTGGGAAAGTGTTTCCATGGATTTTGTTGGAGGATTGCCTAAATCTAGGAAAGGTCATGATTATCTGTATGTTGTTGTGGATAGGTTCAACAAAATGTGTATTTTGATACCTTGTAATAAACAGATTACAGCTGGACAAACTGCAAAACTGTTCTTTGAACATGTATGATTTCATTTTGGATTACCCACTTCTATTGTATCTGATCGGAACACTCGATTTGTGGGGAAGTTTTGGTCAAGTCTGTGGGAACTGATGGACACCAAACTAAAGAAAACACAATTTTTCATCCACAAACTGATGGCCAGACAGAAGTAGTTAACAGGACAGTGATCCAGTGACTTAGGGATATTGCAGCAAACATCCTAAGCTTTGGGATGAACATTTGTGTTATGTGCAGCGTGCTTACAACAGAGCCAAACATTCTTCTACATAGAGATCTCCTTTTGAGACCTGTTTTGGTTTCACACCAAGGTCTCTTTTGGATTTTGTCTTTGGTAAAGATACCATAGTTGAGGGACACAACGATGTGGAGAAGGCAACCAGGTTCATTGAACAAATCCAGGAGATCCACCAGGCAGTACAGGAACAACTGGAAAAGAGCCAAGCCAAATACAAGGCAAGGCATGACAAGCATCGGATGGAGCATAGTTTCCAAGTTGGTGACCGGGTCTGGCTATATATCAGCAAGGACATGATGCAAGGTGAAGGTAAAAAGCTAAAGCCTATTAGGTATGGACCCTTCAAGATACTTGAGAAGATTGGTGAAAATGCTTTTTGCCTTGATCTACTAGCTTACATGCACATTTACTCAGTGGTAAATGCAGATTGCTTGAGATTGTTTGAACCTTCAATGATTGAGGATCCTGAAGAGCAGAGTCAATTGCCTTCTATTGATGACCTACTACCTGAATATCTTAATGAATTACAGGGAGACATAGTGTTGGACAGAAAGGTGAGGACGACGCGCAGGGGAGATGTTGAGTACCTCAGAGTAGGGCTCAAGGGTTCAAAGCCGAGCAGCGCAAAGTGGATTGAGATTGGGCAAGTGAGACAATGGTACCCTCACTTAGTCGATGCTTGAAAACCAACTTTTGGTGGTCCAAAAGCTTTTTCAGTGGGAAGGCCGTGATCCGAATTGGATCGATGAAGAGTTATCAGAGAACTACGACTGTATCAGGTCGGGACAAACTTCAAAGAATTAAGAGCAGCGATCAGAAACACCTCTAAACAGTGGCAGTTAGCAGCCAACGTGGAACGACGAGGACCTTGGTCAAAGCACGCTGACCGAGGCCCATGGAGACTGCACAAGAGGTGAAACTAGCCCTTGGGAAGCCCGAATCGGGAAAAGGAGGCAGTTTTTGATACGCGCGCTAATCGCGCATCGCTAGGCAAAACCCCTCGAGAAGGAGAGGCCCCGAGCGCTCAGTCGCATGAGAGCCAGGAAAACCGTGGGGAAAAAGGCTAAAGGCAAAGGCTGGACCTGCGCTCCAAAAACCGATGGCATTTATCAGGGGCACCCTTGGGCGGTAAGCAGTTTTGGCGAAAAAGGAGTGATTCGACTTAGCGCCCGACGCGTGGCAAGCGAAGGAGAGAGAAAACCGCCGCTCATCGCGCGCTAATGATGGAGCAAATCAATCGTGCGAAATGAGCAAATGGCGTCGGATCTGGGGGATCCAGATCTAATCGCTGAGAATGCGCCCGATGGGAAAGCCGGAATCGACAGGGGATTAAGCTGCGATCTATAAGAATTTGACGTCCGATTTGACCGCCAAGGTGGCAGATGACTCATTCCACGATGTAACTGAAAAACCGAACCGACGAAGCAAGCTGGTGCAATTTGCAGGAGGACAAGTGGCCACTCCCTGTGAGCCTGATGATGACGCCAAGACAGGGAACTCCCTATGAGCTTGATGATGACACCAGCAGGCGATCTGACGGAGGTGGAAGGGGAATCGAACAGCCATGAGATCGAATAGCTTTAAAGCCATGAACAGACAAAGCGGAAGACACGGAAGAACAAAAAAGAGAAGAAAAGGAAGAAGACAGAGAAAACGAAGAAAAGACAGTGAAGCAAAAAGCAGAAAGGAGACAGAGGGCCGAGCTGACCAAAGGCAGCGTCGAGCACCAGAGAGCTTGAGAGATTCAAGCCATCCTTGACAAGATCTATCCAAACTGAGCACCACATTGGGCTCCTTCCATTAAAGACCAGAGAGGTCAAAGCGCTGGTAAGGCAAGAGTCTGTGCACTCTAGGGGCTTGGGGAATCCAAGAACCACCCTGCCAAGCAAATTTTGTTTCAGGAGACTCATTTTGAGGTCCTTCATTGTAATTCTCTGCTTCAAGACATAATAAAATCGGGCCACCACTGAGAGTTAAACCAAAGATGTAGTCCTGGAGGATAGGGTGAACTCCTTGTTAATTTCTTGTGTTCTTGTATTTGATTACTGTGTTTCTCTACTGTTTTCCATTTTCCAGTGTCTGTGTATTTGCAATTTGATCGATCCGTTACCCAAATAACATAGACACACACTAGCACATGAGTCTGTAATACCTTTAATTAATAATTCTTAACTGAGATCACTCACAGGGTGATTATCAGATCAGAGACTTAGTCAAGTGCAAACTTGATGGCAACAACAACAGTGGGATAAAGCCCAAGGAGGAAGAGAATGCAGCCCTTGCATCTAAGGGGGAGCAAGAGTAGCAAAAGAAAAAGAAAGATGTTTCAAAGATCAAATGTTTTCGATGTGGTGAATTTGGTTACTACGCTACATAGTCTCCTCTCAAGAAGAAGGACAATGACGAGAAACGTGATCCATAAGCTACAATCGCAAAGATCGAGGAAGAGGAGTTTGCCATGATTGCCCAGATACCTCCAAGGGAGAGGTGAGGTGATCTAGTACTGTAGTTCGAAAGAACTGCAAATGGGTAGGATCCATTGAGGAGTCCACCTCATAGATCAATACCTTGCTATGGGAGCCCATATCAAATGTAGCAGGATGGGTCGGGTTGGTTGATGCATAGGAGTGTCAGAGTGACAGTTGCAGTGGCTAGGAGTGCCAGAGTCTGAACAACAAAGCTAGTTTTGGCAGCAGTGCAGTTGGCACAGAGCAAAGTCAACAGTAGCTTCAGTGACAATGTAGAGACTAGCAACAGTCTGAACTGCAACACCAGATGCATCACGTTGAATACCTTTGGTTTAGTGTTTTGGATGCTTTTTTGTTGTTGTTGTTGCAGCAGCAGTTGGAGAGGGTTGCAGTGCAGATGCAGAGTTGGCAGTTGCAGGATCACCAGCAGCACGGATGCAACATTTGCATAGTAGATGGTGGACAGTGATGTCAAACAACAGTAGCGCAGAGGGATATGTTATAGAATTTGGGTGATGCTTCGGCACGTTGAATTACTAGAGCACATTCCTTGCTAAGAGGGAGTGTTGATTTCTAGTAGCATTGGATGTGCTATGAACCTCAAAATTTGCAGGGAGGCTAGGAGACATGTATTCCAGAATATACAGAAATCGTTTTGGGAAATTCCACTCGGAGAAGGTTTTATTAAAATAATTAATTATTTTTAATGGAGACCTAAGTCTAAACTTAGGAAATAAAAGTAATTAAATGGTATTAATTAAACTGGGGGTGTAACTTCTAGAAGAAGACGAGGATCAAGCCAAAATGATCTAAGCCATTGATTAGAATCCAATCTAAGTCGTTGGTTACTCAACGAGAAGATTATAAGAAGAGGCTTGATGGCATTTCAAAGACCCATCGAGTAAGAGATCAAGGGATCGATTTTTGAAAAAGTGATCGAAGTGATTTCTTACAATGATGGGCAGAGATAGTTTTTGGTTGGAGAGGTTCCTGATCCGGGGCCACATCACAGAGAAGGCAGAGAGAGATCTAGAAGAGGCAGCGCAGAGCCATGCTGGGTAGTGTAGGGCCACGCAAAGCCTGAGAGGAGATCCGAGATTTGTCGGAGAATCGAGTTCCAGAGACAAAAGCCATGGTGTGAGACTGGGAGGGTAGAAAAGTCGAAGGTACAAAGGCAAATCGATAAGCCAAAGGAGTGACACAGAGCAGTGCAGTGATTGCGCAAAAACTGCGCAGAGGCATCTAGGGGCTAGCCATTCAGTGGGTCGATCAGTGTTGGGTCGCCAATGATAGTGTGAGTTATATCTCACTCATCTCTCTGTTAGTCAGATTCACTGTATTGGATAGCTAGCAAGGGATCCAAAGATTGTATTCAGAAATTACTGGTTAATAATACAAACCCTCAACTATTGCATCGGTTTTCCAACATTGGGTTTTTCCAGGGATATTGGTCCAAAAATAATGGCATCACTTGTGTGTTATTTCTTTCTTGCTCAAATTCTTGTTTCCGCATATTATTTAAAATTGTGAAGGCTGCAACTGTATTTACTTCGATATTTACAGTAGAACACAGTAAATAACTTGCATGGATGAATAAGTAGAAGTAATATTAGTTTGTTGCAGTAGTGATTCGGGGATTCTCGAATTTTCACATGGTATCAGAGCACAGGTGAAGCAAGGGAGCAGACCAGAAGAGCCATCGTTGAAGAGAAAGTGGGAGATCTAAGTGTTGTGTAGGCAGCAGATCAAATCCCTAGAGGAATTGCGCAATCCAAGCCAGGAGGGCAAGACTTTCGTGGAAGATCTCTCTCTGAGTGAGTCGACAGAGAGGTAAGATTTCCAGATCAAGATTTGTCAACGGTAGAGGGAGCAGCGCAACAGAAGCTTCAGCGCAAAGCAGTTTTTGGCGAGATGCAGTTTCTACAACAATTGTTGGGGCAAAAAAACGTCAAAAGAGCGGAGACACTCTTTTAAGGGAATTCTTCCTCAGAGGACTCCCCGCCAAGAAGTCTGGATTCTCATTTGCTGAGCAACAGTAGAGAGGAGTAGATCTACTAACTCCAGCAAGGAGTGCGTAGACCAGCCTAGCAGCAACGCAGAGGAGAGAAGAGGCAGTTCGACACTATGTTGGCAGAGATGGTAGCTAACGGGCTGAGAGATCAAGATTGGTTGGATGGAGCATCCAACGATGTGATCTGGAAGGCTAGGATCTCATGCCTTCTAGATGAGCATGATCTCAAAATGTACGTCGATAGTGTGGTAGTTGTGCCCAGTGATGCAAATCCACTCAAAAAGTATCAGGCTGAGATGGTGAAGGCCACGCAGTTGATCCTCGATGGAGTGAGGGATCACGTTGTATGTCACTTTGCTGGCAAAGGGACAACCAAAGAGATGTGGGATGCCTTGGCTACGCTATATCAAGGATCTTCCAAGCAACGGGAGATGTACTTGGAGGAGAAGCTAAGATCAACTAGGATGGAGAAAGGCTAACGCATTGATTTGTTCCTATCAAAGCTACAAGAAGTCCGAGATCAATTGGTAGCTGTAGGAACAACACCTCAGCCTACAGAGAAGGTGAGGTTGGCCCTAAATTCAGTTTCAGAAGAACGGCAAGTGTTTGTCCAAAGTATCCTGGGCAGAGAGAACTTGTTGGATTGGGAAGGAATGTGGGCCACTCTTCAACAGGAAGAGATAAGGCGAGACTTAGTCAAGTGCAAACTTGATGGCAGCAGCAACAATGGGACGAATTCCAAGGAGGAAGAGAATGCAACCCTTGAATCTAAGAGCAAACAAGAGCAGCGAGCGAAAAAGAAAGATGTTTCAAAGATCAAATGTTTTCGATGTGGTGAATTTGGTCACTACACTACATAGTGTCCTTTCAAGAAGAAGGACAAGGACGAGAAACATGATCCATAGGCTATAGTCGCAAATATCGAGGAAGAGGAGTTTGCCATGATTGCCTAGAGACCTCCAAGGGAGAGGTGAGGTGATCTAGTATTGTAGTTCGAAAGAACTGCAAATGGGCAGGATCCATTGAGGAGTCCACCTCATGGATCAATACCTTCCTACAGGAGCCCATATCAGAAGTAGCAGGATGGATCGGGTGAGTTGATGCAGAGGAGTGTCAGAGTGACAGTTACAGTAGCTAGGAGCGCCAAAGTCTGAACAACAAAGCTAGTTTTGGCAACAGTGCAGTTGGCGCAGAGCGTAGTTGGCAGCAGTGCAATTGTCATAGAGCAACAACAGCACAGTAGCTTCAGTGACAGTGTAGAGACTAGCAACAGTCAGAACTTCAACAACAGATGCATTACGCTGAACACATTTGGTTCAGTATTTTGGATGCTTTTCCGTTCTTGTTGTTGCAGCAACAACAACAGTGAGAGAGGGTTGCAGTGCAGATGCAGAGTTGGCAGCCGCAAGATCACCTGCAGCACAGATGCAACATTTGCACAGTAGATGGTGGGCAATGATGTCAAACATCAACAGTGCAAAGGAAGATGTTACAAAATCTGGGTGATGCTTCAGCAGGTTGCATTACTAGAGCACATTCCTCGCTAAAAGGGAGTGTTGATTTTTGGGAGCATCGGATGTGCTCTAAGCCTCAAAATTTGCAGGGAGGCTACGACACATGTATTCCAAAATACCCAGAAATTGTTTTGGGAAATTCTTCTCGTAAAAGACTTTATTAAAATAATTAATGGAGACCTAAGTCTAAACTTAGGAAATTAAAATAATTAAAGGGTATTAATTAAACTGGGCGTGTAACTTCCAGAAAAATACAAGGATCAAGCCAAAAGGATTAATCTGGGTCGTTGGTTACTCAACAAGAAGATTATAAGAAGAGGCTTGATTGGCATTTGGCAGACACATCGATTAAGAGATCAAGAGATCGGTTTCTGAAGAGAGCAGCGCAGCAGTTGCCGGAGAAGTGATCAGAGTGATTTCTTGAAGTGAGGGGCAGAGATAGTTTCCGGTTGGAGAGTTTCCTGATCCGGGGATACATTGCAAAGAAGGCAGAGAGAGATCTAGAAGAGGCATCACAGACCCACGTTGGACAACGTAGGGCCTGAGAGGAGATTCGAAATTTGCTGGAGAATAGAGTACTAGAGCTAGAAACCAAGGTGTGAGACCAAGAGGGCAGGAAAGTCGAAGTTTCAGAGGCAAATCGATCATGCAAAGGAGCGACGCAGAGCACCGCAATGATTACGTAGAGGCAGCTAGGGGCTAGCCATTCAATGGGTGCATCAGTGTTGGATCGCCAGTGATAGTGTGAGTTATATCTCACTCATCTCTCTGTCACTCAGATTCTCTATATTGGATAAGCCAACAAGGCATCCAAAGATTGTATTCAGAAATTACTAATTAATAATACAAACCCTCAGCTGCTACACCGACATTCCCACATTGTGTTTTTTTGGGGACATTGGTCCAAAAATAACAGTGTCACTTGTGTGTTATTTCTTTTTCGCTCAAATCCTTGTTTTGGCATATTATTGATAATTTTGAAGGTTGCAGTTGTATTTACTTCGATATTTACAATAGAACACAGTAAATAACTGGCATGGATTAACAAGTAGGAGAAGTAAGATCAGTTTGTTGCAGAAACCAAGAGAGAGGGACGCAGAGCCAGCTAGAGGCCACGTAGAGGCAGCCAGGAGCTGCGCAGTGCCTGAGGAGAGCTAGCGTGGGTGATCTGGAGGCTCCAAAGGCTGACGCAGGGCTAGTTGGGCTGACGTTGGGCCAGAGAGGCTGATGCAATCCCTAGAGACAGACGCTGGGAGATTTCGTGGGGCAGATTGGAGCTAAGAGCTATGGGATTGTCATCTGGGGTTTTTAGCCGGAATATCTGTCTCCGACTGAGAGGTACTAATGCCGAGAGAATTCTCTGTTGGGTGAGCCATTTCTGGTACCTAGATTGCACTCCGAAACTGCTTAATAATAAAACCCTCAGATAGCTGCACCGGTTTTCCCGCATTGGGTTTTTCCGGGGACATTAGTCCAAAAATAACGGTGTCACTTGTGTTCTTGTTTTTCCTTCAGTTGATGATTTGTATGTGTTGAGCATGTACTTGTATTTATTTTCAGTATTTACATGGTAAATAACTTGTTAATTAACAGAACAAGTAGGAAGAAATAAATCAGAAAGTACATGAAGGATTTCTAACAGTTAGATTTAGAAATTCCAACATGGTATCAGAGGGTGGTTGCAGATCATAGGAGAACTGAGGGCATTAGCCGAGCAGAGCAGTAGCAGCAGAAACATTTGCCCTGAGTGACAGAAGTTGTTCCTAGCGGAAAAGCAGCATGGAAGGGGTGATGCAGTGCCTGCGTCATCAAGTCTGAGTCGAGAGAAGAATCAGCGCAGTAGCAGAAAGGAGCAGACCTGAGCTACTTAGTGCCCAGTCATCTTTCTCAGTCAGGAAGGATTGACGCCCGTGGCTAGAAGGTGCGGATTTTGCTGGTGCCGAGATTATGCAAAGTCTAGAGGCTCTAACCTTTAGTTTGCTAAGGCATATGAGGCTATGGAGAAGTTGCAGAGTGAAGTTGGTGGGGTACTGTGGTCTAAACAGTACCTAACAAGGCAAGACCAAGGAGGAGGGAGTTGCTACCGAGGATTTCTAGCCAAGAAATCCAGATCAATGATGTAGCTGCACTAACGATCAGAGTGGGGGCATCTCGACATTGGCAGAGGGGTTTCCAGGAGGGAAATCAAGGCTCAGAGGCAGTCACAGAGAGAACTTCCAAGAGGGAAGTAGACAGAGTCGAAAGAGGAGTAGCGAGATGGAAGTGAATAGAGTAAGAGATCAAGACAGACTGGACGGAGCCTCAAACTTCGTAGTCTGGAAGGCCAGGATCTTGTCCGTTCTAGACAGGAATCGTCTCAAGGACTTCGCCTTGAAAACGATAGCGATCCTAGTTGACCCGGTTGAGAACGATAAGTACGAGGAGGCAATGGCGAGGGCCAAGAGCATCATCCTTAATGGGGTCAAGGACCATGTAATACCACATATTGTTGGAAAGGACACAACAAATGCAATGTGGGAGGCCCTGACGAAATTGTATCAGCATAATTTCGTGCAGAGGAAAATGCTACTAGAAAACCAGTTGTGGTCATATCAGATGCAGAAAGGAGAACAAATCGACATTTTCCTCGGTCGATGGAAGGAGGTCTGGGATCAGCTGACTTCCATAAGGGCCACGCCGGATCAGGAATTAATGGTGAGGACCGCATTGAACGCAGTCTCAGAGGATTAGGAGGTATTTGTCCAGAGCATACTGGGCAAATCGACCCTTCTAGATTGGGAGGAACTATGGGCGGCTCTTCGTCAGGAATAAGACAAACGAAGAGACACAGTAAGGCCAAGACAGCAGAGAGCGACAGCAGCATAGTGCGCGGAGCGCGCGGCATTGTAGCAAGCTTTGTGAAAGCCCCTACTAAAAATTGGTATCAGAGCCAGTAACGTCTGGTTCGTCGAGTCAGTACTCATTTTTTCATCACTCTATATAAAATGGATCCAATTAGAAAGTCTATTTCATATCGTGATATCGAAGAGCAAGAGTCCTCTGCTCAAGAAAATCCCCTTCGAGATATGTTCGCTATTACATCTAGTAAGGTTTTAAATTCTGCTGAACTTGAATATGAAGAAAGCCAACCCTCTGCTAGATGGCAGCTACCTTCAATTAATGCTTCAGAAGTCTATGCAGATCTATCTGCCTTCCATTTAATTGTCGCTACTAGGATAAGTATAAAGGAATCTATCACTCAGATTCAGGAAAATTCTGACTGTGTACAATCTATTCCTTTACTTAACCCCAAACAATTACAGGCTGAGGCTAAGCGTCTAAAAACCCAGTACCTTCATTTGGGTTGTATCAGAATTGGAATACATGCATTAACACATCAAGGTTTGAATACTTTTGTGTTAGCTACTGTCCGAGATCTTACACATAACAAATATACAGATTCATTGATAGGAGGGATAGTTGCACCTCTTTCAAATGGTCCAGTTTATTTTGATTGCTATCCAAATTTTTTAGTTTATGTCTTTGATGAAACTATTGAGAGCATTCTACAGCTCCAAATCCAGACAACTGGATTTGATACGAATAAGAAAAGACATAATATAGCAATCCAAACCAGAGGTTGCTTCAGGCACACAAATACCCTGTATCCTGCTATCATGCATGCCCCCAGTAAAGATTCTAAAGCTAGTGTTGTGGTGTTAACAGACTCTAGAAATCAAAAAACAGAACACCAAACAATTAGGTGGGAAGATTTGACATTCCCTGAACACTGGGTGGTTTCAAACCCCAGGCCTCCGTCAGTCAAGAAAATTACTTCTGCAGATATCAGAGAAGAGTCCTCCTCTGCTGTCTTATCTTTTCCCCGTAGATCTACTATAGACAAAAAGAGGATAGATCAAATGTGCAGGAGTTCACCATTATACAGAAATCCTGAACTTGTTGACACTGCTTGCACAAGTTCTCTTGTAAATACTTGCAAACATATTTCATTGTTTGAATTAGCCCAGATGGTAAATTTTTCTTCCCTAGAAGTTAAATGCCCAGAGTGTCAGTATCCTGTTATTTTAAGCCAGCTTGCAGATTTGGTAATCCATGAGAATCATCATCCTAGGACTGGTGAAGCCCCACCTACAACTTCTGTCAATCCATGTCCTAATCCTAAGTGCTCAGAAATTCCATTTCCTCATGAGTCAGAGCATGTTTTGATGATGCATGAGATTCCTATTTTGGAAAATGAAGATCTGAGGTTAACCCAAATGTTTTCAGTAATGAGACCAGCTAAACCAAGATATGGTCTTGGTTATCTTGAGCAAGCTAATGGCCTTATACCAGATTGCCGATTTGGTTCTGTTCCGGATGACTGCAAAAAGCTAGCAGTCATGGAGATGCACAAATTCTTCACTTTAATGGATGGATGTCTGAAAAATAGAGTCCCTGCCAAATGGATGAAAGCCATGTTGAATTGGGATCTTTTTACAAATCCTAAAGCAGAAGAATTTGGTTTCAGTCATTCTATGTCTGAGAAAATAAAATTGTCTCAAGAATGGAAAAAACACATGGACTGTACTAACACATGGATCTCATTCTATGTCTGGTTAGAAAGGAGAAAGCAACAAATGATTTTAATGACTGATGCATCCACTTCATCTCAACATTCTTGGATAGCACTAGATGGCCTTAAAGTTGAAACACCTACAACTTTTCCTCCATACAAAGGCATAGTGCTTGGAGAAGGACAAAATTCTGCCAAAGCAATACCATTAGTATTAAAGGATGACAGTGCATCTTGTACTGATGGCAAAATACATAAAACTTCTGAACAGCTAAATTGGATAAACATAGCTGTGAAGGGTCTTGAGATGAACATGGCAAAATCCAAAGAGGTCAAAGAACAATTTGATACTGTCCAAGTTTCTTTAAATTCTGTAAATAATTCCTTGAATAATGTTCAAAATTCTACTTGAGTGATTAGAGGATATGTTAGAGAATTTCTAATAAAGCTAGAGAATGTTGAAGACAAAATGGTGGAACATATTGGTTCTACATCTAGACAAATAAATGAACTGGTATAGAAGATGAATCAATTATCTATATCCAAAACAGAAAAACCAGTTCCTTCTTCTTTTTTGCATAAAGCAAGTGTCCGTATTCAGGATCCTGTCAAGCCAGTCGACAAGTTTCCTTTTCTATTCCCCAAAGAAATTGCATCCCAAGAACCAGAAAAAGTTGAGACTTCAAGTGAACATATTTCTATAGCAAGTCTATTTAAGGAAGAGGAAAAAGAGCCAGAAGTTATGCCTATATATGAGCCTTTGGAAAGTCAGTATAGCAGGTATTCAGCACCTGATATCAGAGGAAAAGGCAAACTGCCTGAAACCCACACTTTCTTCCCTGATTCTCATAGGGAATGGACTATAGATAACCTCAGTGTCGGCCAGATAAGACAAATGGTAGACATGATGTTTACAGAATATAAACTTATGTGTCTAAGAGGAAAAACTGAGGTAGAAGCCTGCAAAACAATTATCCAGTGTTTCACAGGCACACTATCAAAATGGTGGGAAACAGAATCCTCTCCTGCTTTAATTAAACAGATGGAAGAACAGCTTCTCAAAGACGAGCAAGGAAATATAATTCATAATTCAGATGGGACAGTACAGAACAACATGATTGGAGCCTTGACTTCCATGATTGTTGAGCACTGGTGTGGTTCTGAGGCAGAAATAGCCGATAAACATGAGATTATTTTAATGAATCTCAAGTGCAATAAAATATCCCAATATGAAGACTTCCATCGAGATTGGATGCAGAGAACCTATGAAGTTAAAGACTCAAAGAATTTGTTATAGAAGCAAGTCTATCTTGCAGCACTTCCTTCCAGGTTTGTTGACTATCTCAGACTACAAGAATTTTTTCAAATGCCTTTTGAGTCTTACAAATGGGGACAAATATATTCAATTATTACTAAAGCTCTGGTTGGTCTCTACACAAGCTCGAAAGTTAATAAGTCTCTAGAAAAGTTGTCCAGGTTCCCCGACAGCAAATCATTGTGCAGCAAGTATGGGTTATCTCTTGATGATCCATTAGTAAAAAGGAGAAAATTCAAGAAACGAGCCAAGAAAGAAAAGAATTTATCAACCAGAAAAGACTTTTAGAAGAAAGGCCGATATTTTCGACAGCATAAAAGGAAGGGATATTACAAATATATCCCTAAGACACATTATTATAAACCATCTGACATTCACCTGCATAGTGCCAAGCAAGAAAAATGGAATAAATTGACATGTTGGTTGTGTGGCAAAAATGGACATACTGCAAATAATTGTCCAGTAGGTGAAGAATCAAAAAGAAATCGAGGCAAGAAAGCTCAGCCTCAAAATCAAAAATTAAAAACTCCAAAAATAGAGGCTCAGTATCTTTGCATGAGATGTGGGTCTAGAAATCATAAAACTGATCATTGCCCCAATATGGTGATCAAAGAACACCCCAGATTCAGCAGCAACAGTTGCTTGACTCATCCGGTGAAAGTTCTAATTCTAGTTCTGTCTATACTTCAGAAGAAGTTGAAGAATTAAATTTTTATGCAAATGCTTGTGATTGTTCAGATTCTGAAAATTGTAAATGTATTTTCTCTTCTGAATCTGAAATTTCTAATGAATCTTCTGATGAAGATATACAGCCACAGAAATACAAAGAGAAAATTCTTATGGCACAGACAGAAGAAGATGAGATAAAAATCTTGTCCCAAATAAGAGCTATGGAAGAAGGAGAAATGAAGAATCGCCTTATGGAAGCCTTCATGGACCAAATGAAATCTTCCAGCAGAAGTTCTTCAAAGAAGCCACTCTTCATTGACGCCTATTATGAAAAGAATGCAAAATCATTCCAAAGGCATCAACAACAAGATAAGGCTTGCGCGCTTACCTTGGGGGAGGTAAGTCATGATATTCACAATCTCAAATCTGAAATTTCAATTCTTAAATCTCAAATTGTGAGATTAGAAAAAGGCAAATCCATTGATGAAACAGATTTTATAAAAGAATATCATACAGAAGAATTTTACAAGCCAAATGTACAAATTTATGAAGGAAGAAAAGATACTGCTTTAGGTTTTAAAGAAATGAGGATACTCGCCATCGAATACCAGCAACATCATGTACAAATAAATATTTGCATACAAGGACAGATGTTCAATTTGACTGCTCTTATTGATTCTGGAGCAGACGTAAATATTCTAAATCACTGTTTTACAAGCTGGCCGATTCGAAACCGACTCGGCCGAGTCGAACCGAGTCATTAGCCTGAGGAGTGACCCGGCCACCTAACCGGTCCGGTTGACCGAGTCATGTGTGACTCGGTCAACCCGGCCGGGTCCGTTATGACTCGGCCGAGTCACACTTGGGACGGCTGGGCAGCGTAAAAAGTTAAAAAAAAATTCATTTTTTTGGTAATTTTTCAAATGTTTAATGCAGTTTATGGATTCCAAAGGGTAATAGTAATTTGTTAAATGCTTTTGGGGTCCATTTCCCCCTCCCAAACCCTATTTAAGACACCCAAATGCTCTCATTCACTCACAACAGTCTTATGCATTTGAGTGAGAGTCTTCTTCGAGAATTAGTGAGCAGTTCTTGAGCTTGTTTTGGAGCAGCAGTGAGGAGTCTTGGAGGAGCATTGTAGCTGGAGTGAGGAGCTTCTTGGGCAGCCATTTGGAGCAGCATTGAGGAGCTGATTCTTGGAGCAATCTTGAGGAGGCAGTTTGTGCCTGGAGGTATTTTTTTCCACCTCTATAAATCTGTTTTTGCTTAGTAAATTTTAGGTGCATATCAAGAAAGCTTAGAGAGTGTTTTTTGTCAAATAAATGAACATTGAATCAATTTTTTTAATTTTTTATTCATTTTCAGATTGTTTTCCTAGTCAAAAAATGGCACCTAGAGCAAAAGATCCTGCTTGGGCATATGTTGAAATGGTTGATAGTCAGATGCATTGCAAATTTTGCCATAGGAAATTTAAGGAAGGTCCTAGGGGCATTAATAGGCTGAAACAACACTTGGCAGGGATTAGAGGCCAAATTACCCCATGTACCTCATCAGAAATTGGGGAGATTAGAAAGAATTTGTTGGCCAGCTTTGAGAAATTTAAAGAAGATAAGGCTAGGCAAAAAGAGATACAGGCTGAAATTGGGAGGAAGAGGGAGATACAAAAAATGATGGCTACCAACCCCCACTATGATTTTGAGGGTTCTTCCTCTATCCCTCAAACTGAGGCATCCAACCCTTTCCGTTATGTTCCTCCCTCTTTTGGTTCTGTTCAAGATAAGGGAAAGGGTAGAATGAATTTGAAAAAGGGTGATGTGACTATCAAAAGTTATTTCACTCCCTCCTCTCCATCAAATGCACATGGTCCTGAAGTTAGTAAAGGTCAAATTCAGCCCACTTTAGATGACCATTGGAAGAAAGAATTGAGGGAGACTGCTTGTGACTACATAGCTAGATGGTGGTATGATGCTGATATCCCCTTTAATGCTGCTCGTTCACCATATTATGAGCCTATGTTTGATGCCATACATGCTGCTGGAAAAGGCTTCAAAGGCCCTACTATGCAAGAGCTAAGGGGGTTTCGTTTGCAGAAAGAAATTCAATCCATTAATGAGTATTTGCAAGAGTTCAGGGACTCATGGGCAAGAACAGGGTGTACCATCATGTCAGATGGATGGACTGATCAAAGAAACCGTACCATCATAAATTTTCTTATCTTCTGCCCACAGGGAACCATGTTTTTAAAATCAGTTGATGCATCTGATAAGGTAAAAGATGGCCACTTGTTGTTTCAGCTATTGGATCAGGTTGTTGAGGAGGTGGGGGTGGCTAATGTTGTTCAAATCATCACAGATAATGCCTCTAACTATGTTCTTGCTGGTAAACTGTTAGAGGAAAAACACAAGACCATCTTTTGGACCCCATGCGCTGCACATTGCATAGACCTCATGCTTGAGGATATTGGAAAATTAGATTGGGTCAGAAACACTGTAGATCATGCCAAAAGCATAACAAAATTTATCTACAATCATACACTGGTTTTGAGTCTCATGAGGAAACACACTGGAGGCAAGGATATTATTAGGCCTGCCATCACTAGATTTGCTACACATTTTTTGACATTGCAATCTATGCTTTCCCAACATAGAAACTTGCAAAAGATGTTTTCCAGTGATGAATGGAATCAAAGCAATTGGTCTAACAAACCAGAAGGCAAAGAATTGAAAAGGAAAGTCCATGAAGAAACTTTTTGGAGAAAGGCAGCAGAGATTGTGAAGCTTGCTGAGCCACTAGTTAAGGTGTTGCGGTTGGTGGATGGGGAAGGGTTGGCTATGGGCTTCATTTATGAGGCTATGGATCAAGCAAATGAGCAAATAAAGACAGCATACAAGGATAGAGTGGCAAAGTATGGGCCCATTTGGGCAATCATTGATGAAAGATGGAACAATCAACTCCATTGCCCTATACATGCAGCTGGGTATTTTTTGAACCCACGGTATCATTATAAAGCTAAGGAGTCAGGAGCTTTGAGGGGGGAGGTCAGAGATGGACTGGTTGATTACATTGAACGCATGATCCCATCGGAGTCTGATCAGCTGGAGATACATCGACAGGTCACATCCTTCAGCAATGCAACAGGTACCTTTGGGAAGAACCTAGCAAAGATTGCAAGAGAAGCAGATGAGCCAGGTAAACAAAAATTTCAATTTTCAATTTCTTAATGGTTTTACAGTTTTACTTTTTTTATTAAAGTTTGTTAAATCATTTATAATTTGAAAGTTAGATATAATTTGTAATTTTGTTGAGCTTCAGCCTTCATCTAACTCATAATTCATTACACTCCTATGTTTTTTGCAGCACAATGGTGGGAGGCCTTTGGTGGCCAATGCCCTGAATTGCAAAGGTTTGCAATTCGTATTTTGAGTCAAACTTGCAGTGCATCTGGGTGTGAGTGCAATTGGTCTGTCTTTGAGAGGATTCACACAAAGAAGAGAAACCGTTTGGATCAAAAACGGTTGAATGATCTAGTTTTTGTCCAATACAACCTTCGGCTCAGACGAAACCAATTGCTGAACAAAAGACCTGATTCAGATCCCATTGTGTTGGAAGACATTGATCCAACATCAGATTGGGTAGTGGAGAGTCGTCCACCAGAGTTTGATCCTGATGAGGATCTTGATGAACTTGAACATGTTGTTCAACTTCAGCCTGTTCAGTTGAATGCAGATCCCAATCCACCAGCCTCAGTCTCACAGCCAGCAAGGACTCCAGTTGTAGGTGCTTCCTCTGCTCAGCCACGACAGAAGCGCAGCCGCATATCTACTCTATCTTAGCTTGCATCTGCTGCACAGCCTGCTAGTGGTACTGGTACCACTTCTACAGTTGCAGTTGGAGACGATGATGATGATGAGGAGGAGCCATGGGGCCCCTTGTCTGACTCTGATGATGATGATCCAGAGATTGGTCGAGATGATCTTGGCTCCTCTGGCAGTAGCTACTAGCCAGTAGTACTAGTATTGCAGTCTGGTCACCATCACAGTTTACTTTTGTTGTAGAGGCCATTTCTAGCCTCCTTGGTTATTTGTATTTTGTTTTGAGTCTTTGATCATGTATGACAGTTGACTATGTATTACCATTGGGTACCATTTTGATATAGTGGATTGGTTCATGAGCCCACTTTGATCATATGTTGTCTTCCATCTATATTATAATGCTGTGTGTTTGGAAACATGAATGAAAATCTTTAAAATTATGTTTAAAATATTTAAAATTATGTTTTTTAATAAAAAAATAAATATTTAATGTATTTTTTACAACGACCGAGTCATTGAAATCGAGCCGGTCGAGTCATTACCGTTTCGGAGTCGGAGTCGGAGTCGATCCTCGGCCGAGTCGGAGTCGGAGTCGGAGTCTTAAAACATTGTTCTAAATACAAAAGTGATCCCTGCTAAATATTGTATGACAGCAGAAAGAAAAGTTATTGGCTTGGGAAGTAAAACGTTGAAGTATGAAATTCCCAAGGCATCTATCTGCTTTGATAATCACTGCATAAAATTAAAATTTGCAGTTGTTGACATCCCTGTTGATTGTATTTTAGGTAACATATTTTTGGCTGTTGTTGAACCACATGGTTCATTTAGAACAAAAAAGAATAAGGGTGGATATTTTATTACTCTTCCTACCTCCTCGAATGGCCCAAGAAAAATTAAATTACCATATGTCTCAGCTCCACGAGTCTCGACAATGGTTCAGACTATGGAAGAGCTAAAGAAAGCTGAATCAAAGCTAACAGATCTAAAAGATCTGAAATCCACCATTCATATCTCACAACAGCTAAGCTTACCAACAATACAAAAGAAGATTTCATAATTAAAGGCACAAATAGAGAAAGAGTGTTGTGCAAAAGATCCAAATTCTTTTTGGCACAGAAAGCAATATTGTGTTGAATTGCCCTATAAAACAGAATATACAGGTAAGCCATGTAAAAGTAAGGCAATTCCGATGAACAAGGAATATCGTGAGCTTTAAGAAAAGAAATCAAGAATCTGTTGAGTAAGAAATTGATCAGAGAATCAGAGAGCCCGCGGAATTGTTATGGGTTCTATGTAAATAAAAGAGCAGAACAAATCAGAGGCATCCCAAGGATAGTCATCAATTATAAGCCTTTGAACTCAATACTAGCAGATAATACATATCCAATTCCCCACAAAGGAGACCTGATAAGCAGAATAGCAGGAGCAAAAATATTTTCCAAGTTCGATCTAAAATCAGGATTTTGGCAAGTTGCTATATCAGAGAAGGATAAATTCAAAACAGTTTTCAGTGTCCCAGTCGGACATTATGAATAGAATGTGATGCCTTTTGGCCTAAAGCATGCACCATCCAAGTTCCAAAAGGTGATGGACTCTATATTTAAACCCTTCTTCGATTGGCTAATTGTGTATATAGATGATATACTTATTTTTTCAAAAAATTTGCAAGATCATTTTAAACATATACAAACCTTTGTAAATACAATAAAGAGGAATGGTCTTGTATTAAGCAAAAAGAAAATCGAAGTCTTTCAGACTTCCATTAAATTTCTTGGCCATACTATATTCAATGGCCAAATCTCCTTGCAAAAACATGCTCTGGAATTCTCTAACAAATTTCCAGACATCATTATAGACAAGACGCAGCTACAAAGATTTCTTGGTTGTTTAAATTACGTAAGTAATTTCTATCAAGACTGCGCCAAGGACAGAAGCTTATTAAATCAGAGGCTACGCAAAAATCCTGAACCTTGGACTCCACTCCATACCAGAGCAGTTCAAAAGATTAAAGCCAAGGTCAGAGACCTTCCCATACTGTATATATCTGATGATGCAGCTTATAAGATTGTAGAATCTGATGCCAGCAACATCGGATGGGGGGGTATATTAAAACAAAAAAAAAAGATAATGAAGAACAGGTTATCCAGTTCGCTTCAGGAACATGGAACCCCACTGAGAAAAGATATTCTACTATAGAAAAAGAGGTGAAAGCAGCATGGAATAGCATCGACAAATTCAAGATCCATCTGGTTAATAAACCATTTCTTCTCAGGACAGATGCGTCTGCCCTTAAGAAGGTGCTTAATAAAGATATCAAGAAGCCTGGAGAAGCCAAATTCGCCAGATGGCAAGCCCTTTTTGCCAATTTTGATTTCGAAGTGGAACACATCAAAGGAGAAGACAACTGTTTACCTGATTTTCTCAGCTGAGAATACATACAAACCCAGTCACAAGAACAAGAACATGTTTTTGTTATTGTTACTGAATGGGACCCAGATAATCAACAAGAAGTTCTCAGAACTATCAGAGAGGACCAAAGCTGGGAAGAATACAAGAAGAACTGGAAGCCAACCTGGCAGCTAAGACAAACAAAAGTCTTAGATGCGGATCTACAGCCACATATAGATATTTTACACCTAGTGCCTGAAAGAAGAGTATTTCCCAAAGGAAATTGTTGGATCCATGATATGGTGTATACTAGCAGTATGGCTGCAGCTCATCAAGCAAATATACTACAACAATTTATGGCTAGGCATGACAAATGGCTAGTCATGACTAAAATAAAGCATCAATATGTGTTGAATAAACCTATGATAGTTCGGCAGATCTATACAAAGGCATGGGACGACCTCATTTATCCCAGAAATAGGTTCTTGGGAATCACAACTCTTGGTGAATCATCCTATAGTGCTAGTCCTTCTTCATAAAAAGGTTTCCGTGGGTTTATCCAGAAAGCTCCACTGTGTAATTATGTTGTCCAGTCATGAGGACTATTCATGGCCAGTTTCCTCGTGGGCCTTAACTGGTTAAAAGGCATCCACATTGTAGATAATATGCTTTCTGTAGGATTGATTGTAATCTTGTAATAGGAAAAAGATTCTTTAGTCACGAGACTCGGAGCACTTCTTCGACTTTTGGTGGATATTGAACCACATCTCCGTGATTGATAGAATCTTTCGTACTCAACTTGTTGGTCCGATGGTCGGATGTTTGTCCCCTCTTCTTCTTATAAAACGAAGAGATTCAGGCTCATTCGGGGCATCGACATGCTCCCACATACCGGAGTCACCTTCAAAACATGCTATAGCCAACACGGTATGGTACGGGTAGTGAGTAGCCATAGGGTCATTGCCAATAGCCCCAGCCAGCGCCAGGAGGCTGAGTCGATGCCAGAAGGTCAGCCGAGAGCCAGTGGTCGAAGCCAGGAGGTGGTTGTCATTGACAGGAGGTCGCCAATAGAGGAGGTAGCTTGTGTTGATAGTGTTTGATCAATAGCCCACATCTTTCTAGTTATTGTGTCTTTTGAAGTTAAGAGTCAAGAGCCTCTCTTGCTTTGCAACTGAGGACATTAAGTCTGATCTGCTTACATCACGAGAAAAACTCAAGTCTTTAGGTGATCTGAGAAGCCTGCGCATCAGTGTGAGAGCATTGGTGAGAACCTAAAGTGGCCAGATCGTTAGTGTGTTTGTCTATATGTGTGTTTTGAGTATATGTTCAAAGACAAAGTCTGTGTAATCGCCAGGTAGCCTCCAGTAAGCTATCTCAGTATTGAGTAGCAACAGTCTGGTAAATGCGAACACAGTCCATCTCTGGTATGAACAGATTGTAAATCAAGTGTAATCGATATCTGAAAATTCAATAAAAGAGTGTTATTTCATTTTCCGCTTCCGAGTACTGTGTGCTTTAATTTGTGCTGTTGTGTAGTAGTTGTCTCATAATCTTCACTCGAAGTTCATTAGGGGTTTGCCAAAGGTTCGAAGGGACGCCAAACCGTTAGAAGGCGAGGAAGCCATGTGTAAGGTCGCAGAGCATGAAAGATCCGAGTAGGTTCGCACTAAGTTCACCAGAGGTTGATCAGTGAAGACAAACGAAGAGACACAGCAAGGCCAAGACAGCAGAGAGCGACAACAGCATAGCGTGCGGCACTGTAGCAAGCTTTGTGAAAGCCCCTACTAAAAATTGGTATCAGAGCTAGTAACGTTTGGTTCGCCGGGTCAATACTGAGATACCAGGATAAGAGCCAGAAGTTATGCCTATATATGAGCCATTGGAAAGTCAGTATAGCAGGTATTCAACCCCTGATATCAGAGGAAAAGGCAAATTGCCTGAAACCCACACTTTCTTCCTTGATTCTCATAGGGAATGGACTATAGATAACCTCAGTGTTGGCCAAATAAGACAAATGGTAGACATGATGTTTACAGAATATAAACTTATGTGTCTAAGAGGAAAAACTAAGGTAGAAGCCTGCAAAACAATTATCCAGTGTTTCACAGGCACACTATCAAAATGGTGGGAAACAGAATCCTCTCCTGCTTTAATTAAACAGATGGAAGAACAGTTGCTCAAAGACGAGCAAGGAAATATAATTCATAATTCAGATGGGACAGTATAGAACAACATGATTGGAGCCTTGACTTCCATGATTGTTGAGCACTGGTGTGGTTCTGAGGCAGAAATAGCCGATAAACATGAGATTATTTTAATGAATCTCAAGTGCAATAAAATATCCCAATATGAAGACTTCCATCGAGATTGGATGCAGAGAATCTATGAAGTCAAAGACTCAAAGAATTTGTTATGGAAGCAAGTCTATCTTGTAGCACTTCCTTCCAGGTTTGTTGACTATCTCAAACTACAAGAATTTTTTCAAATGCCTTTTGAGTCTTACACATGGGGACAAATATATTCAATTATTACTAAAGCTCTGGTTGGTCTCTACACAAGCTCGAAAGTTAATAAGTCTCTAGAAAAGTTGTCCAGGTTCCCCGACAGCAAATCATTGTGCAGCAAGTATGGGTTATCTCTTGATGATCCATTAGTAAAAAGGAGAAAATTCAAGAAACGAGCCAAGAAAGAAAAGAATTTATCAACCAAAAAAGACTTTAAGAAGAAAGGCCGATCTTTTTGACAGCATAAAAGGAAGGGATATTACAAATATATCCCTAAGACACATTATTATAAACCATCTGACATTCACCTGCATAGTGCCAAGCAAGAAAAATGGAATAAATTGACATGTTGGTTGTGTGGCAAAAATGGACATACTGCAAATAATTGTCCAGTAGGTGAAGAATCAAAAGGAAATCGAGGCAAGAAAGCTCAGCCTCAAAATCAAAAATTAAAAACTCCAAAAATAGAGGCTCAGTATCTTTGCATGAGATGTGGGTCTAGAAATCATAAAACTGATCATTTCCCCAATATGGTGATCAAAGAACACCCCAGATTCAGCAGCAACAGTTGCTTGACTCATCCGGTGAAAGTTCTAATTCTATACTTCAGAAGAAGAAGTTGAAGAATTAAATTTTTATGCAAATGCTTGTGATTGTTCTGATTCTGAAAATTGTAAATGTATTTTCTCTTCTGAATCTGAAATTTCTAATGAATTTTCTGATGAACATATACAGTCACATAAATACAAAGAGAAAATTCTTATGGCACAGACAGAAGAAGATGAGATAAAAATCTTGTCCCAAATAAGAGCTATGGAAGAAGGAGAAATGAAGAATCGCCTTATGGAAGCCTTCATGGACCAAATGAAATCTTCCAGCAGAAGTTCTTCAAAGAAGCCACTCTTCATTGACGCCTCTTATGAAAAGAATGAAAAATCATTCCAAAGGCATCAACAACAGGATAAGGTTCGCGCGCTTACCTTGGGGGAGGTAAGTCATGAAATTCACAATCTCAAATCTGAAATTTCTATTCTTAAATCTCAGATTGTGAAATTAGAAAAAGGCAAATCCATTGATGAAGCAGATTCTATAAAAGAATATGATACAGAAGAATTTTACAAGCCAAATGTACAGATTTATGAAGGAAGAAAAGATATTGCTTCAGGTTTTCAAGAAATGAGGATACTCGCCATCGAATACCAGCAACATCATGTACAAATAAATATTTGCATACAGGGACAGATGTTCAATTTGACTGCTCTTATTGATTCTGGAGCAGACGTAAATATTCTAAATACAAAAGTGATCCCTGCTAAATATTGGATGACAGCAGAAAGAAAAGTTATTGGCTTGGGAAGTAAAACGCTGAAGTATGAAATTCCCAAGGCATCTATCTGCTTTGATAATCACTGCATAAAATTAAAATTTGCAGTTGCTGACATCCCTGTTGATTGTATTTTAACATAGTTTTAGCTATTGTTGAACCACATGGTTCATTTAGAACAAAAAAGAATAAGGGTGGATATTTTATTACTCTTCCTACCTCCTCGAATGGCCCAAGAAAAATTAAATTACCATATGTCTCAGCTCCACGAGTCTCGACAATGGTTCAGACTATGGAAGAGCTAAAGAAAGCTGAATCAAAGCTAACAGATCTAAAAGATCTGAAATCCACCATTCATATCTCACAACAGCTAAGCTTACCAACAATACAAAAGAAGATTTCAGAATTAAAGGCACAAATAGAGAAAGAGTGTTGTGCAGAAGATCCAAATGCTTTTTGGCACAGAAAGCAATATTGTGTTGAATTGCCCTATAAAACAGAATATACAGGTAAGCCATGTAAAAGTAAGGCAATTCCGATGAACAAGGAATATCGTGAGCTCTGCGAAAAAGAAATCAAGAATCTGTTGAGTAAGAAATTGATCAGAGAATCAGAGAGCCCGTGGAATTGTTATGGGTTCTATGTAAATAAAAGAGCAGAACAAATCAGAGGCATCCCAAGGCTAGTCATCAATTATAAGCCTTTGAACTCAGTACTAGTAGATAATACATATCCGATTCCCCACAAAGGAGATCTGATAAGCAGAATAGCAGGAGCAAAAATATTTTCCAAGTTCGATCTGAAATCAGGATTTTGGCAAGTTGCTATATCAAAGAAGGATAAATTCAAAACAACTTTCAGTGTCCCAACCGGACATTATGAATGGAATGTGATGCCTTTCGGCCTAAAGCATGCACCATCCAAGTTCCAAAAGGTGATGGACTCTATATTTAAACCCTTCTTCGATTGGCTGATTGTGTATATAGATGATATACTTATTTTTTCAAAAATATTGCAAGGTCATTTTAAACATAAACAGGTAAACAGTTGTCTTCTCCTTTGATGTGTTCCACTTTGAAATCAAAATTGGCAAAAAGGGCTTTCATCTGGCGAATTTGGCTTCTCCAGGCTTCTTGATATCTTTATTAAGCACCTTCTTAAGGGTAGACGCATCTGTCCTGAGAAGAAATGGTTTATTAACTAGATGGATCTTGAATCTGTCGATGTTATTCCATGCTGCGTTCACCTCTTTTTCTATAGTAGAATATCTTTTCTCAGTGGGGTTCCATGTTCCTGAAGCGAACTGGATAACCCATTCTTCATTATCTTTTCTTTGTTTTAATATACCCCCCATCCGATGTTGCTGCCATCGGATTCTACAATCTTATAAGCTGCATCATCAGATATATACAGCATGGGAAGGTCTCTGACCTTTGCTTTACTCTTTTGAACTACTCTGGTATGGAGTGGAGTCCAAGGTTCAGGATTTTTGCGCAGCCTCTGATTTAATAAGCTTCTGTCCTTGGCACAGTCTTGATAGAAATTACTTATGTAATTTAAACAACCAAGAAATCTTTGTCGCTGCGTCTTGTCTGTAATGATGTCTGGAAATTTGTTAGAGAATTCCAGAGCATGTTTTTGCAAGGAGATTTGGCCATTGAATATAGTATGGCCAAGAAATTTAATGGAAGTTTGAAAGACTTCGATTTTCATTTTGCTTAATACAAGACCAGTCCTCTTTATTGTATTTACAAAGGTCTACAAAACAACTATAGGTATACAAGCCTCAAGGCAATAGGTAGCCCATGACTCATGAGTCATCAATCCTCATAGCCATCATTAATGTCCTCATCATCATGGTCACCACTACTCTCCTCTGCATCCTCCTCCTCCCCTGTATCCATAGTCGCCTCTGCATCTGCTGGTGTGGAGGATGACCCCTCTAAAATATCACCGTCATCAAATCTAATAGGCTCTAGCACTGGATCATTGAGATCCATGTTGGCCAATGCCAACTCAACACTGTTGTCCAGACCCATATCATCAAGAAAGACATCCCACATCTTTGTCTTTCCCCTCAACCACTCTTCCCTCTGCCTGTAAATAAGACAAAGGTTGGTGTGCACATACACCATTGTCTTTGCCATGGACTGCTCAAGCCTGCTCTTCTTCACACTATACAAATTCCCATATGTGTTCCAATTCCTTTCGCAACAAGAGGATGAAGTCACCTGAGAGAGGAGCCTCATGGATAACTGCTGAAGAGGAGGTCTTGTTGCCCCATGATTTTCCCACCAAGAATAGGGCTTCTTAGCCCCCCTCTCTCTAATCGCATCATATCCTGCAAATCGACCAGTGCTAGTGGAAAACTCTTCAAAGGCATCCTCCACCTCATCAAGCAATGTTTTATCCTGAAAAACCCGCCCGAATGCATCTTTCCTCCTCTGTGAGATTTCACCATCCATGTCAGGAGGGAATCTGCAGGAAGGTCCACCATTTAGCCACTCATGGTTGTAGTATTTTGGGTTCAATGAGTGATCCAAACAATGTAAAGGTGTACAATTCTTGTCCTATCTACTGACAAGAATATCCTGTATAGTACCACAGAAGGCCTCTAGTGATGTCTCATACTCGGGGCACTCACTCTGTAGAATAATGCTCCTCACAGACTCAATCATGGAATCCCATCCCTCGTAAACCTCTCCTAGGATGGGTTTGTTTGTATCTGCAAATCGAAGCAAAGAAATGATAGGGTCCATGATCTGAATAATTAGATCTACCCTCTCCCACCAAGCATCATCTAGCACTGTGTCCTTCACTCTTTTAGAGGCTACTTGATCTGTCTTTCTTCAAAAAGACCAAAACTCAGAAATAACCATGGCCCCAAGAGCGGTCTTGACCTCCCTCAACCTCTTCAACATCATGAATGAAGAGGAAAACCGTGTATCAGCAATCTTCAACAATGATAGATTGTTGTACTCCTTGTAGATGGTGAGGACATTTGTATGATTTTGCACAAAGTTACGGATATGTTGTGCATCCTCAATAATGTTACCAATCCAAAGCACATCAGAAACAATGGATTTTAGTGCTAAGTTCAATGAATGGACAATGCAAGGTGTCCAAAACACTTGTGCATATCTAGCTCCCACAATCATGCCAACAGCCTTGCAAACAGGGGCATTATCTGTAATGATTTGCACACAAGAATCAACACCTACATCTTCAATAACTTTAATAAATAACTCACCAATAAATTGTGCATCCTTGTATTCTTCAAGTGTATCCACTGCTTTCAAGAAAACTGGACCATTCAAGGAAGACACCATGAAGTTCATGATTGGATGTCGTATTGGATCTGTCCATCCATCAGAAACAATGCTAACCCCAGATGTTTGCCATGATGCTACAATAGGCTCAAGCATTTTTTGCACCTCTTTTTTTGCCTTCGTAAACAATGTGGTTCTAAGCTTCTCTGAACCAGAAGGCACATACCATGATGGAGACCCATGAGTTAGAGCTCGACACATCTCAATAAATAGAGGTGAGCATGCAACATTAAATGATATGAAGTTTTGATAGAAAAAAGAAGGCAATGGTGAGATCAAGCTCTTCCCGTTTCTCTTTTTGAAAAATCTTGTTCATTGGACCAAGTGTAATTGCTTTTGTTTTTGCTGCTTGTCCCCCAATGGAACTCTCAAATGGAAATCTGGTGGTGCCTTTCCTCAAAAATGGAAGGGGGTCTTCATTCTTGGTTTTTCTTGATTTTGCAACCACATTTTCCATACCAACAGTGAACTCCTTTTCCATTTCTTTCTTCTTTTGTAAAGGAACAACTTTACAAGCTCCAATTCCACAACCTGGTAAAGCCAACAAATGGCCTTTCACACAGTAATATGTGCTTTTGAAAGAAATGTGGCAAAAGTTGCATCCCCATTGCACTTTGCCTCCTCCCTTCCCCTTGGTGCTTGTCCCATCCTCTCTTGTGACATATTATATTTCCCTCAATGATATTTCTCGATGTTGTCTTTAGGTCCTCCTCTTCCCTCAACATTACTTGCATCAGACTCTGATGATATTAGGGGAGGAGGGGCATCTCCAATGGAGACATTCTTCGCCTTCCTTTGCCCCCTAACTACTACCCTTGATTGAGCCATGAATACTGTAAAAAAAATAAACAAAACATGCACAAATTTGTAAAATAAAAAAAAATCATATACAAACTGTTGTAATAGAAATGCAAAAAAATAGAGATGAAATGCACTTACCTGGTGCTTGAATCTCCTTGTCGAACACTCCACACCCATAGCTCCTTGCTCCAAACCCTTAGCTCCTTGCCCACAACTTGAAGTATGCAAAACTGAAAGAGAGAAATGGTAAAAAACATAAAGAACAGTGCCTTTTTTATGCCCGCGGGTTTCATTTGTGGGGATTCGAATCCCAACATCGGGACACATTGTGTCCTAACGGGACACGTACGGGATTCATACGTGTCCCGTTAGGACACTACATGTCCCCTTCTGGGATTCGAATCCCCAGCGTATTGTGTCTAATTCGCAGGACTGGACACGTGGCCCCTTTTTAACGAATCTGGTTACTTAGATTTTAATTAATTCAAAAATTAAATTTTTGAATTAATTTCCTCAAAATTTTGACTTTGACCTAACCTTAAGGACCAAGGGCATAAAATTTAGCAAAAAAATCAATTAACCTTAGTCCCTGGACTTTTTAAAGGACCCTCGAATTTAGCCTTTGGAAAATTTAAAATTACCTAGGACCTAGGACATATGAGGGGATAAATTATTTTCCTAACCCTCAAGACATTTTACATCATGTTTTCTACATTTTTTTTACATCTCAAGGGGGAAAACCCATTTGACCAAGACCCTCACAGACTACCCATTTCTGTGACACGAATATATAATCTAGCAGATCAAGCAATTTGTAATAAAATAACCTAACCAAATAGTTAGGATTATTCCCAAATCACTTTATTTACATAGACTCAATCTAGCACACTAGGACTCCCCTAACATTCTAGTGACAAAATCCATTCTGGCTTTGAGGTAAGGCTGAAGGAAAAATTTGCTGATCATGGATCAGTGAGACAAAAAACCTTCCGGAATGTAGATCGTCATCAAAAAATTAGGTTTACCTAGGCAATTACATACACGACACGGATCTGTTGAGATTATTTACAATTTACACATGCAGAAAGGGTTTACAATATAACATGATCAGGCTGATGATGATAGTCGAACGACACGGACACATTGATCAAGCACTATCCCTTTTGCGGAAAAAAAGGGGGTGTACTGCTATGGGTTGTTGACACGTAGTGGTCAACCGGTCCCATCAAATATTTTGATCCCCCACTTAGGAAAATCGAGTTGCCTCCAAGGGGTGCGTATTTTGGGTGGGTGAGTGGCCCCCACAATCCACTAAAAAGCACATCGACCACCTTTCTCTTAAGTTCTTCCACCAAAAATGCATTAAGCCAAAAATAACAAAATTGCCAAAAATTGTTTTTCCTCTCCTTGGGAAAACAATTACGAAGGGACATTACAAAATGCAAGCTCCCATGAAACCATGAGTGCTCATGAGAAACCTACCAAGGTGAAGCTTTCAAGTGATGGGGCATGGTCCGACCAAACAAAATAGATATCGACTCGAATTGACAAGACACAGGTCTAGGATACCTAATACAAGACTTCACATGGCTTTTACAAGGCTTTGACTTGTGTCCTTAGGCTTACAATGTTGGTGGATAATGCACTGAAAAATCTATGTACCCCCTTTTGTAAAGGGGTAACACCATTAGGGTTGGAAGCACCTAATAGGGCCTCTAAATTAGCCTCCCATATCTAAGCATGGTAACTTGTTTACAAACCCTAAGATGGGAAGACATTTGAAGATGATATTTGTGTGAAGCACTTTGGTGCCTTTCGCGTTAGATATGTCCCACTATGACACTCTTATGGTTATTTTATCTATGGTGATGATCTGACTTGATTTTGAAGGTATGTTTTACATGCTTTCTCCCAACTACAATTGCCTTCCCTTGAGGGATTGCTGGAGACTTCTCCAACACTTCAAAGAGGATGTCCAACCACATTTGATGACCCTGTTGGGCACTAGAGGCAAGATGTTGACCACTTTATAAGCATCATTTGACCTTGGGACATATTCAACATTGATGACGACTTTCTTCGCTCCCTCTAGAGAATAAAACAATGCACATTGAAGCTAGGAATTTTCCTAGAAGACAAGTCCACCGTAGAGACCACAAGATGTCCCCAGGCTGGTATTATACCTTCTTGATGGATGTTGCCATGTTTTTGGGCCAGTTTGACGATGATGATGACTTGAAATCCCTTTGGAAGGGATGGTACACCTTTTTAGATGATAAAAAGTTGATGGGGAGGGGTTTGCTCAATGAATGGACACTTTGTTGATGACAAGATGGCCTTTGAGTGAGGAACACTCTTTTGACCCGTCCATGGTACATTTTGATGGAGATATTCACCTTTAGAGGATGACATCATCCTTGTAGAACCTTTTGCTTACACATGTGGGGTTAAAAGGAGGCTTTTTGTTATGTTTTATCATTGAGATAACTATATTTTAGGTTGATTTGTGACCTACTTAACTTGTAAATGCTTAAATTATTAATTTTTGGGCTTTTACTCAATTATCGAACTAAATCGACTTGATTGCCTTCATATGAATCAAGGGAAGTCAATTTAGGTTGGATCATTGTAACACACACACTCATGAAATAAAAAGTGTGCACTAATACCCTAATTTTCTTTTGGATGGAATGGAACATTGATGTAGCGAATGTAGAATTTCCTTGAAATTCTGCAACTGTTATTGTGAACAATTTGAAAACTGAAAACTAGTTTCTTTCCAGTAAAACACAGAATTTCTCTACTTCAAATTTGCAGCAGAATATAACAGAATCAAAGACATTCACACACAATTAAACACACTATTTTTCTAGGGAACCCAACTTGGAAAACCCTCTGCTTAATGAGAATTTTATTCATAGAAAAACTGAGCAATTGATCTCTTTCAAATACAATTGTTTCAATCTGAAAACAACCTAGTTTTCCTGCCTTGAACCAGGTTTGGAACCCTTGCAAGACTGTTGATCTCTGCTGCCCTCTACCAATCTGTGCACAAGCTTCTTTTGCACACTCTTCCTCTCACAAGCTCCATATACAAACTCGTGCTTCCTATTGCTTGGTCTCACCGACTCGTGCTCACCAAAACAATGATTAAACTTGTGCCTTTGTTCCTCCTTTTAAAGGCAATTTGAATGGTTAAAATTAGTGAGTTCTATGTTTGGAAAGTCAAACTGGTGCTTTTCTAGGTAGCAACAGTTAACTCAACTTGTTCACTAGTTCCCCCTAAAATTTAGGAGGCCAACTCCACTTGTTCTTTCAGTTTCCAAGCCAACTCACACTAGAAAATCAAGAGCTTGACTTTCAATTTCAACACATTAGTTAACTGCCTCATGCACTCCTAATTTTTAGGGAAACTCCTAAATTTTAGGAACTCGACCATGCACAAAAGGAACTCGTTTTGGCTCCTATGATTAAGGCACAAATCAAAGAACCCTTTTCTCACTAAAATTTTCAACAGCGAATTGTCTTGGAGAGGATATTATGTTTTAAGGGATTTTCTCTTGGATTGATGAGGTGATTCTATCGTGATTTGTGCAACTTTATTGTGAGTAAGCTTCTTCCATTTTGCAATTGTTGTAGAAATAGGGTTTCACTAAAATTTTCTTTTCTTTTCTTTTTTTTCGTTTGCTAAGTTGTGTGAATCCTAATATGACTCCACACTTACCTCTAGCTTGAGAAACTACGACCCAGGGGCATCTAAGCCGTCAAAATCACCCAAGGATCACACCCGGCCTAGGCCACACCAACCCTTAACATGGTTGGATTTTTTCCCACAGAGTTTCAAACCAGTGACCTTTACATCACGGAGTGCCTTAATAATACACCCCATCACCGTCTATTCTATATGCCCCGTGGGCAGTTTCATTGAAATTTCATCTTAATGTATTGAATCTTTTACGGCTCTAACATCTCCTTCTGCTAAATTTTGACCAAGTATCTATCAAGGAACCTTTGTATAAAGTCTCCAATTGATTGAAAGTTGCTAGGTCATGTGCCCCAGATTGAGAAAGGCACTAGTCTATTTAGTGTGACAATCCTCATTAAAAATAAATAAATAAATAAATTAAACCTTGATTTTATTTATTTATTTTTTGTTTTCTAGGGTGGTGGTTACGACAAAATCTGCATTTAATAGCATAAAATACATGGGAACTCATTCCTAGGGCTTGAAAAGCAAAATATCATTTTTTATGCATTTTCAGTCATCTTTTTAGGGTTGACGTGTAGGGTTTTCTAGTTGTTCTATGCATTTTCAGCCATCGAAAAATTGTTGCAACTTACTTCTTTTTTTACTAATCCAATAGCCTTGCTTATTTATTGTTTATCATCGTTTATAGGCTTTTTGATAATCTGTTTTTAGTATATAATGGTTTTCCTAGCAACCCCGCTGGTGACATACTGTCTTTCAGCTAGAAGTATTTGACAATCTGATTCTTTTAGTCCTCAATATTAATATATTTTTATTTTGCTTTCTCCCATCTCTCATAGAATAATATTCAGGAAAGATATACTTGTTAAAAACAAAACATTTCTTGAGCAAAGTGCTTTCATTAATTTGTTTTAGAAGGTACTTCTATCATTTTAAGATGAACGTAGAAACAAATAAAGTATTTTGTGTTTTGCAAGTAATTAATCGGTCAAATGAAATCAATTTGTAACTTATTTTGTTGCGTGTTGACAGTATTAAGAAGCATCGGCAACACTTATGTAACAAGCAAATTCCCTTACAGAATGAAGATTGTGCATGCTTTTCCGTAAATATCAGTGCCTTGGAGACCCAGCTTGTACAGTGATGCTTAAGTGCTGCATTGGCAGGAAACATCAGTTTGGCCAAGGTTCAGCATGACCTTAAAGTATTTGAGAGTTCCAGCGTTGCATTAATATTGTGAACCAGGGATTGTAATGTACTCTTAGATATTTTGTAATATATTTGATATGCAATACATATTTTCATATATTTTGCATGCAACATTCTGACCTTCCACAGGAAACCGCATTTTTGACATCTAGAGCATGCTGTAGTTAGAGGTAACAATGATTTTATTGAGATCATTCACACATAATGCTACAACCTCATACTGTAAGAGACAGCAGTGAGCACTGTGATTTGGAAAATGTGTTTTAGTTTCCAGTCCCATCGTTCCAATTCCACTAGAGAGTTTTCCCGGGTACCAATATGATTGCAGTTTGTCTAAATCTCTTCACATAAGTGGTGTGGTTTAGGATGCTTCAAATAAGCAAGTCAGTTGTAGAATAGGAATGTGTGGTGGAGTGAAACGATGAAGAGAAAAGCATGCACTGCTTCCGAATACAGTCCATGCCTTTTGACTCTTACATAGCGGGGGTACAATATTTTTAGGCTGACAAATAAATAAGATTGTGACGGTTTGTAAACTTCACTGATCCCATGAGAAGAGCTTTCATGTTTTTCTCTAGCTTTCTTCAATGCCAATCATCATATACTTCGTTGCTGAGTGAATTAATGGCATGACATAGACACTGCCTCTTTATGTTTAGCATCAAAAAGATCTTGGAAAGATTTCTCTTGATGAAAAGCTCAGATGTGTTATGATATCGTAGATTTGCCATAGCTACTAACTGCTGCTCTACAGCCCTGGTGAGGGAGAAGTGTAATGTCACAAATGTAACACTAATGTGATACATGTCGGGCAATAAAAAAATTGAAAAAACAATAATATTAAAAATTGAAGTTCAACTGTTTATATAAATCAACCAGCCCAGTTCCATATTAATCTCAGCTTTATGAGGTGCTGAGAGAAATCGAATGTCTTGAAGTGCAAACATGTCCTGAAGTTACTGCACTGATCTAGGGTTAAGATGGATCTAGGCTGGTTATATTATTTGAGGATTTTATGTGACAGCCAAACCTGGCTCATGAATATAATATCCAAAATATTTGATATATAAAGATATCCATTAGAGGATGAATAAATAATATATGACTGTATTTGAAAAAATGAAATGATATTTGATGAGAATTACAGATGAGTGCCTTGTTATAAATACAAGGTGCGAGTGCCCTTTCATAAGAAGTCATTTTTTTCATTGAGACATGTCCTTTCATTAATTATGAATTATTATTTATATTGTCTATACATATTTATGTTATTTATGTTTATAACATGCGATATATGGAAAGTGTGATATCACAAAGGCTTCATTCAAGAGGAGGATGTCCAGCTATATTAAAACTTGTGATAAAATCCCGAGTTTGCGAGTGTGTGTGAGGGACAAAATTGGGAGTAAGTTATTCCTTTTACTCTAGCATTCAGCTAGCTGGTTTGGAATGTTCTTTGACAGAAGATACTCTGCCGAGGCAAAATTCTCAAATTGCTTGTCTACATCTTTGAAGAATCTTCTCTCTGGACCACTACTGCAGGTTTCATTTTTGCAGATTCTTTTGTGCTTGAATTGAGTTATGCTTTTGACATTTTGTTTACTAGCATCACCACTAAATGACGGTTTTAATGATAGTGACTGCAGGGATTAGTGGGGAAGTTGATCTTTGGCAGATGTCTAGTTGATTTTAGTAAAACCTATTGTGCAGACCACTTAATATTAGAGATTTCATGACATGTTGTTTGCTGTTGTTGCAGGCTGAAGAATTGGAAATGTTTTGCTGAATATCTCAGCAATTGCAAAGATATTCCTAAACTTTTGCTTTGTACACATATTCTTGTGATATTCATAGGAATTTATGTGGTTTAACCTGTGTAGTAAATTTTATTAGTCGATATATATATATATATAGATGTAAGTGTGTGTACATGTTAATTTCAAATTTTGTGCTCTTTGGTATCAAATTGTGGGAAAAAATCATTGGCGCATGCGGTTGGCAAGTTAAATAGTGTTGTTGAAGATTGTTTCCAAGTCTATTATAGTCCCAGGGTGGGAATCCATTCTTGGTAATTTATGGCTGCGGTTGGCAAGTTAGTTAAATAGTGTTGTTGAAGATTGTTTCCAAGTCTATTATAGTCCCAGGGTGGGAATCCATTCTTGGTAATTTATGGCTGTAAAACCATATGCTCAGATGTGATCTCTACTTGTTCTTCCCAATAGATGAGTCTTATTCATGTTGGATTTTGCTGTACCACTGCTGTTATGAATGATTTATTATTATTCTGCCTTCGCTTTAAATAATGATTTAAAATTATTCTACCACATACTATTATCATTATTATGAATGATGTATAATGTGAGGCGAACTTGCATGCACACGTTTGAGGTACTTTCACAATGTAGAGAATATAGGCGGACTCTACGAAATGAGGTCTGGCACATTTTGTGGAGCCCTAGAACCAGAATTTTTCTATGTTTTTTGCGGTTAAAAGATAGTCCTACAGAGGATTATAATAACATAATTTATAATTTATTCAGTGTGTCCTTTCCAAAATTGGATACTGAACCCTACACTGAATGTTAGTTCATTGTGACGGGCAAGATTTATTATAATAGTAATTTCTCTATATTCTTTTAGCAAAATTTGAAGTTGTTAAATACCAAGTAAAATGTGACTACTGACTACATGCCTCGTTAATGCTGTTTTGAATAGTACGCATATATTAGATGTGCTTATCGTGATCTTCTGTCCTACTGTTTTCTTGATATCATTCTGCACATTTATAACACAGCATTCTAGCGTTGGATATCTGACCTCTTTTTTATGATCGTTTTTGTTTTATGATTCAAGTCTTATGATTTGTTTTGTCTGTATATTTTCATGAATTTGTGATCTCTTTGTAAGTTTGAAGAGAGATGCTGAATGTTGCAGCTGATACTATTACAGGTACCTTCCACTATATATCACATCAACTGTTTTTCTATCAAACAATACCTTGTTTCGTGGCAATATGCCTTTAGCGGTTTACCCCAAAAAATTCTTTGCGGCATCCTGTGATATTGGGATCTTTTAGTGCCATATTGATACTCTCATTCCAGCTAGATATGTTGCGGTTGAAAAATAATTGATTATTACTATGAATCCAATATATAAAAATAATATAACTAAATAATATTAAATAATAATTAATGTAACTAAATAATATTAAATAATAATTAATTAGTGAAGAGTCACGTCTCTAAGGATCTGACCATTAACCATTTGTGAAAGGGCACATGCTTAAGTATATAAGTGGTTCCTCATTTATAACATCAATCATTTCATATTTCTTATATATATATATATATATATACATATATATATTACCATGTGATGGATACTTTTACTTTTATATTTCAGATATTTTGAGTTTGTTAGATTGGTATCAAAGCCAAGTTCTCCGATCTTGGCCTTGGGCCATTAAAATCTTCACCAGCCTCATTGTTGTTGTGATTGAAGTGTTTCGCTACATAGTTTTGGAGCTTCTTCATTCTCCCATTGAGTCTTTATCCATTAAAAAAAAAGAAAAATTAAAGAAAGAATATATTAGAAAAATTAAAATAAAAAAGACATATATTATAGAAAAATAAATAAATAAATAAATAAACAAGGCAAAAAAATTATAGAAAAGGGTTAAAAAAACATAAATAAAATAAAAACAATGCAATGACACCACAGTTGCACGAAGACTGCAGCAAAATTATCCACATCCCAGCCAGAATTTTTGCCACCGCCTTCGTACTTTGTGTAGAGCACACTGCCCGCTCACACCCCCCTCCATCATCTGTAGCAATCTCCCTTATCCTCCATTGCCATAACACAATGTTGACCAATTGTATCCATTGTTAGCACCTACCAACATAGCCATTGAAGCAGTCACCATTGACCAAATTCTAAGACACAGTCGCGATAACCACGTCGGTAACGAACAAAGTTTAGATACTACAACAATCTTTAGAACACTTCGAAGACAAAGACTCATTGTAAGACAAATAATTATATATAAGAATATTTGAATATAAGTGAGATGATTACAAATGAGGGTGAGGGTACTTATGTACCTAGGTAAATACACTTTCATAAATGGTCATGTCCTTAGAGATATGTCTCTACAATACTAACTATTAATTAATGTTCATTAATTAATCATTACCATATTTGCATTAATTTTATTATTTTATATATAAATTATATTCATAACATTGTCTTCCTCTTCAAAAAACTTTGTCTTCAATGCTTATAGCTAAAAAGACGTATCATTTGTTCGTTGTCTTTGTAATATATTGACATTTTTTGGAATTTTTCGATTTGTCATCTTCGTTGATACAAGATGATAAGATCCTTTGAGCAATAAGTAAAATTGTCGAATTGAGAAGGGATCTAGCTATCCTAGATCAACCTTTTGTGGAATCTTGCAATCGTTGAAAACCTGTGATGAATTGTTATCACCACATTGAATTGTGCAAACTTCAAAGTTCTTTGGAACATAAGTTTGTTATTTATGTTTTGAGTGATACAAATACACAAACTAATTGAGTTATTTTCTCTTTTTATTTAAATGTTAATGGAGTTTTTCTAGTTTGACTTTCCTTTATCATGCGTGTGGCAATTTCCTGATTTACTTTAGGAACTAATGTTGTTGAGTTGGCTATTGAATCATCGCTTGAAATTTCCATTGTTTGAATTACAACTTCTGAAAATGTCTTCACTTTAACGAGATTTGGACTTGCTTGAACTGTGAGATTAACGGAAATTGTATTTCTCTTCTTCTTCAACTTGCACTACTACATCTAGAGATTTTGATCCTTCTTTTGTGACAAGTTATTCAAATTTATTTTTCAATGATTTCTTATCATCCTTAAGTTTCTCAATCTAATCAAACAGATTTGGGTTATTATTTTTTAAACATGGAAGTTCTTCATTTTTTGGATTGTTGACTTTATTCTTAGAGTCATTCTTGTCTTTTAAATCTTTTATTTGTTCTGATAACCTTTAATTAAGAGTTTTTAAGCACACATTTTCTTATTCTTTTTCTGATACTCTCATTGAGTTTCTTCTCAAAACTTTCATTTTCTTGCTTTAATTTTTGCTTCTTACCTTGAACTTTTTTATTTGTTCAAGTAATTTTTTATTATGATCCCTTAAGTGCAAAATTTCCTCGTCCTTTTCTTTTGATTTATTGTAAAACAAGTCTTTGATATCTTTATATTTCTTTTCCGATGCATTGTTTTTTATAATATTTTTGTAACTTTAATGATGTTTCCCTGGATTTGGGGCACTCCGCTGAATTTGATTTCAAATGGGAATCATACAAGCTCAATTTATGTGAAGCCGAGATTTCATTAACTAACAAATCTGACTTATTTACTAGGGGTGGTCAGACTGTTGGCGGTAATATCTTAATCAAATAATAATATTCTTATCATTCTGACTCTCCCCTATCTAGCCCTTTTGTAGATTGGACAGTGCCAATGTAGAAATGGGAAGCCCCATTAAAACTCAAATGCTTCTCTTGGCTAACTTGTTTTAGCCATATTCTTACTTGGGAGAATTTGACGAAAAAAGGTTTTCATGGGCCTAGACGATGCTACCTATGTTGTGCTAACTTCGAATATTACAACCACTTGTTCGTGCATTGTCCCTTGACTATAGACATTTGGGAGATAGTCTCAGAGATGATGAAGATTACTATTAATAGAAATTGGCCTTCCATTATTTCTTGCCTTTGATACTGGTCAACAGAACTAAGACTTTCAGAGTGATCCCTCTTTATGTATTCTAGGGGATTTGGCGCTCCAGAAACACAGTATTTTTAAAGGTAGTTTCACGGACTGTTTCTCCACCAGCCTCAAAATTATTGGACACTTTCTTGAGATTGGCCCATGGATCCCAGAAGCTCCTAAGTGTTGTGTCTCTTTTAAGAACTTGGGGGATTCTTATCCTTTTGGCCTCTTTAATGGAGCTTCAAATGATGGCAGATGTGGATGTGGTGCCCTTATCAAGTTGAGTCTTGAGACTGGATATTGTTTCTACTAGAGTGGAGGAGGTGGCTCCAACTACCAAGCTGAGATTGTGGCTTTGTGGGGAATTCTTCAGTGTGCTTTTTTACTGGCAATTGATTCAATCAAGATATCTGGGGACTCCAAAATAGTGATCAAATGGGTGCAGGGAAAGAACTCACTTGAGGTCCCTCTTCTTCATCACTAGATGGAAAACATTTTGGCCCTGCATCCTTTGTTCTATGACATCTCCTTCTTTCATGTGTATCAAGAGCAAAACCTATTGATGGATGCCCTGTCCAAGCGCAGGGTCCTTATCCGCCCTAGGCTGGTGCATTTTGATTTTTTGCATGAGGGTTTTATCGGTGAGTTAGGATACTTTGACTTCTAAGGAGACTGGATTTGTGATTCGGTTACTCAGTGACTAGTGTTTGGTTGAAATTCATGGTTGTTACATTCACCCCCTGGTTGGGCTCTTCTACAGAGTGTTTCCTTTGATGTATTGCAGGGATTGCTTTGCTGTTTTTTCTCTTTTTTGTCTTGACTGCATTCTGTTGACTCTCTTCTTCTGTCTTTTTTTAGATATATATGTGATGATCTGGATCACCCCTTGATGTATGACAACTCCTCTTTTCTAATGAAGGATATTATGTTTTTTTCTTGTTGAAAAAAAAGAACTCACATTGGCGGTGAATTTACTTCCTTGGAATTTTGAATAATATTGCAAGAATGAAGGGATTGTTAGACACAAAACTATTGTCTATACTCCTTAGCAAAATGGCATTGTTAAACGTATGAACATGATTCTTATGGAAAGAGCTAGAAGCATGATCAACAATGCTAATTTGCAGGAGCTGTGGGAAGAAGCAATATCTACTGCTTGTTATTTAGTAAAATGATCACCTTCAATTGCTATTAATTGTAAAATTCCTAAATAAGTTTGGTCAAGTTAGTCTTGTGATTATTCGTACTTAAGAATTTCTGGTTGTAATACCTATGCTCTTATACTTAATAATTTTTGGTTGTAATACCTATGCTCTTATTCCAAAGAATCATCATTCTAAGTTAGACCCAAAAGAAAAATGTTATGTCTTTGTTGGGTATGACAATGTTGTGAAAGGATACAGGTTGTGGGATCCTTCTATGCATAAGATCATCATTAGTAGAGACGTAACGTTTGATGAATCTTCTCTTCTAAAAGCAAAGGTTGAAAAAGTTGAACATGAATAGGTATCACAGAATCAACAAATTCAGTTAGAGACTCTGACATTTTTTGAAAAGTCAGAAGAAAAGGAAGCCTCTGAAGAAAAATGTGAAGAAGATATAAAGGAAAGTGTACAAGTTCAACAACTTGTCACTATTAGGAGGTCTACAAGGGAAAGAAGAGCACCTAAGAGTTGTGAAGATTCTGCTTCATTTATTGCTTTGATTATTGAGGATGGGGAACCTTCTTGTTATTAAGAAGCAATGGATGATGCATATAGTGAAAAATGGAAGAAGACTATGGACAAGCAAATGGATTCCTTGCTAAAAATAAAACTTGGGATCTTGTAGAACTTCCTAAAGGGAGAAGTGTTGTCAGATGTATACGAGTCTTCAAAATAAAGAGAAATGTTGATGGAAATATTGAAAGATATAAGGCAAGGCTGGTAGCAAAAGGGTACTCTCAGATCGAAGGTATTGACTTTCATGAGAATTTTTCGCTAATTGTAAAACTTGTTTCTATTAGTATGATGTTAACACTAACTGCATTTCTTGACCTTGAGTTAGAAAAATTATATGTTAAAACAACTTTTCTTCATGGAGATTTGGATGAGGAGATCTATATGGAATAACCAGAAGGTTTGTACATGGTCGTAATAGGAGATTAGTTTGCAAGCTCATGAAATCATTGTATGTCTTGAGACAGTCACCCAAGGAATGGTAGAAGATGTCTGACTCCTTCATGGTGAGCCATAACTTCACTAGAAGTAAATATGATCTTTGTGTATATTTTAAAAATTTGAATAGTATATTCGTTATCTTGGTTTTGTATGTTGATGATATGCTTATTGCAAGCAAAAACATGGAAGAGATCAATAGGTTAAAGGCTCAACTTGCTAGGATGTTTGATATGAAGGATCTTGGCACTGCAAAATAGATCTTGGGATGGAGATACATATAGACAAGAAAAATGGAAAGATCTAGTTATCACAACAGAAGTATGTGGAGAAAATACTTGCAAAGTTCGGTATGAACAATGTGAAACCTATTAATGTTCCTTTAGCTTCCCATTTTAAGCTTTCTTTGGGTTTAAGTCTGAGAACTTGTGAAGAAAAGGAGTATATGTCTCGTGTACCATATGCAAATGTAGTAGGCGACTTAATGTATGCGATGGTGTCTACAAGACCTGACATTTCATATGCAATTGGAGTTGTTAGTAGGTTCATGGAAAATCTAGGAAAACAACATTGGCGAGTAGTGAAATGGGTGCTTTGGTATTTGAGAGGAACAAGTGACCATTGTATCATCTTTAATGGTTGCAATGTTTCAGTTAGCAGATATGTTGATTCAAATTATGCCGGTGACTTGGAAAATAGGAGATCTACTACAAGATATGTCTTTACTCTTGCAGGTGGAGCGATTAGTTAGATGTCAAAGCTTTAAAAAACAATTGCTTTATCCACTTGATGAGCCTAGGTATTGCAACAAGAACACTGCAACTCCCAGGGCTACCAGCTTTACTTATCAACCCCGGGTTCATACAAATTTGGAGGTGACAGTGCTATATACACAAGTAAAAGTGAAGGTCCTGCCTGTTGTCACTGCTCATCTGGCAAGAGACCCCAGGGGTTCCAAGCCAGACTTCTATAGGGTCAGAAGAAGTTTAATTCTTTAATGGAAGAAGAGCAAATATATTCTAAGAGAGAGCTACTCTACTGCAGTAATGAAGAAAACAACATGTAATGCTAAACCACACCATAACCTAACTAACTATCTAAACAGTTATGCTAAACAGAATTGCTAAATCAACACTAACCTAATGCTACTATCTAAGTTGCAGAGGTAAAGAGCATTAAACTATACTAAGGTGTAAGCAAAGGAACTAAACTAAATCTGTTTTCAAGTGGAAGAGCAATCAGAGATCGAAATTGGTGAAAGGAGGACGTAAGGACGCAGTAGTGCATAGGGACCGTTGGATTGATCAACGAACAGAGGATGGACGACAAAGATCTTATCACGAGGGCTTAAGTGAATAGATGGATGAATAGGGTTAATGAACAAGATGAACGATGGAGATCTTATCGCGGGCAATTTAGGGAATAGGTGAACCAACAAGGTAACGAAGCAGATGAACGACGAAGGTCTTATCGCGAGGAATTAAGTGAATGGATGGAAGAACATGGTAAAGAAGCAGATGAACAGCGGAGATCTTATCGCGAAAGAAACGTGCGGAAATGATGGAGCGGGTTTTCAGAGGCGGTAAGCAATTTCTCGCGCGCCCTCAAAGCTGTAAGCTGTATTTTGAAATTTCATAGCCTAACTGGGTGACACGTAGCACGAGAAAACCACTTTTCTCGCGTGCTCTTGGGCGGATAACGGTCGTGTAAGAATCCACGTGAGATTGCACGATAGCCATCGGATCAGGCTAGACAGATTAACGGTGGATATTGGGGCGCATAAAGTATTGAGGTGATGCGATAGCCGTTGGATCAAGAGACAAATCGACGATGGAGATTAGAGTGCATAAAGTAGGTGGAAGACTTCGCGCGCGATGGCCGTTGGGTAAACTAATGAATCGGACGATGATTGGTCAGGTTTGTTGTGGATCGGACGGTGAGGAAACGATGCATGAAGAACGTGTTGAAGGAGGTTTCAAATGAAAACGACAAAAAAACCAATGAGGGTGAGGGTGGACCGAGAGTGAGGGAAAACGATGATAATGAAATGAAACAAGTAACTGCATCAAACAACAAACTCCAAAGCTCATGCGAGAACTAGAAACCTGTGTTTTTTGGATTGTTGAAGGGTCTCTTCCTCAAGTCATGGTCCCAGAGGGAGGAGGCGAGGCCGAGACACCTGCAGACAACCTTATGGTGATCTTTTTCTCCTAGCTAACCTGCTAATTGAAAGAAAACACAAATGGAAGTAAACTAAAGCACAATCGATCTACTCTACACCACTGTAATGGGAATGCAGCTACTTAAGCAAATGAACAGAAAACCAGGAAGCTATGCTATACTACTGTAATGGAAATGCAATGACTTTAAGCAAATGAAGAGGAAACCAGGAAGCCGCTTAAGCAAATAAACAGAACCAAAAATCTATGCTAGCATACATGTACAATAAAGATGAGCTTTGGTTGCTCGGGTTGGGCCCTAACCCAAGAGCTCCAGCCCTCTGAGTTAACTCAGTGTTGGCTCAAAACAGAACTCGTCTTTATTATAAAAACCATGGATTACATAACAAACTGTCACAAGTCTTGCAGCTTAGAACTAAAGTAGAGTTTTACAATAAGAATCTGAATCCTACTGAGGTCCTAAGTCTCTCTACTTATACATCTGAAGTCTCCAACGACTTCCTTCCCATTAGGGAGGCTTGGCTCCCCACTCAAAATAAACTGGTTTTTGTCACTTTCACTTGCTCGACTGTCTTTTAGTCCTCATGATTTGGTTGTTTGCACTTCGAGCTGATGGAGGAATATTCGAATGGGGGGGTAGTAAATGAAGAGGATTTGCCTCCTATAATTCCTCTCCCTTATCCCATTCGAGTTTTAACCAAGGTTTTTGTCACGGTTCTTTGCTTTTATCCTTTATTCCTGCATTTTTACTTGCTTTTATCTTTTATTCCTGCATTACATGCACATTAGACCATAAATCAAAATATCCAATTCTAACTCATCTCATAAACAAAATATAATCAAAAGTATGCAATAAGTTATGAGAATAGTTGGTTTGACTGAGCTAGGAGGTGAATTAAGGCAAATTAAGGTCCATATAATTACCCAATGATGAGGCTCATCATCACCAACCTACTGAAAGTGTTGCTTATCATTTGAGAAACTTAGTCAATGTCCATGTCTTTCATGGCTCTGGTAGCTCTCTGACATCCTATGCTTTTGTTGTGGTCTCTTCTTCTTGTTTATAGACGCCTACTTTCCTTTCTACTTCTTCCCACTGCCTCTTTTCCTCTTTTTCTTTTCTCCCTTCTAGCATCCCTAGGAGTAGTGGTGGACTGAGTTTTAGGCCTATCCAATGACCTTCAACCTTTACATTGATTGCTTATACATAAGTGCCATGTTGAGTGCCTCTCTCAACCTTTGAGGGGAATGATATTCTCTGATCTTCAAGCTGTGTAGCAGTGTTTTCCATCTCATTTAGCAGGCATGTATATTATCATCTCTTAGCAACCTAAACATATCCTCAAAATGTGAAATCGTTTGCTCTTGGATAGCAAGATATCTAGGTGCCAGTTGAAGATCATTTGCAATTAGATTATGGGTGTTGATTAGGGCCATGGGATTTGATTGTTCAACTCTGATGAAAAGAGATTCATTTTTCTCTCTGACCAATATTATTTTCATCTATACAGCCCTTGTAATGTCCTTAATAATAATATAAATAATAAATAATATAATATAATATTAAAATATAAAAAAATAAATGATAAACAATAAAGAAAAGATAATATCAGTAAATAAATAATAAATAATGAGGAAAATATAATAATAAATAAAAATAGCAAATAACAATACTAGAGTTTTCAATAAAAATAAACTATAAAAAAATAGTAAAAATAAAGTAAAGTTAACAAAAAGTACAATAAAATAAGAAAGAGTTAAATTAAGAGAACTATAAAAATAGTAAAAATAAGTAAAGTTATCAAAAAGTAAAAAAGAATAAATAAGAAAAAACTGCATTAAGAAAATTACTAAATTAAACTAAACTTAAAATAAAGAAATAAAAGTTGCATGTTGACACATGGAATGTGTGCATGTGGTTCTTCTTCTAATGTTTGCTCTATTTAATAGACGGTGAGGAAGATGAGAGATCATTCTATGATTCCATCATCCATTTTCTTGGGAGAAAAGTGTTGTGAGACAAAAATTTCTCGGGCAGTAGTACGTTGATTGAGGGCTCAGGGGTGGCCAATTATAGCAAGATTTTGTGCAACTGAGCCTACGATTGTGTGGAGAGTCGTCCCCAAAACATTGTTGCAGTTAGCAGGATTCAAATAGCGTTCAACTCCAAAATCATAAATAAGGAATTTCATCGCCACAAGTAGGTTGTCTCTATTCTATGTTAAATAGTTGATAAATTGTGTGTTAATTATAAATCACATAATTAATCTAATTAGTTGCATGTTTTAATTTCGGGATTCTTACATATGGTACAGCAGGTTACAACACTTAGACCTATGAGTCCTTTCATAGGTTTTTATTTCGATTAAAAACCTATATGTAAATTAAATTCTTAATTTGAATAAAGATATATATATGATATTATTTAATTAATCAAAGTGTTTAAAAAAATTTAATAAAAGTCATTTCAACTTTTTTGTTTAAAACAATAAAATAAAAATACATATGAAAAAGGTTTTTTATATACTATATGAAGGTAAAATAAAATAAAAAAAAATATTAATAAAACAAACTAAATAAGAAAAATTATTTGCATGCCTAATTTATATATGTCAAAATAATTACTCAATATTTAAATTTACATGTCATAACACTCGAGGGCATTGCTTATGCATGTTCTCTTTACATATAAATTACTAATTTGACAAATCGGCATGGGAAATTAAATTAGAAAATTTTATATTACATTACTTTGACATATACAAACACCTACTAATTAAATCCTTTTTTGAAAAAAAAAAAAAACATTTTCCACTTCATAAAATAATTAAGCTTTCCTTTAATTCTGCATCACGAGAGGACTAGAAAGTTTTGGAGTTGGGATCTCAAGTGACATTGCCGCATGAAAATTACATTACGGAGTCGATTATTTTGTATGAAAATTACAAGACTGAGTCTTATGATTGTGCATCCAATTTTATGTATTTTGTTTTTATGCATTTAAAGTTATAAAATCACTTGCACCAACGGTAATGGTAATAGTAATAGTGTACTATGTGGAAAAGAAAAGCGATAGTTTCAAGCCCCATTTAGTTGGATGGTTGGACAGGATCAGGTTTTCGTGGGATGAAATGAAAGAAAGCTCAATTCATCACTGTTGAAATTTGGTACCGGAGGACAGGTGGTTCCCTTAGGCTTTGATCTTTGGTCTAGGGAAAAGTGTCCAAAAGAATTTAATTTTTCTCCTAAAGTGACTTTATAATTTTATAAAGTTAAATCTAATTTAAAAGTGACTTTAAGTGATAAAGTTACTAAGTCTAATTTTAAAGTGACTTTTATAAAGTCAATGAAAAATTAGAAAGAAAAAGTGACTTTGGAAATAAATGACTAAGAGGGTCTTTATTAAATTGGGGTGAATTAAAAAATAAAAAGTGAGATTTAAATGAACATTTAATCTCAGCCATTGATCTAAATCTATTTCAGCCATTGGATTTAGATATCACCCAAAAGTCACTTGGGTCACCCAAAAGTCATTTGGAGTTATATTAAGGGAGGAAAAGGAGGAAAAGATCACATTCGATTCAATTCTTTCATGAGCAGATTGGGAGAAGGAGAGCAAGAGAGCAAGAGAGATTTCTGAGCAGGGAGGAGAAGGAGACAGCGGCTTGGCACACATTCCAAGGCAGCAGTTGAACAGATTTGTACAGCTGATTCAGCACACAGTGAAAGGCAGATTTTGGCACGATTTTCGAGGAGAGGTTTGCTAGTTTTTTCTGCACGCAAAACGAGGGCCATACAGCAGCATTTAATGCTGAAAGTGGGCACGAAAATCGAGGAGACCGTACAGCATTTATTACTGTCATGTTTGCTGTAATTTCCAGTTTGGTATGAAGCATGGGAAAAGAGATAAGTTGTAAATTTGCTTGCTGATTTTTTTTGCTGAAAATTTCTCACTGTAAAAGGCAATTTTCAGAAATAAAGAAGAGCTCTCAAACTGGTTTTCCCCAAGAGTTGTAGGGGGTTTTTCCAGGGTCACATTGACCAAAAATCTCAGTGTTTAAATGTGTTTTAATGGCTGTTTATTACTGCTGATTTTTATTTCTGCAATTTCCAGCATTCTGTAAAATTTCCAGAATTTGTGTTTTCAGCAAAATTTATTTTTTTCAGCTTGTTAAATGTATGGTTATGGGAAAGGGCATTTAACTATATGGGAGAAATAAGGAGAAACTGAAAACCGGGGTGGGAAAACAGAAATTTCTACATGGTATCAGAGCTTGAGTGCTGAAGGACAGTTTGGGATAGCAAAAGGAAAAATTACAATTGCTGATTTTTCACTCAGAAAATTCCAGCAAACTGATTTTTTCATAAACAGCAATTTTATCTTTACTACGGCAGTGCTATTTTTCAGTTTTAGTACAGCAGGATGTCATTGGGATTGAGGGTGGAGGATAGGCTGGATGGGCATATAAATTACAGCGTTTGGAAGGAGAGAATGTAAAGTATCTTTGAGGAGGCAGAAGTCTGGGATATCATGGTGCATACCACACAGAACCCTGTTGTTGTGCCTACTGATGCTACTCAGTTGACAGCTTATAATAAAAATAACAACAAGGGTAAGAGGCTGATTCTAAACGGAATCAAAGACCATTGCATTCCTCATGTGAGAGGAAAGAGCAATGCCCATGAGATGTGGACAACATTGTCCAATCTCTACCAGAGTACCAATGAGAACCGGAAGATGGTCCTGAAAGAGAAGCTGAAGAACATTAAGATGGGTAATGATAGTGCAGCTGGATATCTCACAAAGATTACTAATGTGAGAGATGAGTTGGCAGCAATTGGAGAGACCATTCCACCCACTGAGTTGGTGCGGATTGCAGTGAATGGCCTCCCCCGTTCATGGTTGAACTTTGTTGATGGGGTTTGTGCACGTGAGACCCTTCCCACATGGGAGAGGTTTTGGGATGATTGCATTCAGACAGAGATCAGGAAAGGTCAACTTGGGGCAGCCAAGCCAGTTGAGCAGGATGAGGATGTAGCACTGGTGGCAGGAGGCAAGAAAGGCAAAGGGAAGAAGCAGGCTTCCACAAGCAGTGGTGGGGGCAAAGGCAAAGGTAAAGGTAAACAGGGGAACACACAGAAGGACTATTCCAAGGTGAAGTGTTGGAATTGTCAAAAGATGGGACACTATGCAGTTGTGTGTCCGGAGAAGAAGAAGAAGAAGGGGAAGAACCAAGACGTGGCAGCTTCAGCAGAGATTGAGGACTTTGCTGGTCGTTTTGACCGAGAGTTTGCGTTCACTACGTGTGAGTCCTCTAGTGCAGGATCACCTGCCACACAGGTTCAGAGAGAGCATGCTTTTCCCTCGATTAGCGGAGCATCTTCAGGTATCTGGTATGTGGATAGTGGGGCTTCACGTCATATGACAGGAGTCCGTGAGTACTTCTCAGAGCTTTCAGAGAGTGGCACTGATATTGAGGTAGTACTTGGTGATGACAGAGTTGTTAGAGCAGTCGGGGTGGGGACAGTGACATTTCAGAGGGCGTCCAAACCTCCCTTGAAGGTGTCAGAGGTTCTTTATGTGCCAGGGATGAGGAAGAACCTCATATCCGTCTCAGCTTTGGAGGACAGAGGATATGAGGTACTGTTCAGGGGAGGACAGGTGTTGATGTACTCCCAGGGGCACTCCAGCTGATTCAGCTAGAGTGATAGGTGTACGCCATGCAAAGGTGTACAAGTTTGCATTCCAGCCCCTTTTGGCATTGAGCAGTAGTACCGACAGCGGAGCTAACAGTTCTGAGCTGTGTGAGATTTGGCACCGCAGGATGGGACATATGTATCATGGAGCCTTGAGGACATTGTGGGAGATCACTACAGGTGTGCCAGATTTCAGTACTAATCACTTTGATACTTGCAGAGGTTGTGCGATGGGCAAATTTGCCAAATCCCCTTTTCCCAGCAGTGACAGCAGAGCGACGGGGATACTTGATTTGATTCATTCCGATGTGAGCGGTCGGATGTCTCATGTTTCCTTAAGTGGATATGAGTACTATGTTTTATTCATTGATGATCACTCCAAGAGGACCTAGATTTTTTTTTGAAGACCAAGAGTGAGGTCTTCAAGCGGTTTCAGGAGTTCAGAGCTCTTGTGGAGACTCAGACAGGTCGAAAGATCAAGTCCTTGAGGTCGGACAATGGAGGAGAGTACACCCTTGGAGAGTTTGTTGACTATTGTGCGAAGGCAGACATTAGGAGGGAGTTCAATGTTCCTTACAACCCCCAGCAGAACGGGGTTGCGGAGAGGAAGAACAGATCCATCATAGGGGCTGCCAAAGCCATGTTACATGATCAGGGGTTGCCATTGTTCTTGTGGGCAGAAGCCTGCAACACAGTTGTTTACTTGCAGAACAGGAGTCTGCATCGTGCCTTGGGGCACATGACTCCGGAGGAGGCTTTCTCTGGAAGCCTGATATTGGTCATCTTCATATCTTTGGATGCATTACATACTCCTATATACCCAAGGAGAAGAGGACCAAACTAGAGCCCACCGCAGAGAAGGGTATCTTTGTGGGCTACAGTGAGACCTCAAAGGCCTTTCGGATTTACATTCTTGCACAGAGGAGAGTTGTTGTCAGACGGGATGTGAAGTTCGAGGAGGACAGGGCCTTTAGGAGGTCACGGGAGTTAGAGTATCTGGATCAGCCAGACCCTCAGCAGCAGTTGAGTCAGTCGCAGGGATCCAGTGGGCATGGATCAGTAGGATCCGGAGGTACATCTATGAGGATGTCAGGTCCGTCAGTGAGCAGTGGCTCGCCGAGCCAGAGGGGTGGTGCTCCGGGCAGCATGCAGAGCAGTTCACAGAGCAGTTCACTAGGGAGTCCATTGATGGACAGTTCACACGGTGCCTCAGCTTCTACAGGTTCAGGTGCAGGCAGGAGGACAGCAGACAGACAGTCAGGAGTTCAGGCTACTGATGGTGATGAGGAGGAGGAGTTTCATTCTCCTATGGGAGAAGCATGCTCAGGGAAGAGAAAGCCCAAGTGACTTCAGGACACCTTAAGAGATGCCACATCTGTTGCTGAGCCGAAGAGGCCGGTCAGAGAGAGTAGACCACCTGAGAGGTTTTGTAGCTATATGGCGATGGTTACCAGCATCCTTGACTCTGAGCCTTCTAGCTATGAGGAGGCAGCTAGCCAGCAAGTCTGGAGAGAGGCCATGCAGGAGGAGTATTCTTCTATCATGAAGAATGATGTTTGGGAGGTGGTGCCGAGGCCTGAGGGCAAATCCGTGGTTACTTCCAGATGGCTTTACAAGGTAAAGCATGTTGCAGATGGCAGCATTGAGAAATTCAAAGCGAGGTTTGTGGCTAGAGGGTTCTCCCAGGTAGAGGGAGTTGATTATGAGGAGACCTTCGCTCCCGTGGCTCGATATACTTCGATCCGCTCCATTATATCGATAGCAGCAGAGATGGGTTGGAAGATCCACCAGATGGATGTGAAGACCGCATTTCTCAATGGCTTCATATAGGAGGAGGTGTACATTGAGCAACCACAGGGCTTTGAGGTGCATGGGAAGGAGTCCCATGTGTGCAGACTGAAGAAGGCCCTTTATGGCCTGAAGCAAGCTCCCAGAGCTTGGTACTCCAGGATAGATACATATTTGCAGGGGATGGGTTGCACAAAGAGTGAGGCAGATCCGAACCTTTACTTTATTGTGATTGGTGAGGAGCCTCTCATTCTGGTGTTGTATGTGGATGACTTGATCATTACAGGTGTAGAGAGACTCATAGAGCACTGCAAGAGAGATCTTGCGACGGAGTTTGAGATGAAGGACATCGGCTTGATGCATTACTTTTTGGTTTTGGAGGTGTGGCAGGAAGAGGGGCATTTCTTCCTAGGGCAGGGGAAGTATATTGTGGACATCCTTAGCAGATTCCACATGGAGGATTGTAGACCCATGTCGACACCAATGATCACCAACTGGAAGAAGCTTCATGCTTCGGATTCCGAGTTGGTGGATCCCACATTGTACAGGCAGCTGATTGGTTCCTTGATGTATTTGGTCAACACTAGACCAGATATCTGTTTTGCAGTCAACACGATGAGTCAGTTTATGCGTGAGCCTAGGAAGGTTCACTGGGTGGCTGCAAAACACATTTTGCGATACTTGCAGGGGACAGTGGATTATGGTCTGGACTACAGGCAGGGAGATGGAGTGAGATTGGCAGGATACACTGATTCTGATTGGGCAGGTTGTGCTTCTGATAAGAAGAGCACTTCAGGGTGCTGTTTTGGGTTGGGTTCAGCAGTAGTGTCATGGTTCAGCCGGAAGCAGCAGTCAGTAGCACTGAGTTCAACGGAAGCAGAGTATATGGCAGCCAGTCTAGCTAGTTGTGAGGCTATCTGGCTTCGCAAGATGTTGTTTGACTTATTTGGTCAGCCGTTGAGACCTTCAGTGATTTACTGTGATAATCAGAGTTGCATTAAACTCACGGAGAATCCAGTATTTCATGACAGGTCAAAGCATATCGGGATCAGATATCATTTCATCAGAGACTATGTTCAAAAGGGAGTTGTGAAGCTTGAGTATATTTCCACTGATGAGCAGGTCGCAGATATCCTTACCAAAGCCTTACCACGAGGCAAGCATGTCTACTTCAGAGACAAGATGGGTGTGGTAGGGAACACCTTCCTCAGTAAGAGGGAGTGCTGAAATTTGGTACCGGAGGACAGGTGGTTCCCTTAGGCTTTGATCTTTGGCCTAGGGAAAAGTGTCCAAAAGAATTTAATTTTTCTCCTAAAGTGACTTTATAATTTTATAAAGTTAAATCTAATTTAAAAGTGACTTTAAGTGATAAAGTTACTAAGTCTAATTTTAAAGTGACTTTTATAAAGTCAATAAAAAATTAGAAAGGAAAAATGACTTTGGAAATAAATGACTAAGTGGGTCTTTATTAAAGTGGGGTGAATTAAAAAATAAAAAATGAGATTTAAATGAGCATTTAATCTCAGCCATTGATCTAAATCTATTTCAGCCATTGGATTTAGAGATCACCCAAAAGTCACTTGAGTCACCCAAAAGTCATTTGGAGTTATATTAAGGGAGGAAAAGGAGGAAAAGATCACATTCGATTCAATTCTTTCATGAGCAGATTGGGAGAAGAAGAGCAAGAGAGCAAGAGAGATTTCTGAGCAGGGAGGAGAAGGAGACAGCAGCGTGGCACACATTCCAAGGCAGCAGTTGAGCAGATTTGTACAGCTGATTCAGCACACAGTGAAAGGCAGATTTTGGCACGATTTTCGAGGAGAGGTTTGCACAAAAATCGAGGAGCAGTTCGCTGATTTTTTCTGCACGCAAAACGAGGGCCATACAGCAGCATTTAATGCTGAAAGTGGGCACGAAAATCGAGAAGACCGTACAACATTTATTGCTGTCCTGTTTGCTGTAATTTCCAGTTTGGTGTGAAGCATGGGAAAAGAGATAAGTTATAAATTTGCTTGCTGATTTTTTTGCTGAAAATTTCTCACTGTAAAAGGCAATTTTCAGAAATAAAGAAGAGCTCTCAAACTGGTTTTCCCCGAGAGTTGTAGGGGGTTTTTCCAGGGTCACATTGACCAAAAATCTCAGTGTTTAAATGTGTTTTAATCGTTGTTTATTACTGCTGATTTTTATTTCTGCAATTTCCAGCATTCTGTAAAATTTCCAGAATTTGTGTTTTTAGCAAAATTTATTTTTTTCAGCTTGTTAAATGTATGGTTATGGGAAAGGGCATTTAACTATATGGGAGAAATAAGGAGAAACTGAAAACCGGGGTGGGAAAACAGAAATTTCTACAATCACATCAGTAGGGCTCAAAACCAGCAGACAGATTCACTGTCAAAGAAGGGTCTTCTTTCGGATCCAGGCTTTTTGTTTATGCAGGTATCTTTTGAAGAGAAAATTTTCACTATCCAAGATTTTTCTCTTCCAGATTTCTAATTTTATTAATGCAGATCCTCAGGTATGCCTGTTTTGCTTATAGTTTCGGCCTATAGTTTATATATGTTTTTGTTTATAACCTGATGCATAGTGTGAACTTCTCTATGTAAAGTTTCCTGTATAAGAAAGAATCCCTCCTATGCCAACGATATGGGCATTATTAATCTTTGTCGGATGATAGTTTATGTGCTGTAGTTCTAGATGGCAAGCCTGGCTTGCAGTTTTATGGGTTTATGCTACACGCTCATGCAGCTTTTGACAGACCTATATGGATATTTCTTAGTATTATATGCAAACGTATTTTTGTGACTCTTTATATTCCTTATATAATACAATACTTTTTTTTTCGTCTTGGAAAAAAAGTTAAAGCTTTTAATATTCATGAAAAAGGCCAATTAAAAGGCCACATAAGAAAAGTCAAGGGGTCTCGGTGTTTTTGTTTTAAGTGATACTAAAGTTTTAAATTTATGCTTTTACATTTTTCTTAATTACTTAATAACCTTTTTGAAAGTGTTTTTTAGTTCGTTTGAATTTTCTATTTGGTTTTTTTGGTGGAATTGGTACAGTTCCCAGACTTGAAATTGTGCTTTTATTAAGTTTCTGGAATTGGGTTTTGTTTGAATGCTAGTTGGGTTAAACTTTCTGCAATCTGGTACATCGGTTTTTATTTTTATTTTTTTACTTTAGTGAGCAGGTTGCAATTTGGATCCATTGTTTTTTAATGAAATTCGAGCTTCCATAAATTTTGTGCGTTTGCTTGCATTAGTTATTTCCTATTTTTTATTTTCCTGTTGGCTTAAGTGAGTGAGTTTGGTGCAGTTGTGCATTGTCTTCTACTATGCTTTTTTGGTTGGGAAGGAGTCAAGAGTTTAGGTTCTTGTAAAGTTTGTGTGAGAAAAAAAAAAATGGGTACTGTTTGTTAATCTCGAGATCGCAGTTCACATCTTGATATCGAGCCAATAAGAGTGTTCGTCATGAAAAATAGTGGAAAGCCGATTGATGGGTAATACACCTGGTTAGTTTAAATTGTTCCCTCACCGTATTTCCACAAAAATGAAACCCAAAGAGTATTTCCACAAAAATGAAACCCATTCTCCGTAAAAATAAAAAATAAAAAAAGAGCACGCTAATATGTGAGCCGAAGGGAATTCTCTGAACAACCGCATAAAGAATATGGAAACCACATATTAATTATGTAAATACATGGAAAATTTAAATATTTAAATTTAATAGATATATATATTTTTTCTCATTTTAAAGGATGATATATATAGATTTCACTTCCTGGAATGCTCAGGCTGATATCCTCTTAAAGGATGGTCTTAGCATGCAGCCTGGTCTGTGCTCATTATCACTCATGCATGATGGTATCTCTTTCCTCATTTAGGATTTCAACATAAATGGAATGTGACTCTCATCCATGGCAAGGCCACAAGCTCTCTATATGAATGTGTTTTATCATGCAATCTTTCGCTGGTTTTGTATCTTTTGCGGTAGAATGATTTTGTATCATGATCGGATAATGCAAGTTATGTATATGTTTCTGTCATAGTTTTGGATGATCCTGAAAATCTGTCCCTATATTTAATATCAACTTCTGGGCTTTTCTTTTGCCCTCAAATCTTGTTATGTAATGCAAATCTTTATAACACTTAATATAAATCTATGATGATTTTTTTCCTCTGGAAAAAAAATATAGATTTCACTTGTCGTATGGCACTCACAATGTTCCTATCTCTGTCAACCAGGAAACTTGAGTGGATTGCCCCCGCTGCGTTTGGTTTTTTTTCGCCATAGAATATTTATATGAATGACATTTACGCTAACAAAGTTTGGTGTTTTTTTTTCACATTTATTTATATGAATGTCAGTGACACTCACAAATTGATATGTGTGACCGAAATTGGCATTCTAAGAAACATATTAATTAGCTAAAGAGTCGGTATGTATATATTAATTAGCTAAGGAGCCGGTATGTATAGTTTTGATCTTAATTTTTCTTATGGAAATATAACCAAATTCCAACACAAACTTGAGTGAGTCATTTTAGTAAAATTTATTTTCAAGTTTACTTTATAAATAACAAATTATATAAATAGATAATTTTGACTTATCTATAGAGAGAGGTAATGCTTGCTTCGATAAAGTGACTATAAGGAATTTTATGTATTTAAGGGAAGTTCAAAAATACAGGTTCTTTAATATTAAGAATTTTGAATATATATAAATTATCACTTAATAGGTGCCTCATTTTGGTTCTGAATTATGGGAAAAAAGGGTCATTGTGTTAATTAAAATAAGGAAAAATAAAAATATATTGGATATTATGAAATATTATTTTAAATTTTAAATTTTTGGGGGTAATGATATAGTATTAATAATAATGTTGAGGTATTATAAAATGAGAATATATGATGATGCTAGGTAAAGGAGTTAATAATATTATTATAAGTTTATATGATATACAATAAATGGTACATATATAAAAAGAGGTTTTATAGTAGATAAAATATGATTTTAGTTAGTGTTTTTTTTGTTATTATACATATATAAATTAAGTTATCTCGGTTGTTAAAATTTTGGGAAATTTCACGTAATCATGGAACATGAAATAATGTAAAACCACATATATGCTAAAATGGATAAGGTAATTTGAGCAAGTTAAAAGGTTATATTTACTCATGTAAGATGGGGAGAAGTTATAATGATAAAATTAAAAGAATTGAGTTGCAATAAAATGGTTTAAAAGAGATTTTGTAACATGGTGTTTGATTTTACATAGTGAAAAATTTAATTGAAAACTTAATGTAAGGATTGAATCATTGGAAGAGGTAGTTGATGAAGTAACAATCTAATAATGTTAATCTAGTTATGGTTTGGTCAATGTGAACATTCATAAAGATTAGTAATTTTCAATGATTTTGGAAGCTAAGGTGGACTGAAAAAGTCTCTATTAGACAATTCAAGATGAACTCTTAGGTTGGAAAATTTATATGTAGTGTGTTCTTTGATCTTAATTTGTGTTTCATATGTTAGAAAGAAAGAAAATAAATTAGGGATCTCCTTGTGAGGATGGAATAGCCTCATGTTGGTCATGAAATTGGGAATAACCAAGGAAAAACATGATGAAATAAGGATTTATGCTACATATTTCAATGTTCCATAATGGTATCATAGTTTAGGCAAGGTGACACATTGGGTATAAAAAAAAAAAAACATCACATAATGAGATAGCCTACATCCTAGCTGGATGTTGAACGATCTCATTCCACAATTGGTATTCAATATTTATACAGACAAATGAAATTAATCTTTTGATGAATCATAATAAGAATGCTTATAGTGTATTATTGTTCTGATTCACATATTACTGATGTTTCATAATGGCATGGTATGTGGTAAACAGATATAGTTCAGATGAGAGGGTAATGATTTATATGTGATTCGTATTTATTTTATTTATTTATCACGATAATGATGTTGAATGTTCATGATGAATATGATATACATAGAGATTATGATGTTATATTGAGGTATATTGACATGTGGTTCATTTATTATGTGATGATATGTTTTTGATGTTCATATGTTGATGTTATAACTTATGAGGATAATATGATGTGAAGCATGTGGTAATAGCAAGCATATTTTATAACATGAGAATGTGGTGATTAACAATGATGTTATGTTATTATTATAACATGCAAGAGTTGGCATGTAGATTTTTTCCTATGATACTATGATTATAACTAATGCAGTGGTTGCATGTTGAGATGTGGTGACTGACAGGAATTCCACAAATGGGCCGAGAGGGTCGATTTTATTTGATGATCTCATAGGAGCCCATACCTGCGAGGGAAAATATGTGACACCATATGGGCTGGGAACAAACTCAATCAACACTACATATGCCAATGGTTCCTTTGTCTTGTATATCTCTTGATGGATAGCTCTTGAGAGGCTATGGGACAATCTTGAGGAGGCCAAGTGCTTGATATTGTAGGCTAGGTGCCTAGTATTGGATTGGGATGTTGAAGTCTGGTGGGGGTGTAAGGACTTCGATGCCTGGGGTTGTGCGCGTTAGTAGTTGTGGAGGGAGTGGGCCAGCCTTGCAAGATGCCTAGAGTCATTGAGTACCATATTGGATGCCTGCCTTGGGGCAGATGAGGTCTAATTCGGGCGCGAGCCTTAGGGCCAGCCTTGGACTAGGATACAGACCGGGGAGGCTTATGCATGGTTCCGAAAGGGGGAAAAAAGACAGAGATTCCTTGAGATTTCCCAAGTGTTGTGAAAACTTTCGATGCCTGCTGGTTATACTAGTTCAGCAGAAGGTGTAGGGCAAACATGAAGTAACAAATAACTAACTAAATAAAATGTTAAATAATTCAACTTAACTTTGGGGCAAAGTTCCTTAAAGAGGGGGAGTATGTAATGTCTCCTAATAATAATAAAGATAATAAATAATATAATATAATATTAAAATATAAGAAAATAAATGATAAACAATAAAGAAAAGATAATAATAGTAAATAAATAATAAATAATGAAGAAAATATAACAATAATAAATAAATAAAATAGTAAATAACAATACTAGAGTTCTAAATAAATATAAATAAAAATAAACTAAAAAATAGTAAAGTTAACAAAAAATACAATAAAATAAGAAAAAGTTATATTAAGAGAACTATAAAAATAGTAAAAATAAGTAAAGTTATCAAAAAGTAAAAAGGAATAAAATAAGAAAGAATTGCATTAAGAGAATTACTAAATTAAGTTAAATTTAAAATTAAAAAATAAAAGTTGCATGTTGACACATGGAGTGTGTGCATGCGGTTCCCCTTCCAATGTTTGCTCTATTTAATAGACGGTGAGGAAGATGAGAGATCATTCTATGATTCCATTATCCATTCTCTTGGGAGAAAAGTGTTGTGAAACAAAGGATTCTCTGGCAGTAGTACGTTGATTGAGGGCTTGGAGGTGGCCAGTTGTAGCAAGATTTTGTGCAACTGAGCTTACGGTTGGATGGAGAGTCATCCCCAAAACTTTGTTGCGGTTAGCAGAATTCAAATAACGTTCAACTCCGAAATTACAAGGAATATCATCGTCACAGGTAAGTTGTCTCTACTCATATTTCTGAAATTCTATGTTAAATAGTTGATAAATTGTGTGTTGATTATAAATCACATAATTAATCTAATTAGTTGCATGTTTTAATTTCGGGGTTGTTACAGCCCTTGACTTCTCATGGTTCATCGATCATGCCAAAGCCATTAATTGTAGATCTCCTAGCTCTGCATTAGGATCCCAAATATTCATGTCTGTGAGGGCCATGTTGTGGAAATAAAACTCAGCCATTTTGGCCCTATCCTCTAGTGCACTTTGATCACAAAGATCAATAAACTGTCTGTAGTCCTAAAATGGCATGGTGCCCCTTTGTGCTAGTGTTTTAATCTGAAATTGCAGCCATTGTTCTCTGAACTAAAAAGCATAGGATTTAGCTAACATCCTACACTAGATGGCCTCCAAAGAGACGTTGGCCATACATGCTAGTTGGTTTTCTTTTTCCTGCAGCTATCCTCTTAGGGGCCTCTGGAGACACCCTAGGTGACTCCTCCTTGTGTTCTTCCCCTTCTGTTTCAATGCCTTCTTTCTCTCCGACGGAAGGACTAACATCATAGGTGAGGGTTTTGATGTCATCCTCTGCTGGTAAGTCTCTGAAGACTGACCATTTTATAGGGATCCTGAGGTTTTGGAGGGCATCCTCAATGAGGATTCTGATCAAACAATGGTGAGCCAACTGTTGGGAATTCCCTTTTTTTACTTTGTTGCTGGAGTCTATGAGTGATTGCATCAAGAAATAGGGTATGCTGAGTCTTTGGTGAACTGGTGTTTCTACCAAAAATCTTAGCTCTTCAAGCATCCTAAAATGGTAGCCATAAACAACACTATATCTACCCTCATATGAGATATATTTGATGAGTTTATAGCCTACCTCACTCCATGGGTATGGCAGACTGTCCCTCCTTACTCGATTTTTATCCTCTGTGGGTTCTTCACCTTCTAAAAGGAATTTCCTTTTTGCCACCTGACTGTCTACTTTGTCTTCTTTTCTCCATGCAATTCCTAGGGGAAGTGTGGTGACCCTACTGATGAACTCTGCGGTGAGATCTATAGTGGGCCCTCTAACTATAACAATGGCATGGATTGTGTTGTGTGGAGTGAAGGAATGAGCAAATTCTTGAGAAAACAGAGTTTGTATGTAATCCACTAGCTTTTTAGAGGACTCCTAGTTCATTTGCTTGTAAATGGGGATGGATTTTTAGATTCTACCTCTTTAGAATGGTGGCAGTGGACAATTCTCTTGATATTCCCTCTTGAACCCCTCTCTGCCTATCCTGTAGACTACCTCTGTGTATCCTGTAGACTACTCCTGTAGACTGTTCTTGTAGGAATTCTCTTGCAGAACAATGGATCCTTGCTTCCAGTGGGTGACCAAAGTTATGAGAGCTACTTGAGTGAGGGAGTTTCAAGGAGGTGGAATGCATGAATGCATGCAAACAATGTTTTGTTTCCCTTTATACGACCTCATCATTCCCACTCCTTGCAATCATCTCCCATAGTTGTTAAATCCATAGTTAACCACTTCTTGTCCTATTCCTCCTCTGTTCTTTGAGCTGACTGCAGTCATGTGTGAGAGGACACCCTGCTTTGTATGTGATGACTAAACGAAGGTGACCAAGTTAACTGGCCACTTTTTCACTTACAAACCAACTACCTCATAACCTCTACAACTTTTGATCAAATGATGCATATGAGTGAGTGAGTGGGATACTTACCTGTGGTCTCGATGCCATGCTGTAGTTTGTTGAGGATCAGAGGTGTTGCGTTGTTCATTTGCTGCATGGTCATTCTTCTTCCTCCTCTGTTGTCTGCTGATGGTGTCTGTGACTGCAGATCTGATGTTGTTGCTGTGTAGCTCCTGGATTACCACTTGGCAATGTTTGGTGTCTCCCTTAGAATTTCTTGATCATGTTGTTGGATGGTGTTGTGATGATCCGGATTTAAACAGGAACACAACAAATTACAGAGATAACCATATACACAAACATGCAGCGGAAATAATACTTCATTTCATTAATGGAAAATGCTGAAATATGCTTACAACCAGAAATGGAAATAAACCAGCTAGGGCGATGGTAGCTTATCTCTAAGAAGAGATGTGATGGCTACATGCCTCTAAACTATGTTACAATGAGGCTCGAAGGCCTATTTATTGTTGAGAAACAATGGAAAACCCTTCACATTCCAAAACCTAACCCTAGGAGATGAAACGCCAAAACTGTGGGCCCCGTTTGGGGTAAATTGGTACATCAACTTCCCGGGGTCGTAACTTTTGCATATGATCTCCGTTTGACGCGTACAATAGCTCGTTAGAAAGATCTATCCGAGCACTATCCATGGACCCATGTTGCCCCCCTGATTCCCCAAAAAACGTCGTTTAGGGCCTCAAAACGGCTCCGGAAGTTCAGGACCCGAAAAACTGCTAAAAATAGTAAGTTGTGCTACAATTAAGGAAACTGAAAATGCTGAGAAAGACAATGGTGGGGGTCCAGGTGGACTTGGCAGGTGGCCACCAATATCCACCTGGATCATTCCTCCCCCCTTAGGAAGCAATGGTCCCCATTGCGTTGAGCTCCTCCATGAGATGAGGAAACTTTTGCTGAACTTGTTCCCTGGTGAGCCACTTGCCCTGGTGAAGGAGTTGGCCTGCTTTGACAACTCGATACAGTTGGATATTCTGTTGGCGAGTGTTCTTGATCTGTGTGTCCATGATCCGATCAGTTGCAGCTTGTTCCATGCAATCTGGATTTAATTCTGTGGGTGTGAGCTGTTCTGCAATGTCGGATGTGTCTAGCAATGGTGGAAAGTATGGCCGCAGGCGGTCCACATTGAACACTGGGTGCAGGCCAAGGAATGGGGGAATGCTGAGCTCAAATGCATTGTCTCCCACAGCCTTAGTAATGGTGTAAGGACCATATCGGAGTGGTCTCAATTTCCGATAGGCTCCAGTAAGGCGTTCCTTTTGCAAATGCAACCAGACTTTGTCGCCCACCTGAAACTTGTGTGGCACCCGATGTTGATCATGTCGCTGCTTGTACTTGGCATTTGATTTCTCAAGAATGTCATGGACCTGCTGGCGAATATGTTGGATGTGCTCAATGAAGCTGGTGGCCTTATCTGTTTCGGACTGGACATGAGCTGAATTCATGTGAGTAGCTGCAAGTGGCATGGCCACATCAATGGGGCATAGTGGCTGGAATCCCAAACCCACCTGAAAAGGGCTATGGCCAGTGGAGCTGTGAAGAGCTCGGTTGTAGCTGTGCTGAACATAGGGGAGGCTCTCGTCCCATGTGCGTGGATGCTTTGAGTTATACATACGCAGGATGTGCACAATCATCCTATTGACAACCTCTGTCTGGCCATCAGTTTGAGGATGGAAGGCTGTGGACTTCGTGAGTTTGGTGTCCAGCATTGACCAGAGACTGGACCAAAATGTGCTGAGAAACCGACTGTCCCGATCTGAGATGATAGACTGTGGGATCCCAAAGTGCACCCACACTCGTTCAAAGAAGAGTTTAGCAGTGGCTTCTGCTGTGATATTCTTCTTGCAAGCCACCATAATGGCCATCTTCGAGAACCAGTCGACGACCACAAAAACACAGTCATTTCCATGCTTAGTGGAAGGAAGGCTTGACATGTAATCCATGGAGATGGATTCCCAAGGTCGACTAGGGGTAGGCAACGGGGTATAGAGGCCGTGCTTCTTAATGGTCGGTTTGGTAATGGCACAGGCAGTACATGATCTGATGTACTTCCCAACATCCTGTCGAAGATTCGGCCAATAGAAATAATTTTGCAGTACTGCCACTGTTTTCTCGACCCCGAAATGCCCAGCAGCCCGACTGTAGTGTGCTTCCTAAATCATCTTGGCACGCTCGCTTGAAGGAACACAAAGGTGACCGAGGTGGCATAAAAGGGCATCCTGGAGGTGAAAATCTGCAACACGCCGACCCTCCAAGAGTGTCTGGTATGTGTGGCCGAATTTTGGGTCGCTTTTGTAGAGAAGTGGCCAATCAGAAGTCTCGTGCCCACAAGAGTTGAGCACGGTGGTTAACGCCATGATCGGTGGTTGACTGAGGCAATCTGCAACATTATTGGTGCTGCCCTTCTTATACTTGATATTCAAGTGGAACTGTTGCAGGTATGTAGACCACTTCTGATGGCGATCATTCTGCAATTTCCCTTGGGTCTGTATGAACTGCAGGGGTCGGTGGTCTGTGTGGATGACCGTTTCCTTCCCCAAAATGTAATGCTTCCATTGTCGGCAGGCCTGTAGAATGGAATACATCTCTTTATCATAAGTGGGGTACTTCCGGACTGTGTCTGAAAGTGTTTCACTGTGATATGCCACTGGATGTCCATGTTGAGTAAGGACTGCCCCAATAGCATAGTCAGAGGCATCTGTCTCGACCTCAAATGGTTGTTGTAAATCTGGTAACGCGAGCACTGGTGCCGTGCAGAGGCGATCCTTCAACTCCCCGAATGCCTTCTGTTGAGATTCCGACCAAAAGAATTTTGCTTTCGCCCCTCCCTTGGTGACCTGACTCAAGGGCCAAGAAATATGAGAAAACCCCAACACAAACCTGCGGTAGAAGTTGGCAAGACCTAGAAAGCTGCGGAGCTCTGTTAGATTGGTTGGAGAGGGCCAATCCCGAATGACTTGGATCTTGGCTGGATCGACATGCACCCCTTGTTCATCAATGATGTATCCCAGATACTGAACCTGGGTCATGCCAAAAGTGCATTTCTCCAAATTGGCACATAGCTTATGTTGCCGCAGTGTTTGGAGAACCTGTCGGATGTGGTGGAGGTGCTCTTCCCAACTCTGGCTGAAGATCAGAATGTCATCCAAGTATACTACTACAAAGGAGTTGGTGAATGGCCGCAAGATGTCATCCATTAGCCTCATAAAGGTTGCAGGAGCATTCGTCAATCCGAAAGGCATGACCAACCATTCGAAGAGGCCCTCCTTGGATTTGAAGGCAGTCTTCCACACATCAGAGGGTTCGATTGGTACCTGGTGATATCCTGACTTCAGATCGATCTTGCTGAAATATTTCGCCCCCTTTAGTTGGTCTAGGAGGTCATCAATCCGCGGGATCGGGTACCTATTACGGACAGTGATCTTGTTCAGCGCCCGATAGTCAATACAGAGTCTCCACGTCCCATCCTTCTTCTGTACCAACACAATCGGGCTCCCACAGGGCGATGAACTCGGACGGATGTGACCTTTCTGCAGGAGCTCCTGAATCTGCCTCTTGATTTCATTGTTCTCCAGAACGGAGCATCGATAAATTGGTCCATTGGGTAGCGGCGCACCTGGGGTCAGATCGATGGGGTGCTTGACTTGACAGTGCAGAGGAACCCCTGCCGGGGAGGTGAAGATGTCCTCGTACTCCTCCACAATCTTGTCCATCTGTAGTTGTCGTGCAGAGGGACCCCGTCTGGAGGCCGCGGCCACTGTCTTCTTCTTTCCTTGAGGGCGTATCATCAGGAAAACAAATTTCCTGGTTTTGGAAATGATCTTACTGCATTGTTTTGCAGTAATCAAAGACATGGCGGCAGGTGGTGCTACCTCTGGTATCCTGAACAACTTATTTCCCAATGTAATAATAACAGCACGGGGCCTTGATTCATACACAGCATGTCGCTTCCACAAGTATGGTTGTCCTAGTAATACATCACAAACTTCAAGGGGAGCAATGTCACACAATACCTCATCTATGAAGGGCTTGATGTTGTATGGAAGGCGACACTGCTGGCTTACGCGAAGATCTTGTCCTTGGTGAAGCCACCCAATGGTGTATGGTTGTGGATGTGCTGTGGTCGGTAAGCCCAACCGCTTCACGACCTCTGCCGAAATGAGGTTCTTTTGACTCCCGCTATCAACAATGAACTGTATCGGGGAGCCCTTTACCCACATCTGAGAGTGGAAGAGATGCTCCTCCTCCTCTGGATCTTCGGGTTCATTTTTCTGGATCTTTGCAGTAGCAACAGTGGCGCTGGGATCTGCATCAATGATCTGCTTCCCTTTTTCATACCCCTTATCGGGTTCTGACTCAGAGTCGGAACATGCATCTGATTCTGAAACCTTTAGCTCAGCCACCAGTGACTGCTTGGCCCGACACTCACTTGTGTTGTGAGTGGAGCTCTTATGGAACTCGCACCATTTTCCAGTGTCCTTTCTCGGCTTCACGGCGCTGTTCTTTGCTTGCAGCTTCGGCTGGTTGTCTTGGGTTGTCCCACCTTGGCTTTGTCCTTTGTTCTGTGGTTTCGAGGCACCTTTCCCCTGCTTTGGATTCGCAGATCCAAAGTCTCGCTTCTTTTGTTTAAACTTCTGCTCGACCTTGACGGCATATCGGTATGCTGCGCCGAGCGAGGGGATGTTTAGGAATTGTATTTTTTCCTGAATGTACTTGTGCAGGCAGCGACGGTATTTGAGTATCAAATGTTGCTCCGAATCCTTGATACCCAACTTTGTGCGAAGGGTATGGAAAAGATTGGTGAACTCCGGCACGTCTTGGTCCCTTCCCTGCCGCAGCGTGGTCCACTTTATGTATTCATCCTCATAGCTTCCAACAGGGTAGTACTACTCCTTGACGGCATCCCGGAACGAATCCCAGGTGGGTGCGGCTGAAAATAGTGAGCCAGTACTTTCATCCTTCTGCTCGCATTAGGTTTCCCACCAGTCCTTGACGTGGGGGGCTGCTTTGAGGAGAGCAAAAACAATATTTTCCCGACTCGAAAATTCATGAACAGAAAAATAACCCTCTAGTAGATTTAACCATTTATCTATGGCATCTGCGTCTATCTGACCCTCGAATATGGGGATTTCAAAATTAACTTGTACCTTGAAGGGTGTGGCGTTTCCAGAGTAGCTGCTGGAAGCCGATGCGCCGCTTCTGGGTAGCCGCTGAAGGATCTGGGCAAAGCTGTCCATCATCGCGTTCCGTTGTCATTCGAGGGCTTCTTCGAGCAAGATTTTGATGGGATCTCCTGCCCCCTCGTCTTTCTTCTCGTCCGCCATGGGAGGCCGTCAGGATTTGCGAGGCTGGTCTTGCAAGGGTTCAACCAGTTCAAGCCCTAACTCCTTATATCCCGGCCTTGTTGGGGACATGCAAAGAAAAACAGAGAAAAAGCAGACCGCTCTGATACCACTGATCCGGATTTAAACAGGAACGCAACAAATTACAGAGATAACCATATACACAAAGATGCAGCGGAAATAATACTTCATTTCATTAATGGAAAATACTGAAATATGCTTACAACCAGAAATGGAAATAAACCAGCTAGGGCGATGGTAGCTTATCTCTGAGAAGAGATGTGATGGCTACATGCCTCTGAACTATGTTACAATGAGGCTCGAAGGCCTATTTATTGTTGAGAAACAATGGAAAACCCTTCACATTCCAAAACCTAACCCTAGGAGATGAAACGCCAAAACTGTGGGCCCCGTTTGGGGTAAATTGGTACATCAACTTCCCGAGGTCGTAACTTTTGCATATGATCTCCGTTTGACGCATACAATAGCTCGTTAGAAAGATCTATCCGAGCACTATCATTGTTGGAATGGACCGATGTTGCCCCCGGATTCCCCAAAAAACGTCGTTTAGGGCCTCAAAACGACTCCGGAAGTTCAGGACCCGAAAAAATACTAAAAATAGTAAGTTGTGCTACAATTAAGGAAACTGAAAATGCTGAGAAAGACAATGGTGGGGGTCCAAGTGGACTTGGCAGGTGGCCACCAATATCCACCTGGATCATGTGAGGATGTTGTAATGAATGGACAGAGGGAGTAGGAGTGTGTGTGAGTGCAGGGATGATGGTAATGGATGAGGTGAGGGGTTAGATCATGTCTAGAATGAATTTTGGGGACCTAACCAACCTACCATTCAGGGGATCCTGTAGAAAACACAATCTTCACCTTAAATTGAAGCAATGAAGTAAAAAAACAATGGAATTGATGGAGGGATGCATGGTAAGGAGTGGAGGAGATGAATATATGTGAGGCAGGGTTCCCTTTGGATCTTCTCTTTGCTCCTTGATTGTCTTTCTCACCCACTTGCAAATAAAAATTATGTCTTTTTTCTTTTATTATATATATATATATATATATATATATATATTTTATTTTTATTTTTCCACTGGAAAAATCCATAATTTTCATTATATGGAAAATTACATATTGTAGATGCTATACGCATATGCCTGAGGTCACTATTCACAGTGTGCCTGTTAGTTACAAAAAGGATTCAGTTCATGTATATCAGATCAGATGTACCGCGCAGGGTCATCTTCCAGTATTCTATAAAAAACATGTTTACAAAAATGCCTTCCGGCTTTCCTAGCTGTTCAGACATGTTTAAAGATTACAAAAAACTGTTGCTGTCATGTACAAAAATTCATCAGATAATTTATTGCTCAGGTGCATGCTGATATCTCGGATCATTGTATATATATATATATATATATATATATATATATATATATATATATATTAAAACACCTAGGCTGCCTCAGAGAGGTTTTCACCCTAGATATCTTCCCTAGGCGCCTCAAGGAAGGTTTTCACCTAGGGATCTTCTTACTCTTTTTCATTTTTTCTCATCCTTGGGCCGCCTTACGAGGTTTTCAACCCAAAGATGGGACTCAGGCGCCTCATGGAGGTTTTCACCTGAATCCTTATTCTTTTTTCTCTTTTTCAGTGCCCTGATGAGGGAGGAGCTAGAACTTGCTCCACCATCATCACTGTCTTATTGATATTGTCAATGAACTCTTGTTTTGATAAAGGCCTCTTGTACATTTTCAATTGGTGTCCATTAACAAGCAATGGAATGGCTTCTTCATCTATAGTTCTGATTTGCACTGAACCATTATCATGGCATCTTTCCACCACATAAGGTCCGAGCCATCTTGTCCTTAGCTTGCCCTTGAAGTCTTTATACCTAGAATCATATAACAATGTCCAATCTCCCTCTTGAAATTGCTTCTCCTAGAATCATACCTAGAATCATATAACAATGCCCAATCTCCCTCTTGAAATTGCTTCTCCTTGATATGTTTGTCATGCAAGATCTTCCTCTAAAGCTGAACTATCTCTGTATGTAGGAGGGCTTGCATTTTGAATTCATCCAAGCCATAAAGGGTGTAAATCCAGTGGTGGTCTTCCATGTTGTATTATAGGCCTAGGTGGCCTCAACTAGTCTCTCTGCCCAATCCTTCCTGCTGCTACTCACTACCTTGGTTAAGATGTTCTCCAGTGCCCTGTTGGTCACCTCCACTTGCCCATTAGCTTGTGGATGATAAGGATTGGAGGTCCTATGCTTGATTTTGTGATGGTTGAGTAGTTCTTCAATCATGCTGGAGGTAAATTGGCTGCCTTGGTCTGTGACTAGCTCTCTAGGGTACCCAAATTTGTAGAATACATTCTCCCTTAGGAACTCAGCCACCTTCTCTTCTGTTGCTGCCTTAATCGCCTTGGTTTCAGCGCACTTAGTCAAATAAACAGTGCACACAATAATGTACTGCTTTTGCTTTGAAGGAGGGTTGATAGGCCCAATGAAGTCCATGCCCCACTTGTCAAATGGTTCAAAAGTCATTTGAGGTTGTAGGGGCATTTCATCTCTTGGAGTAGGCTTTCCCATCTTTTAACACCGATCACATTGACTAATGTACTTTTTCACATCTTAATGAAGAGTAGGCCAATAATAGCCTGCTTGCAACACTTTGAATGCTGTCCTCTTTGCTGCAAAGTGACCTCCAGAAGGCCCATCATGACAGGTCAAAAGGATGTCAAAAACTTCCTCTTCCCTTACACACCTTCTCAAGATTTGATTTGGGCCAAGTTTGAACAGATTGCCCCCAATCCAGGTGAAGGGGCCACTTTTTCTGACTATCTTGCTCTTTTCTTTGGAGGGAAAGTTTGGTGGGAATTGTGTTGATGCCAAATAGTTTGCTATATCAACAAACCATGGGGAGAGAACTGAAATAGAAAACAAATGCTCATCTAGTAACTGGTCATCCACCATTCCTTCTTCACCTGCAAGGAGATTCATCCTAGATAGAAAGTCTGCAACAACATTTTCCTTATCAGACTTATCAACAATAGTTAGATCAAACTACTGTAATAAAAGCAACCATCTTAATAACAATATTAATAATAATAACATTAATAATAATAATAATAATAATAATAATAATATAATAATTATTATTATTAATATTAATTCTAATTATCATTAATAATAATAATTAATGATAATAATATTAATAAGTACAATTAATTTTAGTAATAAATATTAATGATCAAACCTTTATTATAAAAATTAAATATTAATACAATATCCTAAAGATTAATATTTTTAACACTAACTATGATTATTATAATATCATTAATACTAATTATTATTAAATTATAATTATAATTTTTATTATTTATTATATTAATAATAATAATTAATAATATAAGTAATATTAACAATAACTATCATATTATATTAAAAGTAACTAATTATTAAAAGATTATTATTAATTAATTAAAATAATTTAATTAATTAAAATAATTTGTAACAGCCGACTCTCATCAATCAGATATTGAGAGCCGACTTTCATCTCATTTTACTCTCCTCATTACTATTTAATCGCTCAGCTAAGCTCTTCTTCTATCAAGCATTCAAGTTGTCCTGATGATGGATCCCAGTTGGGATTTGAAACGTTGGCAGAAAATGGTTCTTATTGTGGATTCTCCGGTAACTAAGTCGAAAGCAACCATCTTATAATTCTAGCATTCACATGTGGTTTGTTCATTAAATATTTGATTGCAGCATGATCAACATGCACAAATGTTTGATAGCCTGTAATGTAATGCCTAAATTTGTTTAATGAATGCACAACAGCCAGGAGTTCCTTTTCGGTCACAGTATAGTTTAGCTCAGCCTTTGATAGGTTCTCACTGATAAAATAGATGGCATAGGGCAATTTCTCCTCTTCCTGGCCTAAGGCTACTCCTATGGCTTTGTGTGAGGCCTCAGCATGAATATGAAAAGGGAGGGTCCAGTTTGGGCCTCTAAGGATTGGTGCAGTGGTTAACTTACCCTTTACAATGTCTAAGGCCTCTTGACAGCTCTTTGACCATATAAACTAAGAATCTTTGGTCAACAACCCAAATAAAAGAGAGGCCAACTTGCTGAAGTCCTTTATGAACCTTCTGTAGTATCCAGCTAACCCTAAGAAACTCTTGACATCTCTCTGCTTTTGTGGAGGCGGGACCCTTTGGATGATTGTTATTTTGTTTGGGTCCACTTGCAGTCATTGTTGAGATATTGAATGGCCTAGCACGGTCCCTTTAGTCATTAAGAATTCACATTTTTCTGGACTAAGAGATAGGTTCATTTCAATGCATTTATGCAATACTTTGCCTAGGTTAATCAGGGCTTCTTGAAAATCATAGCCATAAGGTGTAAAGTCATCCATATAGATTTCCACAGCATCATGTACTAATTCAACAAAAATACTCAAGACTTCTCCCTGGAAAGTGGCAAGAGCATTGCATAGGCCAAAAGGAAGGACCCTATAGGCAAAAGTACCCCAAGGATAAGTGAATGTGGTCTTATCTTGGTCTTCTGGGTAGATTTGGATTTGGTTGTACCCACTGAATCCATCTAAGAAGGAAAAAAAACTTCTTCCTTGCTAGGCCATCTAGCACTTGGTCAATGAAGGGTAGGGGAAAATGATCATTCTTTGTGGCTTTGTTCAACTCCCTATAATCAACACAAATCCTCCACTTACCATTTTTCTTGGGAACTAACACTAAAGGAGAGACCCACTCACTGTCAGAGATAGGGTAAATGAATCTTGCATCTAGCAGTTTTTGCAGTTCTTCTTTGACTATGTTTTTTAAGAGTTGGATTCATCCTCCTTTGTGGTTGTCTGACTGGCTTGCAACCTTCTTTGATGTATATGTGGTGAGTACACACTAAGGGGTGTACTCCCTTCATTTCCTTATAACTCCAAGCAAAGGCTTCTAGGTTTTCTCTCAACATGTTGCATAGCTTTTCCTCTTCTAAAGCAGAAAGAGATGGATTAATTTTCAAAGTTTTCTCTGGGCCAAATTCTATGGTTTTGACATGGAGTGGGTTGGAATTGGCCAAGCATAAGTCAATTGGATGATTGTTCTGGGTTTCCCTTACTTCTTCTTCTAATGGTAGTGAACTAGGAGTTGGACTTTGGAGCAGGTGTTCAATTAAGTCATCCTCATCTTGTTGTCCTCCTCCTATGGTTGCTTCCAAAGCATAAAGTTGGGCAGAATAAACCTCATCTTCTTCCTCCTCCTCTGACAATAAAGGTAAATCATGCTCTAGAATAGGTTGAGCAGGAGGGTATATGACTAACTGTTTGGACATATGCCCATTCTTGATGGTCATATTCCCAGCTCTGCAACTAATGTAAGCATCAGTTGTGGCCAACCATGGCCTCCCAAGGATGAGAGGGTAACCAGTAAGCTTAGCCTTAGGTTGGAGAACTAGGAAATCTGTAGGGTACTCCTAGGAGTCAGTTGACCATCACATCCTCCACAATTCCCTCAGGGGTGACTGTGGAACGGTCTGCAAGTTGCAGAACTGTTGTGGTCTTCCTCAATGACCCTTGGAGGTTGAGCTTGAGCATGGTGTCCTTGGTCATCACATTAATGGCAGCCCCAAGATCAATCAGAGTGTGTGGGACAATGGTGCCATTGATGTGCACATCTACTATAGGGCTTCCAGGGTCCAAATATTTTGGACATATTACCTGCCCCAGCATTAAGTCAGACAACTGCCCAATGAAATTAATGGTAGGGGCATCCCTTTTTCTTCTTCCTGGATGCTTGAAGCACTTCTCCTTAATCAACTTATTGTAAATGGGAACATCCTTGATTGCCTGGAGAAGGGGGATCTTTACACATAGATTTTTCAATTCTCCCAAAAGTTCAGTTTCTTCTGGGGTAGGCTGGAGTGGTTAGGCTAATTTCTCAGGAAAGGGTGGATTTACTTTAAGGTTTCTTTCCTCTCTTTCTTCCTCAACCTCCTTGTGTGGAGAGGGAGGTTGGTTATTTGGGAGAATTCTCCCAGATCTTAGGTTGATCTCCTGGATTTCTACAACATAAGTTGGGTATGATGTCTCTCCCCTGTATACTTGGTGAGCCTGCCTATTGTTTGGGTTCAGATTTGGCTGGGCAGGCATCTAGGGTTGCTTGGAGGGAGCAGAGTACAGGAGTTGTGGTTGGGCAGGTGGTGGAGGCAATAGGGCTGGAACATTATTGAATTGGGGCCTCCACCCCTGGAGTCGAGTATTCCACTAAGGTTGTGGTTGAACATAAAATTGAAATGATTGGTTGGCTGGCTATGAATGATACTAAGATGTATAGAACCAAGGAGGGAGTGTAGACCAGAAAGGATGAGCAGGGGGTTCCCAAGAAGGTATAACTGCGGTTTGGTTGGTGTTGTAATATGCATGGGATGACCCTTGCATAGCCTGCTGGTATGGTCTAGGCCCAGGAGGTCTCCTTTGGTTGATGTAGCACAGCGATCCCTTCAGCTCCTTGATATACAACTTTGAGTCCAGGTAAAGAAGGGCACTTGTCTATGGAGTGGTTTTCTTCACAGACTGAGCAAATCTTAATACAGTTCAATGGACATTCGTTCCTAGGATGCCTCCTAGTGCATCTAGGACAAAAGATGGCCAAGGCTCTCTCTGCTTCCTCTTGCTTCCTTTTGATGTTCATGGTGTCCAATTGCAAGGCAAGGGTTTGCAGCATATCACTTTTGAAATCTTCCAGCATATTTCCAATTTCACCCTTGATGGATGAGTTGGAGGATGATGTATTGGCCATAGGTTGACTACCCCTACCCTTTTTCCTGGTTGCCCTAGAATGGTTTCTAAAGACAGTCTTAATATCCTCATAGGGTAATTGGTAGATATCTCCTCCTACTATCATATGTAAGGTATCCAGAAGATCCTCCCTTACTCCTCTAAGCAGGACCAACTTCAGTGACTCAGGGTCAAGTGTGCACCTGACCCTTTTGTAACTGAGCTGGAATCTTTCTTCATAGTCTTCTAAGGATTCATCCTGGCCTATGGTCATCCTGAAAATATCTTCTTTAGTATCCTTTGACCTATAGTAGTCCCTATATTTGTTGTTAAAATCCTGTTGCATCTGAGCCCAATTTGTGATGCTATCTCCAGGTAAACCCATGAACCAGCGCAATGCTGCATCCTTGAGGGTAGATGGAAACAATTTTAACTTTTGCTCATCATCTGTATAGTCATAGGTTCAACATATAACAACAAACTCAAATAGGAAAGTGTCAAGGTCCTCTATGGTCAAGCCATGGAAATGAGGTAGAGCAGAGGGGCTTATATTCTTCATCTTAGTGTCCCCATTGGTCTCCCTAATGGGGAAGGCACCCTCAATTCTCTCTCTATTTCCTCTGTCATTTTGGTTTTCAGCCATTGGTTCAGTAGGAATGGGTTCTTCCTCTTCTTCTTCCCCTGTAGGTTCCTCAAATATGTAAGGTTGCTCACCTAAAGGGTCTTCCAATTCACCGTCACTGAAGAAGAGAGAAGGTTGACTGTTGGATGCAGTGGGGGTATTTGACAAGAATTTCCCTGAAATGTCCCTATTCCTATGAGGCGTGAAAGTAAATGTTTTTGGGTTGGTTTTTGTAAGATTTTTTATTTTTTATTTTATTTTTTATTTTATTTTTTAAACCGGAAAGTACTTTGCAGAAAGGAAATTGCTGATTGAATGAAAAACCACTAACAAGAAAAACTACTTGCTGAATTGAAATTCTACTTGCAGAATGAAATTGTTGATTGAAGGAAGACTACTGATAGAAAAAGACTACTTGCTGAATTGAAATTCTACTTGCAGAATGAAAAGGAAAGCAGATAATGACAAATGAAAGAAAGGAAGCTACTAACAAAGAAACTACTTGTTGAATTGAAATTCTACTTGCAGAATGGAAAGGAAAGCAGATAATGACAACTGAAAGAAAGGAAGAAACTAGATTACTTTTGCAGAAATAAACTAATGGAAGAAAATTGGAGACTAGAAATAGAAGAAAGCAGTAATCACATTCTACTTAGACACCTCCCCGGCAACGACGCCAAAAAGTGATGAGCCTAGGTATTGCAACAAGAATGCTGCAACTCCCAAGGCTACCAGCTTTACTTATCAACCCGGGGTTCGTACAAACTTGGAGGTGACAATGCTATATGCACAAGTAAAAGTGAAGGTCCTGCCTGTTGTCATTGCTCATCTGGCAAGAGACCCCAGGGGTTCCAAGCCAGACTTCTATAGGGTCAGAAGAAGCTTAATTCTTTGATGGAAGAAGAGCAAATCTATTTTAAGAGAGAGCTACTCTACTGCAGTAATGAATAAAACAACATGTAATGCTAAGCCACACCATAACCTAACTAACCATCTAAACAGCTATGCTAAACAAAATTGATAAATCAACACTAACCTAATGCTGCTATCTAAGTTGCAGAGGTAAAGAGCATTAAACTATACTAAGGTGTAAGCAAAGGAACTAAACTAAATTTGTTTTCAAGCGGAAGAGCAGTTGGAGATCGAAATTGGTGAAAGGAGGACGTAAGGACGCAATAGTGCATAGGGACCGTTGGATCCATCAATGAACAAAAGATAGACGACAAATATCTTATCGTGGGGGCTTAAGTGAATAGATGGATGAACAGGGTTAATGAATAGGATGAACGACGGAGATCTTATCACGCGCGATTTAGGGAATAGGTGAACGAACAGGGTAACGAAGCAGATGAACGACAAAGGTCTTATCGCGAGGAATTAAGTGAATGGATGGACGAACAGGGTAACGAAGCAGATGAACGACGGAGATCTTATCGCGAGGAATTAAGTGAATGGATGGACGAACAAGATTAATCAGCAGATGAACGACAGAGATCTTATCGCGAAAGAAACGTGCGGAAATGATGGAGCAGGTTTTCGAAGGTGGTAAGCAGTTTCTTGCGTGCCCTCAAAGCTGTAAGCTGTATTTTGAAATTTCACGCGATTAGCCTAACTGGGTGACACGTAGCATGGGAAAACCACTTTTCTCACGTGCTCTCGAGCGGATAACAATCGTGCAAGAATCCGCACGAGATTGCGCGATAGTCGTCGGATTAGGCTAGACAGATCGACGGTGGAGATTGGGGCGCATAAAGTATTGAGGTGACGCGATAGCCATTGGATCAAGAGACAGATCGACGGTGGAGATTAGAGTGCATAAAGTAGGTGGAAGACTTCGCGTGCGATGGCCGTTGGGTAAACTAATGAATCAAACGGTGATTGGTCAGGTTTGTTGTGGATCAGACGGTGAGGAAACAATGCATGAAGAACGTGCTAAAGGAGGTTTCAAATGAAAACGACAGAAAAACCAGTGAGGGTGAGGGTGGACCGAGAGTGAGGGAAAACGATGATAATGAAATGAAACAAGTAATTGCATTAAACAACAAACTCCAAAGCTCATGCGAGAACTAGAAACCCGTGTTTTTGGGATTTCTGAAGGGTCTCTTCCTCAAGTCATGGTCCCAGACTGAGGAGGCGAGGCCGAGACACCTGCGGACAACCTCTTAGTGATCTTTTTCTCCTAGATAACCTGCTAATTGAAAAATAACACACAAATGGAAGGAAACTAAAGCGCAACCGATCTACGCTACACTACTGTAATGGGAATGCAGCTACTTAAGTAAATGAACAGAAAACCAGGAAGCTATGCTATATTGCTGTAATGGAAATGCAGCTACTTAAGCAAATGAACAGGAATTTAGGAAGCCACTTAAACAAATGAACATAACCAGAAATCTATGCTAGCATACATGTACAATAAAGAGGAGCTTTGGCTGCTCGAGTTGGGCCCTAACCCAAGAGCTCCAACCCTCCGAGTTAACTCAGTGTTGGCTCAAAACAGAACTCATCTTTATTATAAAAACCATGGATTACATAACAAACTGTCACAAGTCTTGCAGCTTAGAACTAAAGTAGAGTTTTACAATAAGAATCCGAATCCTACTGAGATCCTAAGCCTCTCTACTTATACATCTGAAGTCTCCAACGACTTCCTTCCCATTAGGGAGGCTTGGCTACCCACTCAAGATAAATTGGTTTCTGTCACTTTCACTTGCTCGGTTGTCTTTTAGTCCTCATGATTTGGTTGTTTGCACTCCGAGCTGATGGAGGAATATTCGAATGGAGGGGTAGTAAATGAGGAGGATTTGCCACCTATATTCCTCTCCCTTGTCTCATTTGAGTTTTTACCAAGGTCTTTGCCACAGTTCCTTGCTTTTATCCTTTATTTCTGCATTACATGCACATTAGACTACAAAGCAAAATATCCAACTCTAACTCATCTCATAAACAAAATATAATCAAAAGTATGCAATAAGTTGTGAGAATAGTTGGTTTGACTAAGCTAGGAGGTGAATTAAGGCCAATTAAGGCCCATATAATTACCCAATGACTAGGCTCATCACCACTACTAAGGCAGAATATATAGCTGCTTCACATGCTTGTAAAGAGGCAATCTGGTTGAAGGGTCTACTAGGTGAGTTTGGAAGGATGTAGGAGAAAATGAATGTATTATGTGACAGTCAGAGTGCTATCCAGTTGGCTAATAATCTGGCTTATCACAACACGACTAAACATATTGATGTAAAATACCATTTTGTAAGACAAGTAATTGATGGCAATGAAGTAGCTCTAAAAAATATGCACGCACATGAGAATTGTGCAGACATGTTCATGAAACCAATTTTGGTAAAGAAGATGTGGCGGTGTTTGGCTTCTCTTGGCTTGTAGAAAAGATGATGAATGGGCATGGGCAAGGGATTAGGAAAATTGTTTTCAATGTGGAGATTGTTAATAATGATAACAATTAATTTTTTTTATAAATGTAATTTACTTCAGTAAGCCTTGTTTTACTATTAAGGCAGTTGCGTAACGATAGGAAGTTTTGTAATGGTGTCTTCCTATCAAAATGTTGTAGCATGTGATGCTTATTTTATTGTTGGAGAGTCATTGTTGACCTTGAATTATAAAGCATTCCAATCCCTTTTCCTGTGGAGGTTTTCTTGACCCACTATCAGGGTTTTACTACGTAAATCCAGTGTCTATTTGTGTAAATTTAGTTTCTTCTTCTTGTGTGTATTTATTTTCTTATTTAATTATCTTCGTGCTCAAATTACCAACAACCTTTTGGTGCCAATGCACTAAAGTGTTTATACAGTCAAGATAATAATGTCATTTGCTTTATTAACACTATTCCAAATGCCGCTAGCCCTTTAACAACATTGCATAAAGATATGTCTTTGTGCAAGTACAACTGAGTTGGCAAAGTGATGTGAGGATATTATGCTCATTTCTTTATGAAACATTACTCCAAGTTCTTAGTACTTTTCACGAAATAAGCTTATTATGTAAAGTCCCAAAAAATGTCTCTATTGGCAATGCAAGTACAAAACTTTAACCTAACCATGTAAGATTGAATTTTTGACAAATTATCTTTACACAATACTTGTATGTTTCCCTTCGAAATAAGCTAATCTTGTCATAAACAAACTTTCTTTCTATTTATAAATTTTATAAGAATAAATCATAAATTTTAAAAATAAATGGAGATCTACCTTGATTCACAATGTGTATACCTAAAATAATAGTTTTTGACTAACTTTAAATTGATTCAAACAATAAAAAAAAATTAATCAAAATTTAAGATTAATCAAAACCCTGCATCACCAAATTTGAATAATAAAAAATATTGCTAAAATTAAACAACATATTTTCTTTCATCATTATTATTTCCCAATAATTACGATAATCACAAGTGATTAGTATCCTTAATATTTTTCCATAAAATTTTGACCATAACACCTAACAAAAATTATATTCCAATACTTTTTGATTGGCTATCATTATTCCCAACTGCCCTTGCCCTTTAATAAAAATACCTCTTCATGCATGCATAACTAAATTGGCAAAGTGTTGTAAGGATATTATGTCCATCTTTTCATGCAACATGAGTCCAAATCTGTGGAATAAAATTAGTATATAAAGTTTTAGAAATTCTCTCTATTAACAATGTATTAACAATGTCTAAACACCCTAGAAACATATTTTTTAATCATACACAAAATACCATAGAAACATATTTTTTAATCATACACAAAATACCATAGAAACATATTTTTTAGTCATACATAATACATTCAGGCTAGTATAAAATTTTGATAAAACTATTGAAATTTGAAATGAGATTTTCTTACATAATGTAACATGTATTTAAATTTTACCAAAATAATTTAAAATTTACATAATATTTATATGATTCTTTTTAATAAGTTAATTTTAGCATTAATGAAATGTCATTTCACAGGGTTTCAACGAATAGGTTAAAGTCAATTTGAGTGAAAGATGGGGGCACTCGGGGCAGAGGGTTTGGTGGTCCAACGAGAGTTTTTGTAAGGTTTCAATGCATAGGACAGAGTTGTTTTGAGCAAAATATGGGGAGCTCTCGAGGAAGCGGGTTTGGTGGTTCAATGAGAGTCTACGTTTCGAATCATGGAGTGGGTAGAGATGGTGGTGCATCGCCACTTTCTGCTAGGCAGGGAGGTGATGGGTATGGGCCTACAGGATTTGTTGGACCACCTAGCAGTTATGAGTCTAACACACCTGGTTGTTACATGAATGGAGGTTTTGGCGGTGGATTAGGTTATGGTAGTCCTAGTGGCGGGAATGGCATGGGTGCGTATGTTGGGGTCTCGACCCATCTTCTTAATGGAGGTTATGGGGATGGCCTGGTCCCCCTTTTGGTGTATGGATATGGGAATGCGACTGTTGTAGGTCCACAAATCCCATGGGGGGTGAGTGGAGGGGGTGCTACAACGAGTGCCTGTGGTGCTGGGATGTTTGGCTATGGCCCAAGGGACTACAAGGCGTTGGTTGTGGTGGGTAGTGCCCCAATGAAGTCATTGGTTATGGAAATGGTCAAATAGTGGTGTATCCTTATGGCAATGAGGGTTACAATTCTGATTCCCTATGGTATGCCAGTTGTGCCTAATGAAATGGGAATGGGTAGAGGTTTCAAAGTCTGTCACAGGGCTTGCGGTGGGTTCCCAGATTCAACATGGAAGACAGGTGGGGGTGTTGATGTTTCAGGCGGTGCACCTGCAGACGAGTATGGAGTTGGTGGTGATAGAGCTCCTCATGTTGATGGGTTGTATAACCTATTTAGTTATGGAGGAGGAAGTTGTGGCGCAATAGGGCTAGTGTGGTCCCGATGGATGATTTAGGCCCTATCCTGGCCAAACTGGCTATTTTATTTAACTTGATTTGTTGTGATGAAGAGGCTTATTAGAGCACCTCCAGACTTTATCTTGACAGTCAGAGTATATCTCGATATTTGTTTATTTCCTTATTGGTCAGCAAAGCTTCTAGTTTGTTTCTTGTCGGTCAAAGTATCTTATAGTGTTGACACAATAATGAGTGGTTTCCTGTTGTTGGACTATTTATGGTGATCCCTTTGGGGTTCTTTGACGAGCTTGCGTGCCTTGTTTCTTTTCTTTTTTTCACAATTTGGTGGGCTAGGGACTGTTATTCCCAGGTTTTCTATATGATGTTGAATATCAAACAATTGTTATATGGGGAATACTCTGACACGTATGCTATATATAAACATCTTATTATTTAATAAAAAGTTATTGATTTTTTCTTTCATGAAAAAAATCTTATCATAAATAAAGAAAAAAAATTATTTTGACATAATATTTATATATTTCCTTTTAATCAATTAATCTTATCATAAATGAATCTTCTTTATTTACGATAAAAATTCAAAATAAAGTTTAAATAGAAAAAAGATATAACTTAATTTAAAATTTGGAGATAATCAACAATATATATATATATATATATATATATATATTTTAAATCAACACCCTTCACCATTAACCAAATCCATAACAATATTTTTAAAAGTTTTATATAACTTTAATTATAAGGTTTAAACCTTCAATCAAAGGTTAAGATGGATGATCTGTGACTAATTAAAAAATTAAATGACTTTATTTTTTCTTAATTATTATTTTAAAATAATTTTAATAATCTGTAGTGGAAAGTACAGAGGTGGTGAATGTGAAATCATCTCAGGATAAAGGGAAAATGATTTCCCAAATAAACAACCATGAAGAGAAAGTAAGAGAAGAAACGAAAGGAGATTCCACCAAAGTTTAAAAAATTTGGGCTCAAGTTATTAGCAATTCTGCTAATAAGGAAGGAGAAACAAATATTCAGGTTGACAACATGCAAGATAGAGAATGCAAGGAAAGACAAAATAGGGCAGCAAACATAATTATTAAAGGGGTGAAAGACTATGGGAAAAATGAATGTACTCTTGACCTTGCAAGAGACTTCTTGAAAGACAAGTTGCTATGGCAAAGACAAATATGCCAAGCATGGAAGGTGGGTAAGTTTAACGAGGAGAGAGCCAGGCCCATAAAAGTCATCATGTCTAGCTTGCGTGATAAATATATCATTCTAAGCAAGAAACATTTCTTGAGGGGTTCTCATTTTTTCCTAGAAGAAGATTTAACTATAAAACAACATGAGGAAAGAAGGGAGGAAATTTTAAAGGTTGGGCACCAAGAGATGAAGGCAAGAGAGCATGGATTTATGAAGGCAAAGCTGCGATAGCGCAATTTCGACCTCCTTCCAAAACAGAGCAGCAAGATGGTAATAAAGAAGAGGCAACAAACTCTTCAACAGGAAATCAGAAAGAAAGGTCAGTATGGGAAAGCAGGGACAAAGACTCAAATGTGAGTCTTGCATGTCAAAATAAATAGCAATCAAGTCATACCTAGGTTTCCTTAATATTAGTTTGTTGGAACTGCAGAGGTTACCCATGGAGATGAGGACCTGGGTTAGGGCCTATTGCGGAAGATCGAGACATAATTTGCGTCATAGAAACACATGCGCATGAAGGGTGCAAAACACCTATGTTTCAAGGATACTCGAAGATGGCAGTGTGGAACAAGGCAGCAGTGAATGGCAAAGGGCACAGGGGTATCATGGTTTTAGTAAGGGAGAAAGAAGGTCGTCTCATTCAGTGAGAAAAAGAAGACTCAAATAAGCAATTCATTTGGTTTAAAATATCAGAAAATGGAAACCACATCAGAATTGCAACATGCTATTTTGCGCCACAGGTTTAAAAAATCTACAAAGGTAGAGGGCTTGACCACAAAGATCCATTTGCAGCCTTAAAAGCAGATATTGCAACATATTCACAGTTAGGTGAAGTCCTTATAGTGGGTGATTTCAATGCTAGGATTGCAAGTGAGCAAGCTAGCATTCTTTGTTGTAAAGATGATTGCAACCCTATTTGGCTTACAGAAGAGAGTAATCATCGGTGGGAAATAATTTCAGAGGGTAAGGGCGACAATCTCTTTGGTGAACAATTGCTTACTCTATGTGGGGCCTTTGATTTAGTCATTTGTAATGGCTTGACTAGATGGGAAAAGTCCGTAATTTCACTTTCAATACTTACAATGGAGCAAGTGTAGTAGATTATGTAATTTGCTCGCATGGTTTGTGTGAGAAAATGGAGGAAGTTTTGATTGGAGATCAACTGTGGGACTTAAAATAAGATCACATGCCAATTTATTTATGTTTCTCTTGGATTGGAAAAAAACAATTAGAGTCAAAAACTTAGCATGTCGAAGAAAATCTCCCACAGGGAAGAATTCTTTTTACCCCAAAAAATTGTAATGCCTTCAAAATGACGCTAGAGGGGTTGTTCGAGAAGGAGAAAATCACAATTCACAACCTTCATAATCATGAATTAACACATTTAATTCAATGCGCACTTGCAAAGTGTAAAAGAGCAAAAATTAAGAAGTCTGAAACAAATTGCTTTCTGGTTAATGCTTGGTTTGACGAGGAATGCAAAAAAGCATGGAGAATGTGGAAATAGTCAAACAAGGATAACATAAAGCTCAAAGCTTACAAGCAATTATTAAGCAAGAAAAAGGTTGATTTCATGGTTTCAAGGAGGGAAGAACTAATATTCCTTGGGAAAAATAATCCCAAATTATTTTGGAAGAAGCTCAGCCAAAAAAGATACAAACTAGAAATAGTGTTACAACTTCTAAATGGTTTGACTATGCAAGACAACTCTATGAGCAGGTTCCCAAGGTTGACCCTCCCCCCTTGGTCAATACTGATATTGAACTCTTCATGGTATAAGAGGTAGAGATGGGTGTCAAGAAGTGGGGTGTTGGAAAAGCAAAATAATTAGCTGAACTCCAAGCATAATATCTAAAGTGAGGCTCAAAGATTCTTGCACCTCACATTACAAAAATCTTCAACAACATCATACAATAGGGGCTCCCCACAGGTTGGACAACTACTCTGACAATACCTTTTTTCAAGAGCAGTGACGTCAATAATCCCTCCAATTATAGAACCATCATGATAAACCCTTTGTTTGCAAAGCTATTTGGAAGCATGCTAGAAAACAAAATTAGCAAGTGGCCAAAAGAAAGAGATAATCGTGCTAAAGGGCAAGTAGGTTTTAGACCTAAACATTCCACAATTGATCATTGTATAACTTTAAGGCACATCATTGAAAAAGTTTGGGAGAAACAGGAAGAAGTCTTTTGTTGCTTTGTTGATTTCAGAAAAGCATTTGACTCGGTTCCTAGGGATAAGCTTTGGCACAACATGGAGGAACTCAAGGTTCCTAAACATTTGAGAGCAGCTGTGCATAGGCTGTATGAAGAGGTGAAAGTCACAATTAGAACTTCAGTAGGCATTTCTAAAAGTTTTAGAAGCGATATCGGGGTCAAGCAAGGTTGCCCATTGTCTCCTACCCTTTTTGGTTTATATATCGACAAGCTTGAGGAGTGGTTAAATTCGCAAGAGGGTGATAGTATCTATTTGGGCAAGTTTGTTATAAGGCTTCTTTTGTATGCAGATGACCTTATTCTGATTGCTAAATCAGATCTTCGTTTGCAAGAGCACTTACTATCACTTTAACATTTTTGTAGAAGTGTGGGGATACAAGTCAATATCAACAAAACGAAAGTAGTGGTTTTCTCTAAGAAAAGAAAACATAACCAACATAAGTTCTACTTTGAAGGCAACACTTTGGAAGAAGTTGCGGATTACAAGTACCTCAGAATTGACTTCAACAAAAATCTAAGTTGGAATGGTTGTAGAAAGAAAAGAACTTTTGGGGGTTGGAAAGCATGTTATGCTTTTCAAAATAGGTGTAGAGATAAAGAGTTATGGCACTGGAAAATCACTCAAACTCTTTTTGGGCGTATAGTGATTCCGGTGATTCTTTATGGTTGTGAACTATGGGCCAGCAGTACATCCGACATGCAGTGGAAACAAATTGAGAAAATTCAGAAGCATTTGATTACAAACAAATTCAAGATTAAAAATGCAGTTCCTTATGCTATCTTGTTAAGTGAAACAGGCACTGCTCCTATTCCAGCAATTGCTATGGTGCGAGCCATAATGTATTTAAAAAAATTGAGCAAATGGAAGAGGGTAGATGGCCTAAGGTTGTCTTTAATGATAGATTGTGCAAGAGCAAAAAACCTTGGATGCAACAACATAACAAATGGTTTAGTAAATGGGGTATTTGCTTGAACGTGTGTTCCATAAACAACAAAGAGATAAAATCTTTTGTTAAGGAAAAGTTCCACAAGTGTATTTGGAATAATGAGCTAGGAAGAAAGAAAAAGTACTATATTGAAGTGTTTAATCCCACTCATAGTCATCAACCAAACACATACATAGAGGTCAATATCTCTTGGAGAGCCAAAATTCTTGTTGCTCAGTTAATGACTAATTCTCATCAACTCCATTGTGAAACAGGGCATTGGAAAAGCCCAAAAGAAGTGTGGGAGGAAAGAGTATGCGTTTTTTGTTCTTGCGGAAAAGTGGAAACAAAACACCTTTCATTTTAGAATGTGAGGCCTCCCAAGACAAGAGGGAAAGTTCTACAAATACGCTGAAAGCTAGCTTTTGAGATAATCTATTTAGAAAAACGCTTGTCGAAAGCATTTATTTTGAAGCTTTATTTTTGAATTATTTTATTATAAAAAAATAATTTATTTCATTTCAGATATCTATTGAGTGTTAAACACTACCGTCAACCATCTACATCTTATCGCACAAACACGATCATTATAACACCTTGGAGCTTTCCGGAAGTTTATATTGTATTCAGCTGAAATATTTTGAAATAGTGAGATATTTCAGTAGGCCCTTCTCGAAGTAGCTACTGTGTTGTGCTCATAGTTATAGAAAGCATCTCGATCGAAGAGAACACAACAGAAACTTGGAGAAAATATCCAAAACAACACTGAAGGAAATTTATAGGAGTGGTAAGGTCAGTGCCGTAGCTATGCCGATGGCAATGGCGTGCCCAGCTGCCACACTACTGGTGCATCCTGGCTCCAATTCCACAGTTTTCATGCTTTCTGCAGTACCCTACGCTTATTCGTCTCCAAAACTAAATAACTCCACCAAAACTGTTTTTCTTTCCATTCAAGCCAGGCAAAATCAGATTCCTCATCCGATGACCAGGGTTTCATCCAGCAATTCCACGTTTTTAGCAGGGAGGTCTTTTCTTTTCAGGGAAATCAGACCAACGACAGAATCCAGAAGATATGGCGGAAGAGTTATTAAGTGCCAAGCCCCGGGAGGAAATGGAAGAGTGAGTTCTCGCGATGTCTCCCTTCATTTGTCCAGAAAATCTTATTTTTATCTTTACATTTAATTAATCAATTAAATAATGATGGCATTGCAGGATTAATGTTCGTCTATTTTTCATTTTTTAAAGTATTTTTTGTATTACGAAAGTATTTTGAAGGGAAAATGACTATTTAAAAAAAATAAATATAGAAAATCTTTCAAAAATTAATGATTTGGCACAAATCGCCTATTTTTCCCATAATTTTTTTTTTCTTCTGAAAATGGTTTGGGGAAACACATTTTTATGGTATGAAATTGGATGCTTGAACAATCTCCAAAATGTTGTATAAAAATAGTAAAACAATTCTTTGAATTTAGGGCGTTTTCCTGCAAACATATATATGATTATGATTTACTATCCGCCTACCTTTTCCAAAAGAAATATGCGGAAACGATTTTTGTACTATGCAGTTAGCTTGGTTGACAAATCTCCAGTTTTTCCTACATAAATTACAAAATCTTTGAATATTATTTTTCTGCAAATATTTATGAGTAAGATCCACCCTATTTATAGATACATTTGAGAATTATAAAGATTAGCCACAGTTGTCGCATTTAATATAAAAATTGTATACTTTTTCAAAATATGGTTCCTTAATTTTCTTTCCATGTGTTGCGAGTGCTATTAGATCACGCAGCAAGAATTTACAGAGATGGCGTGGCAAGCAGTGGTAACAGCTCCAGAAGTGGCGAAAGAGAGTAAACATCAAATAGTTGAGACAGAGCATCTTATGAAGGCTTTGCAAGAGCAGAAGAATGGCCTCGCTCGTCGAATATTTGCCAAAGTTGGGGTCGACAACACAGCTCTTCTTCAAGCCACGGAGAGGTTCATTCAAAGACAGCCCAAGGTAAGGCGTTCTCTCGTTTATTCATGGAGTATTTTATCTCAAACCAACAAAAATAATCTAAAAAGTCTCTTTTTCTTTGTTTTCTATCTCCAATGACCTTTTGCAGTCGTTATCTATTTGATTTTCTTAAACATTTATTTTTAAGATTTGCAGTTATATGTTTGGTATTTTTTTTTATGAAAATTAGGTCTGAAGATGCATCTCAATAGTGAAAATTTGCCGGAATTTATGGTTATCTATTTGATTTCGTGAACATTCATGTATAACATGTAGATTTCGGGGTTTGTTTATTCAAAGATTAACTTCATCTGCTATACGTGTATCAGTTCATTATTCCTTCTAATTTCATTTGTATTTATGTACCAGATGATATAGTAGAAAGGGGCAGCAAAATGGAGAAAATGAAATAGAACGTAGTCAGAAGCTTCAAACGATTACGATAGGTTCAATATGTTTGGAGATCAAATGTGGAATAGAATAGTTAACCTAAAAATTACAAATACAAAAGATATGAAAGACATGGTTAGTTACACAACATTTTAAAATAAAAAAATAAGAATTTTAGCTTTCGGAACTTTTATAATTCCTGGTATATATATACACACAAAACAAATCTTGAATTCATAGCATTTCCATAACCCTATGGCTTAAACGTATGAAAAAACCAACTGCTTTTCACCATAATTTGTAGCTTATTTTGGTTAGAATTCCCAGCATTTCCAAAACATCATCACGGCTTAAACGTTGAGTGAAAAATTCAACTTTTTTAACCATAGCTTGTGGTTCAATCTGGTTAGCAATATTGCTGATTGATTTGGCCGTGTTTTGGTCGTTTTTATACAGTCATCAAAGAACAGAAAAAACAGCCTCAGGAAACAAAACAACTGTTCTAGTTTACTATGCTAAAGATAGAAATTCCTCGATGGAAGAATGCTAATAAAAAGCTGAATGAGAGGATTATATGTCCCAAATGACTCCCAATTCTGCTCTTAAATAGTCCTTACTAAATTGTCGGATATTCCATTTATCTTGAAGGGTCCACTCAAATGAAGCTATGATTCATTCATTCCATTTGTACGTGTCATTGAGCTTTAGTTTTAACCTGCAACACAAAACTGGTATTATAAGTATGCTGGGTGTTTATTGCTTACTAATGATTTCATCCATTGAATCAATCCTCTTAACAGTTCCAACTTTGCTTTATTATCTTTGAAATATTTAGGTTCTCAGTGAAGCTGGGGGTTCAATGCTTGGGCGAGACTTAGAAGCACTGATTCAGCGATCAAGAGACTATAAGAGAGAATATGGTGATTCCTTTGTGTCTGTGGAACATTTACTTCTTGCATTTGCACAAGATAAACGTTTTGGGCAACAGTTGTTTAAGGACTTTCAAATTTCTTTGAAGAGTCTTCAAAGTGCTATACAAGCAATTCGTGGATCTCAAAAGGTTATTGATCAAGGTATGGTTCCTTGGCATCCCTTTCTACATCTCTATTTTTCTGATATCAAAAGTGAATTTGAATATTATAATACAGTTGGAATTGTTGTATTTTGAATGTTAGGTGTTGTGATTGTGAATTCATGAGACTGGTAGCAAACTCTTTAAGTTGTTTGCCAAGGGACTGCTGGCCTCGTAAGTTATCTGCAAGAAAGGATGAGTCATTTGTATTGTAAAAACATGTCAATTAGAAATAATGTTTTTCGTTAGAATATTTTTGTTATTGGGTTGTGGATAATCAAAAGCTGTGTTTTCTCATTAGCATGCTGTATAATTAGTTGGACCATGTAACCTTAGCTTCGACAGGACTCTTAGGGTGACTGTTGGTGTCAGTGCTTATTGTTCAAGTTGAATAAGCCAATGGATCTGATACTTGGGGACCCGGGTTTTATAGTTGGCAATTTCTGTTAGCCAACCATTAGAATGAGGTCACATTATTAATAGTGGTAACAGCAGTGTCAAACATCAGAGCATGGTGGGCAGATTCTGTACTATGGAAACTAACTTAATGCTGTAGATGGCTAAACTGAAAATGCCAATCAAAATTTATGCTATAGAGTACTTTTACCTTGAAGTCACCTGGTTCGAGTTCATATTTGAATTCGACAACATTGAAACTCAAAAAAATTTGTAAGACTAATTTTCAAGTTCGCCATTAAATTCAAACAGAATAGTAATAATAATAATAATAAAAAAATAAAATTATATTTTATTTTTAACTATATAATTTTTTTTTCAGAATTGAGGCTTTTGTGATTTGAATCGTGTTGAGCTTCTTTTTCCAGATCCATCACATTGGAAGTTTATGTGCTGACGTTTAAAACCAACAAGTGTGGTTCATCTTTAGGACATATGAATTTATAAATATTGCATAATGTATATTACGTGCAATTTATTATAGAATATTGAAACCTAAGAAACCAGATTCATCCTAAACCCTCTGCGTGTCCTAAATCGGGCGAATCGGACATGATTCGGTGGAACACGTGTCCTCCGATCGTGTCTGATCATCTCTGGGGATTGAGTCCGTCGTGTCCCGATTCTAGGACACGTGCCCCCTTCATTAGTGTGCTGCGTGGTCCATAAAGGGCTGTTTTGGGCCTTTTCACCCTCACTTTTCACTGTCTCTTTTGCTGTGAGTGTGTGGGAGCAAATAACTAAGGGTTTGGGAGAATTTTGGAGGTGATTCAAACAACAGGTAAGTGCATTTTGTTTCTATTTTTTTGCATTTTTATTACAACAGTTTGCATGTCCATTTTTTCTTTATTTTTTTACAGCATTCATGGCTCAATCAAGGGCAATAGAGAAGGTGTAAAAGAAGGGGAAGAATGTCCCCATTGAAAATGCCCCTCCCCTCTTGTTCCAATTTCATCAGGGTCTGCAAGTCTTCCCTCTATTGGAAGTGGGGCTGCAACAACAGATTCAAATGTTGAGGGAAGACTTAATTTAGAAAGACAACAGACTCAAGATAACAAATATCCCTTGTGGAAGTATGTCACAAGAGAGCAAGGGCCAGACAGCAAGTTGAAGGGAGGAGGCAATGTTGCTTGGAAATGCAACCATTTCAACAATCATTTCATGAGCACATATTACCGTGTGAAATTTCATTTGTTGGCTTTACCAGGTTGTGGAATTGCAGCATGTACACAGGTGTCTTTAGCTAAGAGGAAAGAAATGGAAAAAGAGGCTAATGTTGGTATAGCAAAGGTGGCTGCGACATCTAAAAGAACAAGAATGATGATCCCTTTCCATTCTTGAGGATAAGCAGCAACAAATTTCCATTTGAGAGTTTTGGTGGGGGACAAGCAATAAAAAGAAAGGCAGTGGCACTTGGTCCAATGGAAAAGATTTTTTAGAAAGAGAAACAAGAAGAGCTGGATTTCACCATTGCATTCTTTTTCTATCAGAACTTCATATCCTTTAATGTTGCACGCTGACCTTTATTTATTGAGATGTGCCGAGCTCTAGCTCAAGGGGCTCCATTAGGGTATGTGCCTCTTGGGTCAGAGAAGCTTAGAACCACATTGTTGACTAAGGCAAAAGAAAGAGGTGGACAAAATGCTTGAGCCTATTAAATTAGCATGGCCAACATCTAGGATTAGTATTGTTTCTGATGGATGGACAAATTCAGCACGCCACCCACTCATCAACTTCACAGTGTCTTCCTTGAATGGTCTAGTTTTCTTGAAATCAGTGGATGCACTTGGACAATACAAGGATGCACAATATATGGGTGAGTTGTTCATTAAAGTCATTGAAGATGTAGGTGTTGATTCTTGTGTGCAAATCATTACAAATAATGCACCTGTTTGCAAGGCTGCTGGCATGATTGTGGAAGCTAAATATCCACAAGTATTTTGGACATCTTGCATTGTCCATTCCTTGAATTTAGCACTTAAATCTGTTGCTTTTGATGTGCTTTGGATTGGAAGTATTATTGAGGATGCATGACATATCCGCAACTTTGTACAAAATCATACAAATGCCCTCACAATCTACAAGGAGTACACCAATCTATCATTGTTGAATATTGCAGATCACGGTTTGCCTCTTTATTCATCATGTTGAACAGGTTGAGGGAGGTCAAGGGCGCTCTTGGGGCCACGGTTATTTCAAAGTTTTTGTCTTTTTGGAGAAAGACAAATCAAACAGCGTCAAAAAGAGTGAAGGACAGAGTGTTAGATGATGCTTGGTGGGAGAGGGTAGTTCTACTTATTAAGATCATGGACCCTATCATTTCTTTGCTACAATTTGCAAACACTGACCAACCTATCCTAGGAGAGGTTTATTGGGATTCCATGATTGAGTCTGTGAGGAGCATTATTTTACAAAGTGAGTGCCTCGAGTATGAGACATCATCAAAGGCCTTCTTCACCACCATACATGATATTCTTGTCAGCAGATGGGATAGGAATTGCACACCTTTGCATTGTTTGGCTCACTCATTGAACCCAAAATACTATAGCCATGAGTGGCTGAATGGTGGACCTTCTCGCAGATTCCCTCCTCACATGGATGGTGAAATTTGACAGGGGAGGAAGGATGCATTGAAACAAATTTTTCAGGATAGAACATCCTTTGATGAGGTGGAGGTGCCTTTGCAGAGTTTTCCACTGACATTAGTCGATTTGCAGGATATGATGTGATTAGAGACAGGGGGCTAAGAAGCCCTATTCTTGGTGGGCAACGAGCCCTCCTCTACATCAGTTAACCATGAGGCTCATCTTTCAGGTGACTTCATCCCTTTGTTGCGAGAGGAATTGAAGCACATATGGGAATTTGTATAGTGTCAAGAAGAGCAGGCTTGAGTAGTCCACTGTCCAGGGCAGAGACAATGGTGTATGTGCACACCAACCTATGTCTTATTTATAAGCAAAGGGATGAGTGGTTGAAGGGAAAGACAAAGATGTGGGATGTCTTTCCTGATGATATGGGTTTGGACAACAGCGTTGAGTTGGCATTGGCCAACTTGGATCTTAATGAGCCAGTGCTAGGGCCTGTCACTTTTGATGATGGTGATACTATTGAGGGGTCATCCTCGACACCAACAGATGTAGAGATGACATTGGATACAGAGGAGTAGGATGCAGTAGAGGAGAGCAGTGGTGATCATGATGATGACAGTGATGCTGATTTTGATGATGATGAATCATGAGCTACCTACTGCCTTGAGGCTTGTAGTTGTTTTGTATTTGCTATTTCTATTTGCCAGTGGCATTGCTACTACTTATGTAACACATTTTGATTTTGATGACTTAATGAGAAAACTGCAGCTTCTTGTCTTTCTCCTATTGGATCATTGATGAATATGTCAGTTGTATTTGTATGCATAATGTTACTTTGTAAAACTTACTTCTAGATGAAGATCTATGTTTGAATCAATGAATTTGTATCATGAATGAGAATTTGTGTAAGATATATCTAATTTTTAATATATATATATATATTTGACATGGGGACACGGGACTCGAAGGACACTAGGATTCTAGCGTCTGACATGGGCACGTTGACCCACCAGGATAACGTGTCCTAACGTGTCTTGTTCTGGGGGTCAACGTGCCCGTGTCGGACACTAGAATCCTGGTGTCCTTTGTGCCCCATGTCCCCGTATCAAGTGACTTAGATTGAAACTTATCGTATTTTCTAAACTTTATTGTTTATTAAAATGTTATGTCAATAGTAATAAACATCTTCTCTCTCGTATTATAATTAAACATCCTCTATCATTATTAGTAATAATATGCATCGTATTTTGAGAGCAATACACATCAAGAAAGCACATATAATAATACACATCTAACCTCTTATTAGTAATTAATGGTATTGTTGGAAATACTGAGAGGGGGGTGAATCAATATTTCTTTTCAATTGTTATGGTTACTTGTTAAAATTCTTCACAATTATAATCAGAAAAATATAAATAAGGATTTTATTATAAATAAGCGAGGACACCAATCCTCTTTTACAAAATTTGAGTACAATGATATTTGAGGCTACCAACCCTTCAATCTTCCAAGCTCCAACCTGTTGCCAAGCACCAACTTAAAGTTTTGTGAGGCTCCAACCTCTAGGGTGTGAAAATTTCTGAATCTAACATATCAAAAACCCCTATTGCAATATCTGGTTTATTATCTCCTACTTGTTATTTACATTAACAAGTTATTTAATAATATAAACATCGAAATAAACACAATTGCAGCCTTCACAAACATATAGATCAACAACTGAAATAAACTGAGACAACACAAGGGACACCGTTATTTTTGGACAATTGTCCCCAGAAAAACCCAATGCGGGAAAACTGGTGCAGTATATAGAGGGTTTTATTATTAAGCATATTCTGAATACAACTAGGGTGCCAGAAATGGCTCACCCTTAAGAGAATTTCCTTGGCAGCAATACCTCTATCCGGAGACAGATATTCTGGCTGATCAGCAACCGGATGAACGATCCCACAGTGACTCTGGCTATTCCTTGTACTGGATAGCGAAAGCTGCTCCACGCACCCTCTTAGGGATTGCGTCACCCTCTCTGGCTCTACGTGACCCCATCAACTCTCAGTCTGTCCCACTGAATCACCTCAGTGCAGCCTCTAAAGCCCGCTGTGTCAACCTTGCTGCCTCTGCGTCAACCCTCAAAGGCTCTGTGTTGCCTCTTCCGGTATCTGCTGCCTCTCTGATATGTATTCTTCGACCTCCTATCAAACTGCCCCTCGCTGCAACTGATCATTGGTTTGATTTCCTCAGCAAACCTCGCCCCAAAAAATCGAACTGACTGATCTCTCTTGCTGTCTCGGTGTATCTCCAACTGACCCTCAAGCCTTCTCTTATACTTTTCCTATTGACGATTCAACGACTGAGATTAAGTCCCTAATCAATGGCTGAGATTAGATATGGCTTGATCCGCATCTCTTAAAACTTTCTCACCCATATTATATTAATACACATTAATATTTTAATTTTCCTAAGTTTATACTTAGGAACTCGATTAAAAATATTAATTATTTTAATATCTCTTCATTCGGGTGGAATTTCTCCAAACAATTTCTGGGTCTTGGGGATCTCATGTGCCTTAGCCTCTCCACCAATTTTCATGGCTAGAGCACATCTTCTGACGCTACCAAAAATCAACATAGGGCTCCAACCCTATCCTTTTCTATTTTTTAGAGGCTCCAACCCCTAGGACACCAACCCTTCGGTATTGTTAATAAAGATAGATAAGTTGCAAATCTTGTTTTTCTCTTCACATGTCCATTTGCTCCAACGATGTATAACCAGCTTTGTTTCATGGTGCTGTGGGTATTTCCCCTCCATTGATGATCTGAAACTTCCTTCACACCTTCACATGTTAGTTCTTCAATCGAGCTCCTTCACAGGGAAGTCTACAAGACCATCCTTCACTTATCCGAGCCACAAACATGTGAGTATACCATAGGTTCAATGCTGCAATAATCGAGTCTCAAATTGATGCATTGCAAGTTTAACTGTGACTAACTGTGGATACTCCGAATTTATTGAGGATGAAACGAGGCTCTTGTAGCTTAACCAAGATGCTGACCCATAGTCCTTCGAAGGTATGGTGCTAGACTGTCACTGATTTACTTGCTGCAATAGGTCCAATCTACCCGAGATTACAACACCCACAATTCTGGACTCCATCGAGATTGCGCTCTCCTCCGAAATTGAAATGTTCCACAGATCCGAGCTCTTACGACTTTATCTGCTTTAGATATCTAGTGATCCTTCTCGGCCTCTAAGTCTCCTTTCCTTTACTCTTTCAAGTTCACGAGTTGTGAACTATATCTTCCTCTCTGTGATGGATGACCGAGATCGATGCTTGATAATGAAGTATTTGACTTGTATTTATATGAGTTTCGCCAATAAACAAAAAGACACGTTTATTAGAGGAGAGGCCGACTTGTGCATGAGGTGGCACATTAAAAGTATATTAGAAGGGGTCTTTGTTAATAATCAACGAAATATAACATAGTTTCATTGTTTACGGAAACTATATTATAATAGCAACATCGGAGGGGCTATAGCTTTTAAACAATGCGAAACCATATTACAATGGATGCCACGAGGTCCCACACGCCACATCACCACTTTACTCCCGCATATCGCAACTACACGGATATCGGAGATTTTTAAGTTGCGCACATGCCAAAGTTTCGATGTCAACAACGCTAATATTCCTATAACACATATCACCTCTACTTGCTCTGATCTCTGATGCAGTGGATGCGATATTTCAATAAAACCGTTTTGATAAACCAATCGGGTTCGCAACATACGCTGACCTCTAATGGATGCGATATTTCAATAAAATCGTTTTGATAAACCAATCGCGTCTGCAACCATATCACAATTGGAGGGTTTAACAGGACATGCCTACAAAGCTTGCGATAGGAAAGTTCTGATGCACATATATGATTTTACAATTTAAAACATTATAATAAGGTCAGTTGGGTCCGGAAAGCATATCGCAATCGGAGATTAGGCCTCATCGGAGGATCTTATCAGAGGTCCCATTCCAAAAGTTCCGATAAAGGGTGGATGCGATTGAACAATTAAATTCGTTATTAGATCACATCGGGTCCGCATATCGGAAGTTGGAGCAAATCGCATATCAGAGATTGGAGTTTTTAGGGTGTAGATACATAACAAAACGACGATATGATTTCTCTGATTTGGTTCCGGATATTTCGCTGATATGTTTTTCTTTGCTCCTCCGATATCACTATTTCTTCCCTTTGGCTCTCTCTTGGGCATATGCGGCCTATGCTCCTCCTTGGCTTGTCACTCCTATTCTTGACTTCTGATTTCTTTCCTTTGAACCGCTTCTCTTGGATCTGCTCCTTCTTGGCTTGTTGCTCTTGCTTTTGACTTCCGATGGCTTTCCTTTGGCTCCTGATGGCTTCCGATGGCTTTCCTCCTTGGGTCTAATGCTTCTATTCTGTCTGTATATATATTCAATCCATATGGCCATCAATGACAACACTGACATCTCAACAATCTCCTCCTTTGTCATTGATGGCAATATACTCCTTTTCGTGGATCTTCTCCTTTTTGTAATCTCTCCCCCTTTGGTATCAATGGCAAATGGGGTGCCCAAGTACTCCCCCTATCAAGCTGCTCCTCCTGTCATGGTGCTTCTGTTGATTTGGGGTAGCATTGTATGTGCTCTAGCCATGAAAATTGGTGGAGGCTAAAGCACATGAGATCTCCAAGACCAAGAAATGGTTTGGACAGATTGTACCCGCTTTGGGAGATATTAAAATAATTAATATTTTTAATGGAGTTCCTAAGTCTAAACTTAGGAAAAATAAAATATTAATGGGTATCAATATAAAACTGGGTTAGAAGGTTCCAAAAGTCATGGATCAAGCCAAATCTAATCTTAGCTGTTGATTAGAGATTTAATCTCGGTTGTTGAAGGACCAACAAGAAAAGTATAAGAGGAGGCTTGAGGGTTAGTTGGAGAACACACCACAGTGATCAGTCATTCATTTTGATAGAGCGAGGTTGCTAAGCAAAGGTGAATTAGTGATCAACAGTGAGGGGAAGTGAGTACTGGACAAAGAGGCAGAGACAATACTGAGAGACCAGCGCAGAAGCAAGGAGAGTAAGAGCAGCAGCCAGTTCAGGCCACACAAAGCCCAACAGAGACATCGTAGAGGCCAGAGGGACTGCGTCATCCACGCAGAGGCTGCTGGAGTGATGCAGAGGGTCCCAGAGGCTGCGTAGTGCCTTAGAGGGCTGACGCAGGTCAGCAGGAGGCTGACGCAGAGGGTCTTGGGGCTGATGCAGAGGCCAAAAGGGCCAGTGCTGTGCTTCAAAGTTGCCGGAGAGGGTTTCGTGCGACAGGTTTTTTGAATACCTGTTTCCGAATATAGACTTATTGTTGTTGTGTATTTTTCTTTGTTGGGTGCGCTGGTTAGGCACCCAATTGTACTCAAGGAAACACTGCATAATAATAAACCCTCAGAATAGCTGCATTGGTTTTCTCGCCTTGGGTTTCTCCAGGGACATTTGTCCAAAAATCACAGTGTCACTTGTGTGTTTGTTTTCTTTCAACTGATGATCTGTAGATGTTGTGACTCTATTGTGTTTATTTCAGTATTTAAATGTTTTAAATAACTTGTTCAGAATTTACAAGTAGAAGAAATAAACCAGCATAATATAGATTAATTTTCTAACGGATAGACCTAGAAAATTTAACATGGTATCAAAGGGAGGTTACAGGTCACAGGAGAGTTGAAGGCATCAACTAAGTGGAGCATTTGCAGTAGAATTAGTTGTCCCGAGTGACAATAACTGATCCTTGCAAGAGCAACAGAGGAAGGGTTGACGCAGAGGGATTGCGTCATCAGTCCGGGCCAGAGAGAGGCTAGCGCAGAGGCTGAGGAGGGCAGAGAGAGGCTCACGTAGAGCCACGCAGAGACCAGGAGGGTTGACGTAGTGGCGGAGGGAGCTATTTTTGCTGTAGTCGGGATTGCGCAAAGCCTAGAAGCTCAGTCCTTGAGTTGCTAGGGTGAAGGAAACTGTGGGAAGTTTGCAGGAGCGAAGCTGGTGGGGTACTGTGGTCAGATTAGTGCCTAACATGGCAAGACCAAGGTAGAGGAAGTTGTTGCCGATGCGGAAATATAGACAAGGAATCTGGATCAGTGTTGCAGTTGCACAGATGATTGGAGAGGGGCAACTTGATGGTTGGCAGAAGGATTTCCAGGAGGGAAATCGGGACTCAGAGGGAGTCTAGAAGAGAATTTCCAGGCAGGAAGTAGAGAGACTCGGAGGAGTCGAACTGAGAACTTCCAGACGGGAAGTAGAGAGGCTTAACATGGGTCGAACCGAGAACTTCCAGGCGGGAAGTAGAGAGACTCGGAGGAGTCGACAGAGAAGAGCAGAGAGATGGCTATGAATGGGCTGAGAGATCAGGATAGGCTGGATGGAGCGTCCAACTTTGTGGTCTGGAAGGCCAGGATCTTGTCCATTCTAGGCAGACATTGTATCAAGGGCTTTGCCTTGAGAGCAATGGCTATCCCAGTGGACCCAGTAGCTAATGAAAGGTACGAGGAAGCAATGGCTAAGGCAAAGTGCATCATCCTTGATGGGGTCAAGGATCATGTGGTTTCACATATTGCCGAGAAGGAAACGACAAAGGAGATGTGGGACACTTTGAAGACATTGTACCAGCATACTTCCGTGCAGAGGAAGATGCTCCTGGAGAATCAGCTAAGGTCATACCAGATTCAGAAGGGAGAGTAGATAGATGTCTTCCTCGGTCGGTTGAAGGAGATCTGTGACCAATTGACTTCCACAGGGGCTACGCTGTATCTGGAGTTGATGGTGAGGACCGCACTTAACGCAGTCTCCAAGGAGTGGGAGACATTTGTCCAGAGCATACTGGGCAGGGCGAGTCTTCCAGATTGGGAAGAATTGTGGGCGGCTCTTTGTCAAGAAGAGATCAGATGGTTGACCAAGACGGGGAGTAGCAACAAAGGGGTCAGGATCAAGAAGGAAGAGGAAGAGGATGCGGCTCTAGCATTTTACGGGAAAGCAGGAAAAGAGGAAGAAGAAGAACCTCTCCAAGGTCAAGTGCTTCCATTGTGGGGAACTTGGTCACTATGCGAACCAGTGTCCGAGGAAGAAGAGTAAGGGAGAGGCTTCTGACTCTAAGGTAGCACCAACGAAGGCGGAGAAAGAAGTTGAAGAGGATGATGATTGTGCCATGAGTGCTCATGTGCCACTCGAGAAGAAGTGTGGAGACATCGAGCTGTAGTCAAGAGGACTATAGGCGATGAGGGGCAGGATCCTTGAGGTACCCAACCTCTTGGATTATACCTTGCTACGGGAGCCCCGAAGAGGAGTAGCAGGACTGGCGGATGTTGGTAGAGACGAATGCGGATGAAGCGGTAGAGAGTGCTACAGTGCAGGAATCCCCGTGCAGCGTGAGGCTAGCAAGCTGCAATAATGCGAGAGGCACGGGATTGTTGCAACGGTGCAGGATGGCACGGAGAGGTTTCTAACGGTGCGAGATGCAGGGAGTTGTTGCAGCAACGCAGAGGTGAGTAGAGGGAGCACTTGTTAGCAGCAGAGGGAGTTTCATCATCGGGAGTGTTTATAGCCGTACAGGGATGTCCGAAGTCGGGTGGATCAGTTACTTACTTCTCAGTAACTGAGTTGCAGTGCAGTAGCACGATGCAACATGATGAGAGGGGGATGCAATGCAGATGCAGAGCTGGAAGGATGGACCAGCAACAGCACATATGCAGAGGGAGTTGCTGTATGGATGCAACAGTGGCAGTGGTAGGGCCATGGGCACCAATACAGGATGTAATAATGTAGAGGATGTTGGGTGGGGAGGCCTAGCATTAGCAAACGTACTGGTGCCGGATAATCAGTGTGATGCTTAGTGTGGAGTATTATTAGAGCATAGTCCTTGCTAAGAGGGAGTGTTGATTTGGGGTAGCATCGTATGTGTGCTCTAGCCATGAAAATTGGTGGAGAGGCTAAAGCACGTGAGATCTCCAAGATCAAGAAATGGTTTGGACAGATTGTACCCGTTTTGGGAGATACTAAAATAATTAATATTTTTAATGGAGTTTTTAAGTCTAAACTTGGGAAAAATAAAATATTAATGGGTATTAATATAAAACTGGGTTAGAAGGTTCTAAAAGTCATGGATCAAGCCAAATCTAATCTTAGTCGTTGATTAGAGATTTCATCTCGGTCGTTGAAGGACCAATAGGAAAAGTATAAGAGGAGGCTTGAGGGTTAGTTGGAGAACACACCAGAGTGATCAGCCATTCATTTTGCTAGAGTAGGGTTGCTAAGCAAAAGTGAATCAGAGATCAATAGCGAGGGGAAGTGAGCACTGGACAGAGAGGCAGAGACAATACTGAGAGAGCAGCGCAAAAGTAGGGAGAGCGAGAGCAGCAACCAGTTCAGGCCACATAAAGCCCAGCAGAGACAACGTAGAGGCCAGAGGGATTGTGTCATCCATGCAGAGGCTGATGGAGTGATGCAGAGGGTCCCAAAGGCTGTGTAGTGCCTTAGAGGGCTGACATAGAGGGTCTTGGCGCTGACTCAGAGGCCAGAAGGGCCAACGTTGTGCTTTAGAGTCGTTGGAGAGGGTTTTGTGTGACAGGTTTTCTGAATACCTGTTTTCGAATATAGACGTACTACTGCTGTGTATTTTTCTCTGTCGGGTGAGTCGGTTAGGCACCTAGTTGTACTCAAGGAATACTGCATAATAATAAACCCTCAGAATAACTGCACTGGTTTTCTCGTATTAGGTTTTTCCGGGGACATTTGTCCAAAAATAACAGTGTCACTTGTGTGCTTGTTTTCTTTTAGTTGATGATCTGTAGATGTTGTGACTCTATTGTGTTTATTTCGGTATTTAAATGCTTTAAATAACTTCTTCAGAACTTACAAGTAGAAGAAATAAACTAGCAGAATACATATTAATTTTCTAACGGATCGACTTAGAAAATTCAACATGGTATCAGAGGGAGGTTACAGATCATAGGAGAGCTGAAGGCATCAACTAAGTAGAGCATTTGCAGTAGAGTTAGCTGTCCCGAGTGACAATAGCTGATCCTTGCAGAAGCAACAGAGGAAGGGTTGATGCAGAGGGACTGCGTCATCAGTCCGGGCCAGAGAGAGGCCAGCGCAAAGGCTGAGGAGGGTAGAGAGAGGCTCACGTAGAGCCACGCAGAGACCAGGAGGGTTGATGTAGTGACTGAGGGAGCTATTTTTGCTGTAGTCGGGATTGTGCAGAGCTTAGAGGCTCACTCCTTGAGTTGCTGGGGCGAAGGAAGTTGTGAGAAGTTTGTGGGAGTGAAGTTGGTGGGGTACTGTGGTCAGAACGGTGCCTAACATAGCAAGACCAAGGTAGAGGAAGTTGCTACTGAGACATATTTCTAGGCAAGGAAGCTGGAGCAGTGTTGCAGTTGCACAGACGATTTGAGAGGGTCAACTTGATGGTTGGCAGAAGGATTTCCAGGAGGGAAATCGGGACTCAGAGGGAGTCTAGAAGAGAACTTCCAGGCGAGAAGTAGAGAGACTCGGAGGAGTCGAATTGAGAACTTCCAGACGGAAAGTAGAGAGACTTAGCAGGAGTCGAATCGAGAACTTCCAGGTGGGAAGTAGAGAGACTCGGAGGAGTTGACAGAGAAGAGCAGAGAGATGGCTGTGAATGGGCTGAGAGATTAGGACAGGCTGGACGAAGGATCTAACTTTGTGGTCTGGAAGGCCAGGATCTTGTCCATTCTAGGCAGACATCGTATAAAGGGCTTCGCCTTGAGAGTAATGGCTATCCCAGTTGACTCATTAGCTAATGAAAGGTACGAAGAAGCAATGGCTAAGGAAAAGTGCATCATCCCTGATGGGGTCAAGGATCATGTGGTTCCACATATTGCCGAGAAGGAAACGACAAAGGAGATGTGGGAAACTTTGAAGACATTGTACCAACATACTTCCGTGCAGAGGAAGATGCTCCTAGAGAATCAGCTAAGGTCATACCAGATGCAGAAGGGAGAGCAGATAGATGTCTTTCTCGGTCAGTTGAATGAGATCCGTGACCAACTAATTTCCATAGAGGCCATGCCGTATCAGGAGTTGATGGTGAGGACCGCACTTAACGCAGTCTCCAAGGAGTGGGAGACATTTGTCCAGAGCATACTGGGCAGGGTGAGTCTTCCAGATTAGGAAGAACTGTGGGTGGCTCTTCGTCAAGAAGAGATCAGATCGCTGACCAAGATGAGGAGTAGCAGCAAAGGGGTTAGGATCAAGAAGGAAGAGGAAGAGGATACGGCTCTAGCATCTGCGGGAAAGCAGGAAAAGAGGAAGAAGAAGGACCTCTCCAAGGTCAAGTGCTTCCATTGTGGGGAACTTGGTCACTATGTGAACCAGTGTCCGAGGAAGAAGAGTAAGGGAGAGGCTTCTGACTCTAGGGTAGCGCCAGCGAAGGCGGAGAAAGAAGTCGAAGAGGATGACGATTGTGCCATGAGTGCTCATGTGCCACTCGAGAAGAAGTGGGGAGACATCGAGCTATAGTCAGGAGGACTACAGGCGATGAGGGGTAGGATCCTTTAGGTACCCAACCTCTTGGATTATACCTTGCTACGGGAGCCCCGAAGAGGAGTAGCAGGACTGGCGGATGTCGGTAGAGATGGATGCAAATGAAGTGGTAGAGAGTGCTACAGTGAAGAGTCCCCGGGCAGCACGAGGCCCGCAAGCTGCAACAATGTGAGAGGCACGGGAGTGTTGCAACGGTGCAAGATGGCACTAAGAGGTTTGTAACGGTGCGAGATGCAGGGAGTTGTTGTAGCAACGCAGAGGTGAGTAGAGGGAGCACATGTTAGCGGCATAGGGAGCTTCATCATCTGGAGTGTTTCTAGCGTTACAGGGATGTTAGAAGTCAGGTGGATTAGTTACTTACTTCTCAATAACTGAGTCGCAGTGCAGTCGCAGTATGCAATAGCACGATGCAACATGATGAGAGGGGGATGCAGTGCAGATGCAATGCTAGGAGGATGGACTAGCAACAACACGGATCAGAGGGAGTTGCTGTACGGATGCAACAGTGGCAGTGGTAGGGCCATGGGTACCAGTACAGGATGCAATAATGTAGAGGATGTTGGGCGGGGAGGCCTAGCGTCAGCACACGTACCGTTGCTAGATAATTAGTGTGATGCTTAGTGTGGAGTATTACTAGAGCACAGTCCTCGCTAAGAGGGAGTGTTGATTTGGGGTAGCATCGTATGTGCTCTAGCCATGAAAATTGGTGGAGAGGCTAAAGCACATGAGATCCCCAAGACTGAGAAATGGTTTGGACAGACTGTACCCGCTTTGGGAGATATTAAAATAATTAATATTTTTGATGGAGTTCTTAAGTCTAAACTTAGGAAAAATAAAATATTAATGGGTATTAATATAAAACTGGGTTAGAAGGTTCAAAAGTCATGGATCAAGCCAAATCTAATCTTAGCCATTGATTAGAGACTTAATCTCGGTCGTTGAAGGACAAATAGGAAAAATATAAGAGGAGGCTTGAGGGCTAGTTGGAAAACACACCAGATTGATCAGTCATTCATTTTGCTAGAGCGAGGTTGCTAAGGAAAAGTGAATCAATGATCAACAACAAGGGGAAGTGAGTACTGGACAGAGAGGTAGAGACAGTACTAAGAGACCAGCGCAGAGGTAGGGAGAGCGAGAGCAGCAGCCAATTCAGGCCACATATAGCCCAGCAGAGACAACGTAGAGGCCAGAGGGACTGTGTCATCCACGCAGAGGCTGCTAGAGTGATGCAGAGGGTCCCAAAGGTTGTGTAGTGCCTCAGAGGGCTGACACAGAGGGTCTTGGGGTTGAAGCAAGTTAGTAGGAGGATGACGCGGAGGCCAGAAGGGCTAGCGCTGTGCTTCAGAGTCGCTAGAGAGGGTTTCGTGTGACAGGTTTTTTGAATACTTGTTTCCGAATATAGACGTATTGTTGCCGCGTATTTTCCTCTGTCGGGTGAGCTGGTTAGGCACCCAGTTGTACTCAAGGAAATACTGCATAATAATAAACCCTCAGAATAGCTGCACCGATTTTCCCGCATTGGGTTTTTTCGGGGACATTTGTCCAAAAATAACAGTGTCACTTGTGTGCTTGTTTTCTGTCAGCTGATGATCTGCAGATGTTGTGACTCTATTGTGTTTATTTCAGTATTTAAATGTTTTAAATAACTTGTTCAGAATTTATAAGTAGAAGAAATAAACCAGCAGAATACAGATTAATTTTCTAACGGATAGACTTAGAAAATTCAACAACTTCTACTCTTGTCAATGTATTTTCTTAATGTGATGCAAGAGCAATGACCCCTATCTTTTGGCGAAGATATTCAAATGCTTCTAGTTGTAGGGGTTTTGTGAAGATATCTGCAATTTGCTCCTTTGTATTTACATATTCCAACTTGATCTGTTCAACAACTTGTTCACGAAGAAAGTGGTATTTGATCATCTATGCTTCCAGCCCAATCAACATTGGTGTAAGCTGTCACGATAAGATAGTGCTTTTGGGATACCATAGACCAAAATCAGAAGTACCTTTCAAGTATCTGAGAATTCTCTTCACATCCAACAAATGAGATTGCGTAGGAGCTAATTGAAATCTTTTCACCATTCCTACTGCTTGCATAATATCGGGTCTTGTAGAAGTTAAGTATAGGAGAGCTCCAATTATTGTCCTGTAAAGAGTTGCATCTATCGAGGGGGATTCAACATCTTTGCTCAATTTGCAATATGTGGTCTTTACATCCCATATCTTTTAAGCAGGTCTTTAAGGTATTTTGCTTGAGATATGAACATACTTGTTGTAGTTTGAGTTACTTGTAGTCTAAGGAAGTAAGACAATTCACCAATCATTGACATTTCGAACTCTTTTGAGATATTTTGAGCAAATTCATGGCTTATCCCATCATCATTGCTGGTAAAAATCAAATCATCAACATAGACAAGAGTGACTAGCAGTTTCTATTCGTCCATCTTCATGTAGAGATTGCTTCCTGCCACTCCCTTTTTGAAGCCTTATTGTTGTAGATAGTGATCCAGTCTTGCTTTCCTAGAGCTTGTTACAATCCATATAGTGCCTTTTCCAACTTGCATACAAAGTCTTTTCCTTCTGCTAGGTCGAACCCTTCCGGTTGCTCCATGTAAACTTCTTCTTTTAGATCACCATTTAGAAATGTTGATTCCACGTCCATTTGATAAACTTTGAATCCTTTTGAACAAGCAAATGCCAAAAACATTCTTATAGCTTTTATACGAGCTACAGGTGCAAAAGGTTTTTCAAAGTCAATTCATTCTATTTGTGAATAACCTTTACAAACAAGCCTTGCCTTATTTCTGATGATTTGTCCATCTTCATTCATTTTGTTTTTGAACACCCACTTGGTTCCAATTATATTTTTATCTTTTGGACGAGGTACAAGTTCCCATGTTTCATTCTTTTCGATTTGGAACATTTCTTCTTCCATTGCTTTCACCCAATGAGGGTCCTTACTCGCTTGGGGAAAGTTTTCTAGTTCTACCATGGATAATAAGGCAACATAATCTTTTCTTGGTGTATTAGTCATCCTTCTTCGAGTCTGTATTCTCAATAATCTGTTCTTCTGGATGGTGTTTTTGAACAAATTTTACTTTTGCTGGAGTCTGAGATGGTTCCTTTTGATTTTCTTGATCCTTTTCTTCCTTTGTTGTATCTTCTTCAAAATCTTCAAGGAAAGAATCTTCTTCACATACTTCAATTTTTTTTTTGGTTGTTTATTTGTTTTTTTATTTAATTGTTTTTTGTTTTCTGGGAGTGCCTCATCAGTCTTCACACCAATGCTTTCTACTATCTTTCGTCTTCAATTATTGTAGCATTTGTATGCCTTGCTCCTTGTAGAATATCCAAGAAATATTCCCTCATCAACCCGAGAATCAAACTTGCTTGGTGAGTCATCATTGATCTTCATAAAGCATTTACTTCCAAAAATTCCGAAATATTTTACCAAAGCAGGTCTTCCTTTCCATAATTCATATGGAGTTTTGTCATTATTTGGTCTTAGTTAGACTCTATTCAAGGTATACATTGCCGCACCAACTGCTTCTCTCCAAAATTTGGCTTGTAAATCAACGACTAGTAACATTGTTCTTGCCATTTCTTGCATGGTTCTGTTTCTTCTTTCCACTACTCCATTTTGTTTAGGAGTTCTAGCTACGGAAAGTTCTCATTTGATTCCTTGTAGATTGCAGAAATCATTGAATTCCATAGAAGTAAATTCTCCTCCTCTATCTGTTCTAAGACACTTGATTTTTGATTCTTTTTCATTCTCCACAAGAGCGTTGAAATTCTTAAAACATTCAAATGCTTCAGATTTAAACTTTATAAAGTATACCCACATCATTCTAGTATAGTCATCAACAAATAGAGCAAAGTACCTTTCGCCATGTAGAGTTGGAGTTCTAGTTGGTCCACATAAATCTGCATGTATGATCTCCAAAGGTTTTGATGTTGAGACCTCCTTAGACTTTAAGTCGTTCTAGTTTTCTTTCCATGTTGGCATGGCCACACACGACGTGATCTGGCTTGACAATTTTCGGAATGTCCCTTACTGCATTTGTTTTGCTGATATTAACCAGGGTATCAAGTTTAGATTCCCCAATCGGTTGTGCCATAACCAGTTTTCATCTGCTCGACTCATATAACATTTATCTTCTTGAATTTTACTCAGGATATATACATTGTCTGGTGTTCTTACTCCTTTTGCCACAAGTTCTCCTTAGGAGGAATTCCTTTTCTCACAATTTTTAGTACTAAAGACAACATTATGTCCTTGGTCACAAATTTGGGTGACACTTAAAAGATTGTGTTTGAGCCCTTCCACCAGTAGTGCATTTTGAGCTTTTCCCTTTCCATTAACAAGAGCAATAGTCCCTTTTCCAACAATTTTAGCAGATCCACTCCCAAAAGATACATTTCCATCCTTCTTATTTAACGTGATAAACTTCTTTTGGTCACCTGTCATGTGTCTTGAACACCCACTATCCACAAACCATTGATTTTCATCACTATGTGCACATAAAGCTAGACCACATTTATCAGTAGTGGGTTCTTCCTTCTTCAATTCTTCCTTTTTGAATGAACAATTTTGTGTATCATGGCCATAATCATTGCATTTTGAGCAAACATGATCATATTTAGCCAAAGGATCAAATGAATTGTAAGTCTTGATCTATCCTTGTGCTTTTAGGCTACGAGGCTTGCTCCGATGATTGATCTTATATCTTGAACCATTATCCTTATGAGCTTTGCAATGCTTAGCTTGATGACCAAAGTTTTTACAATGAAAGCAATGACCAAGAAAAATTGTTTGATACGTGTTAAGATAGCCTTGACTTGATGTCGTATTCTTCCTTGGAGGTAGCCTTCCTTCATTCCTTGGGTTGTTAAGGGTGGACTTTTGCTCTTGGTGGGATGGCTTCTCTTCTTTTGGATGATTGTAGAGGATGTCAGCATAAATTTTTTGGATAATTACATTCTCCTTTGTACTTGATGATTCTTCTTTGAAACCTATTCCAGACTTGTCATGCTGAGGTCTTTGAGTATTAAGAATGTTATCAAGAGTTTTAGAGTTTTGCCAACTCTTTTTAACTTGATCCAACTCTTTTCTTAGGGAAACAATTTCAGCTTCACGTTTTCCGCAAATTTCTTCTCTTTCATTTAGTTTATTGTTCAAGAACTCTTCCTTCCATTTTGCTTCCACTTTTTCAACTTTGAGAGAAATGACCTCCTTTCGGAATTTCTCATTTTCTTCAACGACACTCATTATTAAATAACTCACAATTCCTTCTTCTTCTTGTTCGGAATCATCTTTATTTGTGAATGCCATAAATAATACTTCACTGCTTCGAGCATAGTTATCTTCCTTATCGGACTCATCATCATCTCTTTTGTGTAGAGAGGTATCTTTAGTTGATTTCTTCTTGGTAATCACGAATTCTTCTTCATCAGAGTCATCTTGTTTGGAGAAGAGATTCTTCTTGTTAAGCCCTTTCTTTTTGAACATCTTTTTATATTCGTCTTCATCATCACTATCATGTTTACGAGGACATTTTGCAGCGTAACGTCCTATTCTTCCACATTTAAAACAAATGAGAGGATACTTACCTTTGAGCTTGGACCCTTTCCTTAGCTTCCTTACGAATTGGGCTAGTTCAGATTCAATGTCGGAATCATCACTGCAATAATTATCATTTCTTCCCTTCTTTGATAACCTTGAAGCTTTGAATGTAGCTTCGTTGGAGTTAGGGATTCCTTTTCTCATTTCATATGCTATGAGAATCCCATGAAGTTCATCCATTTTAGATCATCCAACTCCTTCAATTCCTCTATGGCACTGACTTTGGAATCAAAACGTTCTGGAAGTGATCGCAAAACCTTTTGGACAACTGTGCTTTCTTCAATGGTTTCGCCTAAGCTTTTGAGTGAGTTGACAACTTCAGCCACTGTAATATCCCTTATTAAAGATATCCCTCAAATACAAGCAAACTCCAACCAGAGAAATAACAATAGTGCAACATACAATAATGTATACATAGAAAATAAGTAGATAGTCGAGAAATGCAGAGAGAAATGCTAAGCCATTTTATTATACTGAATAATGGGAAGAGTACAAGAGGTGATCAGAAGGATAGCACCTCGACTTGCACAAGGCAAGTGAAGAAATACACTCAGAATGGTAAGGAAATGGCCTCTCTCTGAACTGCGTCCAAACTGCCAGAGAACTGCTGTGCTGCTGGAATCAAATGAAGATTTGGGGCTGTTCTCCTTAGAAAATGCTGAAACTCTGGAATCAGCCTCTGCTCAATAAACCCAGAAAAGCCTAGAAAGCTTTTCTAAAATTGCTGACCCCCGAAAATCACCCTCTTGGGGATCTACGCAATCCCTCAAGGCTCTGCGCTGCTCCTGAAGAGAAACTTCCAAAACTCTACCAAAATCCTCCAATATGCAAGGGCTGATCCCTTGCTCAATCTCCCAGCTCAAATCCTCCACAAAAACCCAATCCGGAGCTCCTACCCAAAAGAACCGGAGCTCCTACACAAAAACCCAATCTTAGGTAGACCAAGTCCCCTACCTCAAACTGTCTCTCCACCCGACCCCTGTCAGCATACAGCGTCTGCTGGTTCTGCGCTGCAGCAATATTATCCTTGAGAGCTCGGAGGATATCCTGACTCTCTTGGATCCAAATCTTGGCTCTCGGAGCCTTGCTAGCACCAAACATCACGTTAGCAAAAGATAAAGGATGATATCCATACAAAGCATAGAATGGTGACATACCAATGGACATGTGATGTGTAGTGTTGTAGCAGTACTCCCCCAAATGCAGCCACTTCAGCCATGCTCGCTGTTGCCCACTGACATAGTTATGCAAGTAGCCCTCCAGCCACTTGTTAACTATGTCCGTCTGCTCGTCTGTTTGTGGGTGATAATTGGTACTCGGTGTCAACTCCGTCCCCACCAATCGGAAAAGCTCTTGCCAAAACCCGCCCATGAAACGGGTGTCCTTGTCACTGATGATGGTCTTAGGAAGACTATGTAGCCTGAAGACCTCTCTGAAGAACAGCTCGGCCACCTGTGCTGCTATGTAGTGTGCGGATATGGTGAAAAAATGTGCGTACTTTGTCAGTCGATCAACGACGACAAAGATACAATCCTTGCCCTGCACCATGGGCAACCCTGTGATGAAGTCCATCGAAATACTCTCCCATTTCCTCTCCGGAATGGGAAGAGGCTGCAATAATCCTGCGGGATGGCTGATTTCCCCCTTGTTCCTCTGGCAAACATCGCACTCCCAGATATGCTGGAGTACGTCCCTCCTTAAGGCCCTTCCATGAGAACCTCTCTCTAATGGCCCTGTAGGTTTTGGTAAACCCCTGATGGCTGGCCAATGGTGAATCATGTGATGCCTGAAGTATCTTCTTCTTGTGCTGAGATCCCTCAGTCAAGAAGATCCGGTCCCTATAGTAGATGATCTCATTGATCACCTTGTACCTATCATCTGCCACCTGCCCATCCAGAATCTCACATGCAAATCTGTCCTTGGAGTACTCTACTAAGAGTCGAGCCCTCCAGTCTGTGTCCAAGCTCATAAGAGACAACGTGGCTGGTCTACGTGAAAGGGCATCTGCTACCACGTTGTTCTTACCCTTGACATATTCAATGTCAAAGTCATATGCTTGGATCTTACTGATCCACTTCTGCTGCCTCTCCTGTAGCTCTTTTTGCTCCAAAAAGAACCTGAGGCTGTTGTGATTAGTCCTCACCCTAAACCTGTTACCCACTAAATACTGCCGGAATTTGGCCAATGCATGCATAATGGCCAGCGTCTCCTTGTCGTATATAGAATACAACCTCTCATGCGGAAGGAGCTTCCGGCCCTCAAAGGCTATAGGGTGACCTCCCTGCATCAACACTGCGCCGATCCCCTCTCCCGACACATCACACTCCAAAACAAATGGTTGCGTAAAATCCGGCAATACAAGCACTGGGCAGCTGCTCATAACCTCCTTGAGCTTGTCAAAGGCTCGCTGCGTTGTATCCGACCAATTGAATGACCCCTTCCTTGTCAAATCTGTCAGGGGTGCAGCAAGCTGTGAGAAACTCTTGACGAACTTCCAGTAGTAAGTACAAATACCAATGAATCCTCGGAGTTCTGTCACGTTCCTCTGCTCCAGCCAATCTTTGATGATTCTCACTCTGTCCACCCCTATGATGTGTCCCAAGTACAACATCTCTGTCAACCCAAACTCACACTTGGAGGGCTTGGCATAGAACTGCCGCTCCTCCAAGATGCGCAACACTGTCTCAATGTGTTGGAGATGCTCCTCCCAAGTCCTGCTGTAAATGAGAATGTCATCAAAGAACACCAACACGAACTTCCTTAAGTGACTGCGGAAGATGTGGTTCATGCAGGACTGGAATGTAGCCGGGGTTTTGGTTAGCCCGAAGGGCATCACCAAAAACTCAAAGTGCCCATAGTGACACTTGAAGGCGGTCTTGGGAATGTCCTGCTCCCTCACGCGAATCTGATGGTACCCAGATCTCAAATCAATCTTTGAGAAGAACCGTGCTCCTCTCAACTCATCCATCAACTCAACGATCCTGGGTATGGGGTACCTGTTCTTCAGGGTCTTTTTGTTCAGGGCCCTGTAGTCAATGCACATCCTCAATGTGCCGTCCTTCTTCTTCACCAACACCACGGAAGAAGCAAAAGGACTCGTGCTCGGCCGAATGTGCCCAAGAGCCAGCAACTCCTGAATGGCCTGCTCAATCTCATCTCGACAGGCCTTAGGATGCCCATAGCGGGTAGTAATCACTGCCTGTATGCCCTGCTCAAGCTCAATGGTGTGCTCAAACCCCCGATCCGGTGGCTGTCCCAATGGAATCTCCCCAAACACTGTGGCATATTGGTAAAGGATGGACTGTATCTCTGGGTGCACCGTCTGCCCTGTAGTCCCTACCTCTGATGCACGTAGCTCCACTGCCCACTCTATGTCTCCCTTCTGGAAGACTGCCTCCATCCGATGAGCCGAAATAGTGTGAGGCGGATATGTGTGCTGTCCTCGTATCTTCTCATGCTTCCCTGTCTTCTCATCATCCCACTCCATCTCTAGGGCCTTCCAATCTGTCGTGACCTTCCCTAGAGTGATAAGCCACTGAACACCCAATATCATGTTGGTGTCCGGAATATCGACCACGAAAAAGTGGTCAGTCAGTGTGTAGGTGCCCATCGTCACTGATAACTCTGGAACATAACGAGCACACACCATGGTCTGATCTCCTGGGACCAAAACTGAAAAGCCATCGAAGCTCTCTGTCTGTATACCTCTCCGCTCAACCATCTGTGCATCGATGAAGTTGTGGGTTGCCCCACTGTCAACCAAAACTGATACTCACTGGCCACGTACTGCCCCTCGTACGCGCAGCGTCAGATACTTGGGAACTCCTCGCAATGTTGCAAGGGCCCCTCTGGTAGGTGCAAAGGCTGCACCACCTGCTGGTGGTGGTGGAGGTGGCAAAGGATCCTGCGCGGCATGACTATCTCCTACCTCCACATCATCCTCCTCATCCTCTTCCCCGCTGCTCTCGGAGAAGACCTCAATAAAATGTGCTTTGCCACCAGCACATCTATGTCTCGGTGCCCACGGCTCCTGACAGGTAAAGCACAACCGCCTCTTCTTCAACTCCCTCCTGGCATCATCATCAATCTGTGCTTGTCCTGGATTCCCCTTTGGAGGCGGAATCCTCACATCCTTCCCCTTAGTCTGGAAACCATGTCTCTGGGGGTAAGGTGTCTGGGTCTTGGGTAAGGCATCTTGTAAGTCCCGGGTCCTGCTAATAGCATCCTGGAGTGTAGCTGGTCTAGTGGATCTGACTAGACCCCGAAGTGGATCTGCTAACCCCTCAACAAACATGTAGATCCTCCGTGCCGTGGATAGATCTGGTACCATCACTGAAATCCTCAAGAAGTTTGCAATGTAAGTCTCTGGGTTCCTGGTCTGTTTGAGCCTCGTCAGCCCAACAAAGTGCTGTTCCGGATCCCTCCGGTCAAACCTCTCCATCAGTCTCCTGGTGAACTCGACATATGTCGTCACTGTGGAGTGTCCGAGTGTAATCAACCCATGGAACCACCAATCCTGGGCCTCACCATCCAAATGTAATGTTGCCACCTTGATGGCCTCTGTCTCCGACATCTGGTTAAGATGGAAATAAATGTCCAGTGTCTCCAACCAAGACTTTGCCGAACTGTTTGATGACCCATCAATCGTAGGCAAGTGAAATCTACTAGCTGTGCGGTGGGTGTCTCCATCATGATATTGCCGGTATCCTCTGTGATGGTCGCGGGGTCTACTATCCTGTTGGAGCTGAACAAAATCTCTGAATGAGAGAGCATCCCTGAACTCTTGCCCATAGGCCTGGTACTCCGCAAAATAATCACCCATATGACAAGGCTCTTCCTCCTTCTGTGCTCCAGCTCCCGTGTCTGCTCCTAGAAAAGTGGGCATGGTAGAGCGTATAGGGGCATGGGAGGCCACCTGTTGAGTAGTACCATGCTGAGTGGCACCTTGCTCTGGCAAATGGTGAGATGCACCCGATCCCTCTCCAACCTGGAAAACCCATGGGCTCTCACGCTGTCTAGCCTCCACCATCGTGAATCTCTGCCCCATCACCTCGATCTGCCTCGACAGATCCTGCACTGATTTGAGGAGCATGTCTGCAAATTTCTTCCCGTCATCATCTGCCATCGGATCCTCCTGCTCTGCGTCCACCATAGGCTCCTCCTGTTCTGTGTTCACCATAGGCTCCTCTTGTTCTGTGTCCACCACCTGAACACAGTCTCCCTCTCCGTAGGTGTTCTCCAACCTACGCTCAATATCTCTGTATTTACTACCTCTGTAACAGATGTAGGGCTTCTCCCTCGGTGTCATAGACTGCCAGCTGCACAGGTTGAGCCAGATCTATGCTCTGATACCACTGTAATATCCCTTACCAGAGATATCCCTCAAATACAAGCAAACTCCAACCAGAGAAATAACAATAGTGCAACATACGATAATGTATACATAGAAAATAAGCAGATACTCGAGAAATGCAGAGAGAAATGCTAAGCCATTTTATTATACTGAGTAATGGGAAGAGTACAAGAGGTGATCAGAAGGATAGCACCTTGACTTGCACAAGGCAAGTGAAGAAATACACTCAGAATGGTAAGGAAATGGCCTCTCTCTGAACTGCGTCCAAACTGCCAGAGAACTGCTGTGCTGCTGATACTGCTGGAATCAAATGAAGATTTGGGGTTGTTCCCCTTAGAAAATGCTGAAACTCTGGAATCAGCCTCTGCTCAATAAACCCAGAAAAGCCTAGAAAGCTTTTCTAAAATTGTTGACCCCTGAAAATCACCCCCTTGGGGATCTATGCAATCCCTGAAGGCTCTGCGCTGCTCCTGAAGAGAAACCTCCAAAACTCTGCCCGAAACTCTGCCAAAATCCTCCAATATGCAAGGGCTGATCCCTTGCTCAATCTCCCAGCTCAAATCCTCCACAAAAACCCAATCCGGAGCTCCTACCCAAAAGAAATGCGTCCTCCGCTCTCAAGACTGCGCAGTCATAAAAAATACTCAGCTCCTCTTCAACTCCTGAAATCGCTCCTGCAAAATACTAATGGAACTACCTTTGCTCGAGCAGGCACTCGAAGTCCCCCGGGGCTAAGGGTGAGATCTCCGAACGGAGACACTCGATGCACTAAACAGTGCTGCAGACAGGCTAAACAGCCAGCGTGCTCTAAGTCGAAGTGACTAGCTCAAATGCAACATAATCGAATGATCAAAATGAGGAGGCTCCTCTCTCCTTTATAGCGTTGGCCTTTCTCAAAACTCTAAGGCCACCTCTTCCAACGTAGCCTCTCTCTTGCCACGTGTTCCTTCTCATCTGCGCAGTCCCTCCAAGTGTCTACGTGGGCCCCTTCTCTACGTGGTCCCCTTCTCTACGTGGTCCTTGGGCCCCCTTGGCTCCCCTTTTAAGTTACAACGTTGTGCTAATAGGGAGTGACTTTATACATAAAGTGAGTTATGTCCCCCTTTCCTCGCTTTTTTATTTATTAATAAATAAAGTGAGTTATGTCCCCCTTTCCTCGCTTTTTTATTTATTAATAAATATAGAAGGCAAAATTGAGCAAAATCGAATATTCCAATTAGCTATGGCTAATTAGGAATATTACAGCTACTCGGAGGAAATAGGCTGCAATATCTTCTTTGTCATCCATCTTAAGACTCTCAAATTGTCTTTTATGTGTTTGGAGTTTCGCCTTTTTGACCTTGGAGTCTCCATCATAGATACCAATAAGCTTGTCCCACATTTCCTTGGCCGAATCACAGTTCATAACTTTTGTAAATTCCGAATCAGTTATTCCTCTTGTTATGGAATTTAGTGCTTTGGCATTTGCTATATAAGCTTTCTGTCTGTCCTGATCTGTCGGTGGAGTAGTTGAAGCTTTATACCCGTTAGTAATTGATTGCCATACTTCAGGTCCAAGAGACATTAAATAGAATGTCATCCTATGTTTCCAAAAACCAAAGTTTGTTCCATCAAATTGTGGAATTTTTCCTGGATCTTGATTCTTCATTGCGACTTAAGAATCCTTCTTCCAGTTGTTAGGCTGATTATGAAGAAGCTGGCTCTGATACCAATTGTTGGAAACAATGAGAGGGGGGTGAATCAATATTTATGTTTACCAGTTAAGATTCTTCACAATTATAATCAGAAAAATAAATAATAAGGATTTTATTATAAATAAGTGAGGACACCAATCCTCTTTTACAAAATTTGAGTACAATGATATTTGAGGGTACCAACCCTTCAATCTTCTAGGCTCCAACCTGTTGCCAAGCACCAACTTGGACTTTTGTGAGGCTCCAACCCTATCCTTTTCTGATTTTTAGAGGCTCCAATGCCTAGGCAACCAACCCTTCAGTCTTGTTAATAAAGATAGATAAGTCGCAAATCTTGTTCTGCACTTCACATGTCCATTTGCTCCAATGATGTATAGCCAGATCTGTCTCCTGGTGCTGTAGGTATTTCCCCTCCACTGATGATCTGAAACTTCCTTCACACCTTCACATGTTAGTTCTTCAACCAAGATCCTCCACAGAAAAGTCTACAAGACTGTCTTTCACTTATCCGAGCCACAAACAGGTGAGTATACCATAGGTTCAATGTTGCAACAATCGAGCCTCAAATTGATGCACTGCAAGTTTAACTGTGACTAACTGATGCTCCGAATATATTGAGGATGATCCGAGGCTCTTGTAGCTTAACCAAAATGCTGACCCACAGTCCTCTGAAGGTATGGTGCTAGACTGTCACGGATTTACTTGCTGCAATAGGTCCGTTCTACCCAAGATTACAACCACAATTCTAGACGCCACCGAGACTGCGTGCTCCTTCGAAACTGAAATGTTCGACAGATCTGAGCTCTTATGGCCTTATCTGCTTTAGATATCTAGTGATCCTTCTTGGCCTCTAAGTCTCCTTTTCTTTTCTCTTTCAAGTTCACGAGTTGTGAACTATATCTTCCTCTCTGTGATGGATGACTGAGATCGATGCTTGATAATGAAGTATTTGACTTGTATTTATATGAGTTTCGCCAATAAACGAAAATATATGGTTATTAAAAGAGAGGCGGACTTGTGCATGAGGTGGCACATTAAAAGTATATCGGAAGGGGTCTTTGTTAATAATCAACCAAATATAACATAGTTTCATTGTTTACGGAAACTATATTATAATAGCAACATAGGAGGGGCTATAGCTTTTAAACAATGCGAAACCGTATTACAGTGATCTTGTGGTTCAGCAGGAAACATCATTTTGTTGCACTTGGCTCAGCAGAGGTGGAGTACATGGTAGTAAGTTTGGCGAGTTGTGAGGCCATTTGCTTTTGCAAAATGCTCATAGGTTTATTTGATCTTGAGATGGGACCTACCATGATACACTGCGATAACCAAAGCTGCATCAAGCTTTGAGAGAGTCCAATGTTTCATGATATTTCCAAGTGCATAGAGATCAGGTATTACTTCATCAGAGACGTGGTTTAGAGAGGTGCTGTGAGATTGCAGTACATACCTACCGGGGAGCAAATTGCAGATATTCTCACCAAGCCTCTAGTGCAAGGTAAGTTTGTGTTTACAAGAATAAGCTGGGGGTGGTGGAGAATCCCTTCCTGGCTAGGAGTGAGTGTTGATTTCTGCAGCTGTGGAAGGTCTTCTTCTAGCTTTGTATTTTTAGCATGGAGAAGACTTCGATTTACCTTTTTGGGTGCTTGCATGCAAGGTGTAAGTGTTTTTTGATTTATTTCCTAAGTTTAACTTAGGAAAATTTCAATAATTAATTGTTGAGAACTGTTAGACTCAAGTCTAATAATAAGTAAGTTACTTTATTTAAGTGATTTAGACAATATGATCTCAATTGTTGATCTCAAGTGATCTTAGGATTTAGTCCTAGCCATTGATCGCTTAGAATATGAGGGTTAGAGATTTGGTCTAATGAAATCATTAAATAATCCTAATGATGAGGTGAAAAACACATTATTATTGTTGAGTGCTTGAGCAAGAGATTTTCTCAAGAGAGGAGAAATTTGTTGAGGAGATTTCAGGAGTAATTCAGAGGAGCTGAGTTGGAGAGAAAGAGGGCTGAGTATAGCAAGAGAAGGAAGGTGGGTTTGCTGAGAGGAGGCTGAGTACAGCAGGCCAAGCCAACACGTGCAGCAGTAGCAGGTCGAGCCCACACGTGTGGCAGCAAGGGTGCTGCACAGCAGCCGTACAACAGGCCGAAAATTCTTGCAGGCCAATTTCTTTCAGCTGATAGTGAATTTCTGAGGTTGATTTCAGGAGGAGCCAGGTTATAGGCTTCCTCACAGCAGGAAAATTTGTGTAAAATTTTCTGTGTGGGTCTAGCCCATATTTCCAGCTTTTTAGTAAAAGTGACATAGAATTGTTCGAGTGAAGTTTCTACTTTTGCATGTTGTTGCATGTCTGACTTTCTGCAATTACTTTCCGCTGCAAATTAATTTACTGGGTTAGAAATTAGAATATCAGTGTATTTATTTTACAGCAATTTTGGAATTTATTTGTGAGAAATATTTTCTGGGTTTATCATTAATTGCTGAGATAAAATAGATCAGGGCTGATATTAAAATTTTAACAAATTGCACATTGTTGATAATTAACAGCAAACGCCTTTAATCCGAACACTCAAAACATCATCCCCAGTTTTATATTATATCTCAAAACAGAAAGCAAAAGCTACAGCTCAAAACTCAAACTCTTGAACCCCAAAATAGTGCACCTTGCTCCTCCTTTATAGAGTAGGAAGAAGGGCAGGTAAAATGAATCTGGATGGATGCACAACAGTGCCTTAATGGGTGTGAATTCAAATCCTAGTGCGTGTAGCTTGAATGGATTATTGAGCCAAGCATAAAGTGTGCCCTCCTAGAGATATGTACCCTTCACTGAGCTGGGAGTCACGTTCAGGAGTGCCCCTACCAAGTTAAGGGATTCTACCCTCTAGCTTGTGCATGCAAAACTAAATATTAATAAAGTGAAAATAGATTCAAAACTGAACTGCTGAATATAGAAAAAGCATCTAAAACTGGAGAAGGACCAACGATGGTGCATGGATGCCAAAAGGCATGCATGCGCTCACTCTCTCCCACCCCCTCCATGAATGCTAGTACTTCTTTATAACTGCTGTACGAACTGTTGAAGGGAGGGATGTTGTACCATTATCTGGCACTCTCCTGTATGCTGCTCTGCTGGAGGAAAGAAGGTACTGTACCTGGACCACTCTCTGAAATATACACTGATAAACCAACAATCTGGACTAAATCCACATAATCGGTACTCATCCATGAAGCATACAAGTACTTTGATTCCAATGACCATCTAGCTCAGAATTGTGTGCAGAAGCTTTTGTGCATGTTGTACTCTGAAATTTAGGGCATTCATGTAAAATTCAGATGGTAATTGACCTTAACATGAGCTTTGTTGAATTTCGGAAAAACAGATCCTGAGGGCAAGTACGAGGCTTTGGACAAATATGGGAAAGATTTGACAGAGATGGCAAGGCAAGGAAAACTTGATCCTGTCATTGGAAGGGATGATGAAATCCGTAGATGCATTCAGATTCTTTCTAGACGGACAAAAAATAACCCTGTATTGATTGGAGAACCAGGTGTTGGCAAGACTGCAATTTCAGAAGGGTAATGACCATTCAAAGGTTTTCTGATTGATGTTCAAGAGGACGATTTATGATTTATAAGTTCATCTATAATGAATTTGATTGCAATCCAATATTATCAAATATGCACGGTTTATTTCTAATTGCACACAAGGCATTATGACAACTGTATTTGCTAATTCTCATTTATGTTTTGGCAGGCTTGCTCAGAGAATAGTGCAAGGAGATGTACCACAGGCACTGATGAATCGAAAGGTAATGATTCACTGTACTTGTTATCAGTTAAGGCCTTACGTTTTGGCATCAGTTAACAGTGTAATGTGGCTTATCTCTTTTTCTATATGACCAGAACTTCAACATAGGGCTTGCAGATCTGCAATATAGGCCTGTTAATAACAGGGTAAACATTAAAATCAGCAAGTCTTAAATTAAATTTGATTTTATTGTGATTGCTGACATATTTTTCTGGTGTTGAGTGGTAGAAAAGAAAATCAACAAGGAAGAAAACTAAAATTTGCTGATTTAAGTGTTTTCATTTGAAAACCATAAAAGCGAAATGATGCTGATCCTTTCATTTATTTGTTGGAATGAGCAACCGGAATGAATGATATGTGTGAATTGCTTCATTATTCATAAAGATGTTACATTGTGTGAGTGTTGGATTCATCTTCCAAGGTCTCTTGGACTCCTCGTGATGGTTCACCTTCCACACCATAACCCTTAGTGGATTAGGTGTCCAACATTCCCCCCCTTAATCTGAAGGGGTGTCTATGAGTCCAAGAAGAGAGCTGAAATACAAAAATGCAAAAATGTATGGAAGCAATTCGCTGAATGTGCTCTCTGAAATGATGATTTTTAAGGAAGACCACAAACCCAAAAGCTGGCAGAACTCGAGGTCTCAACCGGTGGTATAAGGATGACCACCAACACTGGAACACTTAGTGCAGTTCATGCAACAATTCCAAATCTAGCTAGAAGTTGAGGTCTTCTGCTAGAGGAAGTGCTCTCTAATGCTTTGAAAATGGAGATCATTGAGGTCTCAACCTAGAATGCTTGATGCAGTTCCTGGAACATTTCCAAATCTGGCTAGAACCTGAATTCTTCAGCTAGTGGAAGTGCTTCCTATTTTTTTGAAAAGGGAGACCATTGAGGTCTCAACTAGCGGGGGTTTAATGCTGACCACCAACTCTGGAACGCTTAGTGCAGTTCTTGGAACAATTTCAAATCTGGCTAGAAGTTGGAGTCTTCTGCTAGAGGAAGTGCTCCCAATATCGGTTTGAAGATGACCATAAACTGAATCACGCTCATAACTATGACTCTAGCTGCAACTTTGATTCTGGTTTAGGATTGAGCCTTTGATTTTGGTGTTGCTCTAGCTGGGGCTTAGGCTCTTTGAAATTGGTAGCTGATTATCAATTCCCCCCTATCAGATACAAGATGAGAAGATGATATCATTGTAACTCAGGCTCGCTTGTACATGCTTAATTGATAGGGCTTCAAAACTAGAAGCCTCACTGTCAATCCCCTCTTATCCCATACAAAATGAGAGATGAACATGTTTATAAAATGTTCACATGGATGAAGATAAAAAAGCCATGATCCTCCATGCGGGAAACTCAATAAGGGTGTCAGTTTCTACCGAAAATGCACCCATTTACAATGCAATTTCATTGGTAAACTTACAAAAAAACACCATTTGCAAGTTACCATTATTTTAAGTTGAATGCCCAAGATATACAATGCTTCTAAAAATGAAGGAAGAATGCCCAAAGCCAACAAACAAAAACAACTTGTGCGCTATTCTCCAAGATCTGGATTGAATATCTGGCTCCTCTGCAAGAGATGCAGCAAAATAGCTAAAAAAAAACTGTAGCTAGCAAGTTCGTGACATTTGGTAGAAAGCTTTTTGCCGTGTCCTGACCGTGTCTTATCAACAAATGGAAAAATGCAATAACATCTCCCTCGAACTCTGCACCTTGTCTAAATGCCTTCTGTATAATGCTCTCACATATATTAATAGTAATGAATGCCATAAATAACATCCATCCTCTTCTCAATCAATGTAGTGTGAAAATTCTTAAACAGAAATTATATTACTGCAGCATCTGATTTATTTTACCTACTTATTTCTCAATAAGTTATTTACGAAATCCCTTCAGTAAATATTAAAATAAATTCTACTGTAGATATCACACCATTATACAGAAACAAATATATGCACAGAGTCAAACACATCAACACAATTATTTTTGGACAATTGTCCCCGAAAAAACCCAATGCGAGAAAACCGGTGCAGCAGAGGAAGGTTTTATTAATCTTCAACAACAATCGCTTTTACAGATTTTTTTTTTTGCATAGACACCGGGAGAAAACACTTGAGACTTTTCTCTGAGACTTTCTCACCCTGGAGGACTTCCTTTCCCTACTGCGTCAACCTTGTGTCATTCTACGTGGCTCTGCGCTGCTTTGTCCTTCTCTGCGTCATCCACTGTGTCTCTATGATCTGCGTCTCCCTCTGCGTTGTCTCTCAGAGTCCCTGGGTCACCTCTTCTGAGCTCCCTGACTACTGCTAATCACCCCCTCTTCCTCCACCCTACAATTCTCCCTTTGAAATCGATTTCACTCTCTTTGAAAATTGATTTTCCTTGGGATACTGAGTATCTGCTAATGTATCTCTGAATGACCCTCAAGTCTTCTCTGATACTTTTCCTGTTGACGAATCAACGACTGAGATTAAGTCTCTAATCAACGGCCAAGATTAAAGCAAACTTGATCCTTGTCTCTTAGAATCTTCACACCCTTATCTTTATTAATACCCATTAGTATTTTTATTTTCCTAATTTTAGACTTAGGAACCCATTAAAAATATTAATTATTTTAATAACTCCTCTTCCGGATGGAATTTCTCAAAACGATTTTTGGGTTTTGGAGATCTTATGTGCCTTAGCCTCTCCACCAAATTTCATGGCTAGAGCACATCCAATGCTACCACAAATCAACACTCCCTCTTAGTGAGGAATGTGCTCTAGTAATGCTCCACCACTGTGTTGAAATTTCTAAGTCTAACTGGTTAGAAATTCTTCCTGCACTATCTGGTTTATTTCACCTACTTGTTTAATTACATAACAAGTTATGTAACCATATAAATACTGAAAATAAACACATGTATAGTCTCAACCATTTATAGATCATCAACTGAAAGAATAGACAAACACACAAGGGACACCGTTATTTTTGGACAACCGTCCTCGGAAAAACCCAACTTGGGAAAACCGGTGTAGCAGTTCTGAGGTTTTTATTATTAAGCAACTTTCTTGAGTACAACTAGGGTGCCAAACTGGCTCACCCAATAGAGATATCAATCTGGCAGTAATACCTCTCTTCAGAAGCAGATATTTGGCAAGTCTGCACCACGAAAAACTCTCCAATGCCTCTTTGAGGCTTTGCATCAACCTTCTGATGCTTTGTGCAGGCTCTCTAGCCCTCTGCGTCACTCATGTAGGCCCTGGTAGCCTCTGCGCAATCCCTCTGGCCCTCTGCGTGGCTCCTGCTAGCTCTGCGTAGCCTCCTTTGACTCAACGCCGATCCTTCGACACTATCTCTGCCTCTCTGCTATGCACTCAGTGCCTCTCACTGCAACTCTGATCACTGGTTCGATTTCTCTCAGCGAACCCCGCTCCAAAAAATCGAATTGATTGATCAATTTTTGTGTATCTTTAATTGACTCTCAAGCCTCCTCTTATACTTTTTCTGTTGAGTCTTCAACAGCTGAGATTAAATCTCTAATCAATGGCTAAGATTAGATTTGGCTTGATCCATGTCTTTTAGAACATTCTCACCTAGTTTTATATTAATACCCATTAATATTTTAATTTTCCTAAGTTTAGACTTAGGAACTCCATTAAAAATATTAATTATTTTAATATCTCTCTAACCGGTTGGAATTTCCCCAAACCATTTCTGGGTCTTGGAGGTCTCATGTGCTTTAGTCTCTCCACCAATTTTCATAGCTAGAGCACATCCGATGCTACCCCAAATCAACACTCCCTCTTAGCGAGGAATGTGCTCTAGTAATGCTCCACCACTGAACATTACCTTGATCATCCGGCACCGGTACCTGTGATGATGCTTGGCCTACTGCCCAACATCCTTTGCATTACTGCCTCCTGTACTGCTGCCCATGGCTCTGCCACTGCCACTGCTACATCTGTACTGCATCTCCCTCTGCATCCGTGCTGTTGCTGGTCCTTCCTCCCAAAACTGCATCTACACTGCAACTCTCTCTCATCATGCTGCATCGTGCTGTCCATAGCACTACGACTGTTACTGCTGCACTGCAACTCAGTTACTGAGAAGTAAGTAACTGATCTACCCAACTACTGACATCCTTGTCAGGCTAGAAGCCCTCCTGATGCTGAAGCTCCCTCTACTGCCTTTGCGCTTCTGCAACAACTTTGTGCCTCTCGCACTGCTGCAAACACCTCTGTGCCTTTCTGCACTGCTGCAACCTCCTCTGTGCCTCTTGCACTACTGCAACCCTCATTGCGCTGCTACAGATCCCTGCACTCTAGCACTGTTCTGCCACTCCATTCGCATCTTGCTTCTACCGACATCCATCATCATGCTACTATCTCTCGGGGCTCCTGTAGCCGGATATGATCCAAGAGTTTGGGTACCTCAAGGATCTTGCCCGACATCTTTTGTAGTCCTCCTGACTACAGCTCGATGTCACTCCACCTCTTCTCTAGAGGTGCATGAGCACTCATGGCACAATCATCATCGGTCTCTACTTCCTTCTCCGCCTTAGCCGACGCTGCCTTGGAGTCAGAAGCCTCTCCCTTATTCTTCTTCCTGGGACACTGGGTTGCATAATGACCCAACTCCCCACAATGGAAGCAATTTATCTTGGAGATGTCCTTCTTCTTCCTCTTCCCTTGTTGTCCCGCAGATGCCAGAGCCGCATCCTCTTCCTCCTCTTTCTTGATTCGACCATCTTTGCTGCTACTTCCTGTCTTGGTCAATTGTCCGATCTCTTCTTGGCGAAGAGCTGCCCACATCTCTTCCCAACTTGGAAGATTTGCTCTGCCCAAAATGCTTTGGACGAATGTCTCCCACTCCTCAGAGACTGCGTTCAGGGCGGTCCTCACCATGAACTCCTGATCCGACGTGGCCCCTATGGAAGTAAGTTGGTCCCGAATCTCCTGCAACCTGCTGAGGAATAGATCTATCTGCTCCCCCTTCTGCATTTGATACGACCGCAGCTGATTCTCCAGTAGCATCCTCCTCTGCACGGAAGTGCCTTGATACAATGTCGTCAAGGTATCCCACATCTCCTTTGCTGTATTCTTCTCGACAATATGCTGAACTACATGATCCTTGACCCCATCAAGGATTATGCACTTTGCCTTGGCCATTGCATCCTCATACCTTTTGTTATCAGCTGGGTCGACTGGGATAGCCATGGTTCTCAAGGCGAAGGCCTTGATGCGATGTTTATCTAGAACAGACAGGATCCTGGCCTTCCAGATGACAAAGTTGGATGCCCCATCCAACTTGTCCTGATCCCTTAGTTCGTTCATTGCCATCTCCGCTCTTCTCTTCGACTCCCTCTGAGTCTCTACTTCGCTCCTGGAAGTTTTCTTCTAGACTCCCTCTGAGTCTCGATTTCCCTCCTGGAAATCTTCTCCTAGACTTCCTCTGAGCCTTGATTTCCCTCTTGGAAATCCTTTTGCCAATAATCGAATCACTTCTCTCCGATCCCCTTTTCTCCTGCAACACTGATCTAGATTTCTTGGCTAGAAATCCGCCTAGGGAGCAACTTCCTCTGCCTTGGTTCTGTCCCATTAGATACTGTTTTGCTTTGACAACAACAACACCCGACCAACTTCACAATCCACAATCTGCCCACAGCGCCTAGGCCCTAGTAGCTGAAGAAACTGAGCCACTTAGCTTTGCGCAATCCCGACAAGGCTGAATTGCTCCTTTGGCCAACTGCATCATTCCTACCTGGCTGAGCAGGATGAAGTGGCTCTTCGTGAGACTCTTCTGCCTCTCTCTGCCTTTGCACTAGCCCTCTATCTGGCTCGAAATGATGACGCATACGCTCTGCGTCACTCCTTCACTGCTGCCTTTTGCTTAGGAACAACTCTGTCTCTTGGGACAACTGTTTTTGCTGCAAATTTTCTGATTTAGCTATTGCATCGGCGCTCCAGTGATCTGCTCTGTTACCATGCTGAAATTTCTAAGTCTAACCCGTTAGAAATTCTTCCTGCACTATTTGGTTTATTTCACCTACTTGTTTAATTACGTAACAAGATATTTAACCATATAAATACTGAAAATAAACACAAGTACAATCTCAACTATCTACAGATCATCAACTGAAAGAATAGACAAACACACAAGGGACACCGTTATTTTTGGACAATTGTCCCCGGAAAAACGCAACTTGGGAAAACTAGTGCAGCAGTTCTAAGGGTTTTATTATTAAGCATCTTTCTTGAGTACAACTAGGGTGCCAAACTGGCTCACCCAACAGAGATATCAATCTGGCAGTAATACCTCTCTTCGGAAGAATATATTCGGCAAGTCTACTCCACGAAAAACTCTCCAACGCCTCTCTGAGGCTCTGCGTCAGCCTTCTAATGCTCTGCGCAGGCTCTCTGGTCCTCTGCGTCACTCACGCAGGCCTTGGTAGCCTCTGCGGGTGGCTCTTGCTGGCTTTGCGTAGCCTCCTCTGACTCAGCGCTGATCCTTGGGCACTATTTTTGCCTCTCTGCTATGCACTCACTGCCTCTGGCTGCAACTCTGATCACTAGTTCGATTTCTCTCAACAAACCCCGCTCTAGAAAATCAAACTAACTGATCAATCTTGGTGTATCTCCAGCTGACCCTCAAGCCTCCTCTTATACTTTTTCTGTTGAGTCTTCAATGGCCGAGATTAAATCTCTAACCAACGGCTAAGATTAGATTTGACTTGATCCATGTCTTTTAGAACATTCTCACCTAGTTTTATATTAATACCCATTAATATTTTAATTTTCCTAAGTTTAGACTTAGGAACTCCATTAAAAATATTAATTATTTTAATATCTCTCTAACTGGGTGGAATTTCCCCAAACCATTTTTGGGTCTTGGAGATTTCATGTGCTTTAGCCTCTCCACCAATTTTCATGGCTAGAGCACATTCGATGCTACCCCAAATCAACACACTAAACATCACACTGATCCTCCAGCATCGGTACCTGTGCTGATGCTTGGCTTGCTGCCCAGCATCCTCTGCACTGCTACCTCCTGTACTGCAGCGCATGGCTCTGCTACGGAAACTACTACATCTGTACTGCAGCTCCCTCTCAACATGCTGCCCATGTTGCCCATGGCACCGCTACTGCTAATTGCTGCACTGCATCCCCTGATACATATCCATTTCTGCTAATGAAATGGATTCTTTACCATCCCCATCTTCTCCCTGAAATAAACGAACTTTGTTCTTCCTAGGGCCTTGGTGAGGATGTCTGCCACCTGTTCTCCTGTAGGAGTGTAGTTCAATTGTACTACTTCTCGTTGGACACAGTCTCTGACAAAGTGACACCAAATATCAATGTGCTTCGACCGATCATGAAATACTGGATTCTCAGAGAGCTTGATGCAACTCTGATTATCACACATGATCCTGGTCGCCTCCATCCTTCTTCTGAATAGGTTCACAAGCAATTTTCTAAGCCATATGGCTTCGCATGAAGCTGTGCTAGTGGCCATATATTCTGCTTCAGCTGAGCTCAGAGCTACGAATTTCTGTTTCCTACTGCACCAGGAGGTCATCCCCGATCCAATGTTGAAACAGTACCCAGAGGTACTTTTCCGATCCACTAAACTTCCAGCCCAATTTGCACTACTAAACCCACTCAGTCTGATGTCATTACTTCTAGTGTACTATAGTCCATACTCGACTGTTCCCTGTATATATCTGAGAACATGTTTGGCTACTGCCCAATGCGCCCTCTTAGGTTCCACCATGAACTAATTGAGGGTGTTGACAGCGTAACAAATGTTTGACCTGGTATTAAGCAGATACATCAGGGACCCTATGAGCTGCCTGTATAAGGTGGGATCAACATCTTTGTCTTTTGATGCATCAATTTTCTTCCAATTGGTGATCATTGGAGTAGCCATATGCATACAGTCCTGCATCTTGAATCTCTTCAGGATTTCTGTAGCATATCTCCCTTGTCCAAGGAAGATCTCACCCTTCTGCTGCCAAACTTCCAACCCCAGGAAATAATGCATCTGTCCCAAATCTTTCATGTCGAATTCTGTGGTTATTCTTCTTGCAGTCCTCGATGAGCCTGGATGATCTTGTTAGAAAGAGATCATCCACATATAATATTAGGACTAGGGGTTCATTCTCTACAACCAAATAGTAGAGATTGGGATTTTTATCACTCTTGAGAAACCCCATCTTCTGCAAGTAGCCATCTATTCGACCATACCATGCTCTAGGCGCCTATTTGAGCCCATACAAGGCTTTCTTCAATCTGCATACATGAGATTTCTTCTCATGTGTCTCAAAGCCTTCTGGCTGTTCAATGTATACTTCCTCTTCTATTACCTCGTTCAAGAATGCCGTCTTGACATCCATCTGAGGAATCTCCCACCCCATTTGTGCTGCAAAAGATATCACGGTTCTAATAGATGTATACCTGACTATTGGGGCGAAGGTCTCTTCGTAGTCTATACCTTCCTTCTGAGCATACCCCTTAGCCACAAACCTGACTTTGTATTTTTCCATACTGCCGTCTGTAGCGTATTTGATCTTGTAGATCCATCTCGAACCTACCACTGATCTGTCCTAAGGCCTAGGCACTACTTCTCAGACATCCTTCACCATTATAGAGCTGTATTCCTCCACCATTGCGTCCATCCAAACTTGATGTTGAACGGCCTCTTGAAAAATGGAAGGTTCCCCAACTTGAGCCTAAGGCCTGATATCTGTTTGGTTGTCTTCACTCCCTTTCACTGTTCCTGGGTGCACCAATAAAATCTTTGCATCCTGTAGAATCTGTCGGAGTTCCTGGCATGTTCTTCCTCTGGTAGTAGGTGCATCTGTTAGCTCTTCCTCTTCCTGTGGATCCTCCTATTCTGAAGGAGAATTTCTGGTACTAGCTTCTGCTGGTTGAAGTGGTTTGAGCAACAACTCATCTTTTGACTGCTCCTCGGAAGGCATTTCTCGAGATTTTCTGAAGGCCCTATCCTCCATGAACTTCACATCTCGTCGAACTACTACCTTCCTGTTCTCTGGAAGATAGATTCTATATGCCTTAGCATTCTCGTTATATCCCACAAGATATCCTTTCTCTGTAGTTTGATCTAACTTCTTCCTCTTCTCGTCGTGTATATGACAATATGCTAAACTCCCAAATACCTTGAAATGGCTAACTTCAGGTGTCTTGCCAGTGAAGACCTGCTCTGGAGTAATCTTGCCCAATGCCCTATGAGGGGTTCTATTCCGGACATAGACTGTCGTGTTGCATGCTTGTGCCCACATGAATTTTGGCATATCTTGATCATACATCATTGCCCTAGCTGCTTCCATAGTAGTCCTGTTCTTCCTTTCTGCTACTCCATTCTGCTCCCGATTGTAGGGCGCTGTCCACTCTCTTCTGGTGCCCTCCATAGTGCAAAAATCGGTGAAGTCCTTGTTGACATACTCTCCACCATTGTATGAGCGCAAGACTTTTATTTTCTTTCTTGTTAGATTCTCCACTAGAGCCTTGAACTCTTTGAATCGATAGAAAACCTCATCCTTGGTTTTCAGAAGATAGATCCAAGTCTTCCTGGAATGGTCATCGATGAAGGTAACGAAGTATTCAGCACCACTAAGAGCTTTTGTGAACATCGGTCCACAGATATCTGAGTGTATCAATCCTAGTACACTCTTGGCCCTATTGTTCCTTCTAGGAAACGTTGCTTTGGCATACTTGCCCAGAGCACACCCTCTGCATACATCATCTCGTTCAGTACTAAGATATGGAACTCCTGTTACAGTTTTCCTGAGAATTCTTAGAGCCCCATGGTGCAAATGTCCCATCCTTTTGTGCCATAGTTCATTCAAATCCTTGTCTCCATTACTGCCTATCAGTGCCATTGGTGATTCTAGCTGCAACCTGTACAACCTGTTACTTCTGATTCCGATTTGTACCTTCTTTTTCCAACTCGGGTGTTTGACGTATACTTTCTCCTTAATGAAGAAAACGTCATAGCCCTTGCTTTGAAGTTGAGATACGGAAAGTAAGTTCATCCCCAGTCCTGGCACATGCAGCACATTGGTAGCTCAGAACCGCTCTCCTGTTTCTATTTGAAAAACTATAGTACCCTTCCCTACTGGAGTACACTTTGCCTTATTCCCCATGGTGATCTGAAAATTCATTCTTTCCTCCTGATAATCTGAGAAACATTCCCGGATTCCTGTCATATGCCAAGAGGCTCCATTGTCTATATACCATACCCCTGATGATGCAGAGCTTGCTACGCAAGCAACTTCTTCTTCCAATCTGGAAGCTAGCATAGAGAAATCGAAATTTTTATTTCTTGTGCATTCTTCTGAAAATCTGCATGAGTCTCCTAACGTGGATGCCTCTGCATCATGCTCTTGATCCATAATTGATTTTCCCTTCCTGTCTCCGAAGCTTTCGCTCTAATACCATGTGGAAATTTCTAAACAAAAATTCTATTACTGCAGCAACTGATTTATTTTACATACTTATTTCTTAATAAGATATTTACGAAATCCCTTCAGTAAATATGAAAATAATTTCTATTGCAGATATCACACCATTATGCAGAAACAAATATATGCACAAGAATCAAACACATCAACATAGTTATTTTTGGACAATTGTCCCCGGAAAAACCCAATGAGGGAAAACCGGTGCAGTAGAGGAGGGTTTTATTAATCTTCAACAACAATCGCTTTTCCATATTCTTTTTTGCATAGACATTGGGAGAAAACAACTGAGACTTTTCTCCGAGACTTTCTGACACCTTGGAGGGCTTCCTTTCCCTACTGTGTCAGCCCTGCGTCATTCTGCGTGGCTTTGCGCTGCTCTGTCCTTCTCTGCATCATCCACTGCGTCTCCCTCTGTGCTGTCTGTCAGAGTCCTTGCATCACCTCTTTTGAGCTCCCTGACTGCTGCTAATCATCTCCTCTTCCTCTGCCCTGCAACTCTCCCTCTGAAATCAATTTCACTCTTTCTGAAAATCGATTTTCCTTGGGATACTGAGTATCTGTCCTTCTCTGCGTCATCCACTGCGTCTCCCTCCGCGCTGTCTCTCAGAGTCCCTACGTCACCTCTTCTGAGCTCCCCGACTGCTGCTAATCACCCCCTCTTCCTCCACCTTGCAACTCTCCCTCTGAAATCAGTTTCACTCTCTCTAAAAATTGATTTTCCTTGGGACACTAAGTATCAGCTAGTGTATCTCCAAATGACCCTCAAGTCTTCTCTTATACTTTTTCTGTTGACGAATCAACGACCGAAATTAAGTCTCTAATCAATGGCTAAGATTAAAACATACTTGATCCTCATCTCTTAGAAGCTTCTCATCCTTATCTTTATTAATACCCATTAATATTTTTATTTTCCCAAGTTTAGACTTAGGAACCCATTAAAAATATTAATTATTTTAATAACTCCTCTTTCGGATGGAATTTCTTAAAACGATTTTATGAGTCTTGGAGATCTTATGTGCCTTAGCCTATCCACCAAATTTCATGGCTAGAGCACATTCGACGTTATCACAAATCAACATGCAGTTGTATCAACGATTCAACAGTAATCACTGGGATGCTCGCCGTTATATTCTGTAAATGATTTTGAAACCTAGTAAAGTATCGATACAAAACAGGAGAGAGGTAGCTTTTGTGCTGCGAGAATTATTGCTGGACACCATACCTCAAACTTGCGTAAGACTGCTCTGCCTTTTGGAATGTATACGACTCCATGACCATAGTCCAGGTTCTGCCGACTCCTTGAACTTCTTGTAGAATTCCTGCAGAAACTCCGATAGATCTAGAATTCTAGTTAAATTAAACACAAGTAATTTGCTGATATTCAAGAGAGGAGAGAAAGAATTTTTTCCATAAAATCAATGTATTAAATTAATGAACAATAGTAATACATGAGCAACCGAACCTCTAATCCCAAAGGGAGGTGGTTATATAGAAATTGCCGAATCTAGAAAACTAGGAAAAAGTTAGTAAAAAACTAGAAAAGGCTAAGAAAAGCTAAAGGGAGGCCTAAAATAGCAACAATGACTCAAGACAACCTATGCCAACTATCAGCCACAAGGAAAGCATGAGGAGGGGCGCATTTCCTAAGGAAGGCAACTTTAAACATGCTAAAATGGTCCGGGGGACCAAATCCCTTGATTTAAGGGGGAATCTTCATGTGGGGTGCCAATCCTCAAATAACTCAAGTGGATGAGGTGTGAACATGCACTTAGATGTCTAAATGGTTTAGGAAAGTGGTTGGACCAATATTTCCATAATATTAAGCCTTTAAAGGAAAAAAACAAGGGAAAGTTGGTCCACTGAGCTAGTTTACCAAAAACCAAGTGTGAACATGATTTTTAGTGCATGTGGCTAAGTCAAGGATACTTGGGATAAAAAATAAATGTAGATGTTAGGATTATATTCCAACACTTGTCAACATGGTCATCATGCGATAGTTGTGGAGCCTATTTTTCCCTCCAAAAACACAAAGGTTAATGGCGAGGTTTTCTGGGTGTGACATGGTCTGGCATCTCCAAGTGCTCCGTGCTAGTCATGACCAACATTTTCCTTTTGGAACTCAATCAATAACAGAGGATTTTAAGCGCAAAGTCTAAGGTTGAAGGATGTAAAACCCTGTAAAAGACGTCCTCAGTCTGGAGTTGCTCATTGAGATTATGGAGAACCTGGATGAAGGTTTCTAAGAAGGGACGCCCGTTCACCACGACTTCTTGAGTGCATTCAACTGGAGCTACGAAAATGGATGAAATTCTTCATTGCCATCGAATAATTGATTGGCACGAAAGAGAGAGGACAATAGACAGGCATGCACCATTTGGGCATGCAAACAAGCCATATCACATGAATGTGATACCTGTGCAGTTGCAGGTCAGATTTTTTATTCTCTGCTGCACGATCTTGACCTAATGGCCTTTCCAGGAAATGATCAGATTTTTCTTTTCTCTATGTACAGATCCTTTGGAGTTAGTGCTTCACTTCGATGCATGAAAATCAGAGATGGTTTTGCTGTCAGAGGCGTTTCTGTACTCACGTTAAAAGGATCTAAACTGGCACCGCTCTATATTGCAGGTTTGAGAAATGGGGGTAGAGAAACGTTATTATTCCTCTAGTAGAGGTCAGGTATATGGTAGAAGGTCATAAATAGAAGGGGTTTCAGAACTGTGCATACACAGAGATATCCAGAGATTTCAGGATTGCTCAGAGTGACAGATCTGACAAACTTAGTGAGGCAGATCTGACAGGTCTCTGAGCAAGACCTGCTCTGATACCACTGTTGGAATGAGCAACCAGAATGAATGATAAGCATGAATTGCTTTATTATTCACAAAGATGTTACATATAGATACATTGTGTGACTGTTGGATTCATCTTCCAAGGTCTCTTGGACTCATCGTGATGGTTCACCTTCCACACCATAACCCTTAGTGGATTAGGTGTCCAACATTATTAACTGGAGTTATGAAGTACAATTTTCTGATGAATATCAGATATGAATAAATTTTGCTAAAGGACCTAATGAAAGCAAAGTATCTAAATTTGAGATCCCTGTTTCCTGAATCTGCATAGATGATAAAATCGCTGAGGTGAGCAGAAAGGATTTACCCAACTAGTGAGACTAATTACAATTCTAGGACTAGTAAATGAAAGAGAAGAGCAAGAGGAGAGAAAGATAAGATAATGTTATCGATGTCCAACAAATGACCACAAACACAGGTCATTGGGACTAAACGATACATCCAGTGTGAATGCATTGTGAGTGCAAAAGCAACTCCTAGATAATGCTGAAGGCTAGAAAGCAAAAGAAAACATACAGTGTAGATAAGTGTCAAGCTGATCTAATCACTAGGTCAAATCAAAAGCAAAAGTTATAAAGCAGTTTCATAGGTACACTGAGACAAAATGAGAGTCTGAGGCTTGAAAATCTTAGTGCTGATCAAGTGAGAGAGAAGAATGAGGATGATGTCTAGGCCCCCTAGTCTTGATGACCGAGGGTGAGGGGAGCATGTGTGGAACGAGCTCACTGTTGCAGTCATCGAGTGCTGTAGTGGGTTCCTGTACAAACTCTCAACCCGAGGTGACTGTTGTCCTTATGATCTCAATCAGATACATAAATTATTTAATTTAATTTATTGCTGAAATTATTTTTAAATCATAGCTTCAATCATGCTAGCTGAAAATGTAAATAACAGAAGAATAGAACAGTTTCACACATACACAGGGAATTTCGCCTTCAAAATCAACTGTTCATTCCATAATCAAAGCTTTAGAAGGAACCCTCTACAAACTGTTAAAATAACAATTGCATGGTTATCAAAATCACTTCAAGTTCAACCTGAGCTGTACGTCCTGTACAACCTGCTATACAGCTGCTGTATGGATCCATATGACTATGTAAGGATCTGCTGTACAATTGCCTTTTCAACCTAATAGAAACTTGTAAGTCGATCCTCTTCTTTCTGTGCACTGATATCTTTCCTTTGGTTGCTCAACCTACTTAATTGTTCAATTGTAAACAATACCTATCTATCCTGTCTTATTTATGCTTTTTCAAAACACTGATCTACCAAAACACTAATCTGATTTAGATATGTACTGTTGAGATTAAATCTAATTTAAGTCATTAATGCAATAAATGCACTTTATTAGACTCAACTAAAAAACATAAGATATTTCACTTTATCGTAAGTGAATTAGAAACTAGAATTACTGACCAATTTTTCGAATTGGTCACTAATGAAATGTGAACTACTTATAACATGTTCACACTAAAACCTGTGCAAGAAGTTTTTGTTCGAATTACATTTCTCAACACTCCCTCTTAGCGAGGAAGGAATTTTGCATCAATCCAAATTTGTCTTTGAATGCTTCAAACTCCCTTTCGCTAAGAGCTTGGTTAGAATATCAACTACCTACTCGCATCACTTGAGTTTCCCTTTACTCAACACTTCTTTTTCCACCCTTTACTTATCCCTTTTTATTTGTTTTGATTGGTTTGCTTAGCAAACTTTGATAAATTTCATTTAAGACCCCTTTAGGAGGGGGAAATTAATTGCTCATAGTGTTTGGGATGCCCTTTTTACTTTGAAAGACGTGATATGGACAGGACTAGGGCGCTGGCCTCACATGTGGGGGTGGAGCTCAAGTTGAATTGGATTTTACTCATCATTCATCCCTTGCCACTTTTTTGCGTTATAACATTTGGCACGTGCTCTTTATTTCTTTCTTTTTGTAGGTGGATTTCACGTGCTCTTTATTTCTTTCTTTTTGTAGGTGGATCAACCTCTGGGCATTTCCAAGCCCCTTTTCTCACAGGATGAGACAAGCAAGGAACTAGTACAAGTGACTGGCTATAATGAACCAAAGGATATGACAATGGAGAAGGGGAGAGACGGTAGGTGTGAAGTATCGAATGCTTCGAACTCCCTTTCGCTAAGGGCTTGGTTAGAATATCAACTACCTACTTGCATCACTTCAGTTTCCCTTTACTCATCACTTCTTTTTCCGCTCTTTACTTATCCATTTTCTTTGTTTCGATTGGCTTGCTTAGCAAGCTTTGATAAATTTAATTTAAGACCCCTTTAAGAGGGGGCAATTCATTGCTCATAGGGTCTGGGATGCCTTTTTTTCTTTGAAAGACGTGATATGCACAAGACTAGTGCGTTGGACTCACATGTAGGGGTGGAGCTCAAGTTGAGTTGGATTTTAATCATCATTCATCCCTTGCCACTTTTTTGCATTTTAACATTTGGCACATGCTCTCTATTTTTTTCTTTTTGTAGTTGCATCAACCTCTGGGCATTTCCAAACTTCTTTTCTCGTAGGATGAGACAAGTAGGGAACTAGTACAAGTGACTGACTACAATGAACCAAAGGATAGGACAATGGATAAGGGGGGAGATAATAGATGTGAAGTATGGAAAGATGTTGGCACACAATCTCTATCAGGGCCTCCTATTTGTGCCCCTTCTGGAAAGTGAAGGAATAAGCCCTGTTGTCGCACAAAGTGTCTAGGCACCACGACAATGCTCAGAGTAAGGGTTGTCACTCTTAATCCTTACTCACTCTGTTTAGACTCTCTCCTAGACAAGTCAAGGGGGGTAGTCTCTAAGGTAAATGGATGAGGATAGCCTGTGAAACACAGGCTCTAGAAGATTTTAAGGATGAACAACTTGATGAATTGTAAATGAGTCTGATTAACTCAGATGAATAGATTAAACATTAATGTAACGAAGACACGACCACAAGATAGAAACAATTATAGACCAGTGCTTTTATGTTCAATTAACTGTAGATTAAGTAAGAAAACAAGTTATCTAGAACAATTTTCCAATATGTGATGAATAGTGACAATCATGAATGATCAATATAAATGCCCAAAATTGCAATATGCAAGAGATTCTAGATTTAAAATAATTTTCATTAATGACCCAAATCTAGAAAAATTAACTTTCTCCTACAACCAATATAATTTAAAACATTTATCGCACCTTGACCATAGAGAAATCATGAAAATGCATTTAATCACCAATTGACACCAAGGAACTTTAAATTAGTATTTTAATTATTCCTTAGGCAATTAGTGTAATGAAGAGATCTTTTAATGTGATGGAATTAAAATGAATCACAGGGTTAAAAATTAAAATTTTAATGGGCCATAAGCCACATTAAAATATTAAATGTGAAAGCGCACATCCCTTTTTAGTTTATTTTATTCTCAATCCCAAAGTCACATTTTTTTTTTTTAAATCTTTTTAGATTTTTTAATTTTTTAGAATTTTTAAATTTTTTTAATGTTTTGGATTTTTTTTTAATGAAAAAAATAAATTAAAATTACAAGTTAAAATAAAAAGTAAAAAAAAAATCCAGTCATAAAAAAAATCAAAAAAATTTAAATGAAACTTTAAAAAGAAAAATATATACGCTAACCCTAACTCCTAACTAAAATACAAATGAAATAAAAAAAAGGAACCCAACTAAACTAAACAAATTTCAATATATAACAATACAAATGAAAAAATAAAAGTCGAACTAACTAAAACCTAAAAGGAAATACAAAACCAAATAAAAAAATCGAAGTGCTTTATTGTTTTTGTGCATGCAGGCTCTGACGATGGTGAATGGAGGGACTCATGACGGTGAAAGAGAGATGAGGTTTGCGCGAAGGGCAACAGACAAAACTACGAGTTAGGGAAGAGGGAAAGAGCAGTGACGGTGATGGCTGAAGGTGCAACGTTTGTTTGCAGGTATAAGGAAAGGCCGCAGAGAGCTACTGCACGCAGATGGAAACGATGTAGATAGTTGTGGGTGTGGGTTAGGGTTAGGTAGCTTGTAGATGATGAGGAGAGGGTAAGCTAGAGAAGACTGCGCGTAGGGAGCCACGGGAAGAGGATGACGAGATCCGCACGTAGGAAAGCTGTAAGAGAAGAGGGTTTAGTGAGCATTTTTTTTGCAGATCTGCGGAGGAGAAGATACGATGCAGCGAGAAAAAACAAACAAACCAAGGGCTCACGGATTTGAGGAATGAGAATGCGGAAAGAGAAGAGGGTTGTTGACAAGGTTTGTGAAAGGATGGCAACAATGGAAGGACGCAGAACAGAGGTGGAAAAAGGTGGCAACAAGGATTTTGATGGTAAATGCAAGTCCAAACAATGATAATGGAGACAAGCATGGGCAGTGAGAGGGTTAATTTGTTTTTTCGAATTTTGCAGCAAACCCAAAAACCCAGGCACCAGATAAAAAAATCGGACAAATGGTAGCCAAAAAACATCAGAAATCCTGATTAAAATGTCAATTTCTTTTGCTTTAGCTTTATTTGAAACCCTTATAAAATTTTCCAGTTTTAAAACCTTTTGAAAACCCTGGACTGCAAAAATCTTTTGAATAAAATCCCTGCAAAATGATGTTGATGAACCCCAATGATCCGTATCTTACCCTCCAGAGCCTAGATCTGGACTCTACATAGAGTTCTTCTTCAGATCTGTAGTTGCAAGACAACAAGAAATACCCAAATGATATATACAATGATAAAATTAAAACCCAGGAAAACCCACGTCAAAAACCCAAAAAAAAGTAATTTACAGATCTATGTACAAGAATGGAAGATCTATCAAATCTGAGAAGTGTGAGTCCAACTACGCTCTAGATTTGATAATCTAAGGCTCTTAACAACCAGATTCATCAATTTCGCACATAAAAAATTAAATTTTTAAATTTTAAAGAAGGTGCTTAGCTCAAAACCCTTCATGCATCATCAATAAAAATCTTATGATAAGATCGGGATCAAATTAAGTTGGTCTCTTCAGAAAACACGAATCGAGAGTTGATTGGTCCAACTGAAAACTTCCCCAAACGCCCGATGATCTTAAAATCAAGACTTTCCTGCAAAACTCAATCCAGCCATCAAAATAGAGCGAGAAAATGATAATAAAATTCAGATAAATAGAGAAACTTGCTATTACATTCAAAATTTAAATTATCACTAAAACCCCATTGACTGAGCAAGATACCTGTACTCAAATCACTCTTCAGAAGCTATTATCAATGTGAAAAAAAAATTTAGGCATGAAAAATGACACATCTTACAGTATTTCCATGAAGAGTAACACCGACGAAGATTAACCCCAAAGTCTTTCTTTATTATTTAAAAAATATTACACGAGAGCTTTTCACTTAGCACACGACTCAAAGATCGGATGAATTGACTGACGAATGACTCCCTATTTAAAGATAAATACTCCAATGGCTAGTTTGAGTGATCCTCGTCAAAGCCATCTCTACTGTTCACGACTCAAAGGTCGGATGAATTGACTGACGAATGACTTCTTATTTAAAGATAAATCCTCCAACGACTAGTTTGAGTGATCCTCGTCAAAGCAATTTCGACCATTGATGAGGATCAACATTTATTTTAATCTCATCCGTCAAAATTTTAAATTCTTGAGGAAATTCGAATTTTTCAATTAAATGTGTTTTAATTAATTCAAAAATTAAAATTTTGAATTAATTTTCTCAAAATTTTGACTTTGACTTAACGCTAAGGATCAAAGGCTTAAAATTTATCAAAATAATTAATTTATTTAGTCTCTAGACCTCTTAAAATTTAGTTTTTAAGGACCGACGAATTTTGCCTTTGGAGAATTTAAATTTACCTAGGACCTAGAATTAATTAAATTTTTGGCTTAGGATTTTAATTAATTTTTGGCCAGAAAATTTAATTAATTAAATTATAAGGGGATAAATAATTTTTCCAACCCTCAAAACACTTTATATCATAATTTTCATATTTTTTACATCTCAAGAGGGAAAATCCATTTGTAATAGACCCTCACAGACTACCTATTTTTGCGACACAAATATAATCCAACAGACCAAGCAATTTGTAATAAAATGACCTAACCAAATAGTTAGGATTATTCCCAAATCACTTTTCCATAGACTCGATCTAGAACACTAGGACTCGCCTAAGATCCCAGTGACAAAATCCATTCCGGCTTTGGGGTAAGATTGAAGGAAAACTCTGTCGACCATCTGAGAATGGATCGGTGAGACCAAAAACCTCCTGGAATGTAGATCGTCACCACAAAAGTAGTTTTACCTAGGCAATAGCATACATGACACGAGTCTGCTGAGATTATTTACATCATATACATGCAGAATGGGTTTACATTATAACATAATGATTAGGGTGATGATGATAGTTAGACGCCACAGACACATCGATCAGGCGCTATCCTTTTTGCGAAAAAAGAGGGTGTACTGCTATGGGTCGTTAACACATCGTGGTCAACATCTGGCTCTACTTGGGTACATGTTGCTGCACCGGAGGAATGTGAGAATCCAATATGCATCGACACAACACACAACATAACAAAAGTAGTGTCCATCCAAAAATCATCATATAACGTTAAGCAGAGGAAAGACATAAACTCTTAATTTATTAACTATCTTAATAACATGAAAAACATAAATCTAACTACAAAATGAAATACTGAAATAACAGGGCATAAGGTTAGAAATACAATACAAAGATGCCCCATGGCATGAAATGCATTCAATATAGTGCACACTGAGCATTTGCCTGCTTTCAGGGAAATCTATTGGTTTTTCCTCATATGTGCCATGTTCAATCTTGCAAACGGTAGGACTTTTTCCTATTCGAAAATCAAGCTGCTCGAGGCCATCAGATGCATCAAACCGTTTTTCATTCTCTTTCTCTTGCGCTTTTTCTTTGTGGCAGGTTGTATCACTAATGATGCGGAACATTTTGCTTCAAAACTTCAGATGAAGTATGTAAGATATGCATGACATGTCTTTCTTCATTCTGCATCTGCTTTGTCAAGAATGACGGATCAGTTTCACAGGTGTCATGAGTTATAACTTGATTTTTTATGACTGGTGATTTAACCATGTGATCATCAACCTAATTCTTATTAATTTCCATTTTATCTGGGTCACCTTCAATTAGCCACTTTTCAATGGAACACATGACCTCCTCAGAATAAGATGGAGCTTGCTGCAGGAGACAAGGAGGCTTATGATCTGTTGATGTTTCCTTGTTTCTTTCATCCTCTGATTGATGCTGAAATTTCTGTACCTGTATTGTTATGGCATCCATTTGGTTAGAGTGTTCAACCTTCATAGCACTGACTTCCTTGGCATGGTTTTCCTCCATGTGTTATCACTCAGATTGTTCCCTTTGACTCCTAAGGGAATATGGCCGAGGTAACCACAGACCAATCTTTGGATTGCAGGTCCTAGCCTACCTGCAATCAGAGAGGGCTCTCTCTTTATGATTTAGCTTTGTTTTAGGGGTGATTTTAGGCTAGATATGATGTGCATGGGTTTGATTTATGTTTGGTGGATTGGTTGATGTTTTCAGACAGAGTTGGGATGCATAGTGTGAGAAGTTCAAACCATTGGGCATGGAGTCAAGGATAAGGGCTGCTGGTGCGTTTTCTTGGTCACAAGAGGAATACAGAGCAGGATAGCTACACATGGAACAATATCAATGCTGGAAAAAAGATGGAATGAAGGTCAGAGATGAAAGGAAACTAAGAATCTTTCATCAGCTAACAGAAGGAGGGTGAATGAACTTTATCTAGGAGCAGTCAAGGATTCCTAAACAATCATTCATAAATGAGAGAAACAGTGTAAACATGATCATTTAAGTATGCATATTCATAACTATTTCTGAGGAAAAACATGTAGAAATAACAGAAATTGAGCATAGAGTGCTGCTAAGCAAAGTCTAAGCTATTCTTCCTTCCTGCTATTTAGATGGTGACACAATGGTGGCATAAACGCATATAAACTGTAAACAGAGGTAAGAAACACTTATTGGGCCATGTAGAAGCACAAGAATTCCATAGTTCACTCTTCAGCCCTTAAAAACACAATAGACAGTTCATCATCCAAGCATTCCAACAATCTTTGATTATAGAGGCTCTCAAAGAATACAGCGCAAGTCTCGAGAGGAGTTATCAACCAACCAACCCTTTAAACAATGAACAGGGTGGTTTATATAGAGAAAATATCCAAAAATATCTACTACAGCAGATCTTAAACAGATCTGAGGGAAATAAGTGCCTTAACCTAACTTATCCTGAAATAAATGCACAAAAGATCTATCTAAGCTGCGCTGGAGGCAGCAGCATTCAAAATGAGGCTTTGAGGTGTCCTTATGGCTCTGTGCTGTTCATTTAGCCATAACTGTGCATTGGGATTTGATCCACTGCTCTCAGGTGGCTTTAAATATCATTCACTGTGATCTGAGATCCTTAAATGGCTTTCACTGCTTTCTTTGACTTTGATGGAGGCCTCTTTATTGTCTATCTGCCTCGGCATTAAGTCTTCCACTGAAAAAACTCCAACTGATACACTTTGCCGCAACCCTGATACACTTTAACTGCTAAATCACCCTTGCCTGCCACTTTATGGCCAGATTTGACTGCTGCTGTGTTTTCCGTGGCCTTTAGAGGAGTATCGGCGCTTGGCCGATCAAAAATCATCAAAAAGGAGAAAAAACTGCATAATGGTGGAGGATCTGCTTTGTGCTGGGGCCGTGCTCGTTGTTCGGAGCAAAATCTGGGCTTGGAGCGATAAAAAATGGTTAAAAAATGACATAATTGCTTGAACTGGAGCGCGCACAGGCCAGACATGAAAAAACATGAAGAAATGCCTCTTTTCCTTTATAAGGAAAAAGACCAAATTCTACGTAAAATTCGTTAAAAACCAAGGCGGGAGCAAATACTGTAGCTTAGAATCAATCCTGGCCGTTGGATCGCGCAGAGGCAGATCCAACGGCTAAGATTAAGTCATAATATCGCTTATCAGCGGGGCGGAGGGGCGGGGCTTTATATATATGCGATGGAGCGATCGCCGATATCGCTATCGGCGATCGGCTATCGGGGGCGGAGGGCTTTTATATATAACGATGGGCGATGCGATGGGAGCGATAAGATCTGGGCTGTTGATTTGGGCGGGGCGATCGGACAACTGATATTGAATCGCAATATCGCCATCGGGGAAACTCGGGGGCGGGCCTTTATATTATATTGCGATGCGATATGCGATAAAGCGGGGTTTGCGGGTTTTAACGATAAAACCTATGTTTTATAAAAAACTTAGGTTTAAACGATAAAACGATAAAAAGGGGATTAACGATAGAAAAGAATATATGCGGGATATATGGGAATATGCGGTAGGAAGGCTCCCGATAGCGATATTTCGCGATATCGCATCAGAGCATAAAGGAATGGGGGTATATATATATGGGGCCATCATTGCTACCACCTCCGACAACGATATCGTGTCGGAGGGGGGGAATTCCAATCGGAGGAGGGTTTTATGTTATATAAAGGGGTTTTTAAGCATAAGAAGGTTTTTAATGCATGGAAAGAGGGTTGTTAATGCTTTTGGAAGGGGTCCAAAGCATAAAAAAGAGGCTTTATAAATGAAAAAAGGGGTTTTATGCATTGGAAGGGGTCCAAATGCATTAGAAGATGGTTAAAGAGGGAAAATTGAGGGTTCTTACTAAGTTTCAAATAAACTTAGTAATTCCCAAGGGATAATTATGGTTATTTTTCAACCAAAGGGAGGGGATATGTATATAAAGGGATTTATAACATATTTTAAGTAGGGGAAGGGGAAATAGCTAGGGATTTATGTAATAAGTTAGAAGTTAATATGAATTTTGATCAGAAAAGCGCTAAGGATAGAAATCCTTAGGCTTTAAAGGGGAAATAAGACTTATAGAAGAGACATGAGCACTCCCAAGCAAAGTAGACCTTTACTTAGGGGGAGGGGATATGTATATAAAGGGATTTATAACATATTTTAAGTAGGGGAAGGGGAAATAGCTAGGGATTTATGTAATAAGTTAGAAGTTAATATGAATTTTGATCAGAAAAGCGCTAAGGATAGAAATCCTTAGGCTTTAAAGGGGAAATAAGACTTATAGAAGAGACATGAGCACTCCCAAGCAAAGTAGACCTTTACTTAGGCAAATGTTATGAAACATGATGAATTTTTAGAGATGTCAAGCAGATCTTAACATCTTTAGGGGAAGTTAGTGAATGATTTAGGGAAAAGGAAGAAGGGGAAGTTAGTCATGCCTTGCTTGAGCTGCTTCAAGGGAAAAATTGCCTTGTACTTGTGATCTGAAGTAGATTAACACTTTAAAACACAAAATTGATCACAATCATTGATTCTGCAACTTCAAAACTGCCTACCCAGCCTACTTACCTAACATTTTTTCTTCTTTTTGTTTGGGTGCACTTGAACTAGCAAACCCAACTTTTCATCTTTTCTTTTGGCTATCCTCCTATCTAAATCTATCCTTATATCTTCCAGGGGCTCAGATTAAGCAGTTGAGCACCCTTGCTTCTCTACCTGTCTAATAATCTGCCAAGATTAAGCAGTTTGGACAGATCTTCATTCTCGATCGCTACAACAAGCAATTTAAACCTAGGGAAGCCAAGATTAAGCTGTTTGGCCTTCCCTTAATCGAGAAATCCTTCAAAAATGGAACTTTTGCAGCATGGAAAAGATGAACATTTTTGGCACTTCCACTGTCAATCATGAAATATGAAACCTATTGGTATAGGAGGCTAACACCATGGTCAATAACTTATTCTGAAGACACATCTGACCAGTTTCCATATCTTTTATTACTTTGTCATTATTTGCTTTTATGGTCATCAAGCAATTTTGCATAGAGCTCATTTCTCTGTCATGATTAGATTTCATGGTTTCCATTTCCTTAACATGTTTTTCTCTCATGGCAAGTAATTAGTTTTGCATGGAAGTCCTTTCTTTGTCATGACATGCTTCCATGGCCTCCATCATTGTGTTATGATTTACTTGAATAGTACTCATTTCTTTCTCATGATGACTCTGCATGTCGGTCCTCATAGCCTTCATATTCTGAGCACACTTTTCTACTACGGTGGCTACGTGATCAGAGTGTTTAATTTTCATTATTTCCATCTCCTCATCACGTTTTTCCAGCTGAGTGTACAAAGTTCTCATATCCTGGGCGTAATCAGCTATCAATTTTTTTTGACTAAGCTCCATACTTTTTACCAGCTGCGTTTGATTGAATTGCGTGTCTTTAACCAACTGCTTTAGTTCTTCTATAAGATGCTTATCATTTTCCCTTTCATTGTCAACACTGATTTGACAACTTGTCCCTGCTTTTCCACTATCATGGATTCGCCTTGCAATGGTACAAGTGGATTCATCATTTTGATATGGAGAATTGTCTTGAAATCTTTCTTTGACAGTTGGATCCTTTACAAGATTTTTTTTATCTTGTTGCATAGTACTAGGGGCACAAGGCGAGCCACCTTGATTTCCATATCTATCTTTAAAAGCATTGATGATGTCTTGTAAAGAAGCGAAAGAATCTTCAGGACAATTATGAAACCAATTCAAAGCATCACCCTCTAAAGAAAAGGCAAAGAGACGCATCTTGACATCTACATGTTTATATTGGGAAGAATGACAATATTTGATTATTGTACGAGTAACCCTGGATAGATTCTTTCTAGCAGCGCTGAATCACCACCTGAGAACAAAGGTAATTTATGAATGGCCTCTTTCGACATATCATGGAAAAATTAGTAAAATGACACGGGGTAAACCAGTCATCCATGATGACTTGCTTAAAGGGATAAGGAGGGACCAAATGGATTCTAGAGAGAGACCCCTGCTCAAGAAAATCAAGAGATGCACAAGAAGCGGGCTTCTAGTAGAAATTATTGTAAGAAATGAAAGAAGTGGAGTCACCACTTGAACACGAATCGAGCTCTAGGATCCAAAAAGCAAAAACAATTGGATATAAGGGAGGGCTTTTTGTCTAAGAAATAATGGATGAATAAGTGGATTTGCCACCCAAACAAGAAACAAACCGAAATGTCCAGGTGCTAAAAGTGCAGATGAAACAATTAATGAGATGGCGAATGATAAGGCGATGAAAAGATCAAATGACGCTAGGAAATGTTGTGTTGATGGGATAAGAAATGATGAAAGATTAGATGATTAAAAAAAATGTCGTGAGAACCAAGGACAGAAAAACTCTATCCCAGGGAACGGTGCCAAAAACTGTTGGCGTTGCCAGCTAAAATGAATGATAGAAACATGAATGACGTAGAGCCAAGGCCCAATAACTTGGTCCCCGACAATGATGCCAAAAAATGTTGTCGCACAAAGTGTGTAGGCACTGCTACAACGCTTAGAGTAAGGGTTGTCACTCTTAATCCTTACTCACTCCGTTTAGACTCTCTCATAGACAAGTCAAGGGGGGTAGTCCTTAAGGTAAATGGATGAGGATAACCTGTGAAACATAGGCTCTAAGAGATTTTAAGGATGAACAACTTAATGAATTGTAAATGAGTCTGATTAACTCAGATGAATAGATTAAATGCTAATGTAACCAAGACACGACCACAAGATAGAAACAATTATAGACCAGTGCCTTTATGTTTAATTAACCGTAGATTAAGAAAGAAAACAAGTTATCCATAACAATTTCCTAATTTGTGACGAATAGTGACAATCATGAATGATCAATATAAATGCCCAAAATTGCAATATGCAAGAGATTCTAGATTTAAAATAATTTTCAATAATGATCCAAATCTAGAAAAAGTAACTTTCTCCTACATCCAATATAATTTAAAACATTTATCGCACCTTGACCATAGAGAAATCATGAAAATGCATTTAATCACCAAATAACACCAAGGAAATTTAAATTAGTATTTTAATTATTCCTTAGGCAAATAGTCTAATGAAGAGATCTTTTAATGTGACAGAATTAAAATGAATCATAGGGTTAAAAATTAAAATTTTAATGGGCCATAAGCCACATTAAAATATTAAATGTGAAAGCGCACATCCCTTTTTAGTTTATTTTATTCTGAATCCCAAAGTCACATTTTTTTTTAAATCTTTTTAGATTTTTTAATTTTTAGAATTTTTAGAAATTTTGAATGTTTTGGAATTTTTTAATGTTTTTAATGATTTTTTTTTTTTTAAATCACAAGTTAAAATAAAAAGTAAAAAAATAAAATAAAATCATAAAAAAAAATCGAAAAACTTCAAATGAAACTTGAAACTTTAAAAAGAAAAATATATACGTTAATCCTAAATCCTAACTAAAATACAAATGACATAAAAAAAGGAACCTAACTAAACTAAACAAATCGCAATATATAACAATACAAATGAAAAAATAAAAGTCGAACTAACTAAAACCTAAAAGGAAATACAAAACCAAATAAAAAAGTCGAAGTGCTTTGTTGTTTTTGTGCATGCAGGCTCTGACGGCGATGAATGGAGGGACTCATGACGACGGAAGAGAGATGAGATTTGCTCGACGAGCAGTAGACAGAGCCACGAGTTAGGGAAGAGGGAAAGAGCAGTGACGGTGATGGTTGAAGGTGCAACGTTTGTTTGCAGGTACAAGGAAAGGCTGTGGAGAGTTGCTGCACGCAGATGGCAATGATGAAGGATAGTCGCAGGTGTGGGTTAGGGATAGGCAACGTGCAGATGATGAGGAGAGGGTAAGCTGGAAAACACTGCGCGTAGGGAGCCACATGAAGAGGTTGACGAGATCCGCAGGAAAAGAGGGTTTAGTGAGCAGTTTGTTTGCAGATCTGCGGAGGAGATGATACGATGCAACGAGAAAAAACAAAAAAACCAAGGTCTCACAGATTTGAGGAATGAGAACGCGGAAAGGGAAGAGGCTGTTGACAGGGTTTGTGAAAGGATGGCAGTGATGGAAGGATGCATGACAGAGGTAGAAAAGGATGGCAGCAAGGGTTTTGATGGTAGATGCAGGTCCAAACAATGATAATGGAGACAAGCATGGGCAGTGAGAGGGTTAAAAAACAATTTCGAATTTTGCAACAAACCCAAAAACCCAGGTAGCAGATCAAAAAATCGGACAAATGGTAGCCAGAAAACTTGAGAAATCCTGATTAAAATGTCAAATTCTTTTGCTTCAGCTTTATTTGAAACCCTTGTAAAATTTTCCGATTTTAAAACCTTTTGAAAACCTTGGACTGCAAAAATCTTTTGAATAAAATCCCTGCAAAATGATGTTGATGAACCCCAGAGATCCAGATCTTACCCTCCAAGGCCTAGATTTGGACTCTACACGGACTTCTTCGTCAGATTTGTAGCTGCAAGACAACAAGAAACACCCAAACAATATATACAATGATAAAACTAAAACCTAGAAAAACCCATGTGAGAAAACAAAAAAAAAAGTAATTTACAGATCTATGTACAAGAATGACAGATCTATCAGATCCGAGCAGTGTGAGTCCAACTCTGCTCAAAGATCTGATAATCTAAGGCTCTTAACAGCCAAATTCATCAATTTTGCACTTAAAAAATTAAATTTTTAAATTTTAAAAGAGGTGCTTAGCTCAAAACCCTTCATGCATCACCAATAAAAACCTTATGATAAGTCTGGGATCAAATTAAGTTGGGCTTTTAGAAAACACGGATTGGGAGTTGGCTGGTCCAATTGAAAACTTCCCCAAACGCCCGATGATCTTAAAATCAAGAGTTTCCTGCAAAATTCAATCCAGCGATCAAAATAGAGTGAGAAAATGATAATAAAATTCAAATAAATAGAGATACCTACTATTACATTAAAAATTTAAATTATCACTTAAACCCTAGTGACTAAGCAAGATACCTGTACTCAAATCACTCTTCAGAAGCTATTATCAATGGCTAAAAAAAAAAAATTACGCATGAAAAATGACACATCTTACAGTATTTCCATGAAGAATAACACCGACGAAGATTAACTCCAAAGTCTTCTTTTATTATTCAAAAAAGATTACACTAGAGCTTTTCGCTTAGTACACGATGCAAAGGTCAGATGAATTCACTAACAAATGACTTCCTATTTAGAGATAAATCCTACAACGGCTAGTTCGAGTGATCCTCATCAAAACAATCTCGACTGTTGATGAGGATCAAAATTTCTTTTAATCTCATCCGTCGAAATTTTAAATTCTTGAGGAAATTCAAATTTTTCAATTAAATTCATTTTAATTAATTTAAAAATTAAAATTTTGAATTAATTTCCTCAAAATTTTGACTTTGACTTAACGCTAGAGATCAAAGGCTTAAAATTGATCCAAATAATTAATTTACCTTAGTTCCTGGACCTCTTAAAATTTAATTTTTAAGGACCGACGAATTTTCCTTTGGAGAATTTAAATTTACCTAAGTCCTAGAATTAATTAAATTTCTTGCTTGGGATTTTAATTAATTTTGGCTAGAAAATTTAATTAATTAACTATGAGGGGATAAATTATTTTTCCAACCCTCAAGACACTTTACATCATAATTTTCATATTTTTTACATCTCAAGGGGGAAACCCATTTGTAATAGATCCTCAGACTACCCATTTCTGCGACACAAATATAATCTAGCAGACCAAGCAATTTGTAATAAAATAACCTAACCAAATAGTTAGGATTATTCCCAAATCACTTTTACATGGACTCTATCTAGAACACTATGACTCGCCTAAGATCCTAGTGACAAAATCCATTCCAACTTTGGGGTAAGACTGAAGGAAAACTCTACTGACCATCTGAGAATGGATTGGTGAGACAGAAAACCTCCCGGAATGTAGATCATCACTAGAAAAGTAGGTTTACCTAGGCAATAACATACATGACACAAATCTGTTGAGATTATTTACATCATATACATGCAGAATGGGTTTACATTATAACATAATGATCAGGCTGATGATGATAGCTGGACGACACAGACACATCGATCAGAGGCTATCCCTTTTGCGAAAAAAGGGGGTGTACTGCTATGGGTCGTTGACACGTAGTGGTCAACAAGCGCTAGAGTGGTTGCACTGGACTAGGAGGAAAGGATGACCACCAAGGTGAAATGAGGCAACAAGCATAACTTCCAAACATCATGATCCATTATCTGACTTCAACACATGATCCTTCCTTAGATGCCTAAAACATTAAAACTTTAGTTATATTTGGCTCAAGAAATTGTAATTGATTAGCCAAAATTAATGCAATTTTTTCTATGATTAAGGCTACTAGCAATGGTAAAATATTTCCCTTAATAGTGCTTGTTAAGAATTGGATCAAGCAGAAACAAGACAAAATATGGTAGAAAAGGCTTATGCCATTCTTAACTCATTGTATTGATCTCAAGATATGAATTTATAGTACACTAGTTTGACCATTCTAGATCTAGATCTCACTAACAACTCATTAATGGATCATGACAACCCCTCATGAAAGATAAGGTTTATAACTCATATCAATGTGTTCTCAGGGTTTGTGATTTTCTAGGGACTCAGTCTAACATTCCCCACCCCCAGTCACAAGTGTAAATAATTATACCAATAACTTGTATACTCGATTTGAAATCGCTGAATTGAGCTTTGATGAAGATTTGCCCGAAAAGCCGCCAATTCATCTGGAAGTGAACAAGTACCATGTCTAAACATTCCCATTCTTTCATATTATCATTGATTTTGAGGACACTAGTTGCTATGCTGGAATTACCAAATGCTGGTTGAATTTTGATTGAATGATAGGACTTTGAATCTTGAAGCCTAACTATTATCTTTGACATTTGATATTCCCCCCGTCAAGTGTAAGGGGAGATGTTTGTTGAAAGGATCCAAGTTGGAGCTTTGGATTCTTTTGTTTTTCAGTTCTTCGTAATTGAAAGAATTCGGGTTATGCCAAAATCATTGGGAATAATTTCTTGATAATATTTATTTTTTTTCTTTTTCCTTTTTTGTCTTTACCTCTGTCTTTCACTAGGAGGTAAGACTTATGTAGCTTCTTTACTTGTAGACTATGTCACACGGTTCGAGTTCGACAACAATTAAGTTCGATTCGAATTCAAATTTTCTGATTAGGTTCGAATAAGGTTCGACATTAGGTTCGACTATACATATTTTTCAATATATATATATATATGACAAAATAATAAAAAATTCAAAATCGATCCATATACACATGAATACAAATTCTTATTAGTAAACATACATGAATAATGTAATCATTCTAACATCTAGTTAAATGTAAACATACACAATAGTAGTTTGCAAAAAGAAATGACATAATTTTCAGTTGCTTGTTAAAATGTTTTTTACATCATGTAAATATGTTTAGCATTTTGACAGGCTGTATATATTGTTCAGCAATTTCACAGGCTGTGATTTATTTTGTATATATGTCTGTTCTTCTTGTTTGCATGCTATTTAGATGGCATATAGACTCATATCTTATAACAATGTATTTCTAATTTGGTCTTTAGCCAGGGTAACTAGGCAGACTTACCATGAGCCATTTCTCTTAATTAGGTTATCATTATTTAAATATCCTATGCAAGGGGGACATGTAACTGAAAATATTTTATCCCAAGCCAAGCCCTATATGTCATTGGTGGGGTATACAAATCTCTAGATGTCATTGGTGGGTTATGCCAAGCCTTTTGATGGAACTTTGTCAGTTTTTGTTTCATAGAAATCCTTTTAATGGAAGTGAGGGAACCCTCGAGTGGCAAATTCTAAGCAAATATGTTTTGAGGGGATTGGAATCTTGTTGCCCACTGAACCCACCACTCCCCTTGACAATCATAATTGTTTTGGAAGTGAATAGGTGAATCCCCAATGATTACAATTTGGACATGAATTTGTTGTTTGATGATGAAATTGAGATTCTAAAAGCTGTAGCCAGTACCTTTGTAATAAGATTTGTTGAGCTGGCTCTACGTTTAACCATACTAATCTTGTTTCATAACCTTCAAACAACGTGTCTAGCTTTTAATTTAATAATAATAGGCTGCTAATATAAATCTTGGAAACAAGTTTTGCCAAATTTGAGGTTAATTTTTCAGTTTGTCTTTAATCTTAATGTTGTTCTGCAACTGTTAAAATTATTTTGTGCCATATAAATGTTAGCACATGGAGTTATGATTTAACTTTTATATGTCATAGATTTCAGTAGCTGTCTATTTTTAAATTTAGTAAAAGGATGCCTAGTGTTTTATGTTAGAATAATAGACCGAGTAACCATTTTTTTTGGTCAATTTCAAATTTAAGTGTGTCCAAAATCAAATAAAGATTTTTTTTGTAATCTCCTAACCGCATCTAAGATCACCTTAAAGATCTTTTAATGGAACAATAACTTTGCATTGAGGTCCATATGGCTCATTTACTAACACAATAAACCCATTTTTTCTTATGATACCCTGATTCCATTCTCATCTGTCATGCCAGCGCTTCAATTTCCTTTTGGAATCTTGAATAACTACCATAATAGTTTAGAGCATGCGATATTGGAATCTAGGAAAACTGTCACACCCAGGCTTGATATTTTTTGGTCACTCCTGAGACTAGCCTACTGTATTCTTAGTTACAGTTACCATATTCAGTCAGTGGTTTCACAAAATATATGCAACTATTAAAATAATTTTCTGCTGTACTTGCTGCCACAACTGGATTATTTGAGATACTTGACCAATGAAAACTATAAATAGATAACGGCCCCATCACATGCCGGCTTGGGATTCAATGATCACAACTGCCTGTATATCATATTTTTGGTTATGACTATGATTTTCCCTTCTCTGTTTCATAAAATAGATGGAACCTTCAAAATATTTTCCTGCCATAACTCACTCAAAACTCACTCGACACTTGCAAGCTATGCTAAATCCTTAACGCAGTGTTTTTTATGAAGGGTTTTTTTGGCGGGAAGATTGTCGAAAACTAACTGCCAAACCTAATTCGAACGTCAACAAAAAAAATCGAACTCGATTAAATTCGACTTGAGGTTCGCTTTCAGGTTCGAGTTCGAACAGGTTCGGCTTTTAGGTTCGACTTTCAGGTTTGGCGAACCTGAATGAATTTCAAAATTTTTTTGAGGTTCGCTGAATTTCGAACCTGAAGGTTTAAGTTCGCCGAACCTTGTGACATAGCTTGTAGATTCCATCTTGAAGAATTATCCATCCATAATGAATTGTCTTCTTACCTGCTTTTGCTTTCGACATTTTTTCTGGTAGGTGATTTGTTTTTTCCATTATGAAGATAAGGATGGAGATCAAAACATTGACTCTCCATGTGACCAACTCTTTGACAATGTCGACACTTATAACCAGGAATTTTGACATCTTGCGCTCGCAAACTAAATTGGTTTTAAGTAATCAAGAATATGCAAGTTGTTTCCTTTGTCATATCCCTATCCATGCTGATTTCTATTGAATGATAATTCTTCCCAAGGTCTGACAAACATCCCGAAAAGACCATTTGGTTGTTCTTTTGTTGTTTTTCTGTGCTTGTGACTCATATTCAATCACTGTTTCCTTCCTTAATTGATTGCATGATTCCATATTCATCTGGTATCATAATGACTAGGAACCTTTTGGATAAGGTCCTTTGTATCAAAATTTGTGTCAAACTTCTCTATTAACTCTGTGTGACAACTTACATCAACCTTTTGAATGAGTTCATCTGTATCACAAGTTGCATTAACCTTTTGTATTAGATCCTCTATGTCACAAATCACATTGACCTTCGCTGCAAATGTTGTGTAACATACCCGGTTCCTTAATGCTCAAATAAGGATACGAGGTATCGATTTTTTTTCTTCACAAGCTTAACAATTAGCTTTGATACCACTTTGTCACATATTCTATTGATTTTTCTACAATAAACATAGTATAAATTTAATTTTCTGATTTGATAATTACTTCTAATGATCTTTAATTAATTCTTCTTATGTCACATATATCATTAAGCAATTATACACAAAAAATCTCAACAATAAAGCAATGAAAATAGTAGAAACAATAAATATCTTAACGAGACAACCACACACAATAGAGACAACAAATTTTCCTTGCGAAACCCAAACTTGGGAGAAAACCAACAACTCTTCTAGGAGAATTTTTTCTTCAACAAGGTTTACATTAAAATGTCTATAAATCTGTGCCAAAAACTAAGTCCAAACTTTAGCCATTTCATCCGTTTTCTGCTCCCACAAGTGTCTTCTATATAAGAGAGATGATGAAGTGCCACATCATGTGTATATATAACAAGTCGAATGGGTGCATTTACCCCAAGGGACACACCCTTTCATGGTGGGGCCAACTTGTCCCTTTTAAGCCTACATGAAATCCAAAAATAAAATTTATTTTATTTTAATTTCCATAAATTTCTAAGCCGACTTAGGAGGCCTCTTGTCATGCACGAATACCTCTCGATGCTACACAAAAAATCCACACTCCCTCTTAGCAAGGGAGGTATTCTCCTTGGCTGCAACAGATTCTCTTATAACTGAAATTTCTCCTTCTTCAAGAAGAGTTTATGAGCTTGTCATATTGATTCATGTCTATAGATAACTCCATCATGGAGTTTGCAATGTAACTCTTCATATATCTAGGGTTGGCCAAACTCCTTTATGGCTCCTTAGGCAAACATATCAAACTCCTCTAGTCATGAACTAGCTTAGGCATCCAAAATTTTTCTAGCTTTTGGAGAGAATTTGCCTTTTAACCATTCACCTTTTTGGTCAAAATCCGTTATGACCTAGCCAAGTCCTTTTGGCTTTAAAGGTGAATGACATCTATCTCCTTTTGTCGACATAGCCAAGTCCTTCTAGCTCCTAAAGATCTGTCCAATCCTATAATATCCCTGGGTCATTCACCTCTGGTGGACCTAGCCAAGTCCTTATGGCTTTAGAAGTGAATGTATCCTATTATTGCCCCTGTAATTGCATTGGGGCATTCACCTTTCTCGTCAAAGTCCCTTTATGACCTAGCTAAGTCCTTCTGGCTTCAAAGGTGAATGTATTCATCTCCCTTGGTCAAAGTCCTTTATGACCTAGCCAAAGTCTTTTATGGCTTCAAGAGATGGTCAATGCAATCTTATAAAGACCTCATCATTCCCTTCCAATTGTTGGAAAATGTATCTATGTTCGGTCTTCATTAATGTACTTGGGTCATTATGTAGTGTACTTGTCAAAAGAATAAAGAAAATAATTTTTATTATTGTAACAATGACATATTAAAGCATGGGTTTCATGCTTGGGTCATCATTATATTAGTCAAAGTCCCCATTGTGGACTCCTAGGATTAATATTGAGTTTATAGAGTGATTGTACATTCAAAGAGACCCTTCTTGGGCTTTTGAATCATGTAAAAGGGTTTAGTATTGAGTCAAATATGATATATGTATCCTCCACATCAAGTTGGCCTAAGAGAGATCAAGTCGGCCTAAGGACCCTAATTCGACCCACAAGAAGCCTATAAATACAAGCTAGTCGAAGTCATTTGGAGCATCAACTCTCAAGCTAGTTTGATATCTCAAGAGTAGTTGGAGAAGTGTGAAGTCTGTTGCTGGGAGTTCGAAGGAAGTGCGAGTTTGGGGAAGTCTAAGGAGAGGAAGAAAATCGAACTTTTGGTTCCTCTCTCTCTGTTTCGTGTCCTGGATTGGGAGATTGAAGACTCCTAAGTTTCGTTGTTGTCGGACGTTGCTTCCTAGTCGAAGTTGCTGGAAGGGGTCGAAGATGTGGGAGGTTGACTTGGTGTGGAGGGAAAGTCTGGTCTTGGTCTGGGGTGAAGAGTCTCAAAGATTACTATTGAAAGGAAGAATTATCTTGACTGGGTTTTCTCATCGAGGGGGGTTTTGCCCTGGCATAGTGCCTATATCTCGTGTCTTTTGTTTTGTGATCCTCATACACACATAATATGGTAATTGCTTAATGAAAGATAAGATAAGAAAGAAATGAAAGAAGCCAACATACTCATAAGTAATTATCAAGAAAGGAGAATCAAACCCTATTATAACTACTTTGATTTTCCAACACAGATGAGGGAGACATTCAACATCATACTAAGCTTGTCTTTGAAGTATGTTTTGGAAACACTGAGAGGGGGGTGAATCAATATTTCTTATCAATTAGTGTATTTTTAACTTCACTAAGCATTAATTATTATTAGCATAAGATAAACATAAACATTCATCAACACCATTCAATAATGAATAACAATAGAGATAGTAGACACAAAGATTTTAAGGTGGAAACCTTTTCGGGACAAAAACCACCAAACGCTTCTTAATATTTGTCTTCAAAATATTCATCAAGTTTTCAGCTCCGACTGAAAGAGGCTCCAACCCCCTGATTTACATACTCCAACCTATAGGACACTCCTATGCCTTGTTTATCAACTGCAACCGGAAGGACACTCCAACGCCCTGGTTTTCAGGGTCCAACCTGACAGATGCTCCAACATCGTGCTTATCCACTGCTACTAGACGAATGCTCCAATGCCCAGTGCAGGCTACAACCTACCCTAAGACCACCCTGCCTCACTGAAGTGTTCGCATGCTCTAACCTAAATGAGACGCCACTCTCCTACCTTGCACCACCTTGCCACCCTGATTAGTTAGCGGACCACCTTTCACGATTTTTAGATTGGATCCACTTGCGCTCAAAATCAATACAAAAGTATTGCAATACAATCTTTGCTGCTTTTGCTTAGTATGTATATCAATGTCAAGCCCTGTCAGCCTCACTGCTCAACTCTACTCAATCTCAGTAACCAATCTGACCGCTACACAATTGTTAAGAAATAACTCTGCTTTTGCTCAACCTGTACTACAAAACACTCATTGTCATAAAGGAAAACCATACAATGGTGTTATATCATTGTCAAAGAGACACTGCCATAAACATCTCTGTCTTCATAATTGTCAAGTCACAAACATCACTATCAAGTCATAACATCATCATTGTCACAATCATATAGAACACTGTCACATAGATATTGTCAAGCCTGTTAGTTTTTGTAGCATCGAATGATGTTCTAGTCTCGAGACTTTGTGGAGAGGCTAAAACACAGGGGTTCTCCAAAACCTAGAAATCGTTTTTGGAAATTCCATCTAGAGATGGCTCAATTAAATTAATTGACCATAATTAAAAATTTCCGAAGTCTAACTTAGGAAAAATGGTTAATTAATAGGAATTAATTGAGAAAAGTATGAATCATTTAGAAACTCACACGCATCGACTTGGAGATGATCTCAACCATCAATTAAGTTTTAATCGTGGCCGTTGGATCTCCAATTGGAGATTATAAGAAGAGGTCGATGGGTAGATGGAGAACACACAAGTGTAGATACTTGTTTGCCTAGGGAGGTCGAATTACCAGTAGCAAGAGTGATTCAACAGTGGAGGTCGAACCAGTGGGTGAGTAGCAATTTGCAGGAGAGGTCAATAGTATTCGAAGGAAGATTTTCTAGTTCCGAAGAGTTAGATTGAGGGAGTGCGAGTTTTCCCAAAGGGTTTGCGCAAGGACTGCATAGGCAAAAACATCGGTGCAATTCGACCTAGCTGGAGGAGTAGTCGATTGAATAGTTGGTGGTCAGGATTTTGATTAGAGGGTCCAGTGAATCATTTCCAGAGCCAAGAGAAGTAGAGCTGCAGATTGCAGGAGCTTCCAGAGGCAGCAGCAACAAGGCCAACGCAAGCACTACGTAGAGGCTGACGCAAAAGGAAGTGAAAATTGTTGAGGGGCTAGTTTCAGGAGTTGAAATTAGCTGTGGGGTGAGGAAAAATCCTCACGATAATTTTGCCAGTGATTCTCTCAGATTGGATTGCTAGTTTGGCATCCAAATTATTGTACTCAGATTTTCTGCTGCAAATAATAATATAAACCCTTAGTTGCTGCAACCGGTTTTCCCACATTGGGTTTTTCTAGGGACTTTTGTCCAAAAATAACAGTGTCATTTTTATGTGTGTGTGCTAGCATTTCTTAGTTTCTAACGCTTTTATTTTCTGTAGAATTTTATTTGTGAAGATTGTAGTGATTAATTTGTTGTTGCCGTAGTAATAATTTGCATAATTAATTTTACAGTTAGAAGAATTAATTCCAGTTGCTGCAATAGAAATTTCGTAGTGAAATTTTCACATGGTATTAGAGCGAGTTTGACAGACGGGAAGCTCAGAGGCGAAGAAAATAAAATTCAGTTTTCAGAGGGAGCAACAGGACGAATTTTGAGGGGTTGCGCAGTGCCTAGCCAAGCAATGCGAATTGCTCGACAAGGGTTTTATTTTCCAGTTGTAGTTGCAGGAAAAATTTGATTTGTCCAAAAAAGCGATTCCAACACGCAGAGGGAGCAACAACTCAGATTTTCGTAGAGTAGATTTTCTTGTCTGACTATAGCGGTTTGCAATAGTTTGCTAGAGAAAATTCATCGCTGCGTGGAAGAGAAATAACACATTGAATTATACTTAGGATGTTTCTAGTAAATTCTAGTATGGCCATGGACAAATGTGATATATAGGGGGCTTTAGAATTGTCTTCTAGATTAGAGGACGAATTTGTTTGCTTATCTAGCTTAACTTGACAGGGTGTCTGGTATATAGACAGTGGAGCATTAGCTCACATGAAAGGGGTGAGAGTATTTCTCTAGCTACAATGAAGAGCAGATAGACTTCTAGATTACAATGGGAAACAGGATGAAGTGCACTCTTGTGGGGAGAGGTACCATTGATTTTCAGAGGGAGTTAGGAGCAAGTACCAGTGCTACAGATGTGTTGCATGTGCCAGGATTAGGCATGAACCTGATTTTAGTATCCCATCTACAAGATAAGGGGTATGATATTCACTTCGTAGGGAAGAAGGTGTTTGTGAAACACCCGAGCTGGAAGAGGGCGAGGCAGATTGGAGTTCGAAGCAACAAATTGTACAAGTTGTAGCTTGATTCTCCAATGGCACTAGTGGGAGCAATAGTAGTAGTGGGAAAGACCTAAATGAGCTATGGCATAGGAGAATGGGACATTTACACCATGGGGCACTTAGAATGATCAGGGAGACTGTGACAGGTGTTCCAAACTTGGCACGGAACACAATGATGTGCGCAAATGGTGTGTGCTTGGGAAATATGCTGAGGCAACATTCCCAAGAAGTGACAGTAGAGCAGATGGCGTGTTGGGACTTATACATTCAGACATTTGTGGCCCTATGTCCACTAGAGCTCTTAGTGGGGCCGAGTATTTCGTCACCTTTATTGATGACCATTCCAGGAAAAATTGGATCTACTTATTGAAGACCAAAGATCAGGTCTTCGATCGCTTCAATGAGTTTAAGGCTCTGGTAGAGAATGCAATAGGGAAGAAGATCAAGGTGCTTCGCTCAAATAATGGTGGAGAGTACACAGATAAAGACTTCACAGATTTCTGTACGAACGAAGGCATCAGAAGAGAGTGAACAACTCCATACAATCCACAACAGAATGGGGTAGCAGAGCGGAAGAGCAAATCTATAGTTGGAGTTGCAAAAGCGATGTTATATGACTAGGATTTTCCTAGGTTTCTATGGGCAGAGGCATGTAACACAACAATGTATATCTAGAATAGGGTTCCTCATAAGGCATCGAGGAAGATAATGCTAGAAGAGGTCTTCCCAGGAAAGAAGCCCGAGTTAAGTCACTTCAGGATCTTTGGCAGCATAGCTTATTGCCATGTTCTAGATGAACAACGTACCAAATTGGATCAGACTGCAGGGAAGGGGTTTCTCGTTGGGTAAAGCGAAACCTCAAAGGCATACAGGATCTATGTTCCTAGAAGCAGGAAGATCGTAGTGAGATGAGACGTAAAGTTCATAGAGGACAAAGCCTTCAAGAGATCTCGTGAGATGCCAACAGAAGATCATAGTGAGCAAGCAGAAGCTCCATTGGTCTAGTAGCAGGGGCAAAAGGGCAGCCAATATGATCTCTAGTAGGACAGTCATAGGGATCTAGTACAGTGACCAGTACTAGCATTTCCTCAAGTGCAGGGGATCCAGTGAGTTCACAACAGACGAAGCAGCAGAGTAAGGATGAGGAGGAGCTGGTTGAACTCCCACCACTAGTGGTCATACCAGTAGAGAAGTTTGTCAAACGTTGAGAGATGAAAAGGAGTTCATTGGAGCTTCTAGGATAAACAAGAGAGAGCGCAGGCAACCTGACAGGTACCAAGCATTGGTGGCTCAGTTTGCAGAACCTTCTAGCTTTCAGGAGGCCGCACAACATCAAGTGTGGGTAGATGCCATGATAGAGGAATACAGTTCTATCATGACGAATGATGTTTGGGAGATGGTGTCGAGACCTGAGGATAGGTTAGTTGTAGGTTCTCATTGGACATTCAAGATCAAGTACGTTGCAGGTGACAATGTGGAGAAATACAAGGCTAGATTCATGGCAAAGGGGTATGCGCAGAAAGAAGGGATAGATTATGAGGAGACCTTCATCCTAGTTTCCAGATACACCTCTATCCGGTCAGTTATATCCTTAATAGCCCAAATGGGGTGGCAGATTCACTAGATGGACGTCAAGACAACATTCTTGAACGAGGTGATAGAGGAGGAGGTGTACTTAGAGCAACCAGTGGGCTTCGAGACTTATGAAAGGTTCACACATGTGTGCTGATTGAAGAAAGCACTATTCAGGCTCAAGCAAGCTCCCAGGGCATGGTATGGTCGGATTGACAGCGACTTGCAGCAGATGGGATTCATCAAGAGAGTGACCTAGATCCCAACCTTTACTATTTGATGGTAGAGGATGAGTCGCTCATCCTAGTATTTTATGTGGGTGATCTTTTCCTGACAGGGTCATCAAGGCTTATAGAGAACTGCAAGAGGAACCTGACAACAAAGTTTGATATGAAGGATTTGGGGTTGATGCATTATTGGAAGTGTGGCAGAAGGACGGGGAGATCTTCCTTGGTAAAGGGAGATATGCTACAGATATTCCGAAGAGATTTAGAATGTAGGATTGTAGACCCATGTCTGTGCCCATGATCGCCAACTGGAAGAAGATAGATGTGTCAGATGACAAGGATGTTGACCCCACCTTGTATAGACAACTCATTGGTTCTCTCATGTATTTGGTCAACACTAGGCCAGATATCTGCTTCGCGGTCAATACTCTCAGTTAGTTTATGGTTGAGCCGAAGAGAGTGCATTAGTCAGCAGTGAGCACATTTCAAGGTATGTGCGTGGCACAATAGAGTATAGGTTGAAATATACCCAAGGGGATGGCATCAGACTATGTGGGTTCACATATGTAATTGGGCAGGTAGTTCAGTGGACAGGAAAAGTACCTTTGGGTACTGCTTCAACGTTGGATCAGGGATGGTTTCTTAGTGCAACAGGAAGCAGAAGTCAGTAGCACTGAGCTCTGCAAAGGTAGAGTATATAACAGCTAGCACAACTACGTGCGAAGCTATATGGCTTCGGAAGCTGCTGGTAAGCTTGTTCAAACAAAGGATGGAGGCGACCAATGTCTACTTTGATAATCAGAGTTGCATCAAGCTCTTTGAGAATCTAGTGTTTCATTACAGGTCGAAACACATAAATATTTGGTGTCATTTCATCAAAGACTGTGTGCAGCGCAGAGCCGTCCAACTACAATATGTTCCCACAGAAGAGCAGGTTGCAGATAGACTCATGAAAGCTCTAGGGAGAGCTAAGTTCGTCTATGTCAGAGAACAAATGGGTATCGTGGAGAACCCATTTCAGTAGCAGGGACAAATTTCAGATGCTTCTTAGTTGCAGTTGTTGCAGTAACAACAACAATAGTTGATAGGGAGTTGCAATGCAGATGTAGAGTTGGCAGTAGTATAGTAGTATCAGCAACAACACAAATGCAACATCAGAGTTGCGTAGTGGTTGGTGGGCAGTGGCAGGCAGTCATAGTGGCTAGACATCAACAACGTGTATAAAGGATAATGCAAAGCTAGGGTGTTGTAGCAGTACGACACTAGAGCACCTTCCTCGCTAAGAGGGAGTGTTAGTTTTTGTAGCATCAGATGATGTTGTAGTCTCGAGACTTTGTGGAGTGGCTAAAACAAAGGAGTTCTCCAAAACCTAGAAATCGTTTATGGAAATTCGATCTAGAGATGGATTAATTAAATTAATTGACCATAATTAAAAATTTCGCTCGATAAAATTAAATGACCATAATTAAAAATTTCCTACGTATAACGTAGGGAAAGTGGTTAATTAATGGAATTAATTGAGAAATGTGTGAATCATCTAGAAACTCACACAGATCGACTTGGAGATGATCTGATCAATCGATTAAGTTTTAATCGTGGCTATTGGAGTCCTAACTGGAGATTTTAAGAAGAGGTCTGTTAGAGTCAGTGTTTGCATACTGCCATCAGTGATCAAAATTCCTCTTTTATATCATATTAGTGTCCCATGTTGAAATTTTTATCATTCCACCTAGGTCATCATGTAAAAATTTACTCATTGATGGTAGCCCAAGTTAAAGCCCCATCCCCTCTCAAAAATCAAAATTTGCTGGCCCACCTTCATGTGTCTTGTTGAGCATACATTGACTATAAAAGCTCATTTCATCATGTTTTGTGTCAGTCAAGTCCACTTGAAGTCCAGTCATTCAAGGTCCCATTAGGTCACTAGGTTTTATTTTCCAAGGTCCAATAAAACACCATTTCACTGCATAAGGCCAGCAAAGTATGAGAGTGAAGCAAATAATATCCCTTTTCAGTTAAATAAGGGTTTACAAGCATGTAACCATGGTTGCTAAAGTTCCAAATTTGATTTTAAGCAAGAAATTCGTTCCAGTTTGTAATTTTGTTTCAAAAAAAAGAGTTGTAATAATTTTTATTTATTTATGTAATTTTATGTTTATCATATGTAATAAGTCACTATTCTTAGCTGTTTACTCAAACTCCATTGCCAATATCATCCAAACAAAAGTCAAAAGTGAAGATTGCCAAAGCTTCAACATCATCCACCTGCAAAGAAAAAGTCAGAAAGCAAATTAGCAAAGAGGTCAAAAAGGGGTCAAATGAAACATTAGAAAGTGGGTTTGAAAAGAAAAAGATCAAACTCACTCACCTATAAAGGACTTCTTGGCTTCAAACTCACCTTCATTTGCCTCCTAGCACTCATTGAGCAAACCCCAAGAGAGCCTTTTCACAGTTCTGGGCGAAATCAGCAAAAACAAGGCAGACGCTGCGCATTTTCTTCTGGCGCTGTGTGTTTACCTGGTGCTACATGTTTCCTTAAGGCGCTGCGCGTTTGCCTGAGGCGATGCACACTTTGCATTAGCGCTGCGTGTTTGTTCAATAACTCTCTAGTCACCTCCTCAACTCCTCCAAAACACTTTCAACCTCAACATAAGTAAGTAGCAGCTAAGGGATGTGCTTTTCCCCTTCTCAAGTCAATTCCTAAGTGTTTGAAAGGTTTTATTAAAGTTTTGGTTTAATTGTTATATCTAAATCCTAGATCTTCCCCAAAAACTACCTTCCACTCCCATTCCCTTTTATACACTTCCCTCCACCCTCCTTCCCTTTCCCTAACTCTTTATATCCGAGATACCCTCTAACCCTTTGTCCCAAAACCCTAAGTCCTAGGTGATACAACACTACCTAGGTTCCCAAACCCCTATATTGCAAACAAATTTCCCCATCCCCAAACTATCATACTATTACCCTATACCCCTCTCCAATACACATATCCCTTCGTCCATCGTCTTCATATTTACCCTTCCCCATTTACTATTCTCTAAAAAACTACCTTACACCTCCCTAGGGTTTGATACTAAACACCATGGCAGAGGAGGAATACAGACCACACAGTGAGGAAGAGGAAACATATAGAGAAGAAGACATGGAACAGAGGAGGCCACTCAAAGGAGGCTAGATACACAGGTTTGAGCCCACAGATCTTAGGGAACTCTTAGCGTCCCCTATGATTGTGACATCCTTCAAATGGCTAGGTTGTTATGCTTTCTGTGAGCAAGTGTAGGCAGTCCAACATCATCCTGAGTTGACGAGGCTCTTCATTTCTAAACTTCAAGACAACCAAGTCACTCTAGCAGGTATAACTTTCACTTTATCTACTGCCAATATATCAACTGCCACCGGAATTCGAGATATTGGGGAAAAATGGTTTAAACAAGGTGATTTGGAGAGGCATTATTATGAACCTTACATGAAACCAAGGTATAGAAATGAAAGAAGGGGCTCTTTTCCTTTTTCACACCTCCTCGACAGATACGCCCCAATGATGAAGATTGATATGAAATATTTCTCATGTGAAGGTAGATTCTCTAGGGTCTATTCTTATCATATCTGGCTCTTAATGCATTTCACTAGGGTAAAAATGCTCAATATACCCTACTATCTTTTCTGGAGTGTTGAGAAGATGGCCTACATTGCCCAAAAGAGGGAGTACAAAGATCAAATGAAGAGCCTATTTCATCATTCCCTCATTAAAATCATAGTCCTTTACCATCTCAAGGAACTCAACATTGCATGGAGTACCTTCATAGCTAATCCCATATTCACTCATGCATCTACTCAAAATATTCAAAGCATCCCTTCATCATCTCATCCATCCACCTCCATTCCTCCATCTTAGCCCATACATCATTCATCCTCATCTGATGAATCAGCCACACCATCACCTCCATCATCACCATTTCATGAGCCTATTCAGTCACCTAGCAGAGATGAAGGCAGAGAGCAAGAGCACATTGAACATGGTGAGATCAACAAGCCTAAAAGGGCTGGTTTGGGTACCTTGACACATACCTATCAGAGAGGGCATAGGCAAGTGTTTGCCCCACAGATTGTGGGAGGGGCCTTGCCTTCTTCATCAGCAAAGTAGGTACAGAAGGGTAAGGAAAAGGTGACAGAGGCAGAGATCCAGTAGCAGGAGGAGGACCTCCATGAGACAGAGCAAGATTTTCACTTAGTTGACCTAAGTGAAAATGATGATAGTGAGAGCACAACCATTGCCCTCAAAGAGAAAGAAGCACTCATAGGCGAACTCCAGGTCAATTTGCAGAGGGCAAAATATATCATCACATACTATGAGTAGGAAAACAAGCAGTTAGAGACCAAACATGAGCTCATGGAGATTCAACTCATCAAGGCAAAGAGGGAGGCTGAAAAGGCTAAGGCCTCACTTGATGAAGCATATGGAGAATATAGTGACCAACTGGAGGAATAGGTGCCAAGAAAAAGGCCAAGGACTAGAGGCCTAAAGAGAGATTTGGAGCTAGAAAAACAAAAGGAGGCTGAACTAGCTAATGAGCTCACCCTAAATGAGCAATTTGCCAAAATGATAAATGAGAACCGGGAGCATTGGCTTGAGAGGGTGAACACCCATCTTGAAAGCCTCTTAGACAAGGCCAAAAGAGACACTGACATTCAAAGAAGGATGGCAAAATATTATTGCCGAAGAAACCAAATAGCAAGGGCAAAGCTCAAAGTTGCTAGGGAAAGAATTGAAGCCCTAACTCACCATGAGGAGAAGAAGAAGCTTGATATACTTGCAGAGGCTTCACTCCATGCCTAGCCACCTCAAACATCAACTTCTTGAACAATTTTGAAGACCCTTGGCTCAATTTTTGTCATCTTGCTTTTCTTGTTTTTTCAAGGCAATTTTTATATTAGCAGTTTGGTCAATTTGGAGGCACTTTTTGGAGGAATGGCCATCGCCATTGGATTCAAAAGGACCAAGACAGCTAGGAAAACCATGTTTCTAGCCCTGGAAAGCAAAACTGGTGGGTGAAAAACGCAAAAAACCACCTAAAAAGAATGTTTGTGCCTCATCTCTAGACCAGGCGTTGCGCGTTTGAGTAGTCTTGGGCAAGGCAGTTTTGAAAACCAAGGGCAGTTTTGGAAACTAGACAAGATAATCTTTCTAATGAGCTATCATGGGCTAGATTGGACATCAGGAAGGCAGGTAAAAGTCAGCTTGAAGATGGTGCTGTGTGTTTGACACTGGCGCTGTGCGTTTGACAGGTAGCCCAAATTTTCATTGTTTCTCTCCAATTTGATTTTTACCTATGGGAAATTAGTGTTTTACTGATGTAATTGATAAGGATGACGTAATTATTATGTTTTTACTGTTACCTAGGGTAAATACATTAGGTAAATGGCCTCTATGAGTTGTAATGAATCAGTTTGCTTAAGTTAGGGATGAGTCACTTTGACCACCCTACACTCTAGCTATCAGTTCAGTTTTTGTTGCAACTGCTCCTCTCATGGATTCGACCCCTGAGGCTAGGATGAGTTGGTTTGAGGCTTATATCATGTAATTTTTTAGTCATTCTACAGGTTGGACTCCATTGGATGTTCTATTAGTATTTCAGACTTTGGCATGGAATATATTGGATGAGTTGCAGCTATTTTGGTGGGATTCCTGTGACATGGTATTTTGATATTGTTTCTTCTTCAGTTACATGTGTGTGAATGTTTTGTATCTTCCATGATCCATTTCACTTCTAAATATGTTTGATTTTCAAGGTGTGATAAGCAGAATACATCTTCTATGCTCTGTTTTGGGAAAATCATCATAATTTGTTTCATTTCTTCAGTTTAAAAATAATTCATGATCTCATGCTCTTTTTAGCACCTCACTAGTCTAAACCATCTCATCACTATACTACAAAGTGTTAAAGTAACTTGCCTACCTTGCCCCATCAAATGTCTGCAATTCTGACTCTCTTTTGCCCTGACCTAGTTCACTCTTTGACTTTATTCACTCATCCAGTGACTACCCCAATCAAATCAAATCATACAACCCCCTGAGCTACTATATGTAGCCTAAAACCCTAATCTATCCAACCCTCTTGGTTGTGATCCTTTGGAGAGAGCCCTCTCCGGCTTGGTAGGGCTAGCTACCAAGTCAAAAGATTGGTTTGTGGTTACCTCAGCTGGACTCTTCCTCAGCCTTGGAGATCCGGAGGAGTGATAACAAGGTTGATGGGTAGATGGAGAACACATAAGTGCAAATACTCAGTTGCACAGGGAGGTCGAATTCCCAGTAGCAGGAGTGATTCAATAGTGGAGGTCGAGCTAGTGGGAGAGTAGCAGGTGGTAGGAGAGGTCAGTAGTATTCGGAGGAAGATTTTCCAGTTCCGGAGAGTCAGATTGAGGGTGTGCGAGTTTGCCTAGAGGGCCTGCGCAAGGACTGTGTAGGCAACAACAACAATGCAGTTCGATCTAGTTGGAGTAGTAGTCTATTTAGTAGCTGGTGGCTAGGATTTTGATCAGAGGGTCCAGTGAATCAGTTCCAGAGCCAGAGAGAAGCAAAGTTGCAGATTTCAGGAGCTTCCAGAAGCAGCAACAACAAGGCCAGTGCAAGCACTGCGTAGAGGCTGACGCAGAAGGAAGTGCAAATTGTTGAGGGGCCAGTTTCGGGAGCTGAAATCAGCTGTGGGGTGAGGAAAAATCCTCATGATAATTTTGCTAGTGATTCTCTCATATTGGATTGCCAGTTTGAATTATTGTACTCAGATTTTCTGCTGCAAAAAATGATATAAACCCTCAGTTGCTGCAACCAGTTTTCCCACATTTGGGTTTTCCGGGGACTTTTGTCCAAAAATAACGGTGTCATTTTTATGTGTGTGTGCTAGCATTTCTCAGTTTCCAGCGCTTCTATTTTCTGTAGTATTTTATTTGTGAATATTACAGTGTGATTAATTTGTTGTTGTCGTAGCAATAAACTGCATAATTAATTTTTACAGTTAGAAGAATTAATTCCAGTTGCTGCAATAGAAATTTCGCAGTTAAATTTTCACAAAGCCAAATGTACTGTCATATAGGTTCTTGCCACATCAAGGGTTAGTGTCTAGGGTTTCAATTATCGTCACAAACACAAGAATTCGGACCAACATATCACTGGCACTGTCACATCTCCAAGTCATTCACACAACACTGTTACTAGGTCACTTCCTCACCAAGGATTATTGTCATATCAAGGTTATATCTATCAAGAAGACCGTTATGTACTAGGAACACTGTCAAGGAGATACCGTCACAAGTTGCAATACATAAATGTCACAATCACTCTCAAGATTACTACCAAGATCAAAGATCACTGTCATGTATATGCATATGTATAGAAGTCACTGCCATATTGAGGTTACAACCAAGGTTACTGCCATAAAAATGTCATATGCATACTGTTACTTAACTATGAAGCTCCCACTGTCATACATATCTTACTGTAATGACCATACACGATTACTGCCATACCATTGCTGTACAACAAGGTCAGTGTTGTCAGGTCACCAAAGATCGCTGTTATATATGTATGTGTCACATCTATATCTATACAATACTATCAACCTGTTACTGCCATATTGCCATGTTATTGTCACGCAACAAGGCTATAATCATGCATCAAATCTCTGTCATATTGACACATAAATTGTCATTGTCATTTCATCACCAAGTCATAATGAGGTCACTGTCATATTACTGCTGTATGACAAGGTCACTATCAAGATTCCAGTCACATATTCATGTGCATCAAGGTCACTGTTGTATTCAAGGATTACTGTCATCAAGTCATTGTTAAGGAGGGACAGTCACTATGTTATGTCAGGGTTACTGTTATATCATCAATAAGGTCACTGTTTCACGTTTCATAAGTAGTGGTTATTGTCATGCAACAGTGTCACTCTCACACTGACTCACCTCAGATTGTGTGCTACATAAGTATGTATTATGTCTGCCTCATAATTGATTTTTTTTTTTTTTTCTGTGGTATAAATAACAACAATCACATCAGCTCTATATATATACTATGCAATCTGGTACTGGGTATGTACCAATATACAATTGCAAGTGTCTCTGTGGACACATAAATATGAACTTGCTCTATTTACCAATCATAACACAAACCCACCATGCACCAATGCTGTCTTGGTCTCATGCACACAAAATCTCAAATTTATGCACAACGTAATCCCTGTGATGATGGAGCTTTTGACACATCAAGGGTCTCATATTTGCAATAAAAATATCATGTAGCATATGCAAGGTTACATCAGTCAAATTGTAGGCATCCAACTCTCGTGGGATTTCTCTGTTGTATTAGTATAGATTACGGCTCTGGATCAACGATACCCTCTAACTGTCCTCAAAGCTTGTGCTGCAGGAGCTACTATAGTTCACACTGGACTGTTTATTTCATTGCACATAATGTCTGCTGTAGGGATTTAGTTTTTGGACGACAAGATCACAGAGGAGATATATTCAAATGATGGCCCAAACTGCACAAATTTATAGGTTGCAATTCACTTCAGGAAACCACTGTCCAGAATAATTGTAGTATCCAACGAATCCTCCTTTATGCTCAGAATTGATGACCCCAGGGACAATTAGGTCACAGGGCATGTGTTCTAACAGATCAGTGTTGCTTCTTCAGCGTTACTTGCAATAATAGATTCAACCCAAACGAAACCATATTCCAAGAACAAGAACCATAACCCACATACGTGAACCTTTAAAAAATTTCTCAAAGCCTGGTCTCTCGTCTAATTTGCCTCTGCTCCACAGGGCCGAGAAACAATTTCAGAGAGATCGGATAATTTGATGATGTCTTGGAGGATAGACATACTTCCTTTTTATAGGAGTCGAATAGATCTTTGAAGGGCAGGCTGTTTTTTGCCTTTTGGAGAGAAACATTTAAAAATTAAAATTTAATTTTGGAGCCCAATTTTAATTTTAAATTGTGGCAGATTCAGATTTATTTGAATTTTAATTCTTAATGCCCTCAATCAAAATCTTAGGCCACAATATATTTAAATTAACTTCTAATGAAGATCCCTTTTGACCTTTTGAGAAGAATTTGCTTCATTTGCTTAAGCCAACTGAATGTTGCCACATCAACAACCCTTTGGGGCTTTGGACCACAAATTGGGTTTTCAACTTCAAACTATCATATCTCTCAAACTATGAAGGTCCACGAGATGCTCCACATACTGACGGAATCAACATGACGAATAGAATCTGTTGAAATTTGATGACTAAAAAAGTTTCCTGCAATCCCAGCCCGGTTTTAATTTCACCTTAGCACTGCCATTCAGTTAAATGCCCTTTCCCATAAACATACATTCAACACAGAGAATTCTGGAGATAAAATTTTCAGATTAAAACACATGGGATTGTCAACACATGCTGAAAATAAATATTGACATAAATGGACCGGCAACACACATAAAAATACACACAGATTTTTGGTCAACTTAGACCTAGGCAAAACCCCGGTCAATCTTTTCCAGTGAAAACCTGTTAGGGAGCTCTTCAAATTTATTTATCTTTCAAGATCAGGAAAAATACATTTGCATACAAAACAAAACAGCAAAATACAACTTATCTCTTGAGCCCAAAAATCCTTGAAAACCGTGCCCACTTTGCCTTGATTTCCGTGCCCACTTGAAGCTGAATATGTACTGTACGGACTATACGATACAAATTCAATACCAACAGTATGGATTTCCATACCGTTGTACGAAACAGATAGATTTTTCATTTCTTCTTCAAAAACTTATCTCGAACGGCATGCAGCTCACAACATTAAATGTTGTTCGTACTGTACCTTCTGCTGCCTTCTATGCCTCGATTTCCGTGCCTAGCTTTGCTCAGAAATCACTTCTTCAGCGTGCTGTAACAAATTTCCTTAAAAACTTTTCTCTAGCTCTCAACATCCTTTCTCCAATTTGCTCATGAAGAATGAATGCAGTCTCTCTTTTCTTTTCCCCCTTTTGTTTCCCTAAATGACTTTTGGGCAACCCTAAGATCTAATGGCTCAGATTCATTTAGATCAAGGGATGAGAATAAATGTGCATTTAATTCTCACTTTCTATTTTTTAACTCACCCATTAAATAAAGTACCCACATTGTACTTTATGTCTAAAGTCACTTTTCACTTTATAATTTAACATTGACTTTACCACTTATAAATTCATTTTCACTTTATAAACTCACACTTAGGAAATGAATTATTTTGGACACTTTTCTTTAGGTAGAGACTAACCCATGGGAAATCACTTGTCCAAGGTACTTTAAAAATCAACAGAGTCTAAAGGCGAGGGTCTCCAAGACAAATTCAGTGATCTACATCATCAAAATCCTCAACAAGTACAAGGTATGTGCATCGTCTAGGGAATCTAAACCCTAGAGCTAGGGTTTCATCACTTCATCATCTCATCCATGATAACCATCATACTGAGGACGTCAATGATGACATCCTGCACCTACTATGCCATCTTTCCATTGGAGCTTCCAACTAATGCAATCCAAATTTCAGACAAATATTATGACCGTTCATTAATGGATGTTGACATCAATGACAACACCATTCAACAATATGTCCACAATCTACTCATCTGTGGATATGTACTAGAGCTCTTTTGCTCCTCTCTATATCGTGTCTCGGATGAAGTGGCTTGACCATGTCCTTTTGGCTTCTGAAGCAGGTCTTCTTGTGGTAGTCTTGGCTGCTCCCTTTGTCACAAAAGAAAATTCTCCTACCACTGCTAGTCCTTTTGTCACGTGAGCAAGTATTTCTGCTACTGTTGCTCCCTCTATCATGTGAGTAAGTCCTTCCGCTATCGCTGCTTCGTCTATCACGTGAGCACGTCCTTCTACTACTGCTGCTCCCTCTTATTGGGAGAACCCTCTAGTCAATGTGAAAATTCTATTACTACAACAACTGATTTATTTTTCCTACTTATTCTTTAATAAGTTATTTACAAAATCGCTTTAGTAAATAATAAACTCTACTGCATATATCACACCATAAAACATAAACAAATACATGCACAAAATTTGTGTATTTCTATACTACTGTATGAAATACACATATTTTTCATTTTTTTTTCAAAAACTCTCTCGAACGGTGTGCAGCTCATAGCATTAAATGTTGTTTGTATCGTACCTTCTACTTCCTTCTATGCCTCGATTTCCGTGCCCAATTTTGCTCAGAAATCACTCCTTCAGCTTGTTGCAACAAATTTCTCCTTCAAAACTTTGCTCCAGCTCTCAGCCTCCTTTCTCCAATTTGCTCATGAAGAATGAATGCAATCTCTCTTTTCTTTTCCTCCTTTTGTTTCCCTAAATTATTTTTGGGTAACCCTAAGATCTAATGGCTCAGATTCATTTAGATCAAGGGATGAGAATAAATGTGCATTTAATTCTCACTTTCTATTTTTTAACTCACCTATTAAATAAAGTACCCACATTGTACTTTATGTCTAAACTCACTTTGCACTTTATAATTTAACATTGACTTTACCACTTATAAAGTCACTTTCACTTTATAAAGTCACACTTAAGAAATGAATTGTTTTGGACACTTTTCCTTAGGTAGAGACTAACCCATGGGAAATCACTTGTCCAAGGTACTTTAAAAATCAACAGAATCTAAAGGCGAGGGTCTCCAAGACAAATTTAGTGATCTACATCATCAAAATCCTCAACAAGTACAAGGTATGTGCATCGTCTAGGGAATCTAAACCCTAGAGCTAGGGTTTCATCACTGCATCATCTCATCCATGACAACCATCATACTGAGGACATCAATGATGACATCCTGCACCTGCTATGCCATCCTTCCATTGGAGCTTCCAACTAATGCAATCCAAATTCCAGACAAATCTTATGAGCATTCATTAATGGATGTTGACATCAATGACAACACCATTCAACAATATGTCCACAATCTACTCATTTGTGGATATGTACTAGAGCTCTTTTGCTCCTCTCTATATCGTGTCTCGGATGAGGTGCCCTGACCATGTCCTTCTGGCTTCTGAAGTAGGTCTTCTTGTGGTAGTCTTGGCTGCTCCCTTTGTCATAAAAGCAAATTCTCCTACCATTGTCGATCCTTTTGTCATGTGAGCAAGTCCTTTTGGTACTGCTGCTCCCTCTTATTGGGAGAACCCTCTAGTCACTGTGAAAATTTTATTACTGCAACAACTGATTTATTTTTCCTACTTATTCTTCAATAAGTTATTTACGAAATCGCTTCAGTAAATATTAAAATAAACTCTGCTGCATATATCACACCATAGAACAAAAACAAATACATGCACACAATTTGTGTATTTCCGTACCGCTGTACGAAATACATAGATTTTTCATTTTTTTTTGAACTTCTCTCGAACGGCATGCAACTCACAACATTAAATGATGTTTGTACTGTTCCTTCTGCTGCCTCCTATGCCTCGATTTCCGTGCCTAGGTTTGCTCAGAAATCACTCCTTCAGCTTGCTGCAACAAATTTCTCCTTCAGAACTTTTCTCCAGCTCTCAACCTTTTTTCTCCAATATGCTCATGAAGAATGAATGCAGTGTCTCCTTTCTTTTCCCCCTTTTGTTTCCCTAAAGATTTTTGGGCAACCCTAAGATCTAATGGCTCAGATTCATTTAGATCAAGGGATGAAAATAAATGTGAATTTAGTTCTCACTTTCTATTTTTTAACTCACCCATTAAATAATGTACCCACATTGTACTTTATGTCTAAAGTCACTTTTCACTTTATAATTTAACATTGACTTTACCACTTATAAAGTCACTTTCACTTTATAAAGTCACACTTAGGAAATGAATTATTTTGGACACTTTTCCTTAGGTAGAGACTAACCCATAGGAAATCACTTGTCCAAGGTACTTTAAAAATCAACAAAATCTAAAGGCGAGGGTCTCCAAGACAAATTCAGTGATCTACATCATCAAAATCCTCAACAAGTACAAGGTATGTGCATCATCTAGGGATTCTAAACCCTAGAGCTAGGGTTTCATCACTTCATCATCGCATCCATGACAACCATCATACTGAGGACATCAATGATGCCATCCTGCACCTGCTATGCCATCCTTCAATTGGAGCTTCCAACTAATGCAATCCAACTTCCAGACAAATCTTATGAGCGTTCATTAATGGATGTTGACATCAATGACAACACCATTCAAAAATATGTCCACAATCTACTCATCTGTGGATATGTACTAGAGCTCTTTTGCTCCTCTCTATATCGTGTCTCGGATGAAGTGGCTTGACCATGTCCTTCTAGCTTCTAAAGCAGGGCTTCTTGTGGTAGTCTTCGCTGCTCCCTTTGTCACAAAAGAAAATTCTCCTACCACTGTTGGTCCCTTTGTCACCTGAGCAAGTATTTTTGCTACTGCTGCTCCCTCTATCATGTGAGCAAGTCCTTCTGCTATTGCTGCTTCGTCTATCACGTGAGCACGACTTTTTGCTACTGCTGCTCCCTCTTATTGGGAGAACCCTCTAGTCATTGTGAAAATTCTATTACTGCAGCAACTGATTTATTTTTCGTACTTATTCTTCAATAAGTTATTTACGAAATCGCTTCAGTAAATATTAAAATAAACTCTACTGCATATATGACACCATAGAACAGAAACAAATACATGCACAAAAACCAAACACATCAACACAGTTATTTTGGACAAATGTCCCAGAAAAACGGTGCAACAGAGGAGGATTTTATTAATCAGCTATTCTTGAGTACAATTGGGTGCCAAACTGGCCTACCCAACAGAGATAAATTCTCTAGCACCTCCCCAGACTCAGCATCAGACTTGCTGGCCTTTGCGAAGCTTCGAGACCCTCTGCGTCAACTCCTGCCTCTCTGTGTCAGCACCAGGCCTCTCTGCGTCACCCACGTATGCCCTCTAGTGACTGCGTAGTCCTGCTGCCTCTACATCTCCCTGAAAGACTTTGCGTTTGCCTCTCTGATCTTTGCGCTGATCTTCTTGTACTGTTCCTGCGTCTATTCCATACTCGCTACCTCTTGCTGCAGTCCAGACCTCTAGTTTGAATTTCTCAGCAAACCTCGCTCTAGAAATAGAACTGATTGGTCTCCCCCAATGTCTCTCCAACTGACCCTCAGGCCCCCTCTTATACTTTTCCTGTTGATGAATCAATGGCCGAGATTAAGTCCCTAATCAATAGCTAAGATTAAAATAGACTTGATCCTTATCTTTTAGAAGCTTCTCATCTTATCTTTAGTAATATCCATTAATATTTTTATTTTCCTAAGTTTAGACTTAGGAATTCATTAAAAGTATTAATTATTTTAATAACTCCTTATCTGAATGAAATTTTCCAAAACGAATTCTGGGTCTTGGAGATCTCATGTGCTTTAGCCTCTCCACTAATTTTCATGGCTAGAGCACATCCGATGCTACCCGAAGTCAACAGTCACAGATCTTGCTTTGTTTTTCTTGATGTTGCCATCTTCTTCCAAAATCTTGGCAACCTTCACAATGTACATGCAAACCTCATTCAAGAGACCATGGAAGAAGCCTTATAACCAAGAAAATACAAAAGACAAGAGGTTGACAATATGAGGTACTTGTGTCTTGATTAAGAGGGAAATTGCCGAGTGTTGTAGGGAATTGTCTTTTCCCTCTTTATTCTTGCATCCCTGCAGAAATCACTGAAAGATATCTGCAATGCTCATCCTTGTTGTTGGAAAATCAGAAGACTTATATATTATAGAAGATTTTCCTTTACTTGATAATTTTTTGTGATGTGTGTTGGCCTTTTATTACTTTATTAGATCTTGTTCGTCAAGCAATTACCAAAACAATGAAGATCACAACAAAACATAATACACAAGATATAGGCTACAAGCCAGGTCAAAACCCCTCCAAGGGCAAAACCCAAAAAACTGCTTCTCTTCTTATGTAGAATCTGCTTACAAAGACTTTTCCAAGATCCTAAGACCAAAGCCAACAACCCTACCAAGCACCAAGTCAGCCCCCAACAAAATCTTCTCTAAGGAAACTTCCAAACTTCGACCTACTGCAACTTCATCCTAGAATTTCGTCCCTGCAATTGCTCCTCAGAATGCGGCCTTGCAATTTCAGCCTCCTGCAACTGCACCTCAGAATTTGGCCTTGCAATTTTGGCCTCCTGCAACTACAACTACACAAAAACCCTAACTTCACACGTATGAACAGAGAGAAAGAGATTTAGCCCAAGAAACTTTGATTCTTTCTTGCTTCCTTTGTTATTCTAGGTCGAGCTCCTTGCATTTATAGCCTTTTTGAGGGGTCGAATAGCCCTCCATTAGGCCGACTTGATCTGCTCTTGTGCTGACTTGGTCTTGGGATACAAATGGATTTTTCTTGATAAAATAAATATCTTTCTTTATTGCAATGAGTCCAAATGGGACTATAACACATGACCAATATTATTCTTTAGCTTAGAAAGACCTAGAAAACCTAAAAGCATGAAGAACATGCTTTTGGCTCATACTTAAGTATGAAACCCATACTCCAAAATAAAATATAATTTCTTTTTCTTTCATTATAAAGAATATACAATGTCTTGATTATAATTTGGTCATTATGAAGACCGAACCTAGTTACAGTTTTCAACACTTGTCCTCAACTTCAACTTTCAATGCATGCAACTTTCTTCTTGAATGACTTGTAAAGGCTAGGGTTTCTTCATCCTTTGGATCTCTCACTTGCATTCAACACTCCAAGTCTTGCTCTAGGGTTTACAAACCCTAAGTCTTCCAACTCTTGTACTTGGTTGCCCTTTGCCTTGTAATCAACGTGCATTAATGATCTTGCTATGCTAATACTTTGAGAAGGAGAATGATATTTGATCCAATAACTAGTCATAGTTCCACTTTCAAATTGTGACTAGATATAATAGCACACATAACCAACATATTGTAATCATGATAACTTCCATGACCTTAGGAAAATGTATATCCATGTTGGTCAACCTTTTCCAGTGATTTTGCTCACTATCCATTCATTTATTTTTCAATCGTGTAATCTCAGAAATATTAGAGCTATACAAGCTTTGCCGACAATGAGAATCAACCGATAACCATTGCATCAATAATCACGTACTTAGGCAAAAGATTGGCACTCATATCTTGATGACACCTTAATCACATTTTGCATTAGATCATTACAAAACTCCACATTGTTGTATCACGAACCAAAACTTCACATTTCTTTGTATATAACTATGCTAAAACAATTTAAAAGAAGAGACCACTTTATTTCTTCATGAGTGTAGTAATTATTGAACGCCTTTAATGTGTACTCTCCCCAACCCATAATGACTTACTCTTTTTAAGTTTCAATGGTCTTCTTGGTCGTTTTTTGACACAGTCTTTAAACACTTTAAAATGTTCAAAGACATCTATGCGACTTTCACTGTCAAATCTCAAAACTATAGGATTCTTTTCATCAAACATCCTTGTGTAACTTCTTCAGCGACACCAATTGCTTGCATAACAGGCTATTGTGTATTTTGCTTTAGCACTTTGATAGGGAACATTTCTTATAGCTTCCTCATCAACTTGACGTACTTTGACCCATATCCCATGACAATTTTTGTGCAACTATTATTGGAATCTTCACAGAGTTACAATCACCCATCCCAAACCTCTCGAGGATATGTTCCATGTGTCTCCTCTGCCTAATTGCTCAAATCTCTTACTAGAATTTTTAAGCAGTAATGGATCTCTACTTATCACCATGTTAAAATTTGGTAGCTCAGGGGATGAATTTCTCCTAGAATAAATCATATCTTTCAGTTCTTTTTGAACCACTTGTAATAAAATTTCATTTGTAACAATTCTAATGTGACTTTCAAAAAATAATAAGTCACATCTCAATTTGGCACTGACTTTCGAAAAATAGAAAGTCATGTCTAAATGATCAAAGATGTTCTCGACATATGGAATCCACTTTAAAATCAAATCAATCATGATTATACAAGTCAAGAATTAATATTTTTATCACTCGTGTTATAATTTATTATTATGATACTATTATTTATAAAATAGTCTAAAGTCATTCACCTTTAATGGATTAATAAAAACGAATTCTCTCATGGAATAAGTAAATTAAATTGAGAATCTTTTACTTCGCAAATCGAACCTCTCTCTTGGAATAAAATAGTAACTCCTCATTTAAGAGAATGTAACTCTCCCTCACTAATTCAATGTATGACAAAAGTGTAACTCCTCATTAAATGCACTTGTAACTCCTTCCTTCAATTCTATTTGTAACTCTCCCCAAATATTCTCTCATGTGTTATTGTAACTCTCTCTCTCACTAATTCGAATTGTAACTCCTCAAGACAAGTGTATTGCTACAACTCAAACTAGCAGTGGTTCTAGGGGGGCACTTGCTTGGTTAAAAGAAACAATGGAGCTATAGCCCACTGTCACCACAGCTAAAACTTCCTACTCTTTACAGACTTTCACTGATTGGAGGAGAGCTAGTACATATAGGGAATCACCTATGAAGGATAGATCAGTGAAATGCATTGGAGGTGATTGGAGGGGTTGATAAGGATTTGAGGGCTAGGTTCAAGGAATATGACTTGCAAAGGGGGGTTCCCAATCCCTAAAATCCTTATGGAACTTGGTTTCCCAAGTGGTTTTTGAAGAATCGATCTTGATAGGAAATGGGACCTCACGGGACCAAGTGGATCTCTGTATAGGTCAAGGTAAGGGATTTGGCAACTAATGATCTACTTGACCCACCTAGGGAAGAGAAAGGGATCAAAGAAAGAATTTCTAATAAAGGTAATATGATGATCCCATGAGGTTACTAGCCTAAGGCAACCAAGGGCAATATTCAATCTCGAGGCTGGAGCTTGAGATATCTCAAGATCCCACTGTCGGAATCTCTTCAAAATTAGAGGGCACCTAGGAGACACACCAGCGCAGTAGCAACTAAAAGCTAGAAATTTTCTGATGGGTGGTTTGCAAGGAATTTCATGCCTTAGGTGACCTAATGGGGCTAGACCTAGAAAAGAGAGAAGGAAGGGAAAATTTTAGGGTTTAAGGGTGATCACCTATGGTAGCTAATGCCTAATCCTTTGGGGAGATTGGAGTCAAGAATGATTATGAAATCGTATTTGATTTTCTAAGTCAAGGAGGCTTTAATGACAACTTTTATTAGCATTAGGGCAGAAGAAAAGCAACTTCAAATACTTTACACTTCGTATGGCAAATAAACGGCTTGTCAAGATGAATTTTTATAATGAAATATCCTTAGGAACATTTATTCATTATACATGTCCCATACGTGAAGCATCACTATCTATAAACAAAATTTCCACAACTTCATATAAATTGATGCAGTAAATTAGCCCTATTATGGCGAAATCCCAACAACAATGTATGTGACAAAATAGATTGAAAGAATATCATTTAAATTGCACTTACATATATAAGAATATATCCAACCATCAGAACCTTGCCAATCAAGAAGCTCCAAGACAAGAGAAAGTGATCCACACATGAAAATTCATTCCATGCTCCAAAATTTCATCCACCAAGAAGGATAGCGAAAATCTCTCAAGAGATACAAGTCCAAAACCAAGTGATGATCCTAAAATAAAATCATATCGCTTGTATTTATACATGTCCAAATGAATTCGATTTGCTTAATGAGGCCTAATTAAGCCCCTAAAATAAAATAATGTACAAGATAACTAACTTTTGGTGACAAGCCCACCAAACTAGCTCAAAATCAAAAGAATAAGCCTCTCAAGAGGTTGAATGATCAATAATGCATGTCGTTGGGCCTTGGAGGAGGCCTAATGAAGTCCATAGGTGCCATAATGTGAAATAGGACTCCCAAAAGCAATGGACAAGGGGGTGGCCCCTTGTTCTCCAAGTAGTAAACCTGTGGTGCTCCCAAGTGGGTGTGGGGGCACACAAGTGTCCTCATGGGTCTCCAAACAAATTGAAGATGCTTGTAAATCATCTGCAAGGCCTCAAATGATAATATAAATGATGCCACATCATCATACAAGCCATAGGTCATCTGTTAAGTGCATAATGTAACTGTGGGGCTGATTGGGCATAGTGAACCATGTTCATCTTCTTCATCCAATAGGTGAACCATAAGCGATCTTCGAATGACTCTGGGGATCCATGGAATGATACTTGTTACTTTGGAGGCCCATGGCTCTCTACACTCACCCTACATGTGCCAATGTAGCCCTCTAGAGGGTTAGGACCCCGTATAGGGGGACCAAACCCAAAATGGAGACCCTCTGTAATCCTGCATAAATTCAATTCGTCCCCGTACCTTCCGGCATATCCAGTCATTAAAGCAATCAAGTAAAAGGATTTACAAACCATGGAAAACAAGTGGGCACTTCATAATAGCATGCCCTTCCATAATGGGCTTTAACTTGTGCTAATATCTCCGAGCTCCTAGGGGGGTTAACCAATCATCCTATTAGGTGGTTTTTGCTTCCAAAGGGGGGGATGTGGCCATGGTTCATCCCTCAAATGGTGGTGGCATGTGATACAATGATGGAACAGAGTAGGGGATGAAAGGGAACAATCTGCGTCACACGTTGAAGTAATATCAGGTTGCTGTAGTAGGGGATTTGGGTCACCATATTTTCACATGGTATTAGAGCATAGGTGAATTAAGAGAGCAAACCGGAAGAGCCCAGCGTTGAAGAGAAGGAGGGAGATCGAAGTGCTGCGTAGGCAGCAGATTGAATCCCCAGAGCAATTGTGCAGTCTAGGCCAAGAGGGAAAGATTCTTGAGGAAAATCTCTCTTTGAGTGAGTTGACAGAGAGGTAAGATTTTCAGTTCGTGATTTGTCAGGGGCAGAGGGAGCAGCGTAGAATAGTCTTCAGGTGGGTTGCAATTCGACTTTTGTTGGAAGAGATGGCAGCGAATGGGTTGAGAGATCAAGATCGGTTAGACAAAGCATCCAACTATGTGATCTGGAAGGCTAGGATCTCTTGCCCTCAAGATGAGCATTTGCCTTCAAGATGAGCATGATCTCAAAAACTATGTCGATAGTGTGGTAGCTGTATCGCCGATGCAGATCCGCTCAAGAAGTACAAGGCTGAGATGGCAAAGGTCAAGCTGTTGATCCTCGACGGAGTGAGGGATCACATTGTATGTCACATTGCTGGCAAAGGGATGACCAAAGAGATGTGAGATGCCTTGGCTACGTTGTATCAAGGATCTTCTGAGTAGCAGAAGATTTACTTGGAGGAGAAAATAAGATCTGCGAGGATGCAGAAGGGGGAACACATTGCTCTGTTCCTATCGAAGCTTCAGGAAGTCTGAGATCAGTTGGCAGCTGTAGGGTCATCACCTTAGCCTACAGAGATGGTGAGGTTGGCCCTGAATTCAGTCTCAGAAGAATGGCAAGTATTTGTCTAGAGTATCTCGGGCAGAGAGAAATTGCCGGATTGGGAAGGGATGTGGGCTGCTCTTCAATAGGAAGAGATGAGACGAGACTTAGTCAAGTGCAAACTTGATAGCAGTAGCAGCAGTGGGACGAAGCCAACCCTTGCATCAAAGGGGTAGCAGGAGCAGTAGAGGCGGAAGAAGGACGTCTCAAAGATCAAATGTTTCATGTGTGGTGAATTTGGTCACTATGCTACATAATGTCCTCTCAAGAAGAAGGACAAGGATGAGAAACATGATCCGCAGGCTGCAACTGCAAAGATCGAGGAGGAGGAGTTTGCCATGATTGCCCAGATACCTCCAGGGGAGAGGTGGGGTGATTTGGTACTATAGTTCAAAAGAACCACATATGGGCAGGATCCTTGAGGAGTCCACTTCTTGGATCAAGACCTTGCTACGGGAGCCCATAGTCAGTAGTAGCAGGATGGGCTAGTATCAGGTGGTGCAGTGAAGTTCCAGAGTGACAAATGCAGTGGCTAGTAACAGTCATATATTGAGCAGTGCAGAGCTAGTGTTGGAAGCAGTGCAGTTGGCACAGAGCAGAGTTAGCAGCAACGTAGAGACTTCAGTGACAGCACATAAGCTGGCAGTGGTCAGAACTCGGACGAAGGATCCATCATACTGAACACATTTGGTCCAGTATTTTGGATGTTTTTCCGTTGCAGTTATTGCAAAAGGCAACAACAACAATTGGAGCAGAGTTGCAATACAGATGAAATTGGCAGCAGCATGCAGAGTTAACAACAACATAGATGCAACATCTGCGCAGTAGTTGGTGGGCAGTGATGTCAGACATCAACAGCACAGAGGGAGTTGTTACAGAGTCAGGGTGATGCTTCAACAAATTGCATTACTAGAGCACATTCCTCGTTAAGAGGGAGTGTTGATTTCTAGTAGCATCGGATGTGCTCTAAGCCTCAAAATTTGCAGGGAGGCTAGGACACATGTATTCCAGAATACCCATAAATCGTTCTAGGAAATTCCACCCGGAGATAGTTTTATTAAAATAATTAATTAATTTTAATGGATGCCTAAGTATAAACTCGGGAAATTAAAATTATTAAAGGGTATTAATAAAACTGGGTGTGAATCTTCTAGAAGGAGACGAAGATCGAGTCAATATGATCTGAGCCATTGATTAGAATTTAATCTGGGTCGTTGATTACTCAACGAGAAGATTCTAAGAAGGACTTCGATGGGCATTTGGAAGATATAGCGGGTGAGAGATCAGAGATCAATTTTCTCAAGAGAGGAATGCGGTAGTTGCCGGAGAAGGTGATCGAGGAGATTTGTTGCAGTGAGGGGCAAGGATAATTTTCCAGAGGAAGTTTTCCTGATCCGGAGAGTGTAAGGCAAAGAGGGCAGAGAGTAGTCCGGAGAGGCAACGCTAGGCCACACAGAGGCAATGTAGAGCTATGCTGTGGCAGCACAAAGCTTCAGAGGGAGTCTGTATTTCTGTTGGGGAACAATTGGGATCTGGTGCTAGAGCCAGGGTGTGAGATGGGGAGGCCAGAGGGCTGAAGTTTCCAGCGAGCAGAGGATCGAGAGGAGGTGCAACGCAGTCTCAACAATAGTGACGTAGTAATTGCATGGGGGTGATGCAGTATTGCATAGAGACAACGCAAAGGCTCATCTCTAGTGCAGATCAGTGCTAGATTTCCCAGTGACAGGGTGAGATCACCCCACTATATTTTTGTGCAGTTAGATCTTTGTATAGGATTGCCAGTTTGGGCATCCGAAGAATTGTACTCGGAAATTACTGCATAATAATACAAACCCTCAGCTGCTACACCGGTTTTCCCACATTGGGTTTTTACGGGGACATTTGTCCAAAAATACCGGCGTCACTTGTGTGTGCTATTTCTTTCTTGTTCAATTCTTGTTTCCACATATTATTTAAGTTTTGAAGGCTGCAGTTGTATTTATAACACAATAAATAACTTGCATGAATTAACAAGTAGAAGTAATGTCAGGTTGCTGCAGTAGGAGATTTGGGTCACCAAATTTTTGTTGATTTTGGTAGCATCGGATGTGCTCTAGCCATGAAAATGGGCAGAGAGGCTAAGGCATATAAGATCTCCAAGACCTAGAAATGGTTTGGGGAAATTCCACTCGGTTGGAGAGATATTAAAATAATTAATATTTTTAATGGAGTTTCTAAGTCTAAACTTAGGAAAATTAAAATATTAATGGGTATTAATATAAAACTGGGTGAAAATGTTCTAAATGACATGGATCAAGCCAAATCTAATCTTAGCCGTTGATTAGAGACTTAATCTCGGTTGTTGAAGACTCAACAGGAAAAGTATAAGAGGAGGCTTGAGGGTCAGTTGGAGATACACCAAGATTGATCAGTCAGTTCGATTTTCTGGAGCGGGGTTTGCTGAGAAAATTTGAACAAGTGATCTGAGTTGCAGCGAGGGGCAGTGAGTACATAGAAGAGAGGCAGAGATAGTGCCAAAGGGTCAGCGCAGTGACTGAGGAGGCTACATAGAGGCAGCTAGAGACTGCACAGAGGCTGAGGGGCCTGTGTGGGTGACATAGAAGGCCAGAGAGCTAACGCAGAGAGGCGGAGGGTTGACGCAAGGGGTTCGAGAGCTACATAGAGGCTAGCATGGCTGACACAGAGCCTTGGAGAAGCGCCAAAAGGATTTTCGTGGGGCAGACTAATGCTGAGAAGTTGAATATCTGCTTTCGAGAAGAGGTATTATTGCCGTGTAAAAATCTCTGTTGGGTGAGCCAGTTTGGCACCCTAGTTGTACTCAAGAAATCTGCATAATAATAAAACCTTCAGAATTGCTGTACTGGTTTTCCCGCATTGGGTTTTTCTGGGGACGATTGTTCAAAAATAACGATGTTCCTTGTGTGTTTGTCTATTATTTCAGTTGATGATCTGTATATGAGTTGAGGCTGCATTTGTGTTTATTTTCAGTATTTATATGAATAAATGACTTGTTAAGGAATAAACAAGTAGGTGAAATAAACCAGATAATGCGGTAGGAATTTCTGACGTGTCAGACTTAGAAATTTCAACAATTTTCACGCTTAGGATATGTGGAATAGCCTCACACTTCACCTCTTTTTATATGCATCTCAAGGGCTCAACGGATCTACCATTGTGGGTTTACTTTAACACAAGCCGACCTGACTTTTCATGAGCAAACCCAACAACGACACATAAAAACTAATATCTCCATTTCTACATGTCGGATTTCGATGATTTTCATCAGTGTTGATAATATCTGTATCGGAAAAACATTGGTGAGGGTCCAGAAAACATCTTAGCGGCAATATCAGCAAATATCGACAAGCATAAAAAATGCATAATATATTCATTTTTTTTTAATTTATTTTTAATCAGATTTTTAAACATATAAAGTAATAACAACATGAACTAAACACATTGGCACATAAATATGAAGAAAGCACTGATATATATGATGTCAAATAGAAATGATACATCAAAGGTGATACCAAATCTTGCTGATCCCTGATAATTGTCCAATCAAGGACTCAAATGTGGAGAACCAATACAAAATAACATCACATATATAAAAGTATCTCATCATCATGAGTTATAAACTTATATGTAGCAAAACAAATAAAACTAGCAGCTATCTATCTGAGACCAGTGCCCTCTCCCTAGCAGCTATCTTTCTGTCTTGTTCAGCAATTGCTTCAAGAGCTTTTTGTATAACCTCCGCACTAGAAACCATACAAGGCATTACATCTGCATCATGTGCAGGGAGTCTAGCCAGATGGTATTTCAATCGCGTAACCCCTCTTGACATCTTGGTCCCACACAATTTGCATGATATATATGCTCGATTTGCCCCACCAACAGGCTCCCCATACTCCCAAAATGGGTCCAAGGCTTTTGGCATATTTGACATTTGTAGTGAACTAATTCAAACCTAGGGCACAAAACAAAAACAAAAAATTGGCATTAAACCCCCCAACACAAAAAATAATAAGTAATAACCGCCTCATTTAAAAAAAATTACTACATTATTTTCATTTTGTAATGTGAATGAAAAATGGCAATAAGAGGTTGCTTAAGAAAGTTGAAAAAAAAAATGAAGCTTGCTGTCCAAATATGGAGAAAATCCTTGCATTGGCTCATGGGCATGAAATCATAGCAAATGGAAAGGAAACAAAGAAACAAAATGTTGGTAGGCAAAGAGGCAAGCAAGCATAACTCTAAATCTATGAAAAAATCATTAACACAGGGGTTTTTAAGAACATACCTGTTAATGGAAGATATGAAGTTTGTCTCACTATTCTTCAATCTTTGATCCACAATGAAATCTTAGTTGGTGGTGATAATCGCTGTTTTATCCTCAGTCCCTCCTTGCCAACCACCACAAAACTCTTCCCCTTCCTTCTCCAACGCTCAGAAATAGAAATGAAGAAAAAAAGACAAATTTTCCTTTTTCTAGCCACGGCCTAGTTTGCCCGGCGATATTTTATATCATTGCGCGATATTTTGCAGAGATATCGGCGATATCTCGGAAATATCGCGATATTTTCGGAAGCCAAAATATTGCGATATTTTCTCGGCGATGTTTCGGCTTGCCGAAAATATTGTGATATTTCCGATATTCGGCGATATCTCGCCAATATCATCATCACTGATTTTCATTGCGTTGGATTTGTCTCAACGTCCTCTATCATCTCCATCCATCACATGTCAAATTTTCGTCACAGTTTTGGCCCAAATATAGATGGGTGCAAAACCCTAGGCTTAGGTTTCATGCCCACAAGGTCACTTGTGGAGCTCCTTCCTCCAAAGGCTCGATCCTCAAGGCTTGGAGTACCTCCCAAGCTCCCAAAAATCAACAAAATTATAATGTAGTGGGATCACAAAGAAGCCCAAGTGGGCCCGACCAAGGTCAAGGATTTGGATTGGAGCGACAAAATGGATGATCTTGACTAAGTTAAGGAGGAGAATATGATCAAATGAATTGAATTCTTCTTGGAATTTGAGTGTAATGATTCTAATGAAGCCACCAACGAAAGGGAACCTAGGGATGAGAACAGTCTTCAAGCTAGGGCTTGGAATATCTTGAGATTCCATGTCGGGATTGACCTCAAATTTGGAGAACCTCTCAAGAAAACCCCAACACAGTAGTTGGCCAGTTTTGAAGGATTTTCAATGGCTAGAAATGATTCTAGTTGATGCCGTAGGAGGCCTACTATGTTAGGGCTTATAATAGAAGGAAGGAGGTGAAAAAGAGTTTTCCTTTGCGATCACCTTTGGACTAGATTACTACCTAGCCTTTTGGGAGAATGGAGTCTAATGGAAACAATGTCTAGAGGTTCTTAATTTCAATCAAGGAGTTCCCCAACAACTTTGTACGGCATCAACAACAACTAGGTTACAAGGGAATTTTATACTTCTAATTATTTGCAAATGATGACTTATCAAGATATTGTATGAGCAATCATGTATCCCTAGGACAATAATCCACCATTCATTTCAACAATCAATATGAAAAATCCCTCAGAAAGACAGGACACGTAACTTCACATAAGCCCAAGAGCAACTATACTAGCTTCATGAATGAAAATATTCCATAAACCATTTCATGAGACAATTACAAGATAAGCATGAAAAGAGTACTCACAATGTATAGCGAAATTATTCCAATCATCAAGTGCAAGAAAAGCGAAGCTCCAAGACAAAAAACAAGATCTTCCAAACATTGAAATGCATTAATTCTTCAACTCGTCCATCAAAAGGTCTAGCGAAAATCTCAAGATCCAAATCCAAGTGATGATGAAACTCAAATGAGATGTCATCAATTTATATCCTTCCTAAAGAGTTCAATTTCCCTAATTAGACCTAATTAAGCCCCACATAATCAAACAATGTGCAACAATAACATCCCTTGGTGATGAGCCCACCAAGATAGCTCCATAATACAAAAATAAGCCTTCCAAGAGGGAAAAATAGTGAATACAATGAGTCATTGGGCCCTTGAAGAGGTCTAGTGGAGTCCAATTTGTGCCTAAGGTACCATTCCCTTGCTTGTCATTCAAACGATAAGGAAAATTAACATCATGATCCTATCTTCGTCGAACATTAACTTAGGAGAAATGACGCAATAAAATTCTTCAATATGGTCACGACACTTATGGTAGCATCACCCTTAATCTTGGGTAACCATCTATTGTATTTCTCAGGTAAAAGCTCAGGATTGTCACTCAAATTCAAAGGTGCAAAGACACTAACTAAATGCCTCTTACTTCGTGACATTTTGGGTTGGTCTTGGTTTAGGTCAGTGCTAGAGTCTGTTGCCATCTTGGGGGTGAGATCACCGACCTTTTTCAAATTTAGGGAGAAGGCTAGTTCTAACTTCTAACGGGTGATGGAGTTCGTTCTTCCCTTCTTGCAGCGACCTTAGTTAAAGGAGGAATGTTGTCACCTTCAAGCAAACTAGGGGATTGGACAATGAATGGAGTCGCTAGAGGAATACTTGAAATGTCGTGTCTATGAATCAATTCCTCAAGGATTCATTAGGGAGGTAGACTTGCTTCGTCCTCGACAACAACGCCAAAATGTTACCGCTCAAACTAGCAGGGGTCCTATAGAGCAACTATTAGGTCAAGTGGCAACGATGGAGCAATAGCCCACTGTCACCTTAGCTAAAGCTCCCTACTCTTTACAGACTTTCACTGATGGTAGGAGACTCGTTATGAGAAGAATCACTAGAAAAGATAGATCGATGATGGGACGAAAGGTGATTCCTAACGCCTATTCATAAGATAGGCTCAAATAATGGGCTTACTTGCTATAGAAGCAAGATGTATGGCTCTCTTAGAAGGGCTAAGAGGATGCCTAGACCTAGGGTTTGAGGAGTGTTACTTGCAATGAAGTGCCCAAGATCAAGGAGTCCTAGAAGATTAGGGTTTCTAAGTGAGCTTTGTGAAATTGAAGTTATAATGTAGTGGGACCACAAAGAAAGGATTTGGATTGGAGCGACAAATGGATGATCTTGACCAAGTTAAGGGGGAGAATAGGATCAAATGAATTGAATTCTTCTTGGAATTTGAGTGCAATGATCCTAATGAAGCTACCAAGAAAAGAGAACCTAGGGATGAGAATGGTCTTCAAGCTAGGGCTTGGAATATCTTGAGATTCCACTGTGGGATCAACCTCAAATTTGGAGGACCTCTCAAGAAAACCCTAGCACAATATTTGACCAGTTTTCAAGGATATTCAATGACTAGAAACGATTTTAGGTGATGCCCTAGGAGGCCTACAAGGTTATGGATTAGAATAGAAGGAAGGAGGTGAAAAAGAGTTTTCCTTTGTGATCAATTTTGGACTAGACCAGCGCCTAACGTTTTGGGAGAATGGAGTCTAATGGAAACAATGTTTAGAGATGCTTAATTTCAATCAAGGAGTTCCCCAACAATTTCGTATGTCATCAGCAACAACCAGGTTACAAGGGAATTTTATACATCTAATTATTTGCAAATGATGACTTATCAAGATAATGCATGAGCAATCATGTATCCATAGGACAATAATCCACCATACATTTCAACAATCAATATGAAAAATCCCCCACAAAGACAGGATAAGAAACTTCGCATAAGCCCAAGAGCAACTACACCAACTTCATGAATGAAGATATTCCATAGATCATTTCATGAGACAAAATTACAAGATAAGCTTGAAAAGAGTACTCACAATGTATAGCGAAATCATTCCAACCATAAAGCGCAAGAAAAGCGAAGCTCCAAGACAAAAATCAAGATCTGCCAAACATCGAAATGCGTTAATTCTCCAATTCGTCTATCAAAAGTTCTAGCGAAAATCTCAAGAGATACAAATGATCCAAATCCAAGTGATGATGAAACTCAAATGAGCTCTCATCAATTTATATCCTTCCTAAAGAGTTCAATTTGCCTAATTAGGCCTAATTAAGCCCCAAATAATAAAATAATGTGCAACAATAACATCCCTTGGTGACAAGCCCACCAAGATAGCTCCATAATACAAAAATAATCCTCCCAAGAGGGCAAAATAGTGAATACAATGAGTCGTTGGGCCCTTGAAGAGGCCTAGTGGAGTCCAAATTGTGCCAAGGTGAGAGAATAGGCTCCAAACATAGTGATCAAGGGGGTGGCCCCTTGAGATCCAAGCAAATCAAATGTGGTGCCTCGGAGTGGCTGTGGGGGCACAATGACACCCTCATGGGTCTCCAAGTGGATCAATAATGCTTGTATACCATCTGTAAGGGCTAGAATGATGACATAAGCCCTCCCTTTGTCTCCCATGGTGAGACACATCCTCATTTGGGCCTTGGAACATCTGCCAAGTGTGTGGTGCAAGTGTGAAGTTGGCTGGGCATGGTGGTTTAGGTGCATCATCCTCATCCAAAATGGTGGAACACGAGCAATCAATGAATGGCGCTGAGGGATCCATGAAGTGACAATCTGCTCTCTGCTATGGTGGAGGCCCATGGCTCTCAACGCTCACCCTACAAGTGCCAATATGACCCTCTGGAGGGCTTGGACCTCATATAGGGAGACCAAACCCCAAATGGAGACCCACTTGTAATCTTGTATAAGATCCATTGCATCTCCTTTCCTTCCAGTACTACAAATCATTAGAGTAATAGAGTAAAAGAGCTTACAAATCATGGAATCAAGTGGATACTTCATATTGGCATGCCCTTCCATAGTGGGCTTTAGCATGTACAGGTGTCTCCAAGCTCAATAAGGGGGTTAACCAAGGACCCTATTAGGTGGTTTCAAACTCTTAAGGGGGTGACATGTCCATGGTACATCCATCAAGTGGTAGGTGGCACATGATATAATGATGGGATGGAGTGGAGCATCAAGGGACGACTCCAAGAAACATGCCATAGTACAAGGGTAGCTACAATAGGGAAAGCCCACACTTGGGTATATGAATGTAGGAGGGAGCAATTTTGGTACATGAGTTACCCTGACCTTTGTTTTTCTACCCTTCTTCACATGCCTTCTGCCTTTGATTGATTTTTCATCATAACTGCTCGGGGCTACAGGGGATGAGAGCATGATGTGTAGGATATAGTAGTGATTACCCCCTTAAGGTGGGGCAGTTCGTCACCCCATCAGGGGTTGTGACAATCATGGGTTCCTTAATGATGAAAGGGGTCAATATGAGGGATCCTAGGAACTAGGGTGATGGCCATAGTGATAGGGGTAGAGCTCATGTTTGGCTTTTTCCCACGTGCTAAATATGTATGTCCCGACCATCTTTTGCATTTTATGGTACATTTCTTGTTGGCAGTGGCCAAATTATGCTTTTCCCCTTTCTTTTAACTGCATCAACCTCCGGGGCATCATTCCGGGCCCGACCCAGGTTGTGGACAAGGGGAGGGGGAGGCTAACTCCTTGTGGGCGCAATGGACAAATGTGGACCTGGATGGGAAATATGGTGAATGGGGTTATAATGAGTGGAGGGGGGTGATGTATGTGGTGTCGGGAAGCGGGACCATGCAACCAAAATCAGGGTTTCCCATGTAGTGCCACCCCTAAAGTTAGTAGCCAATAAAAGAGATCTCACGGGACTAGAATACAAGGTTAACCATCAAATTAGGTAAAGGAGACAAGAGTACAAACCTAGCACACCAAATCATTCTAGTTGTACAACCTCATCTATATAGGATAAGTTTGGATTTTGCATCATGTAGTCATCTATAAGAGTGAATATGGACTGGGTACTCCGAAAATGTCAATTATGTGTCTAATCATCTACAAGAGTGAATATAGATTGGGCATTCCTTCTAAAATGTCATTTATGTGTCTCATTTTTTTTTCTTGCAAGATAGTGTGTTATTAATTTATTTGTTTAAAAATTGCATATATATATATAACATTTCGCCTAATGTTTCCATTTTGGGGGGGTCACATTTCTGGCCATCCCCGTTTCGGAGTCTTGTATATATATATATAGTTTCGCTTGACGTTTCCATTTTGAAGGGGTCACGTTTCTAGCCATCCCCATATCTGAGTCTTCAAACATTTCCACGTTTTGTGCAACTTAGGACACAACACAATGTATCATCGATTATATGTAATAATACTATGCTATATTGTAATGGATAATTTCTTATATATATTATATTATTAAATATTAGTAATATTATAATGGTGTAACCTTTTATGCTATCCTAATGAGATACTTTTGAGGTCATGATTTTTTTGTCACACCTGTTGGGACTTTGATTTATTCACACTAGTGGCCTTCTTTCACAATAGTAATAATAATAGTCTACTTTTAAGGTCACGACCAAGCCAAACACCAAATTGGAACCAAATTGGTTAATGGGACCCCTTTGTTCGTGGCATAAGGGACCTCCTCTGCACAGTGGTTTGACTGTTAAAGTTAACAGAGGTATACATACTATACCCCCTCTGGATTTTGCTCTGTGACATATTATGAGGAAACACACGTTCTTAACCATTAAGCCCACTCAAGCTATATAACAATGAAAACAGTGGTTTTGTTTGATCAGATGATGGTGCCCTTTGAAATATTCAGATTCTTCAAGTGGTTGTTTTAAGGATACTATTATATTTCACTACACTGGTGTTGGTGTTAACAGGGTAGTGCCATGAGTATAGTGATGGAATATGTAAGGGCATTGATTCCTGTAGAGGATTTGTCTCTGGTAATTTACTGCGATTGACTTGAGGTTGTCTAGGACATGAAAAATGGAAAACCAATGAATTGAATGTGGGATTCTTCTCTCTTTCTTTTTCCTTAATTTCACTTGAACTGTGTGCGGAATGAGGTATGTGGAAATGGATTGTGTGGAACAAAAATGTAAAGAATGATTATAAATTTGCAGAGTAGGAGGGTGAGTGGCCAACAGCCAGGAGTTTACATTGTTTTGGAAAAACCCTGTTGTGAAAGATTAGAACTTTGATAAGACATTTGATTAGAGATGGTTATTAATGTTTTTGACTCTTTGGATCTAAATTCAAATTCGGTACAATGCAAAATGGGTATTCCTTCTTGGACAGTTCCCATGCTTTATTTTGGTTACTTTCTATTATAGGTATTTAGGGCTGTTCATTATATTTGGTACAATTTGCTGAACTCATCTAGTGTGAAATTTTTGAAAGGCCCTAGATGACCACTGTCCTATGTTTCTCTTGATTAATCAAATCAGATCTGAACTTATTTAATCACAGAAATGAATATTTCTGAACATGTAATAATCACACATATGGCTGGAAAAATGAACAGTGGAAGCAATAAATGAATAACACACATCTTCACAAGGTTTTTCCAGAGTCTGCTGTATCGTAACAGCTGTACAGTAAACAAAACACTACAGAGTAGAGAAATATAACCTGCTGACATAGAAGTATGGCTTTGCTGAAGGAAGCAGGCAGCAGCTACTACTGTACAACTGTAAGATGCTTCTATTGTACGGATTCCCTGTTGCTGTTTGCTATAATGGATCTGCACTTCATCCTCTTAGATGCGCTCTCCCTCTGCTCTTGTTCTCCGCTTATCTTAAGTGTTCTCATGTGTGTTTCAACTTTTCCATCTTGTTCAATTTATGCTTTGAGAGAGATAACTAATCTCCTCAATCGTAGCAATTAATTTGCCATATCTTAGCAACTAATCAACTTAATCCTAGAAACCTCCTTATCTCAACAATGAGGTGTATGGCTACGATTAGAGCAAATCCAACTCACTAATATTCTAGAATATTTCATTTAAATTTTTAAGACTAGGGGAACATGGAAAATTTGACTTCCACTTTTATTTATTTAAGTGAAATTACAAGATGGTATTATTTTCGACTTTTAATAAGTGCTCACTAGAAGTTGCTTCGAACTACTTGCATGTTCACACCTAACTTGTGCATGAAGCTCCTGCTTGAGCTGTATTTCTCAACATTTAAGAGCTTCAGATAAGACCACAGTCTTTTGAATCAAGAGTTGGGTAATTTAGAAACAGCAAATGTAAGGATAAAAAATATATGGAAGCCTTAAATTTGGTAATTATCTCTAGTTATTTACATTGGGACTGCTCAAATTAAATTGGCCTTTCTCACTAAGTCATTGTCTTTTTGCAGCTGATCTCCCTGGACATGGGGTCGCTAATTGCTGGAGCAAAGTTTAGGGGAGAGTTTGAGGACAGGCTAAAGGCTGTATTGAAGGAAGTTACAGATTCTGATGGACAAATAATTCTATTCATTGATGAGATTCATACTGTTGTTGGGGCAGGTAACAATCAAACTTTTTAGTGAAAAAATGTGCTGAAAGTGAACTGTAACATACATATTATTTTAACAGCTGCTAGTTTTCCTATATTGACAGCTTCTTTGTTACAATTTTTGTATGTTGGGAACATTTTCTATTAACAGCTTATTTACTGAAAATAATGTCATGTAGTGGGAATATATATCTTGTTGAAATTCTGATAAAATATAGAATTTATTGTCATGGTAATTACTTGTGATTATTTATGTATGCATTTTCCAATTAGTTTTCACTTCATTCATTAAATCATCAAGCAATTACACAAATACAATGCACAAAAAGGACCAAAGACACAAGAAATTAGGCTCCAAGCCAGGGAAAAACCCCACAAGGGGAAAAACCCAACAATCCTTTCTTTATCGTTTCTTCATCAATAGGAGAAATCCAAGTCAAAAGATAAACAAACCAGTGATCCAAGTGCCAAGTCAGCCCTCTACCAAGCAACTGTTCACTTGAAGTCTGCGACAGATCTGTCCACTAGATGCCATGATTCTGTCCACTGAAGAGTCCACAAAACTGTTCATACAATGCCAAATATTTGTCCACAACAGAAGCCTGAATTTCATCCTTTATTTTGGCCTAACCACAGAGATAATGCCATAGAGTCTTCTCATGAATTTGGACCTGTGTTCCTCAGAATTTTGGATATCCATGCCTCAGAATTCGGATCTGTGTGCCTCAGAACTCGGACTGCTCTACCTCAGAACTCGGACTACTCTGCCTCAGAAGATCACCGAATGGTTGCCCAATGATGGAAGATAGGTGCCGATATATAATTATTTCCATATGCGAAGGGTCAGGTCTTTTGGCCAAGCTGACATGAACTTTAGGAGGGCCGACTTGGCAACATGGAGGAATAAATGATGCTTACAAAATTCAAATTTGTCTTCCTTTTATAGGGTCACGAAGAACATGCCCTTTGACTTTTTCTTTTGACCAATAAAGCATGAATAACAGGCTTGATAATAAAAATAATAATAATAATTTTCCTTTTTGTTTTTACATGGAATACATATTGATACAAGTACAATGATTATTAAGATCGAACCTAATTACAATTTCAACACTCCCTCTTAACTAGGGTTATATTCTTATTGACTTATTAGAATATTTTCAAGTTGAGAACTTCTATAAGAAAGGATTCGGATTGATAAGCATCAATATAACCAGCATTGTCAAACATAGCAAGGCCTTGACTAACAAGCTCTATCTCTCTACTAGATCAGAGCACAATGCTGGGAGGCAAAAATTTGGACACCACAGCCTCTCTAGGCACATACCCCATGTGGATGTTCACCAGGTATGTCCTCACTAGGTATGTCACATAACTCCTTTTCTTGATGTGCAAAGAGAGGGGTTGATTTTCAATGTTTTAGCTAGACCAAATTCTATCATCTTGACATGAATAGGACTTGAATCAGCTAGGCACAAATCAGTTCGAGGGTTATCTTCAACTTTCTTACTAACTCATTAAGAGACATGGCATTGGGGGGCTTCAACTTTCCTACACTTTTATCATATCGCACTTAGGGAAGAATTCGAATGAGGTGCCATACCTGTGCCTTCCTTCGCTTGGTTGATGTATGCTAGAGGGTGACTCTACTGTGTTTATTTTTGTTCAGGTAAGTGCTTTTCCTTGGTCACTTTTCTATTGATTTCTTCCAGTTGATGTAGTTGTCTTCTTTGTTGTTGTGTGCAGGTGCTTGGTCTCTGTTGCTGCTGTTGAGCTCTGGATAGGAGTCATAATCTCTGCACGGGTGCTAGAGCTCTTTACTTGCATGGATGGTGAAGGAGAATGCATGGAGAAATCGCTGCTGTGATAACATAGACTGCTACAGGGTTTCCTATAGTTACTACTAGAATAACATAGACTGCTACAGGGTTTCCTGTAGTTACTACAAGAAATCCTGTAGCTGCCTTTTTCATCATTTTTTTTTTTCACTTGGAGGAGGGATGGGTGGTGATGTAGGAGTGGAAGGATGACAATGGAGGAGATGGAGTGGTAGGTAAGTGAGGCCAATGATGCCATGTCCCTTGGACTCTTTTTTTTTTTTATATATATATATATTTTTTTTCATTTTTCTGAGTGGTTTTTGATGGGCACCGAGGTTGGTACGGTCATGAGCTAGTGTTGGGTGAGAGGTGGTGAGGTGTATGGTTCCCTTTTTCAACCTAGCACAGGCCTGCATCATCATTTTCCAATTGGGACTTCAACCCTGTAGTGTGTCAGGACATCCTGTAGTAACTACAGGAAACCCTGTAGAAGTTAGAAAACTGCATAAAAACTGGTTTTTGATGCCTGGAAGTGAGGATGGATGATGGAGACATAGTAGACATGGAAGATGTGAAATGAATGGAGGAAGAATGGGTGTGATGTCTAACTTGTTGTCCATTGAACTCTGAGTCCTTTGTTGCCTTTAAAAACCTGCAAAAATCACATATTTTTATTAGTGGGTAGATTTGAGGTCCTTGCCATGGCATTTTGTTTTTTTTTTCTTCTTTTTTTTTGTGTTTTGTTTTGAAAGACACACAGGTCGCTTCAAAGGAGGTTTTCAACCTGTTTGCCTATCCTAGGTGCCTCAAGGGAGGTTTTCACCCAGGGATCTTTTCATTTTCCTTTTTTTTTCACTCTTGGGTTGCCTCAAGGAGGTTTTCAACTCAAAAGTTGGCCTCAGGTGCCTCATAGAAGTTGTTTTCACCTAGGTCCCTTATTTTTAATTTTAATTTTTTCATTTTTTCCCCAAAAATAAAAAGTGTTCAAGAATTTGGTGAGTTGGAAGTTGAGACACTTCCAAGCACATTCACTTCCTTACTGATGGTACTAATTAACTCTTCCCTTGATAGAGGTCTTTTATAGGCTTTCAATCTGTATCTGTTGACAAGCAAGGGGATACCTTCTTCATCAATGGTGCTTATTTGCACAGCCCCATTGTCATGACACTTTTCTATCAGATATGGGCCCAACCACCTGTTTGAAGTCCTTGAACCTGGAGTCATATAGCAGAGCCCAATCTCCTTCTTGAAAAACCTTGTCCTTGATGTGTTTGTCATGCCAAACCTTTCTATGTACTTGAACAACTTTAGTGTGTAGGAGAGCCTGCATCCTGAATTCATCTAAACCATTGAGCTGGAGCAACCTCTCTTGCTGTGCCTTTGTAACATCCAAATCCAACTGTGCTGCATTTCTCAAAGTGTTGTACTGAAACTCAATGGAGAGCAGAGCCTTCTTCACATAGACCAAGTCATAAGGGGTGAATCTAGTGGTTGTTTTCCAGGTTGTATTATAGGCTCAAGTGGCCTCCACTAGTTTGTCAGCCCAATCTTTTATGCTGCTGCTCACAACCTTGGTGAGAATGCCTTCCAATGCTCTGTTAGTAACCTCTACTTGTCCATTATCTTGAGGATGATAAGCAGTTGACTTCCTGTGTTTGATCTTATGCTACCTCAACAAATTTTCAATTAGGTGTGATGTGAATTGAGCTCCCTGATCAATGACTAGCTCTCTAGGGTACCCAAACTTGTAAAATACATTCTCCCTTAAGAACTCAACCACTTTCTCTTTTGTTGCTACCTTGACAACCTTGGTTTCAACCCACTTTGTCAAATAATTAGTGCATACAATTATGTACTTTTTTTGCCCTGATGGTGGATCAATGGGCCCAATGAAATCCATGCCCCACTTGTCAAATGGCTCAAGAGTCACTTGAAGTTGCAAAGGCATTTCATCCCGGGGAGTAGGTTTCGCCATTCTTTGGCACTAATCACATCGACTGGTGTATTTTCATACATCTTGGTGGAGAGTGGGCCAGTAGTAGCCAACTTGTAGTACCTTGAAGGCTATCCTCTTGGCTGCAAAGTGACCTCCATAAGGCCCATCATGAGAGGCCAAAAGGATGTCAAAGACTTCTTTCTCCTTGACACATCTCCTCAAAATTTGATTTGGGCCTAGCTTGAAGAGATTACCCCCAATCCAAGTGAATGGGGCACTCTTTCTTACAATTCCGCTTTTCTCCTTGGAAGACAGATTTGGAGGGCACTGTGCAGCCACTAAGTAGTTGGCTATGTCAGCAAACCATGGAGAGAAAAGTGAAATAACAAATAGATGCTCATCTTACAGCTGATTATTAGCCATTCCTTCCTCACTTGCAGGCAAAGCAAGTCTAGACAAAAAAATCTGCAACTACATTTTCTCTACTAGGCTTATCAATGATAGTTAGATCAAATTATTGTAATAAAAGTAACCATCTAATAATTCTGGGCCCTGGCATTCAGGGTTGTTCATCAAATATTTAATAACAACATGGTCAGTATGTACAAAGGTCTGGTAACTACTGATGCAGTGTCTAAATTTATTCAAGGAATGGACAACAACTAGGAGCTCTTTTTCAGTTACAATATAGTTCAATTCAACCTTGGACAAATTTTTGCTAATGAAGTAAATGGCATAAGACAACTTGTCATCTATTTGGCCTAGAGTTGCTCCTATAGCTTTGTCAGAGGCATCAACATGGATGTGGAAAGGAAGAGCCCAATTTGGGCCTCAGAGTATGGGTGTAATAGTCAACTTGTCCTTTAAGGTTTCTAAGGCCTCTTGGCAGCTTTCTGACCAGCAAAATTCAAAGTCCTTGGCCAATAGTCCAAACAAAGGTGAGGCTACTTTGCTGAAGTCCTTTATGAATCTCCTATAATATCCAGCTAAGCCCAAGAAACTTTTGACATCAGTCTGCTTCTGAGGAGTAGGAACCCTCTTTATGATAGCAATTTTATTTGGGTCCACTTGTAGTCTTTCTTGAGATATTGAGTGACCTAGAACAATCCCTGCATTCATCAAGAACTCACACTTCTCAGGACTAAGGGATAAGTTCATTTCAATGCACTTATTTAATACTTTCCTCAAGTTAGAGACAGCCTCTAGGAAATCACACCCATATAGAGTAAAATCATCCATATAGATTTCTACAGAGTCATGGACTCGCTTTGCAAAGATGCTCAGAACTGCGCTTCGAAAAGTGGCAGGGCCATTACATAATCCAAAAGGAAGGACCCCATAAGCAAAGGTACCCCAAGGACAAGTGAAGGTGGTTTTATCTTGGTCCTCTGGGCTGATCTGGATCTGATTGTAACCACTGAATCCATCCAGGAAAGAGAAGAACTTATTCCCTGCAAGACCATCCAAGACTTGATCAATGAAAGGTAAAGGGAAATGGTCTTTTTTAGTGTCTTTGTTTAACTCTCTGTAATCCACACAGATCCTCCATTTTCCATTCTTCTTTGGGACCAAAACTAGAGGAGACACCCACTCACTATCTGAGATGGGGTAAATGAACCCTGCATCCAACAACTTCTGTAGTTCTTCTTTAACTATGTCTTTGAGGGCTGGGTTCATTCTCCTCTGAGGTTGGTGCATTGGCTTGCAGCCTTCCTTGATGTAAATGTGGTGAGTACACACCGAAGGGTGCACTCCCTTCATTTCCTTATAACTCCAGGCAAAGGCATTCAGATGCTCTCTTAGCATGTCACATAACTCTACTCTTGATGTGCAGAGAGGGGTTGATTTTCAATGTTTTAGCTGGACCAAATTCTATCATCTTGACATGAGTAGGAATTGAGTCAACTAGGCACAAATCAGTCCAAGGGTTATCTTCAGCTTTCTTTATTAACTCATTAAGAGACATGGCGTTGGGGGGCTGATTTTGGAGGATATGATCAATCAGGTCGTCTTCATTAGGTTACCCCCTCCTATAGTAGCATCTAGGGTACAGATTGTGTAAGATGTGGCATAGTAGATTTCATCCTCATCCTCCTCTTCCGACCATAAGGGTAAGTCATGCTCTAGAGATGGTTGAGCAGGAGGGTACAAGATCAATTGTTTGGACAAATGCCCATTTTTAATGGTCATATTCCTAGCCTTGCAACTTATGTAAGCATCAACAGTGGTTAGCCATGGCCTTCCAAGGATGAGAGGATAACCGTTGAATTTGGTCTTAGGTTGGAGAACTAAGAAGTCAACAACGTATTCCTAGGAATCAATGGAGACCATCACATCCTTAACAACTCCCTCAAGAGCTACTGTGGATTTGTCTGCAAGCTGCAAGACTATTGTGGTCTTCCCTAATGATTCTTGGAGATTTAGTTTAAGCGTGGTCTCCTTAGTCATCACATTGATGGCAACCCCAAGATCAATCAAGGTATGGGGGACAATGACACCATCAATATGCACATCTACCACAAGACTTCTAGGGTCTAGATATGTCAGACAAATCACTGTCCCCAACATTAAGTCAAACAATTGTCCAATGACATTAATGGTAGGGGTGTCTTTCTTTCTCCTCCTAGGATTTTTGAAGCATTTCTCCTTGATTAACTTGTTGTAAATGGGGACATCCTTGATAGCTTGGAGGAGTGGGATTTTAACACAAGTTTTTCAATTCACTCAGAAGTAAAGTCTCTTCTGGGGTGTGCTGGCTAGGATTGATTAGTCTCTCAGGAAAAGGAGGTGGATTGGCTTGGGGAACAATCTCTTCCTTTTCCTCTTCAAGCTCCTCAAGTGGAGATGGAGGTTGGTTATCTGGAAGCACTCTTCCAGACCTGAGGTTGATTTCTTGAATTTCCATAGCATAGGCAGGGTAGGATGTCTCTCCACTATAGACATGTTGTGCCTGCTTGTTGTTCGGGTTCGGATTTGGCTGAGTAGGCATCTGAGGTTGCTTAGGTGGAGCAGGGTGAAGGAGTTGTGGTTGAGATGGAGGTGGAGGCAGTAAGGTTGGAGATTGGTTGTAAAGGGGGGCCTCCACCCCTGTGATGGTGTATTCCACCGAGTTTGTGGGGAAGCATATGGTTGAAATGATTGATTGGTAGGTTGGGAATGGTATTGAGGTGCATAAGACCAGGGAGAAGGTGTGGACCATGAAGGATGAGCAGGAGGACACCAAGGGGGAATGGATGCATTCTGGTTGGGGTTGTAATATGAATAGGATGCCCCTTGCATGCCCTGTTGGTATGGTTGAGGTCCTTGAGGCCTCCTTTGGTTGATATAATAGAGTTGTTCAGTCACACCTTCAGTTCCTTGATACACAACTTTCAATCCAGGTAGAGAAGGGCACTTGTCTGTGGAGTGGTTTTCCTCACAGACCAAGTAGATCTCTATAAGATTCAATGGACATTCATTTCTAGGGTGCCTCTTGGTGCATCTAGGGCAAAGACAACTAAGGCTCTTTCTGCTTCCTCTTGCTTCCTCTTGATCTGCATGGTATCCATTTGCAAAGCAAGGGTATGCAACATCTCACTCTTAAAGTCCTCCAACATGTTCCCAATTTCACTTTTGATTGATGTGTTGGAGGATGAACTGGCCCTAGAATGATTTTTGAAAACTGTCTTGATATCAACATAAGATAGTTGGTAGATGTCCCCTCTCGACAACATGTTTAGGGTTTCTAGGATATCTTCCCTGATCCCTCTAAGAAGGACTAACTTGAGTGATTCAGGATCGAGGGTGCATCTGGCCCTTTTGTAGCTAAGTTGGAACCTTTCCTCATAATCTTCCAAGGATTCATCATGCCCCAAGGTCATTCTAAAGTTTTCCTCTTTGGTGTCTTTGGATCTACAATAATCCCTGTACTTGTTATTGAAGGCCTAATGCATTTGAGCCCAGGTAGTGTTGTTGTCCCCAAGTAAACCCATGAACCAGCGCAAGGCTGCATCCTTGAGGGTGGATGGGAACAATTTCAACTTCTGGTCATTAGAGGTATAATCAAAAGTCCTGCAGATGACAACAAACTCAAACAAAAAGGTATCAGGGTCCTCTGAGGTTAAGCCATGGAAGTAAGGAAGGGCAGAGGGGCTTATGTTTTTCATCCTAACATCTCCACTAGTTTCTCTAATGGGAAAAGCACCCTCAACTCTGTTTTCAGCTCTGTTTATGTTTTCAATCCCATTTCTATTTTCAACCATGGTGTAGGTTTGTAGAATGGTTTCTTCTTCTTCTTCCCCAATAGGCTCCTCAAAGATCTTTGGTTGTTCGCTTAATGGGTCCTCTAGCTCACAACCACCGAAGAAGAGGGAAGGTTGGCTATTTGATGGTGTGGGGGTATTTGGAAAATTTTTCCCTTTATTTTTCTCTAGTCCTACGAGGCATGAAAGAAATTTGTTTTTTCTTTTTAGGGTTTTTTCAGAACTACTTGCAAAATGGAAAGAAAGTAGAAATTGCAACTATCTATTGAATGCAAAACAAAAGGAAAGCATAAATTACATCTATTCACTGAATGCCAAATAGAAAGGAAAGTAGAAATTACATCTACCTAGACACCTCCCCGGCAACGGTGCCAAAAAGTGATGAGCACTAGTATTGCAGCAAGTATGCTGCAACTCCTAGGGCGACCAACTTTACTTTATCAACCCAAGGTTCGTACAAACTTGGAGGTGACAGTGCTATATGCACAGTAGATGCAATAGTCTACTCTTGTCACTTTTCAACTAGGGCGATAGACCACTAGGGTTTTTCAAACCAGTCTTCTATTGACTAGAAAGAGGCTGACTATTGACAGTGAATGTAAAACTATCTTTAATGCAGAAAGTAAATGCTTGCCTATTTTAGGAAAATGAAAGTGTTGAATGGGGAGTGCTATGAAACGACCTAGCTAAGAATTAACACACATTACTTGCAGAAGAGACTTAATTTAACCTTGCATTCTATCATCTAGCTATCTGGACTAAGTAGGCATGGAAATTATCCTAACACTGCTATGATTGATATATGCATGCACTAGCTAAATATTGCAGAAAAGAGTCTTTTGGTTTTCAATTTAGAAATGTAAATGCTAAGTTAATAATTTGATCTTTTGCAAGGGAGGAAGGTATGGAAAGCTGGTCCAAAATGGCATTGAGGGGTACGGAAGTCAAGTTGAAGGCCTACCCTAGGCTTTGATCATCATTTTTGCCCAAAACCATCTAAAACAGGCTGCTACAGGATTTCCTGTAGTTACTACAGGATGTCTTGATTTACTACAAGAAACTTAGCTGAAAGCTGTAGGAAGGTAGGGAAGGTGAAAGGAAGTGCTGGGAAGATGTATGATGGTGGAATAAGGTATGGGGAAGGTGCACACTACCCAAGGATCAACCCAAATCTTCAGGATGGTTGGATTTGCTCAAGGTGGCTGTCCATGGTGGCTACAAAACATAAATCTGAATTAGTGGTTGGTAGGATTGGGCGAGAGGTGGAGAAGACTTAGATGAGGTTGGTGGAATGAGTTCCTCCCTGTAGATCAACAACTCTTGCAACAACACATTCTTTTCTTCATTCATGCACAACTTTATGTAAATGTGGAAAAGATGAGTTGAATTTGAGAAACTGATTTATTGATGGCTAATGGCTTAAATCTATGGAATGGAATGCTTTCTAATCTACAACAAACTCAAGAAACCAAAATGACAATTGCAGGTGCTTCTAAGAAATCATAAACAATGATCTACTCAACAAGAAATCCTAAGCTATGCAATGACCAAAAGATAAATCTGTTTTTGGGGTTGTGAGAGTGGGGCCCTCAAACCATGATCCCATGAGGGAGATGAGGAAGAGGCCACTGTCACAAGCTTTTCTGAAGTATTTTCTTTCATTACTATAACACTGATCTACTTCTCCAACTAATGGAAACAAAACTAACCAATCATTCAAAGACTTGTAAATTAAACAAAGCAGAGATAACTTCAACAACTAATCTATGATTCTAATCTAAGAATACATGTACAAAAAGAGGAACCTCTGTTGCTAGGGTTGGGCCCTAACCCAAGAGCTTCAACCCTCTAAGTCAACTTAGTGCTGGATCAAAGAAACCCTTTTCATTATCATCAAAATGTCAAAAATAACATGAGAATAATAGTCACAATATCTTAGCTCAAAATTGCCTCTTGGCTACAATAAAAAGTCGAATCCTAATGAGGCCCTAGGCCTTCTTATTTATACAACTGAAGCTACCAACTACTTTCTAAAAATAAGTTCGAGATTGACTTGTCTTCAACTATCATTGGCTTAGCTGCCAAAGAACTCGGCGGGCTTGGCTGCGTGTAACTCCATGCTGATGAGATCTAGTGGAGGAATCTTCGAGTGATTGAGGAGTTAAAGAGGGAGATCCAATCTCCTAAAATCCCTCTTGCTTGTGTACTTCAAGTTCCTACACTGAAATTAGCTCAAAACTACTTCAAATCTTGCAATTAATGCACATTAGGGCACATGACATAACATCTCACCTTTACCCCTCTCACTAAGCAAAATATAATAAAATATGTAAAGAAATGTGAGAAAAGTTGATTTTAATAAGCTGGAGAGTGGCATTAAGACCCATATAATTTACTTATTGGTGAGCCTCATCAGAAGGATTACACATTGAAGCATCTTTAAGTCTCCTATTCAAGGAAGCGAGAAGAAGGCGTTGTCAATCAAGAATTCAAGGTGATCTCCCTCTCTTTGAGTCAATGATCACTTTTGAAGGAAGACATCTTCATCAAGAAGACATCTTCTATTATCAACATCATCATCAAAAATTAAGAAGGCATCAAGCTGAAGATATTGTCATCAAGGATTATCTTCACGAGTAAGTATCTTTATATCTATGTCTAAATCTTTCAAAATGTCTTCATTTTGCAAGGAGAGAAACAAACTGGTTGGGTCAACAAACTATCTTGCATGGAAAAAGAGGACAAATTTGATCCTCATAGAAAATGAAGTCATTGGTCATGTTAAGGGTTTAATTGTTGAACGCCAAAAGAAGAAGCTCAAGCTCTACAAGATGAAGATATCAAAGGAAGAAGGAATAACCTCATACTTCATGAGGGTGTCAGAAATACGAGACCAACTGAAAGAGTTGGGGGAAATCATGTCAGATAGAGAAATGACCACTGTGGTACTCAATGCACTACTTGATGAATGGGGCAACTTAGTATCAAGCATTTTTGGAAAGAAGGAAGCCACCTCATTTAGTAAACTTTGGTCATTGTGTAAAATTGAAGAAACCAGGTTAAAAGCAAAGAGCGATGTGGGACCAGGTGAACAAGTTCAAGCATTTGTTGCCATGACTAAGAGAAAAGGAAGGTTTGGAAAATTTGGTCCTTAGAAAAGGAAGAAGGATATGTCGAAGATCCAATGCTATGGCTGTCAGGAATATGGGCATCACAAGAAAGATTGTCCGAAATTCAAGAAGGACAACAAAAAGAAAGAAAGAAATGAGGCTCATATCACTGAAGAAGTAGAAGAACCTGATGAGAAGAAATCCAAAGGGATAGATCTTCACTATTAGGGTTTTTGTAATTCATAGCAAGGAGAAGTGGGAGGTGAAAAGACCTCAACCATGGTAGTCAAGATGAGAAACATTATGACGAGATACATCTTCGTAAAAGATGGCATCGTACTAGAAGCATACCATTGAAGCACTAGCTCATGATATCATTAGAAAAGCTTGAAAGAATCGCTGAAGTAGAGGTCTACATGGATGTAACATACATCATATAAAGGAAGTAGCTCTCGGTAACCTCATTGAAAGCATGTGTTGTGCATACGGTTGAAAGAAAATCATCTAGCGTGATAGAAGGAATTCATCATACATCATCGTCATGAGAAAGGAGCTTTTGTTGGATGAGGATAATCTAGATCCTCTGTTGGAATCTTCACTAGAAGGTTCACCTCTCTTGGAGGAACCAAGTGTCGCGCTGAGAATTCCACCTTGTATGGGATTCATTGTTTAGAACGGTGATGGTACAGTGACAAAGGAATGCAACATGTCGAGATGGTTGAAGTACTCTCAATCAAGAAAAGGAAGCTGGTGAAGGAAGCCTAGATGACCAGAAGAAGGAAAGAGGTATGTATGCACTTATTTAATTGATTCATGTTGTCATATGGTTGCATGGGTAAATGATATATCTTGTTGCAGCTTTTTCCATCTCTTGTCACACAATTGCTTTAGAAGATGTAGAAGCCTCCCAGAGACAACCCCCAGGTTGAGAGAAAGGGGTCAGTGCCTAGGGCATCCGAGAGGTGTGCTTTGAAGATTATCAGTAGGGCTTTCTGTTGCACTCCATATGTCACATAGTTTGAAAAGAGATAATTCAAGGGCTTAGTTCAGTAGTCCTTCATCAAGGTAAACTCAAGCAAACACATAGATCTAAATACTGAGGGGGTAAATATGACTAATCTCAAAGAGAAATGTCTTGGTTCTGGTGGCCGACACACAACAATAGGCAACTTAACATTGTTGTTGTAGTATAGATGAACAAGAGGAAGGAAAGGAAGGGAATTGATGCAGAGGGCTGGACAAAACACAAAATCTTAAGCAACAATATCCGACAGAAATATGGAAGAGTGAGGAGATGAAAATGCAGAAAGAGTGGAGCGCGAATTAAGGTCTCAAACTCTATGCCTCATGAATACATTTGTCACCAAACAACAATAAGTAAATTTGTGCACATACAGGTACTGTAGGCTATTAAATAACACAAGTAAATCTGTAGTTAACATAGGTACTTTTTACTACTTAGCAACAAACATACAACCATAAGGAGAGTGATACCAGCAGCTTCATTACACTATTTCAGAGGAGGAAAGACATACATGAAGTGATAAACAAAGGGGAAACATATTGCGCATTGCTCTGATTGGAATCAACAAAACAGTTTCATTAATCCTTGAAGATGGAGTCCAAATCACCAGTCCATTACATTTAGCAATTGTATCAGCCCAAGGACCTCATGAACAAGCAAATTGAACCAAAGTGGAATGACTTTCTCTACAAACAGAGCTCAAAACTTGCAACAGCAGAATTCGAGCCTCTAGAGTGCAGAATTTGGGAACCCCTGTTAAGTGTTTCTTCCTTCCTTTATAAAGAGAGGGGGAGCTTTGAAAGCAGTTGTAAAATATCTTAGTCGAGCTCTAGTTGTCTGATCGACTAGCTGTCTCGGCGTGCGAAGGTCTGCTGTCCAAATCATTACAAAGGATTTGATTCCTTTCTTTAAAATGCAGAAATTACAGAATAAAAGAAATAAGGAAAACTGAATGATGGTTGAGGAAAACGTTTCCCTGCGATTCCTGTGATGGCCTCTGATTAGGCCACGTCTTTTCCATGATGTGCCTCTTCCGTTGCTCGACCGGTTCACTTGTCGCTTTCACCTTAACTGCTTGAATTCCCCACTCTCTGGAGTTGGGAGTGACCACTGTTGGTTGCTTGTCACAGAGCATAAACGAAGATCAGCCTGGCAGTCCTTCATTGTCTGATTGTATGGAGCTCCATGCTAAGAAATTAAATCTCAGGTGACCTGCACACTGCTTCCTGAGTCCCATACCTCCATTTATCTCACTGAAGACGTGCGTCGGAGCACAGAGATCGTGGTCCTTGCTGCCTTGACCCATCGATCTTTGACAGTTGCCATTACTCTTGCGACTAACTCCTCTGTTCCTGCATTCAATCTTGCAGCTGCCAACCCATACACCTTTAACTCTCTGTATCGTGCTTATTGGAGAAATTCCACCTCATGCTTCACGGATACTCCTCAGTCCCTTTCGCTTTGCTCCTTTGGCATTCGTTTTATTATATGACCGGGCCGATGACTATCAGCGTAATACCACATCAGAGTCTCTTCTATATTATAACGTAACGCGAAGTCCTGATTTTGTCTTGGCTCCTTTTGCTTATCCCTTCTCGCATTTCTCTCCATGGGACCGAGGGCTATGATCTGTAGCTTAGCCTTGAGGTGCTACGATGCAAGCTTCTCTGCTCATATACTCTTTGGACATCTGGAAACACATTTTGCAGTGAGTGACAACATATCTCATGAGCATGATCAAAGAAAATGGATCTCCTCCTTTGGAAAGATGCATGAAGGCATGGTTCACATATTGACTAGATGAATTCAACATTATATGTCCTCGTATGGAATATGAGGTGGTTGACAAAGATGAAGGACCCTTTTGGTCATGTTACATATTGTAAAGAAACTTTATTTGAGTCAAAATAAAGAAAAAAGGCCTTCCAAGACCTCATCATGGTGCAAAGATCAAGTCGACCTACATGAAGGGACAAGTCGGCCTAAAGATAGCAATTCATACCCCTCAAAAGCCTACAAATAAGAAGGAACTCGACCTCATTCGGATACTCTCAAGCAATTTCGATCTCCACAAGATAGAAGCTAGAAAAGGACGAAAAAGGAGAAGAAGAGCAAGATCGAAGTTGTGGGCCTCTCTCTCTCTCTCTCTATCTCTGTCTCGTGTTAGGGTTTTTACAGTGACTGGGCAAGATGAAATTTTGAAGCTGCATCGAAGCTGCAACGTCGAAGTTTTGAAGTTGTTTCTAGGTCGAAGCTGCTGATGTTGCATCAATGTCGAAGCTATGAAGTTGCTTCTAGGCCGAAGCTGTGAAGCTGCTAGGTCGAAGTTGTTGAAGTTGCTAGGTCGAAGTTGCAGAAATTGTTGCTGCGGTTGAAGTTGTAGGAGAAATTGCTAGAAGGTCGAAGTTTGTTGCTGAAAGCAATGTAAGGGAAGCTCATCAAGAAGGAAGGTTAACTTGGTCTTGGAGGGTCTTGGTCAAGGGTCACAAGTCTTGGAATTCGTCAATAGAAGTTCTATAAGAAGAGAAAAATTCTGGTAGGTTTTGGCCCTGGTTGATCTTCTACATATTGTGTCTTGTTGTCTCATTGTTCTTTATGATTTGGTAGCTGTTTGATGATAGAGAACTCTATTAATAATAAAGGAAAGAAGAAGTTAATCAAGTAAAGTAAAAATATATCACAAGCAGTTATCAAAGTAAGAGAACTCACCTAATCTAGTTGCCCTAGATTTCTCAACAATTTCAGTTATCATCGAAGGTTAGATCTACTACTTACAACAAAAACAATTAGATAAGGTTTTATTCCTAGGGTTCTTCTTAGTCCAAACTTTGCTAGGGTTTACAAACCCTAGATGCCAAAAGTCTTCAATACTTGTCAACTGACAAATTGCAAGTTCTACATATATACAAACCCTAAAAATGCCTTTATCAAGCTATATAGAATTCATTTCATTCCTTGATTTTAGTATTATTGTCTTTATATGCAACAGTGTTGCGGGGGAGCGCCCCTGCCCCCCTCGATCTCGCTCCCAATTTGCTCTTCGGGCGGGAGCGCGCTCCCAAGAAAAAAATTCCGCTCCCTACCTATTGTCGGAGCGAAGTAGGGAGTGATCGCTCCCGTCGCTCTAGGAGCGTTTTTTATAGCCTGGGAGCGGTTGGGGAGCGATCGCTCCCAACCGCTCCTGGTCTATAAAAAAACGCTTCCCGCCGGTGAGCGACGAAACAAAAAATCGCCCGAGGAAAAAAAAAGCCGCCGGAAAAATATAAAGCGTCGCTGGTTTTGGGGGAGGAAAGGGAGGGAGGGAGGGAATATAAATAAACGCTCCCTCCAATCAATTTCATTATTTTAGAAGAGAGTGAGAGTGAGAGCAAGAGCAAGAGAAGAGTAAGAGAGGGTGAGGAGCAAGAGAGAGTGAGAGGCAAGAGAGAGCAAGTGAGAGTGAGAGTGAGAGCAAGGAGCAAGGTGCAAGGAGAGAGCAAGTGCCAAGGAGCAAGGAGCAAGGAGCAAGAGAAAGCAAAGAGGGGAGATTGGATGTTATGAACATAAATTATGTAAAAATAAATAAAAAGTGAGAGTGAGAGTGAGAGCAAGGTGCAAGGAGAGAGCAAGTGCCAAGGAGCAAGGAGCAAGAGAAAGCAAAGAGGGGAGATTGGATGTTATGAACATAAATTATGTAAATATAAATAAAAATAGATAATAAATAATAATCATAATAATATAAATATAATAATAAATAAAAGTAAATTGGCTAATGGTTAGTTAGTTAATAATGAAAAGGCATGTCTTAGAGACATGCTTGTTTGTGAAAGGGTACTTACCTGGCTATATATACAGGATCCTCATTCTCATTTGTATTCATCCTACATCAATTCTTTTATTCAATATACAATTACAATTACTGTCCTACCATGCATGTCTTTGTTTACGAAGTATTTTTAATATTTCCACTGTGTATACGACTTTTGGTCGTTATATTGGTATCAGAGCTACATCTGATCCGGCCTTTGGCCATCAACCTATCATCAACCTTGTTGTCATTTTCGCTACGCCAGTGTTGGAGATTCTTCATTCCAATGGGTTCGTCATTCAAGGCTCTGGCCATTAAACAAAAACAAAAAGAGGAAAAAAATACGATAGTCAAAGAAAAAACATAAATTAAAAGCAGTACATATAAATATTAAAAAAATAAAAAAGATTTGAAAAATAAAAAAATAAATATAATCCGATGTAAATTTTGAAGGAAAACATTCATATATATAAAAGGTTCTACATTATTGGTAAAAAGTGCATGATAAAGTTAAGAGGGAATCTTTCCAAATATATTTAAAACTATACATAAGAGAAGGAAGAGTAAATAATATTATCTTGATTCTTCATCAAGTGGTTGACAAGCCCGTGGTTTTAGAAACCCATGGTATTTTAAAAGTAAAAGAAAAACAAAAGGAATACAAAATCTCTTTATGTGAATGGTAAGTTTTACTTTTATGTGGAAAATGTTAACGGAGGTTTTAGAAACAACCCATGGTAATTGCCCATGGTATTTTAAAAGTAAAGGAAAAGCAAAAGGAATACAAAATCTCTTTATGTGAATGGTAAGTTTTACTTTTTATGTGGAAAACGTTAACGTAGGTTTTAGAAAGCAACCCATGGTAATTGCGCATGGTATTTAAAAAGTAAAAGAAAAACAAAGGGAATGCAAAATTTCTTTAGATGAATGGTAAGTTTTACTTTTTACGTGGAGAACATTAACCGAGTCAAAAGTACATAAGTGAACATATATTTTATAATATACACCAAAGGTGAATAGCCACGTTTCACTAGGGTTGTAACTTTTCAAAAAAATATAAATTATAAATAAAAGATATATAAAGAGAAGTATTATATTATAAAGGGGTATTTAAAGAAAAATTCAAGTCATAAATTATTGAAAATATATACAAGTACAAAACGGGTATTATTATAAAAGGTTACGTAAGGAGAAAATATCAATTAAGAGTTTACGTTAGAGTGAAGTTGAATTAAAGTTTAAAGAGTTATATGAAATTTAAAAAATAAATACAAAGGACAATAAGATATTTAAAAGAAGTCAATTGAAACAATATTTAAATATTGTTTTTAAAGTACAAAAGGAAAAAAAATAAACGTAAGTAGAATTATATAAAAAGAATACAAAGGAGTTTTGAAATATTAAGGATAATAGGAAATTGGATTAAAAGAGTTTTGAAGAATTATAAAAAAATATATATTAAAAAGACACTTTTAAAGGAGGCTTGAAGTACAAAGTCCAAAGGAACTTTAAATATAATACTTTAAGTCATCTCAACAAAACAAATGGGATCAATCATTGAAAAAAAAATGATGGAGCTCAATTCTAAAATGACGAAGGAAGAAAGGTTTTCCTATAATGGTCTTTCAGTTACAGATTATAGAGTAATTACATTAAAAGGAAGTATCAAAGGAAGAAAAATTAATGTAATTACATTAAAAGGAAGTATCAAAGGAAGAAAAATTAATGTCGCTATCAGCCCAAACAATGATAAAAATTATATCAACATCAACTTGGCAAATCAATTATTAATTCCAGAGCTAAGCATTGGTGTAAAGAAAAACATTTTTGACCAAAACGAGTATAAAATTAGTGATCTACAAGTGACAATAGGTGTACATATTTCAATTTCATGTTGTAAGGACAGATAAAAACACTGACATCATACTTGATCAACCCTGGTTTAAGGATTTGGTTACATTCATGTTAAACATAAAGAAACAAGTTTTGACGTTTCCTTATAAAGGGAAGATGGTCATGTTTCGAGACAAGAAGTAAATCAAAATCAATAAAATCTTCATTAGAAGACCTTAAGGATATCTCAGATTTGATGTTTCAAGATAACGAAAAAACTATATCAAAGAAGCAAAAAGAGTTTGAAGAAGTCATCTGCAGCAAGGATAAATAAATTTCGCGCCTCAGAGATCACCAAGAAAAGCTACTTGAACAATTCAAGAAAGCTAACACATCAAAGAAAGAACTCAAGGAGCGTTTATTAGAACAAGAAGAAGAAAATTTACGTTTAAAGAGCCTTAACCATACATTAGTAGAACAAATCAAGTGTTTAAAAGACGAGAAGCGTGAAGGCCAAAATAAAGTTGACTCGGAGAATGAGGAATGCTTAGGTCTCAAAAATCATAATCAAAATATGCTCAAACAAATTAAAAAACTTAAGGATGAAAAGAAGTCATTGGCAAATAGGTTCAAAGAACTTGTCGCAAAGGAAGCATCAAAATCTCCAGATGTAGCAGTCCAAACTAAAGAAACAGAGATCAAGACAACTAATCTCGCAGTTCAGGGAAATCCAAACCCTATTGAAGTAAAAACGTACTCAGAGGTTGTCGTTCAAACAGAGGACACCCCAAATAAGGATTCAGTAGTTAAGTCAACAACAACAATCCCTGATGGAAATCAGGAAACTGTCATAAAAACGTTAAAGGAAGTTCAAACAAGACAAACTCCTTATTTACATCCGAATCACAAGAGTAGACACCTTAATCAATCTACAAATCTGTATCACTCAGAACATAAACAACAAACTTATGTTACAAAGAATATTGAAGTGAGCTCAATTCAGTCTACTTATAACAATTTGTTACAAAATTTCAGTGATCAGAAGATTCCACAGAAGGTTAATCTAGGATGGTCCGATCCATTCTCAGTAAAACAATTTTATATATCACTCCAAGGATCATATCTAATTGTATCAACAAAGATGATTGTTCCGAGATGAGAAGACATTCGTAGCAAAAAAAAGATATCAAGTAGAAAACATTTGTAGTAAAAAAGAGATCAAGCCCTTTCATCAACAAGCTTTAAGGACAAAGCTTTTTGAAGGAGAAGTCAATGTTATGAACATAAATTATGTAAAAATAAATAAAAGTAGATAATAAATAATAATCATAATAATATAAATATAATAATAAATAAAAGTAAATTAACTAATGGTTAGTTAGTTAATAATGAAAAGGCATGTCTTAGAGACATGCCTGTTTGTGAAAGGGTACTTACCTGGCTATATATACAGGACCCTCATTCTCATTTGTACTCATCCTACATCAATTCTTTTATTCAATATACAATTACAATTACTGTCCTACCATGCATGTCTTTGTTTACGAAGTATTTTAAATATTTCTGCTGCGTATATGACTTTTGGTCGTTACATTGAAGGCCAAAGAGGTAGGCTCTATTCTAGCAATTTTTTTTTAATGTTCATGAATCATTACTAAATAAATAAATACATTTTTTCTCCCATTCCCATTACCATTCCATTTTTTTGTAGATTCAAACATCATGGTTATATTTCTTGGCATTTTCTTCTTCTTGGTTCCTTTTTTGGTTATTATTGTGTTGGAGAGTAGAAAGAGGATGGTTGAAAATGAAGAAGGGGATGAAGAAGGGGGTCATAGTGGATTTGATGAAAACCTCGGTGAGGAGGAGTTGGAGGAGAGTGAACATGAGTCAGCTCAAAAAACTAAACAAGACCAGACTCCATTGTGGAGATATATTAATAGGCCTGAAGCAGGGAAAGGGGGTGGAACCACTAAATTTCATTGCCCCCATTGCAACAATAATTACACAGGTCCATACACCCGTGCCAGAAAGCATGTCTGCAGGAAAAGGCCATGGGATGGAGATAAACAAATAGGAATCAAAACTTGTTCAGGTGTGTCAGCGACAGATAGAGCCAAATACATAAGGGAAGAGGAGGAAACCCAATACAAATCTAAAAAATCAAAGGGTTTCTTTGAACCAAGCTCACAATCACATGCACAAAGAACTCCTTCAACAACCTCCCAAGGCAGTGGATATGCATGCACAGGGTCACCAAGTTTAAGGCATAGAAGCATATCAGCTTTCCTTGATGAAGGGTGTAGGAATGATGTTGATTCAAAAGTTTACAGGTTTCTCTATGCATGTGGGATACCATTCAATGTTCTTCGCTCACCTTATTGGCACAAAATGGTTTCTGCCATAAATGATGCCCCTAAAGGATACAAGAGCCCTGGGTATGACAAGGCAAGAACCGTTGGACTTTATCATGAAAAAGCAAAAATATCACATTCTTTGAAGAGAATGACAAGTTCTTGGATTGACCATGGGGTGTCCATTGTATTTGATGGATGGACAAATGTAAAAGGCAAGCCATTGATAAATGTTCTTGCTGTGTTTGTTAGTGGTGCCATCTTTCTTTCAGCATATGATTACTCAAACAAGTTCAAGACCGACATCAACATTGCAGAACCATTACTTGAAACAATTGAGCATATTGGGCCATACAATGTCATCCAAGTCATCACTGATAATGCTTTGAATTGTAAGGCAACGAGAGCAATTATTGAGGATAAATACCCCAACATATTTTGGTTTGGGTGTTTGGTTCACACAATGAACCTTTTGATGCATTATATTGTTAAGAACAAAAATGAAAAATACAAATGGATTGGTGATTTGTACAAGAGAGGCAAAGAAATGATAAAATTTATTACAAATCATAGCAATACCCATGGCCTTTTTCGCAGTCACTCAAGATTGGAGTTGTTGAAGATTGCGAGGACTAGATTTAGTAGCTATTACTTAACCTTCAAGCACCTTTTGAAGGTAAGAGAGTCATTGGCTAGCATGGTATCAAGTCCACATTGGCAGGTATTAAAGGAAAGGGCTACAAATGCAGCTGGCAGGCAAGGTTTTGAACAGGTGGAGGAGGCCGCTCTTGATGGTATGTTTTGGGCACGTGTGAGGCAAGTATTGGATTTCATGTTGAAATTTGGTACCGGAGGACAGGTGGTTCCCTTAGGCTTTGATCTTTGGCCTAGGGAAAAGTGTCCAAAAGAATTTAATTTTTCTCCTAAAGTGACTTTATAATTTTATAAAGTTAAATCTAATTTAAAAGTGACTTTAAGTGATAAAGTTACTAAGTCTAATTTTAAAGTGACTTTTATAAAGTCAATGAAAAATTAGAAAGGAAAAATGACTTTGGAAATAAATGACTAAGTGGGTCTTTATTAAAGTGGGGTGAATTAAAAAATAAAAAGTGAGATTTAAATGAGCATTTAATCTCAGCCATTTATCTAAATCTATTTCAGCCATTGGATTTAGAGATCACCCAAAAGTCACTTGGATCACCCAAAAGTCATTTGGAGTTATATTAAGGGAGGAAAAGGAGGAAAAAATCACATTCGATTCAATTCTTTCATGAGCAGATTGGGAGAAGGAGAGCAAGAGAGCAAGAGAGATTTCTGAGCAGGGAGGAGAAGGAGACAGCAGCTTGGCACACATTCCAAGGCAGTAGTTGAGCAGATTTGTACAGCTGATTCAGCACACAGTGAAAGGCAGATTTTGGCACGATTTTTGAGGAGAGGTTTGCACAAAAATCGAGGAGCAGTTTGCTGGTTTTTCTGCACGCAAAACGAGGGCCATACAACAACATTTAATGCTGAAAGTGGGCACGAAAATCGAGGAGACCGTACAACATTTATTGCTATCTTGTTTGCTGTAATTTCCAGTTTGTTGTGAAGCATGGGAAAAGAGATAAGTTGTAAATTTGCTTGCTGATTTTTTGCTGAAAATTTCTCACTGTAAAAGGCAATTTTCAGAAATAAAGAAGAGCTCTCAAACTGGTTTTCCCCAAGAGTTGTAGGGGGTTTTTCCAAGGTCACATTGACCAAAAATCTCAGTGTTTAAATGTGTTTTAATGGCTGTTTATTACTGCTGATTTTTATTTCTGCAATTTCCAGCGTTCTGTAAAATTTCCAGAATTTGTGTTTTCAGCAAATCTATTTTTTTCAGCTTGTTAAATGTATGGTTATGGGAAAGGGCATTTAACTATATAGAAGAAATAAGGAGAAACTGAAAACCGGGGTGGGAAAACAGAAATTTCTACATGGTATCAGAGCTTGAGTGCTGAAGGGCAGTTTGGGACAGCAAAAGGTAAAATTACAGTTGCTGATTTTTCACTCAGAAAATTCCAGCAAGCTGATTTTTTCATAAACAACAGTTTTATCTTTACTACAGCAGTGCTATTTTTCAGTTTTAGGACAGCAGAATGTCATTGGGATTGAGGGTGGAGGATAGGCTGGATGGGCATATAAATTACAGCGTTTGGAAGGAGAGAATGCAGAGTATCTTTGAGGAGGCAGAAGTCTGGGATATCATGGTGCATACCACACAGAACCCTGTTGTTGTGCCTACTGATGCTACTCAGTTGACAGCTTATAATAAAAAGAACAAGGGTAAGAGGCTGATTCTAGACGGAATTAAAGACCATTGCATTCTTCATGTGAGAGGAAAGAGCAATGCCCATGAGATGTGGACAGCATTGTCCAATCTCTACCAGAGTACCAATGAGAACCGGAAGATGGTCCTGAAGGAGAAGCTGAAGAACATTAAGATGGGTAATGATAGTGCAGCTAGATATCTCACAAAGATTACTAATGTGAGAGATGGGTTGACAGCGATTGGAGAGGCCATTCCACCCACTGAGTTGGTGTGGATTGCAGTGAATGGCCTCCCCCGTTCATGGTTGAACTTTGCTGATGGGGTTTGTGCACGTGAGACCCTTCCCACATGGGAGAGGTTTTGGGATGATTGCATTCAGACAGAGATCAGGAAAGGTCAGCTTGGGGCAACCAAGCCAGTTGAGCAGGATGAGGATGTAGCACTGGTGGCAGGAGGCAAGAAAGGCAAAGGGAAGAAGCAGGCTTCCACAAGCAGTGGTGGGGGCAAAGGCAAAGGTAAACAGGGGAACACACAGAAGGACTATTCCAAGGTGAAGTGTTGGAATTGTCAAAAGATGGGACACTATGCAATTGTGTGTCCGGAGAAGAAGAAGAAGAAGGGGAAGAACCAAGACGTGGCAGCTTCAGCAGAGATTGAGGACTTTGCTGGTCATTTTGACCGAGAGTTTGCGTTCACTACGTGTGAGTCCTCTAGTGCAGGATCACCTGCCACACAGGTTCAGAGGGAGCATGCTTTTCCCTCGATTAGCGGAGCATCTTCAGGTATCTGGTATGTGGACAGTGGGGCTTCACGTCATATGACAGGAGTCCGTGAGTACTTCTCAGAGCTTTTAGAGAGTGGCACTGATATTGAGGTAGTACTCGGTGATGACAGAGTTGTTAGAGCAGTCGGGGTGGGGACAGTGACATTTCAGAGGGAGTCCAAACCTCCCTTGAAGGTGTCAGAGGTTCTTTATGTGCCAGGGATGAGGAAGAACCTCATATCCGTCTCAGCTTTGGAGGACAGAGGATATGAGGTACTGTTCAGGGGAGGACAGGTGTTGATGTATCCCAGGGGCACTCCAACTGATTCAGCTAGAGTGATAGGTGTACGCCATGCAAAGGTGTACAAGTTTGCATTCCAGCCCCTTTTGGCATTGAGCAGTAGTACCGACAGCAGAGCTAGCAGTTTTGAGCTGTGTGAGATTTGGCACCGCAGGATGGGACATATGTATCATGGAGCCTTGAGGACATTGCGGGAGATCACTACAGGTGTGCCAGATTTCAGTACTGATCACTTTGATACTTGCAGAGGTTGTGCGATGGGCAAATTTGCCAAATCCCCTTTTCCCAGCAGTGACAGCAGAGCGACAGGGATACTTGATTTGATTCATTCCGATGTGAGCGGTCGGATGTCTCATGTTTCCTTGAGTGGATATGAGTACTATGTTTTATTCATTGATGATCACTCCAGGAGGCCTTGGATTTATTTTTTGAAGACCAAGAGTGAGGTCTTCAAGCGGTTTCAGGAATTCAGAGCTCTTGTGGAGACTCAGACAGGTCGAAAGATCAAGTCCTTGAGGTCGGACAATGGAGGAGAGTACACCCTTGGAGAGTTTGTTGACTATTGTGCGGAGGCAGGCATTAGGAGGGAGTTCACTGTTCCTTACAACCCCTAGCAGAACAGGGTTGCGGAGAGGAAGAACAGATCCATCATAGGGGCTGCCAAAGCCATGTTACATGATCAGGGGTTGCCATTGTTCTTGTGGGCAGAGGCCTGCAACACAACTGTTTACTTGCAGAACAGGAGTCCGCATCGTGCCTTGGGGCACATGACTCTGGAGGAGGCTTTCTCTGGGAAGAAGCCTGATATTGGTCATCTTTATATCTTTGGATGCATTACATACTCCTATATACCCAAGGAGAAGAGGACCAAACTAGAGCCCACCGCAGAGAAGGGTATCTTTGTGGGCTACAGTGAGACCTCAAAGGCCTTTCAGATTTACATTCCTGCACAGAGGAGAGTTGTTGTCAGACGGGATGTGAAGTTTGAGGAGGACAGGGCCTTTAGGAGGTCACGGGAGTTAGAGTATCTGGATCAGCCAGACCCTCAGCAGCAGTTGAGTCAGTCGCAGGGATCTAGTGGGCAGGGATCAGGAGGATCCGGAGGTACATCTATGAGGATGCCAGGTCCGTCAGTGAGCAGTGGCTCGCCGAGCCAGAGGGGTGGTGCTCCGGGCAGCATGCAGAGCAGTTCACAGAGCAGTTCACTAGGGAGTCCATTGATGGACAGTTCACACAGTACCTCAGCTTCTACAGGTTCAGGTGCAGGCAGGAGGACAGCAGACAGACAGTCAGGAGTTCAGGCTACTGATGGTGATGAGGAGGAGGAGTTTCATTCTCCTATGGAAGAAGCATGCTCAGGGAAGAGAAAGCCCAAGTGGCTTCAGGACACCTTGAGAGATGCCACATCTGTCGCTGAGCCGAAGAGGCCGGTCAGAGAGAGTAGACCACCTGAGAGGTTTTGTAGCTATATGGCGATGGTTACCAGCATCCTTGACTCTGAGCCTTCTAGCTATGAGGAGGCAGCTAGCCAGCAGGTCTGGAGAGAGGCCATGCAGGAGGAGTATTCTTCTATCATGAAGAATGATGTTTGGGAGGTGGTGCCAAGCCCTGAGGGCAAATCCGTGGTTACTTCCAGATGGCTTTACAAGGTAAAGCATGCTGCAGATGGTAGCATTGAGAAATTCAAAGCGAGGTTTGTGGCTAGAGGGTTCTCCCGAGTCCCAGGTAGAGGGAGTTGATTATGAGGAGACCTTCGCTCCCGTGGCTCGATATACTTCTATCCGCTCCATTATATCGATAGCAGCAGAGATGGGTTGGAAGATCCACCAGATGGATGTGAAGACTGCATTTCTCAATGGCTTCATACAGGAGGAGGTGTACATTGAGCAGCCACAGGGCTTTGAGGTGCATGGGAAGGAGTCCCATGTGTGCAGACTGAAGAAGGCTCTTTATAGCCTGAAGCAAGCTCCCAGAGCTTGGTACTCCAGGATAGATACATATTTGCAGGGGATGGGTTTCACAAAGAGTGAGGCAGATCCGAACCTTTACTTTATTGTGATTAGTGAGGAGCCTCTCATTCTGGTGCTGTATGTGGATGACTTGATCATTACAGGTGCAGAGAGACTCATAGAGCACTGCAAGAGAGATCTTGCGACGGAGTTTGAGATGAAGGACATCGACTTGATGCATTACTTTTTGGGTTTGGAGGTGTGGCAGGAGGAGGGGCATTTCTTCCTGGGGCAGGGGAAGTATATTGTGGACATCCTTGGCAGATTCCACATGGAGGATTGTAGACCCATGTCGACACCAATGATCACCAACTGGAAGAAGCTTCATGCTTTGGATTCCGAGTTGGTGGATCCCACATTGTACAGGCAGCTGATTGGTTCCTTGATGTATTTAGTCAACACTAGACCAAATATCTGTTTTGCAGTCAACACAATGAGTCAGTTTATGTGTGAGCCTAGGAAGGTTCACTAGGTGGCTGCAAAACACATTTTGCGGTACTTGCAGGGGATAGTGGATTATGGTCTGGACTACAGGCAGGGAGATGGAGTGAGATTGGCAGGATACACTGATTTTGATTGGGCAGGTTGTGTTTCTGATAAGAAGAGCACTTCAGGGTGCTGTTTTGGGTTGGGTTCAGCAGTAGTGTCATGGGTCAGCCGGAAGCAGCAGTCAGTAGCACTGAGTGGAAGCAGAGTATATGGCAGCCAGTCTAGCTAGTTGTGAGGCTATCTGGCTTCGCAAGATGTTGTTTGACTTATTTGGTCAGCCGTTGAGACCTTCAGTGATTTACTGTGATAATCAGAGTTGCATTAAACTCACGGAGAATCCAGTATTTCATGACAGGTCAAAGCATATTGGGATCAGATATCATTTCATCAGAGACTATGTTCAGAAGGGAGTTGTGAAGCTTGAGTATATTTCCACTGATGAGCAGGTTGCAGATATCCTTACCAAAGCCTTACCACGGGGCAAGCATGTCTACTTCGGAGACAAGATGGGTGTGGTGAGGAACACCTTCCTCGGTAAGAGGGAGTGTTGAAATTTGGTACCGGAGGACAGGTGGTTCCCTTAGGCTTTGATCTTTGGCCTAGGGAAAAGTGTCCAAAAGAATTTAATTTTTCTCCTAAAGTGACTTCATAATTTTATAAAGTTAAATCTAATTTAAAAGTGACTTTAAGTGATAAAGTTACTAAGTCTAATTTTAAAGTGACTTTTATAAAGTCAATGAAAAATTAGAAAGGAAATGTGACTTTGGAAATAAATGACTAAGTGGGTCTTTATTAAAGTGGGGTGAATTAAAAAATAAAAAGTGAGATTTAAATGAGCATTTAATCTCAGCCATTGATCTAAATCTATTTCAGCCATTGGATTTAGAGATCACCCAAAAGTCACTTGGATCACCCAAAAGTCATTTGGAGTTATATTAAGGGAGGAAAAGATCACATTCGATTCAATTCTTTCATAAGCAGATTGGGAGAATGAGAGCAAGAGAGCAAGAGAGATTTCTGAGCAGGGAGGAGAAGGAGACAACAGCTTGGCACACATTCCAAGGCAGCAGTTGAGCAGATTTGTACAGCTGATTCAGCACACAGCAAAAGGCAGATTTTGACACGATTTTCGAGGAGAGGTTTGCACAAAAATCGAGGAGCAGTTTGCTAGTTTTTCTGCACGCAAAACGAGGGCCATACAACAGCATTTAATGCTGAAAGTGGGCACGAAAATCGAGGAGACCGTACAACATTTATTGCTGTCCTGTTTGCTGTAATTTCCAGTTTGCTGTGAAGCATGGGAAAAGAGATAAGTTGTAAATTTGCTTGCTGATTTTTTGCTGAAAATTTCTCACTGTAAAAGGCAATTTTCAGAAATAAAGAAGAGCTCTCAAACTGGTTTTCCCCAAGAGTTGTAGGGGGTTTTTCCAGGGTCACATTGACCAAAAATCTCAGTGTTTAAATGTGTTTTAATGGTTGTTTATTACTGCTGATTTTTATTTCTGCACTTTCCAGCATTCTGTAAAATTTCCAGAATTTGTGTTTTCAGCAAATTTATTTTTTTCAGCTTGTTAAATGTATGGCTATGGGAAAGGACATTTAACTATATGGGAAAAATAAGGAGAAACTGAAAACCGGGGTGGGAAAACAGAAATTTCTACATTTCATCAAGCCCGTTTATCACATGATTCGGTTTGCAGATATAGATAAACCAGTGGTTGGCGAGGTGTATGAGTAGATGGATACCATGTTGCGGCAAATAAAAGATATTGTTCATAAATGATCCCAACTTGTATAAACTGATTCACGACTGTGTGTGTATACGGTGGGATAAACTTAATGTTCCACTACATTGCTTGGCGTATATCCTTATGCCAAAATACTACTCTGCATCTTGGTTGGGCCAACCTGAACGAGGGGTTGGGGTTAGGGTCAAACCCCATATAGATGAAGAGGTATCTACAAGATATTTTCAAGCATTAGAAAAGTTGATACTTGACAGGGAGGAATGTGCTAGCGTGCGTCTTGAATTAGGCAGATACTTCAGTTGCATTGGTTTGTTTGGTACCTTTCATGCAATTGAAGATAGAGACAGATTTGATGCTCTCGCATGGTGGGAATCATATGGCGGTTAGGGACTTTTGCCAAAATTGGCAAAAAAAGTTCTCTCACAGGTTGTAAATACTTCTTTTGCAGAGAGGTGTTGGAGCACCTACAGCTTCATACATAATTTGAAAAAAAACACTCAATGAAAACCGGACAGAAAGCTTGGTTTATGTGCACTACAACTTGAGGTTGTTGAGTCATTACTGTGATCGGGCTTATGAGGATCCAACATATAAAATTTGGGACAACCACCCAGAGGATGATAATTTGGAGGATGGCACTATACATCTTGAAGAATTGGAAGCGGAACTTATGAGAGAGGAAGATGAAGCAATAACCATGCCACCTCCACCATCCAGTAGCAGTGCTCGAGTTCCGAGTCTTGTTCCTTTCCTATCGCCACCTTCTTCTACACCCTCACGTGGAGGGCATGTGCCTTCTGGTTCTGGTTGTCGGTCTGTGCGGGAGGAGACTTCTAGAAGACCACCACGAACTGCTCATACATCAGACACTTCTTGTGGCAAGGGCCACATGAAGTAGTAGATAATAGATTTACAGTTTACTTGTCTTTGTTAGTTTCTATTAGTTTTCATAACTGTTGAGTCTTGACTCTTTCATATTTATTATGATATTTTTTGTAAACAATATATGACAATTTAAATTTGAAGTTTGAAGTTGGCAATTATAACTCATTGGTAATTATTCTGAATTATGAATATGATGCTTTGTGAAGGTTGTTTTATTTCATTTCATAATTCATTTTATAACATTTCATTTCATCTTAGATATTATTTCTTGTAATGGTTAAATTTAGCTTACAAGTAAACTTTGGTGATCAATGATGATAAATGTTATATATTGAATTTTCAATTTTGAAAGCTTGAAGTTGAAACTTTAAGATTGATGAATCATGATTCACGAGACTCAATATGTTGTATGTTACTAACTTGTGGACGTGGTTGATGAAGATTATAACTTCTAGATGATTGATGTTATATGGTTCAATGATCAATCTATATTTTTTTTTTTATGTTTTTTATATCTAATTCATCATTCTACATGTTTTTGTTGACATATTCTTCACTCAATCTGCACCATACTGCACCATCTATTTTGCACCATACTTCTTCATCAATTCTGCATCAATGTTTTTGCACTACATGTCACCAGTACTTCACCAACACTTCTTCACCACAACTCACCAATTTTGCACCATCTATTCAACAACAATATTCTTGCACCATGTTGCACCACACCACTGTTCAAACTGTTCCAATACTTCACTTTACCAATCTACCTTATTCTGCACCATCAACCTTCTTCATAAACACTTTATTGTAGCATCAAAATTCTTGCACTATGTTAACTGTATTAAGATGTTCACACCATACTGCACCAATTGTCCAAAGAAGATCATTCTGCACCAGGATTTTTCCCTACTCCACACACTAAATCAACTGCTGCACTAAGACTGCCACAGTTCCGAAGTGTCTTCTATATCCGAGCTTTTAGATAAGTGACTGTTTAATACACTGTGCCTAGAAACTTGTTCTTGCAGGTCTGTTCAATATTCTGAAGTTTTATATGTCTACAAGCAGTGGTCTGCACTTCCTCAAGGCTATTATTTAGTTCCTAGCCAGCAGTCCTCCAAGTCTGAGATCAGTATTCCTTCCACAGGTGACTAGACAGAATAGTCTGAAGTCTTATCCAACAGTTCGAGGCCTAGTCCATGTACTCAACTTGCAATCAATAGCATGTGACCCTGCCCAGTTTGAAAGGTAAACCAACCCAGATCAACATAATACAACCCTGTCCACAGCTAGGAGAGGAGCTGTGGAACTTTGGTTGTTACCGCACTGAATTTTATTAGAAACTGTCTCTTCCAACCACCCTAAGAAAGTCTGTAGTGATGAACTTCTTAACCTCAGTCTCCACAGGGGTATACTCCTCAAAGTATAGTTCATGAGATGTGAACTCGTTATTTCTTCACTGTCTTGTCAAGTGCGAGTTCCTTGGCCAATCTGAGGTCCGAAACTATTTGATATATACTCATTTCATTCATGAATTGACTGGTCACGTCATAAAGGTAGGCCGACTTGAATTTACACGTTCAGGTCGGCTTGCTGGCCAGAAATTATACATTAACTTAAAAAATCAATAACTTTCCGATCGCTTGGAATTTCGCAACGTGTAATAGCTCGTTGGAAAGGAAAAATTTTGCTATTTAAGATGGTGTAGGTCTCATGGAAGATTTCTGCAAAAAAATATTTAATTTATTGTGACTGATCTTTATGAGTGCAGAAATATAGGACAACAACATTCTTTCATAGATGGGCTTCTTCTTCATGGATGATTCCTTCGTTAGTTGTCTTCACAATTCATGTCCTTGTCTTCTTCAATGTAGGGCTACCATCATTATGCCCTTGACCATGTCCTTGTCTTCATGTCATTATGTCTTTGCCCTCTTCATGTTCTTGATTTCCTTATTACTTAACTTCTTCAACACAGGGTCATCATCATAGTCCAGTCTTTCAATGTAAGATAAGTCATCATAGTCCAGGCATAGAGGGTAGTCTTCCAATTATTAGTCATCATCATGGTCCATATTAGAGGTAGAACATGTCATCATGTGGTGTCATCATCACATATATTTTCTAGACCTTCATCAAGTACAGTGATATGGTAATCCTTCATTATGATCATCAAGGTACAAGATTGTTACTTCATTTGTCTTCATATCTTAACAAGAGCTATAGTCATCCTCTGGCATCTTGAAGAATATTTGCCATCTCGGTCACTGCGATATTGACAATCAACTATTGACATCAATGTTAACCTATGACAACCTAGATTAACACAAGGGCAACAAATGGAGACTAAGCCAACTATCACATCAGCTAAGGCTCCCTACTATTTACGGACTTTCACCGATGGGAGGAGACCTGGTATATTATCAAGTCACTAATGAAGGGTAAATCAATAAGTGAGATGCAAAGTGACCCAAATGATCTCTTTCCAGAAGAGGTTGAAGGATAGAGCTTGCTTGCTTTCTAAGCAAGGTACATTGTCTTCTAGGAGAAGGATGGGAGGATTTGAGGGTTAGGTTTAGGGAATATGACTTGTGAAAGATATTCCCAATCCCTAAAATCTTTTTTGAAATTGGTATCTCAGATGGTTCTTGAAGAATTGTCTTTCCAAAGGAATGGGACCACACGGGACCAAGTGAACCCAGCCTGGGTTAGGAGGTAAGAGTTTAGCAACCAAGGATGTTCTTAACCCAAACAAGGAGGGGATACTAGGGCAAAGTTTGATCTTGGAGCTAGGGCTTGGATTTTCTCTCAACGCTATCATCGGAATGGCTTCAAAATTGGAGGAGGCCTTGAGGAGACACCAACACAGGAGAGGCTAGGAGATTGAACTTTTTGGAGGGTTTTTTTCGGGAAAATGATACCCTAGGTGACCCAACTTGGCTAGACCTAGGAAAAGGTGAAAATGAATTAATTTTAGGTGACCACCTATTGGTAGATCAGTGCCTTAGTCTTGGGAGAATGGAGTCTATGATAAATATGAGTGAGGGCCTTTGGTTCTTAGTCAAGGATGCCTCAAGACTACTTCACTAGCCTTCTAGGTCAAAGAGAAGCAATCTTGCAGCTTTTATACTTTGATGTACAAAAGGTGATGGCTTATCAAGATAAATTCGTTGATAGAATTACCCCTAGGAGATTTCATTCAAATTATATGGCCTATACATTGAGAGATGCTATATAGAGAAAAAAATCCACAATTTAACTAGTAAATGCATGCGGCAATTAGCCCTAAAAATAGCGAAAATCCTAATCCAATGTATATGGCAAAGCAAAACAAGAATAACATTAGGGAATTTAGACTTCTGTGATCCATAACATTGTTTAGTAATCTTCGGCAAAATCACATAATCAATCTTTTGTCGACGCGTTTCGAACCAACCAGTGTGGTTCATCGTCAGGACAAGTTGAAGAACTGATCTGGCTAAGCTTGATTAAATAGAGTGTGCAGAGACCCCAACGGTTATATTGCAACGGCTAATTTTGACCTGATGATCATAGTCAAACTAATAATTTTATTATTAACAGAAACCTACTATTATTAGTTAATTGAATATAATAAATATAATGTTTAAATATAATGGTCATTATATTTATTAAAAACCTATATCTATTATTATTCCTTAATTAATTCCAAATAAATAGTATTAAATTACTATTAATCTTTAGAATTTAGTTACAATGGTAACTGTGTATTTATTTAATAAAAAGAATAACATTAAAAGCATGTACTTACATGTAATAGAACATATACAACCATTCACAATTTGACAATAGAGAATCTCTAAGATAAGATAAACCAAATCCACACATCAAAATTCATCTATCAAGCTCCAATTCATCCTCCAAGAAAAAGTGTGAAACTCTCAAGAGAGGAGATCCAATCCAAAGTGATGATGAGAAAATGAACTAATCTCACTTGTATTTATACATTAATGAGGAGTTCGAAATAGTTTCCTTGGCCTACTTAAGCCCCAAAAATAAAATAATGGGCTAATAATCTAACTTTTGGTGACAAGCCCACCAAACTAGCTCACAAATGAAAGAATAAACTTCTTAAGAGGTTAGATGATGAATCAGAATAATACATGTCATAGGGCCCTCCAAGAGGCTTGATGAGGTCCATAGGTGCCATGGTGAAGAATAGGACCGTCAAAAGTGATGGACAAGGGGTTGGCCTCTTGTTCTCTAAACAATAAACCTGTGGTGCTCCCAATGGGTGTGGGGGCACAATAATAACCTCATGGTCTCTAAATGAGTCGAAGATGCATGTAGATCATCTGGAAGGGCTCTGATGATAGTGTAGGGAATGCCACATCATTCTACAAGTCCAGGGTCCTCTGCCAAGTACATGGTACATTTGTGGGGCCGGTTGGGCAAAGGTGAACCAGGTGCATTTTCCTCGTCCAATAGGTGAATCTCGAACATCTCTGAACATCCTCGGGGATCCATGTAGTGCTGTCTACTACTGTGGAGACCCATGGCTCTCAACGCACACCCTACATGTGCCAATGTAGTCCTTTGGAGCATTAGAACTCTGTATAGGGAGACCAAACCCAAGATGGAGACCATTTGCAATCCTGCATAAGATCCAATGCCTCGCCTGGCCTTCCAATACAAGAAGTCATTAGAGAAATCGAGTAAATGAGCTTACCAACCATGGACCACAGGCGAGGAGTTCATAATGACCTGCACTTCCATAATGGGTTTCAGGATGTGCCAATGTCTCCTAAACTCCACATGGGGTTAACCAAATATCCTATTAGCTGGTTTCTACTTCTAAAGGGGATAATATGTTCAAGGTACATCCTTTAAAAGGTGGTGGCACGACGGATAGGTGAATGAAGTAGGGGATGAGAAGGGGCAGCCCTGGTCCACATGCTGAGGTGCAAGGGTAGCTAATGAAGCGAAGCCCACAGTTGGGTTTATAATGTATAGGAGGGAACAATCGTGGTACATGACGTGCTTCGACCTTGATTTTTCCACCGTTCTTTATATACCTTTTGCCTTTTATGATTTTTCTTGAATTAATTGCTCAGGGTTCAAGGGGTAAGAGCATGATGCATAAGATATAACAGTGAATACCCCCTTTTAAGGTAGGGCAGTTCATTGCCCACTAGGGGTTGCGACAATCATGGGTTCCTATATGATGAAGGAGGCTCATGGAACTTGTAGGAACAAGGGTGATGGCCATGTTGATGGGGTAGAACTTGTGTATTGGCTTTTGCCCACATGCTAAATGTGTTTGTCTCGACCATCTTTTGCATTTTATGGTACATTTTCCTGTTGAATGTGGCCAAATATGCTTTTATCTTTCTTTTTAGCTGCATCAACCTTTGGGGCACCATTCCAATTTCCAGGCTTGACCCAAGCTTTGGGCAAGGGGATGGGGCGAGCTAACCCTATGTGGACCCAATGGATTAATGTGGACCCAGGTGGGAGAAATGATGAATAGGACAATAATGAGTGGAAAGGGGATAATATATGTAGATAAGAGAGTAAGATAACACAACCAAAATCATTGTTTTTTGTGAAATACCATCCCTAAAGCCAAATGGTCGGTTAAAGAGATCCCACAGGACTAGAATCCAAGGTAAATATCCAAAAGGGGTCCAGGGGACAAGAGCACAGACCTAGCCCATTCTTTTCTCTGAATGCCCCCACTAATCCATGCCTAGAAGTGTCCATGATAAGCAAACTACAATACTCAATTACCAAATGACGAGGCATACCTTTAGGTTCGGGAAGCCCACCTTCAAACATACTATCATGGCAGATGGGTGAGGGACCACATGGCTGGCTCAGGTGGCGGACAAATGGCACAATAAGCTAGCTCGTGGCTGCAAGGGGGCTGCCAATTGAGGACCATCTTGGAGAAAAAATTCTCCTAGGAATATCACCCGCAAAATGGTGGATAACATCTGGCTCCAACTTAGACGTGATCTCTCTCGAAGTGGATGAAGCTATTTGAGTTGGTGGTCACGAGAACTCTATCAATCTCTTGGTTGTTGTAGACCTGTCACTTGCACATAATAGATGAAAAATTCGGGTCAGCATGCTTTCGCAGCGTCTCATGATCGCACATGCTAATTTTAGGCCTAAAATCAACAGAAAAATAAAATATGCAAATTTTAATTTAGATGCATCTAGTCTACCATAAGAAATATCATATGATGTTAGTTCTAATGCAAAATCAACATGCAATGCATCCTACCCTAACATGCATATGACGAAGCTATTATTAAGTGTAATCATAAAGCCAGTGCAACCAACATATCATCAAGTCAATATAAATATGCCTGCCTATATGATTACTCATGCAACAAATCCCAAAGCGAATGCAAACCCAAACACATGGAGGATGTTGTGGGTGGGAGGTGGGAAAATATGATGCCCACACATGGATGATTATGTGAGAAGAGGTAAGAAAAGGATGTAATCTAGTCCATGAGATCTTCTCTTGCAACCAAAATATAGAGATGTCAACAACCAAGCTCATAAACTTTTGATGGATGGCAATCTCTGGCATATCACTTCCACCATTGCCCTTATTATTCACGTCGTGGCTTATGGCCTTTATCAGGTTATGATTAGTAGGAAAGGGAGGCCGACGAGATGGAGAAACACAAGTAGGTTGCACATGATGATTACACTGGAGAGGGGAGACTATGGAGTGATCAAAACCTTGAGGGTGTGTCCAAGGAGGAAAAGTATAATCAATGAAGGGCTTTTCCTTGACACTATACTTGGGAGGGGGGAAGGGCTCACAGTTACTTGAGATCATATGACCAGGGGTGAGGGAATCACTTGATGAAGACTCAAGATGATGACCAATAAGAAAAAGGGAGGAAGAAGTATTGTATTCAACAAGTTTTGCCTTCCCAAAATCATAATCTAAAGGCTCAAGTGATTTGAACATAGAATCATACTCATGAGAAGTGGGAGCCTTATCAATTTCCTTAGTATCAAAGATTGGGTCTCTCCTAAAAGGAAAATTTATCACTTCCAACTGCCCCTCTTTATGCAAAGGAAAATGAAGATTCTCCCTCCCAAGGGTATCAATGGGTATGTCATCATAAATAGTGCCTGAGGGGAAGGGAAGACCAATCTCATCCTCATCCTCCTTGTCGGTGTCGTAAATGGGAGCACAATCAAATTGAGGACCAACAATTTCTTATTTCTCCCTTTCAATGTGGAAGTAATCTTCAATGTCATCTTTCAAGGGGTTAATGGGGTCAACTTCCTCAAGGTTCTCAAAAGGAGAATCATTAGAAGTAATATCCTTGAGAAAGGTAAGGTTAGTCTCAACTTCACCTTCCATAGACTCATTCTTCCCAACACGCGTGTTCTCAAAATCATCCTTCTCACCATGCGGACCCAACGATGACTCGTCTTCCTGCTCAATACTTAGATTCTCAATGTCTTCATTATGCTTGATGAGGGCTTCCTCTTGGATGATTAATTCAGGGTATACTTGAAATTGACTAAGAAAGTCATCAACGAACTCCTCAATAGATGATATGCTCTTGGGCTCATGATCATGCAATCTTGAGTTATGATGACTGAGAGATCCCATGAACGATAACGTATGGACATCTTAGTGAACCACTTTCTCCTTTGAAATATGTGCATTGAATCTTTCTACATGGTCAATTGCGGAGAGTGGATCACCATCAAACTGAAGATGGAGACCATCTGCAATCCTGCATGAGATCCAATGTGTCCCCTAGCCTTCCAATACAACAAGTCATTAGAGAAAGCGAGTAAATGAGCTTACCAACCATGGAGCACAGGTGGGGACTTCATAATGCCCTGCCCTTCCATAATGAGTTTTGGGATGTGCCAATGTCTCCTAAACTCCAAATGGGGTTAACCGAGTATCCTATTAGGTGGTTTCTACTTCTAAAGGGGATAATATGTTCAAGGTACATCCTTCAAAAGGTGGTGGCATGCGACGGATAGGTGAATGAAGTAGGGGATGAGAAGGGGCAAAGCTGGGCCACATGCTGGGGTGCAAGGGTAGCTAATAAAGAGAAACCCACACTTGGGTTTATAATGTGTAGGAGGGAGCAATCGTGGTACATGAGGTGCCTCAACCTTGATTTTTCCACCCTTCTTTATATGCCTTTTGTCTTTTATGAATTTTCTTGAATTAATTGCTCGGGGCTCAAGGGGTAAGGGCATGATGCATAAGATATAACAGTGAATACCCCCTTTTAAGGTAGGGCGGTTCATTGCCCACTAGGGGTTGGGACAATCATGGGTTCCTATATGATGAAGGAGGTTCATGGAACTTGTAGGAACAAGGGTGATGGCCATGATGTTGGGGTAGAGCTTGTGTATTGGCTTTTTCCCACGTGCTAAATGTGTTTGTCCCGACCATCTTTTGCATTTTATGGTACATTTTCCTATTGAATGTGGCCAAATATGCTTTCATCTTTCTTTTTAGCTGCATCAACCTCCGAGGCATCATTCTAGGATTGACCCAAGCTGTGGGCAAGGGGATGGAGCGAACTAACCCTATGTGGACCCAGTGGAGGCATGTGGACCTAGGTGGGAGAAATGATGTATAGGGTAATAATGAGTGGAAAGGGGATAATATATGTAGATAAGGGAGCAGGACCACACAACCAAAATAAGTGTTTCCTGTGAAATACCATCCCTAAAGCCAAATGGTCAATAAAAGAGATCCCATAGGACTAGAATCCAAGGTTAATATCCAAAAGGGGTCCAGGGGAGAAGAGCACAAACCTAGCTCATTCTTTCTGCTGAATCCCCCCACTAATACATGCCTAGAAGTGTCCATGATAAGCAAACTACAATACTCAATTACCAAATGACAATTCATACCTTTAGGTTCGGGAGGTCCACCTTCAAACATACAATCATGGCAGATGGGTTAGGGACCACATGGATGGCTCAGGTGTCGGAGAAGTGGCACAATGAGCTAGTTGGTGGTTGCAAGGGGTTGTCAACTGTCGGCTGAGGACCATCTTGGAGAAAAAAATTCTCCTAGGGATATCACCCACAAAATGGTGGGTAGCAGTATCAACTCATGAAAAGATTTAGTATGACATGGCCCACATTTGTTGTATATGTGGCATCGCACTTATGTTTGACTAGTTCTATGGCATCATACTTACTGATATTGATTTTCTCCAAGGTTGCACGAAACGGGGAAACGGGTACGAGTTTCCGAAACGGGAAGCGATACGAAACGCGACCTCCCCAAATTTTGGAAACGGGGAAACGCGAATATATATATATATATATATATTAGGACATTTAAGAAATATGTGCAATCATAAAGCATATATGATACATTCTAATTTATTACATTATGATAAAACTATCAATTGTCAATGCATAAACTATAAGTATCTAAATTTGCATCACATTTACTCATGAATAATCACATAATGAAAATAGAAATATCCAAAATCAGCCACGAGAAATTTCTAATTTCTTGTCTCGTGCTTGATTGGGAGTCTCCTCCTACATAGTCGAACGACCTTAATGCTCTTGATTAAATACAAGTTTCATACCCTAGTACCCTACATTCTCTTAGTTATTGGAGTCTCCCCTGCATAGAGGGCTTGGTTCTCTTGATTAAATACAAGTTCCATACCCTAGTACATGATAAAATCCAATGGAAACATTGCAATCCCCCCAATCCTGAAATCCTGAAAAACAGATAAGTCTGCTGGATTTTGAGTGAGATCTAAAATTCTACTTTCTCCATATGAAATCCAATGAGGGCGAAACCACTCTCAAACATCCTGAGTCATTTCATGGTAATGTTAAAAATTTAAGTAAAAGGATGAAAATGAAAAATAAAGGAGAATATCACTTTTACTTTAAGAATTTAACATTACCATGAACTGCATATCAACACTAGGGCAAAAGTTCACTTTTATAACTTTAGACAGACATCTGGAAGCAACTAGAAGTCACTAGGCTAACGTAAGAATAGATTAGAAAACAAATAAAAAAATAAAATAAAAAAATAAAACACAAGTAAATGCTGAAACGTGGGTCGTACGGCCCTGAAATGCATTTCAGGCCGTACTGGCCATGTTTCAGTTTCGTGAAACGTGGTAGTACGGCCTGAAACGCGTTTCAGGGCCGTACCAAACGCGTTTCAGCGTTTCGTACCCGTTTCCGTACGGAAACGCCCTTCTGCCCCACGTTTCCTGCAACATAGATTTTCTCCAACAACATCACTTTCGGTGGATTACACTGTGTGACAACACTTGACTTTGTGATGTATGGACAATGACCATCGTTTGGCAAGGCACATATGATAAGACTGTTGTGACGATTACAATGTTTAATGATAGTGAGAAGAGCAGAATTGTAACTTACATAGACAATGATGACAGTAACATAGTATAGTAGAAATCATTGATCTCTGGTGTGGCAAAAAAAATGATGCTATGACAAAGATCTATTGTTGACAATGATGGCTTATAAAGCATGGATATCAACTATGAGAAGCGGTCATCATGAGGTTGACCTGAAAAGAATTTACTTTTAGGATTGGATCACAGTTGTAAGAAATTTTGAATCACTTTATTTAAAGGGACCAAAATCATGTAGGCTGAGATCCTAGAAAATTGTGACAAAGGAATTTGCATAATATCTCAGCTTGAAGGACGATGAACTGAGGCACTTGTATACATTTGCTACAAGGATGATTGGTCTTGACAAAGAATAGATAAGGTAAAAGTCGCTGAGGTTTGTATATTTGCTGAATGCATTTCATGATATATGTCAAGTTCATTGGGTCATGATGGTCTTTTGAAAGATAAAGGGTCTGCATGGAGACATATAGTTGTTGATATGATAGCATTCCAAGTATAACATTCAAGAAATGAAAGGCATGAGGTTTTTGCATGGTAGATTTAATGTCTAGGGTTTGTTTGAATGTTTTTGATATCAAGTGTGTGTAAACCCAAGATGAGACTTAGATTGAAAATCTCTAGGTAAGGAAACCTTAATTTCTTGTTCCCTCCAATGAATCCCTAGCTCTTGGGAAATGGTATTTAGGGTTTTCAAGGCTAAATGATCTTTAATATTAAAGCCCTAGCTTTGAAAAAGATAATCTAGGGAATGTGTTAAAACCCTAGCAAGGGTGGAATTGAATAAACCCTAGGAATTGAAAGTCAAAACCCTAGGGTTGATGTTTCCACTGAAAGTAAAAACCCTAATAAGGGTTAGGTTAAAGAATATCTAAGGTTTGTAACTAGAACCCTAGAATTACACTTGTGAGAAATCATAGAAACCCGAGATTTATAAGTTCAACATCATACTCCTGTGTCATGCACTAGGCCAGGACTAACAACCATATGTCTAGTGAAGGCCATGGAAGGAGAATGCGGTCTGGAGGATTAGATAAGCATCTGAGAGTGGTTTTCCTTGAGGATTGGGAATCCAAGATAGGAAGTAGTCTCTTGGATTGACACTCTTTGAGGATTGGATAGGGTATCCAAGATAAGAGTGGTCGAAGAGGACCGATATTCTTTGAGGGTTGGGAATCCAAGATAAGAATAGTACTAGAAGGACATACCTTGTGAACATCCAGATGGATTATGTGCCTTGAGAGGCTAAGGTGTCCAAATGTGTGCCTCCAAGCATTATGCTCTAATCTTGTGGAGAGTTGGAGCTTTTTAAGTGAAAGCCTTGTTATGTTGCTATTTGACAATGCTGGTTATGATGTTGACGCTTAAAGATGGCTTACCAATCCGATTCTGCTTATGAGAATATTTCAACTTGAGAATTATCCTTGTACCGATTGTATGAATACCTCCCTAGTTAACAGCGAGTGTAAGAAAATGTAACTAGGTTCGGTCTTCATAATGGTCTTTGTACCTATATCATTGTATATTTTATGCAGAAAGAAAAAGAAGATTTTTTTTTTTATTATTATTATTTTATTAGATAAACATGTTCTTCATGCTTCTAGGTTTTCTTGAGTCAAAGAGTCAAAGTGTTATTTGGACCTATTGTATAGGGAAAGGAAAAGGAATTTTTAAATATGTAATTTGGGATAAAACCCCCTCTAGATGCCAACTCGGCCTACCTGTCAAGTCGGCTCAGCCCCAAAGGACATGTCTATTCGCACCCCTCTGGATAGTATAAATAGAGGTTGATTTGAGCTCATGTGGACACACAATTCACTCAATCTAATCTGAAAAATCATAGAAGAAGAGGAAGGCCAAAATCTGAAGTTGATGAAGAATGTCTCTTGAAGTTTGATTTGTGGAAGATTTGCCCTATTACATCTCTTGTTGGAAATCTGTTGCTAATGAATTTCGCCATGAAGGAGGAGGATCTGACTTGGCACCTAGAGGGTTGAAGTCTTTGGTCATGGGTCTTGGGTATCTCACTTTGATCTGATTCTTTAAGAGGATAATTTTTTCTGGGTTTTCCCCTTGGAGGGGTTTTGCCTTGGCTTGTGTTCTTTTGTTTCCAGTGATCTTCATGTTTTGTACGTTTGATAACTGTTTGATGAAGAAGAACAAAATTAAATTAATAAGAAGCCAACAAATTTCATAAGTAGTTATCAAATAAATGAAAATATAATCTAATAGTAAAGCCTCCTTATTTTCCAACAAAAGTCCCATTGCGACTTTTAAAAGATGTAAATTTGAATTTTTGAAATGAAATTTTTGGCTCAAAAAGTGACAAATCAGCTTCCCTCCAAGTCAAGTCAGCCCTGGCCAAGAGACACGTCCATTCACCCTAGACAAACTACTATATAAAGATAGTTCGAGCTCCTCATTTGGCACATTTGCATTCTCTCTCACAAGACAGTTTCTGGGCAAGTGGGCGAAGGATGAAGAAAGACAAAATGAAGGACGAGATTTCTCTCTTCTCTCTCTAGCATCTCGCACGTGTGGAGTAGACTCTCTCTCTGTGGTTAGCATTCTTTTATGCAACAATTGTTGCAGGGGGTCGAAATTCTGGGTTACTGGGGCAACTGTAGCAGAGCCAAAATTCTGGGGCAACTTGCTAGTGCAGGAAGGCCAAAATTCTAGAAGTGCAGGAACAAGAGCGAAGTGCATGATCTGATTGGGTGATTTGACTTGGAGGAGAAGGCCAGGTTTGACCATAGGTCTAGGTGTGTCTCTCATTGAACAAGAAAAATTTCTCTATTGGAAAAGGTTGCTGGGTTTTTCCCCGTAGTGGGTTTTCTCAGGGAAAATCTTGTCTTCTCTTGTGTGGTGTGATCTCTACTATTTTACTGTTCTTTAGGGTTGAATTTCTGAAGTATAATTGCTGAATGATATAATTGGAATAAGCTAAAGAAGATCCACATCAAAAGTAATCATCAGAATTTCAGAAATATTGTGCTAACCCTAATCGCACTAGAAAATCAAGAACGGAAAGGTCATTAATGTGTCTTCCTAGGCAAAAAGGATAAATGCACTAGGAAACACCTCCTTGGTACCCTTATTTTCAACAATTATGTTTTTACAAATGGGTGTACACATCCATGTCTCTGTACCAATTGATGTGCATGTGAAATATTGATAATGTGCCACCTGATGAGGAGAAAAACTTGTGCTTTTGCCACAATTGGCAAAAAAGTAACCAAATTCCATTGTTTAAATCTTTAAGGGCCAACCCTTCCAATGAACAAATTTAAGACTAACCATACCTGAGTTCTGCATAAGGTTTGACTAAGTATTGTCTGGCTGCTAACTCCACTTTTTATTTATTGCCTATTAACTCTTTTTTTGTTAGGCTAACCACCCTCTGGGGATTTTAACTTGTGACCTATCGTAAGGAATGCCTTTAACAGTGCACCAATTTACCGTCAATTCAAAGCCCCGTGGGCGCCTATTGACTGTTTGACGAAAAGGGCTATAGAGTTAAAAATGGCCAAAAAAAACCACTTTGTGAATAATAAATATAACCCAGACAATTTTTCTGTCATAGTTGAGGATGGCATGGATGTTTATCCACCATTTAGGTTATGATAAGTTTTTTAAATGGAAATGCACCCATGGATAGTGACCCAGAAGTAACATGGTAATAATATTAACATATTGGCATAACAATGGGATCTGAGAATAATCTTTAGTGATTCATTGCATGCTACAACAGAGATGGTCAACTAAGACACACCATGCATTCATCTTGATCAATCAGAAACCAAATCGGAGAGACTAATGGCTCATATTCACTGATGCATGAAAATATTGACTTCAACTTAACTGAAAATATATACAATGGTTATAAGCTTATATGTGTGACAATTTAAACTTTCCAAGTCTGTTTTAATATCAACATCATACTTTAGAAGAATTAAATGACCTCTGTATTATTTTGGTACTACTTCATAAAGAATACAACCAGTGATATGCTATTTCTTGGATTCCAGGTGCAACAAATGGAGCCATGGATGCGGGTAATTTGTTGAAACCCATGCTAGGTCGGGGAGAACTGCGTTGCATTGGAGCAACCACTCTTGATGAGTATCGCAAATATATAGAGAAAGATCCAGCTTTAGAACGTCGTTTCCAGCAAGTCTATGTTGACCAACCATCAGTGGAGGATACAATCTCTATACTCCGCGGTCTGCGTGAAAGATATGAGTTGCATCATGGTGTTCGGATCTCTGACAGTGCCCTTGTGGAAGCGGCAATTCTTTCAGACCGCTACATTAGTGACCGTTTCTTACCTGATAAAGGTATGTTTTCTACAATTTAAAGATCAAGTTATTAAGCCTATTTCCTTTAGTGAGAGTTTGTCTATGGCTTCTGATAATGCTAAAGAAAATTTTCTTAAATTTTATTACAGCTATTGATCTTGTGGATGAGGCTGCTGCAAAACTGAAAATGGAAATCACATCAAAGCCCACTGCTTTAGATGAAATTGATCGTGCTGTATTGAAACTTGAGATGGAACGGCTCTCTCTCATGAATGATACAGATAAGGCTTCAAAAGATAGGTTGACTCGTCTTGAAACAGAACTAGGTCTTTTGAAGCAAAGGCAGCAAGAGCTTACACAACAATGGGAACATGAAAAGGCTGTAATGACACATATTCAATCCATCAAGGAAGAGGTAGGTATTTTCGATTTTGTTTCCAAGGCAGATAACATATCTTAGTGGAAGTGATTTTTTATTTTTATTTTTATTTTTTTATCATAGTACAGGTAAACAAAACCTTAGCGTTGGCCTAGTAATTCTCTAAGGAGGAGTAAATGCTCAACTGGTCTGGTGCATTTCATACTTCCAAGGAGTTATAGATATACTTATAGTTAATGCAGAGCTGTATAATAACATACTGCAACTTTAAACACCTAGTGTGCCACAAAATCACAGAAAATTTACTAATGTCAAACATTAGAGTGAGTTATCAGAGGCAAAGAAACTGTGCAGACATAGGTGCTATTTTCTCTATCATTTATAAAGAAGTTGGTCAATAAAATCCAGAATTTATAAAGGGAGAATTTTGTAGTGATCTCATGATTTGGCTAGTGAAGATTTTCGCTTGTCATTTGCCATTGAAGATCAGGAAGAGTGTGAAGGCAGTTTTACTTTTGGCATTTCACTGGCTTTTTATTGTGAAGATTGCAGATTCACTTGGTTATCTGAGTCTATGGATCGAGTTTATCCAATATTTTCCTTTTGATAGATTGGCACTTTCCTCTGGTAAATCTGTTGACAACTTTCCATTTACCTCTCTTTTTATGTTCGTATGAATAGGGCCAATCCCTGTATGGCTAATCGCCTGACTTCTCAGAGCTGTTGGAATTTCTAAGTCTAACTGTTAGAAACCCTTCATGTACTTTTCTGATTTATTTCTTCCTACTTGTTCTGATTAATTAACAAGTTATTTACCATGTAAATACTGAAAATAAATACAAGTACATGCTCAACACATTACAGATCATCAAATGAAGGAAACAAAACAAGCACACAAGTGACACCGTTGTTTTTGGACCAATGTCCCCGGAAAAACCCAATGCGGGAAAACCGGTGCAGCTATTTGAGGGTTTTATTATTATGCAGTTTCTGAATACAATTTGGGTGCCAAAACCGGCTCACCCAATAGAGAATAATCTTGGCAGTAGTACCTCTCTACTCGGAAGCAAATATTCCGGTTGAAACCCCGGATAAACACTCCGACAGCTCCCAATGCCAATTTGCCCCATGAAACCCCCAATGTCTGGCTCTAGGGACTACGTCAGCCCTTCCTGGCCCAACATCAGCGCAATAACCCCTGTGTAGTGTCTAGAGGCACTACGTCAGCCTCTAGAGCCTTTGTGTCACCCACACTGGCTCTCTTAGGCACTACGCAGCTCTTGACTGCCTCTGCGTGGGCCCTAGCTGGCTCTACATGGCCTCTAGATGACTCTGCGTCCCTTTCTCCCGGCTTTTGTGCCGATTCTCCCGACACACTCTCTGCCTCTGCTTCTGTATTCACTGTCCCTCAGCTGCAACTTTGATCACTCTTTCGACTTCCTCAGCAAACCTTGCCCCAAAAAATTGAAATTTTGATCAACTTGGTGTGTTCTCCAAGTAACCCTCAAGCCTCCTCTTATAATTTTCTCGTTGACATTTCAACGGCCGAGATTAGGTCCCTAATCAACAGCTAAGATTAATTCTGGCTTGATCCATGACTTGTGGACCCTTCTAACACAGTTTTATATTATTTCACATTAATATTTTATTTTCCCTAAGTTTAGATTTAGGGACTCCATTAAAAATATTAATTATTTTAATAACTCCCAAACTGTTTAGAATCCGCTCGAACCATTTTTGGGTATTGGAGATCTCATGCGCTTTAGCCTCTCCACCAATTTTTGTGGCTAGAGCACATCCGATGCTACCCCAAATCAACAAGAGCATGCAAAGGTGAGATGACGGATGCTTACCATTCACACATTCCCTCAAGAAGGTTGGATCTGCCTTTAAAAGAGCGCGCAAATTGGAGCATGCCTCAGGTCATTGGGGCTTTGTATGGATTTCCCATTACAGTCTGTGCAAGCCTCGCAAACCACAGAAAGAATGAAGGTGTCCAATAACAATGGAGTTGCAATTTTTCTGAGCCTCACAAACTCTTAATGTAATTTGAATTTTGAATATGTGCTATCTGTGTCATGTCAACAGGAGGGAAAATTTTAAAACACTGATTCCAATTTCCATGCCACATCAATGAAAGAGTTCATTCTCACACTATTGTACCTAGTAGTCCCATTGACCTATTTATGGTCGTTTGGTGGAAATTAATAAAATTATCTTGTTATCCTATCTATGCGTACAAACAAGGAAAAAAACCAATGTTATGCAAGCCAAAAACATAATAGCAAGCTTTGCAAGTTGCATACTACTAGGTATACCATTTCATGCAATCATTATTCTTTCACATACAAGGTGATATACGAAAGCTATTAATGTTGTTATTCTGTGTTTCTAACTGGTTGGATATAATTTTATACAAATTGTCTTATGACAATTTTCACCAAGAAATCTGCACTTATCCAATTTAGGAACTTCACCTCACTTCAATGAGGTCATGGATCTATCACAAAACTTTCAGCGTTGGTACTGAACCGAAATATTCTGTCACACCCTATGAATACTTTCAGCTTGGATATCTGTCTTGGCAAGTTCAAATAAATAGACACTTGTAATGTTCCCTATGGATTAATTGCCCAAGGGAGGACAAAGTAGCCTGTCAAACCCCATAGGCTACAGTCATTGATAAAGGGGGAAACCCATTATCAACTGTTTTGGGGCAACATTGGGTAAATTTTGGGGTAGTCGGGGCAAAAAGCCAGAATTGTGGACTACACTTGTAACCTCTCACATAAGATTAAGGAAGAGAGACCCCCATGAGGACTCTATAAATAAAGGAGAAATGGAATCATTTCTCATCATTGAATCGGATTGGATTATCTCTGTTTTATTTGAGCTTGAGGCTTTGAGGGTTTTAAGAACCCTTTTCCCTTGGTTAGTTTCGGTGGAGGTGATTCCACCCTAGCTAATCCTCCTCTCTACTGATTTTGGTGGTGAAAGATTCCACCCTAGTCAGCCTTTTTCCTCTTCTTATTTGTCTGGCATAATTTTTCAAAGGACAATCGCTCAACTTGTTTATCTGACAGGCACAAGGGCTAATCTTCTGTGGATGGATTAGTGGAAAAAACCGAGGGGAAACCTTATTGAATTTCCATGAAGCAGACGTCAAGGGTTCTAAGGCACAACGAGTAGATTCTGCGCGGGGCTAAGGGCCTAATTCTGGAAAATTGCAGAGGTCATAACTGAGGTCGTTTAAGGATAGCGGGAAGCTTAGGACCCCTGAGGTAGTGAGCTGAATTCCCTGAAACAGTGAATACACCTCAGCGCATCCGAAATTTGGCTAGTCTGTACCGTGACAGAAGAATTGAGTGGCAGGTTACGGTTTTGGAGTCTGAAGCAGCCTAACGTACTCATTTGGCAACAAACAATTGACAGATTTGTGTAGGACCGCAGATAGCCAATTAGGGCACTGCCAGTCCCTAGTAGGCAGAGAATAAGTTGATAAACAAATCGGTATGTAAGTGGTGAAAGTAATTATAGGGTTGTTATTGTTACTGTTGTAGAAGTGGATATTTTATATTTGGTAGACAACTGATGTTGGATATTCAAAACTGTTGTTATAGCAACCCTAGTGGTGGATTGTTATATTTTTTTTTTTCTAAGTAATACTAAACTATTATATTACAGCAAGAGCAGAGTTACATTGTGAAAATTACAACGGGGCCGCGGCCCTGTAAAATTTGTCCGTGGACAGACAGTAGACACTTGAGAATTCTTGCCAGAATTGCATAGGACACATGGACAGAGGACACATGGATAAAGACTTAGAGCCACATTCATGCAGCTGACACATGGACATATACACTTGCAGAACATCGACACAGAACAGAGATAACATAAAACCGACACCATTACATAGAGACAGAGTGACAGACTCATATATAACCGCATAGGAAGCTGACTGAGAAAAATTCTTGCTGTAGAACCTGGAGTGCGAGCTGGGCATGTCAATCTTCGTCAGTGGTCTGCGGCTCATCTTCTGCCTTGCAGCGTGGAGGCTGAAGGATAGCTTTGCCAAGGTTGCGCGCTCCACGGTCGCTTGGGCCAGCACCTGAGTCACCAACAGGCTCTCTCAGGCTCGCTCCCGGGTCATGTAAGGGCCGCATCATCTCAACAGCAGGAATTCCATATCCACCATGGGAACAATCCCAGGAACACGCGGAGGGTTGGCCCGAGGGATGTCATCCTCATCTTCCCATGGATTGCTACAATGCTCAACAGAGACAGTCACAAAGAAAGTGGAATTAGCTAAGGTGCAGGGGAGGCGGTAACGCACCATTGGGTGTTCCGTGTGCCCACAATCCATGCGCGCAGGCTGTTCCCCCATTCTGCCTCTGCCCGGGGCCTTCCCCTCGGCCTTCTGCATTCAGAGGATTCTTCAATTGAGGAGGAAGTCGAGGGGGCTCTGCCACTATACCCACCCCTGCCGCCGCTGCCTCTTCCCCTAGTACGCTGCATGCTGGTCTTATGAGCAGAGCGCTTAATTCCACAGTGAAATAGCGGAGTCGGCCTAGAAATGCTGCCAGACCAGGTTTGAGTTTCCCAATTGCCGAGAGCAGTGGCAGCAGAGCCTTGACCCTCTTTCTTAATGTTTGATTGAGGGCTGAGACTCTGAGCCTCCACACTTTCTAACGAAGCCAGAACAGGACTTAACAATGGACGCGGATACGAGCTGAAGCTCCGAGTGCCCTCACCTTCTAACGAAGCCAGAGCAGGAGCTAACGAAAGGCGCATACAGAGAGGCGTTACCAAATTCTCAGAGGCGCAATTGGCTTGCTTGTGAGCTTGCCAATTGCCCCACTCCTCCGCAGCATCACACTCACATTCACAATCAAAGTTCAGAACCTCCGTCACCTCCGGCGAGAACGAAACAGTTGCAGCGAGAAATGGCGTAAGAATGTCTGGGAGAAGGCTGTTATGAAGCGCCATGATGCGCTTCTCAAGAATCGCCTTGATGGTCGACAGGACTTCTCTGTCAACCTTCTTAATTCCCCTCCTTAAATGCTGAAGGGTGGTAGAATGTATGCGTGTCCTTCTGTCATGCTTGGCTCGTCCGGGCGGACACATGCCCTTTGGACGAGCCTTGTGTGTCACATGGCTAGCGATCACCCGCATCCGGGGGTGGTGGATTGTTATATTGATATACTATAGAGTTTATTATTGTCTGCATCATTGAATACGCTATGCTATGTCTGCTTAAAGTTGAAAGAATATTGTGGAAAAATTGGTAGTGTTTGTCTTTCAATTTCACAACCCTAAGGGCAAAATTTCCCTAGGGACATGACAATGGTATCATAGTTGGCTCTCTTGCCAGTGTGGAGGGTTAGGTGAAATGTGGCAGCTGGCTTTAGTTCCCCCCTTACGGGATGAGCATGCCAATATTTTGCAACAATTCAAAGATTGGGTCAAATAGGTTGAAGTATGGATGAAGGCACACCCAAATGATTGCTCATCTAACAAAAGATGAAGATGCTCAACACGAAGGTAGCAATCTTGGAGCTTTTGACTCCACTTTTCATCAACACTAGAATGAAAGAGAGAATGAAAAATCCGTTGTGAACATAAATTATGTAAAAATAGATAATAAATAATAATCATAATAATATATAATAAGTAAATTAACTAATGGTTAGTTAGTTAATAATGAAAAGGCATGTCTTAGAGACATGCCTGTTCGTGAAAGGGTACTTACTTGGCTAAATATACAAGACCCTCATTCTCAATTGTACTCATCCTAGATCAATTCTTTATATAATATACAATTTACACTTACTATCCTACGATGGATATATTTGTCTACGAAGTATTTTAAATATTTATGTTGCATATACGAGTTTTGGTCGTTACATTGGTATTAGAGCTACGTCTGATCCGGCCTTTGGCCATCAACCTATTGTCAACCTTGTTGTCGTTTTGATTTAAGCGTTTTGCTACACCAGTCTTAGAGATTCTCCATTCCACCGGTTTTGTCATTTAGGGCTTTGGCCATTAAAAAAAAAAGGAAGAAAAAAATAAGATAGTCAAAGAAAAGAAAAGAAAAAAATGAAAAAAGAAAATAAAAGAAGTACATATACAGATTAAAAGAAAATAAAAAAAATATAGTGTGATGTAAATTTTGAAGGAGAACATTCATATATATAAAAAGGTTCTACATTATTGATAAAAAGTGCATGATTCTTCATTAAGTGGTTTACAAGCCCGTGGTTTTAGCAACCTATGGTAATTGCCCATGGTATTTTCAAGGTAAAAGAAAAACGAAAGGAATACAAACTCTTTATGTGAATGATAAGTTTTACTTTTTACGTATAGAACATTAACTGAGTCAAAAGCACATAAGTGGACATATATTTTATAGATACCCCAAAGAGGTGAATAGCCATGTTTCACTAGGGTTGTAACTTTTCAGAAAGAAAAAGAAAAGATTATAAATAAAAGATATGTAAAGAGAAGTTTTATATTATAAAAGGGTATTTAAAGAAAATTTCAAGTCATAAAATTATTGAAAATATATATAAGTACAAAGCGGGTATTATTATAGAAGGTTACATAAAAGAAGTGTTAAAATTGGCAACTAGGGCCAAACTCCATGTGGGTCACCTTATTCATGGTTGATAATATTTTTCCTAGATTCCTCTCGTCGAGAGGTGTAGGATTGATCTAAAGATCATCCGATTCCGATAAGTATTTATGGAGATATGAATTTATTTTGATTATGTACAAATTCTCAAAGTTGGCTAGCAACTTATGTAGGCTCAGAAGCCCAACAGACACATCTATTCATCTTCTATGTTTGCATATAAATACAGGATGCCTCCTCGTCATTTGGTCACTCACTTCTCAACACATCTCTCTCTCTCCCCTGCGCAGAAAGACTCTCTCACACGTGTGGAAAAAGGACATATTTCTAGCGCTGACGCTGCAGGAAGGTACTTTGACCAACGTTGACCAACGTGGACTCCTTTTTGACTGCGAGTTTGGTGTGGCTGATCCTCCTTGGAAGGCAGCAATTTTTGGCACAGGGATTAAGGTGATCCGACCTCCGGTTTGACCAATATTGATTGCCCTAGTTTAGGGCTGATTTAGGGTTTGTTGCTGCTGATATAAATTAGTTTTTTGTACTATTTCTCTCTGCTGAATTATTGAAGATGAAAGAAGATTTGATCAAAGGGTTCCCCATATTGGGGTTTGTCCCTGGCTAGCTGCCACATCTTGTGTCTCTTGTCTTGGCTTGTTTTCTGTTGATTGTTTAAATGTTCTATCTGCACTTTACTTATATATACGTGATAGCTAATTTGTGAATAATAATAAGAAAAACAAGAACTGCTCTAAGCATAGAACATACCATAATTTAACATGGTATCAGAGCCGAGGTGAAGACAAAGCCCAAGCAAGAGCAAGAGCAAGAGCAATCACCGAAGAGAAGGTTGGCAAGGCTATCTTAAAGAAATCATGGGGTCCTCAACACACTTCCTTGCTGAAGACAAACTCCGTGAGAAGTCTGAATATCACGGATGGAAGATGTCTCTCGATCTAACATTAGAAGAGCAGGAAGTGTTGGATCATGTGAGAGGCGGGATTGTTGAGCCTCCATCAAATGCATCCACTGTTGCTAGGAACAAATGGACCAAGGGAGAAGTCAAAGCAAGGAAGATCATCCGGGACTCTATCGACAAGCGCTTGGTGGCCTATGTTTCCGAGCTGAACACCTCCAAGGAAATCTACGATAGACTGGTGAGTTTATTTAAAGTTAATGATGCAAATCAAGTCTTGTTTCTTAGAAATAAGCTGAAGGAAATTAAGAAGGGCAAAGATGAGAGTATGCAAGCATATTTCTTAAGAATCACCGAGATCAAGAACGATCTCCTATCTATTGGGGAAGTAATTCCTGACAGGGAAATGATACTCACAACTCTTGGAGGACTACCATCTGAATGGTATATATTCAGGACTACTCTTCTCAACAATAACGTAATTCCTGGATTTGAGGAATTAATGGCCAGAGGTTTTCAAGAAGAAACAAGGATGGAAGAGCAAGAAATGCCCATACTTAAAGGTCATCCCTCTGCCTTTTCTTCTCATACTAAATGAAGAAACAATTCCGGGGCTAAATTCAAAGGAAAGGTTGGACCAAAGGGTGGAAGAAAAGGACGATGTTACAATTGCAATAAAACGGGTCACTATGCAAGGGAGTGCCCTGATAAAAGGGACTCACACCAGGACGATGATCAAAATCCCTCTCAAAGCAATCATAGGAATGACAAGTCAAATGGCAGAGGTAAAAGAAGTGCCGGAAATCAAGGAAGAGGACAACCATTCAAGAAGGCAAGAAATTCCAGGTATGAATCTAACACGGTTAACAATAAGCAAGATGAATATTATCTACCAGCTGCTCTATCTACTACTTCTTCCCCAGACCTGTCGGAAATTGGCTTATTGATAGTGGTGCCTCAAGGCACTCCATTGGTTACAAGGAAGCTCTCTATAATCTGGTAGAGAAAGAAACCAACCTGGAAATTGTTCTTGGAGACAATTCAAAATATCCCGTGAAAGGCGTAGGAAATGTCACTCTTCAATTGAATCAGGGTAATACCATCCACTTACAAGATGTATTATATGTACTTGGTCTCAAAAAGAACCTGGTGTCCATTTCGGCAATGGAAGACAACGGCTACAAGGTGGCTTTCAGCGATGGCAAGGTATGTGTATGGAAAAAGAACTTTAAAGTTGCTTTTACTCTTGGGTTTCGAGTTGATTCATTATATCAGGTCGGAGGAAGTCCATTGGGTGTCATGTCTTGTGACACATCTCTTCAGTCCGAACTATGGCATCGGAGGTTTGCTCACCTTCATTATAAAGCTCTACCTGATGTAAGAAAAATGGTAACCGGGATGCCCGAGTTTAGACTAGAGCAAGAAGGTGTATGTCCAGGATGTGCCGAAGGGAAGCTCAAAAGGGGACCATTCCCCTCAAGCCAAAGCAAGACCTCCGATATATTGCAGTTGGTTCGCTCAGACATATCCGGTATGATGCCTGTGAACTCCTTGGGAGGATATTTATATTATCTCACTTTTACAGATGACTATTCTCGCAAGACTTGGATATATTTCTTGAAAAAGAAGGATGAAGTGTTCTCTTGGTTTCGACACTTCAAAGCCTTGATCGAGAATCAAACTGAAAAGAAGATCAAGATCCTAAGGACTGATAATGGAATTGAATATGAATCCAATGAGTTTCATGACTTTTGCAAAGAGGCTGGCATTAAGAGGGAGACCACTACACCATATACTCCTGAGCAGAATGGTGTGGCGGAAAGGAAGAACCGTACGATTGTGGAAGTTGTCCGTGCTATGCTCCATGATCAAAGACTTCCGAAGTTTCTATGGGCCGAAGCTGCAAACACCGTTGTATATGTACAAAACCGATGCCCTCATCAAGCATTGGGTTCTAAAACTCCTGAAGAAATGTTCACTGGTAAGAAACCTGACGTATCTCATTTTAGAATTTTTGGAAGCCCTGTATATTTTCATGTGCCAAAAGAGAAAAGGAATAAATTGGGTGCATCTGGAAAGAAAGGAATCTTTGTGGGTTATAGTGAAAATACTAAGGGCTATAGAATCTATGTAGCTGGTCAAAGGGAAGTTGAGATTAGTCATGATGTCACCTTTGACGAAGATATGGCCCTTAGCAAGGTGGACAATCTTCCTACTTTGAGGAGCTCTCAAGAAGCTGACACCAGGGAACCGAAAGAAAAAGAAGATGAGACAATGCCCGATGTGGAAGAACCCTTGGATCCTATTGATCCTCCTCTGCCCTCTTCAAGGAAGAGGCCTTCATGGCTTAGGGGGACACTTGATGATGCTGAAGGACACACAGCACCCCGAGGAACCTTCCGTGAAAGTAAGAAACCGAACAGGTATCAGGGATACCTGACCATCATGAGCACGATCATCCAAAATGAGCCTTCATCATTCACAGATGTCGTCAAGCATCAAGTATGGAAGGATGCTATGACCGAAGAATATGAGTCTATTATGAAGAATGATGTTTGGGATGTAGTCCCCAGAGCCCAGGACAAGGCAGTTGTCACTTCAAAATGGCTTTACAAGATAAAGCATGTAGTTGATGGAAGTACGGAAAAGTATAAGGCTCGTTTTGTCGCTTGTGGCTTCTCCCAGAAGGAAGGTATAGACTATGACGAGATATTTGCACCTGTTGCTCGATATACTACCATCCGCTCGATCATAGCCCTTGCTGCTTCGCAAGGATGGAACCTACATCAGATGGATGTCAAGACTGCGTTCTTACATGGTTCAATCAGAGAAGAGGTCTATGTGGAGCAACCCGAAGGATTTGAGATTTATGATCGAGAATCTCATGTGTGCAGGTTGAAGAAGGCCCTTTATGGGCTAAAGCAAGCACCTCGAGCATGGTATGAGAGGATCGCTAGCTACTTGATGAAGCTGGGATTCACTAGTAGTGAAGCTGACGCTAACTTTTACTTTAAGGTTATAGATGACAAGCCTCTCATACTGGTGCTATATGTTGACGACCTCTTTCTAACAAGTGCAGACCCTCTCATTCACGAATGTAAGAGGGAGCTGGCTTCTCAGTTCGAGATGAAAGACCTAGGACTTATGCATTATTTCCTAGGACTGGAAGTCTGGTAGAAACTAGGGGAGATTTTCCTATCTCAAGGAAAATATGTGGTGAAGATATTGGAGAGATTCGACATGGTGGACTGCAAGCCCGTAACCACCCCGATGTAGCTTGACTTCAATAAGTTAAGCGGTAGTGCTATTGGACCTGTTTTACGAAATACCACCGAGTATCATCAACTCATCGGAGCATTAATGTTCCTAGTGAACTCCTATCCAGATGTATGCTTTGCAGTCAACACGTTGAGTCAACACATGGTTGAACCTCACCACATACATTGGATTGGTGCCAAGAATCTGTTGAGATATCTTCGTGGCACAATTACTTATGGGTTAAGATAAACTGCCGAAAATGTGAGAGTACTTGGATATACTGATGCTGATTGGGCAGGCAGTGTGGTGGACCATAAGAGCACTTCTAGGTGTTGTTTCTCCTTGGGATCTGCTTCGATATCTTGGATGAGCAGAAGCAGAAGTCGGTGGCTTTGAGCACCACTGAGGCCGAATACATCACTGCTAGCATGGCCTCCTGTGAGGCAGTCTGGTTACGAAAGCTCTTTAGTGAGCTGTTTGGATTTATATTGGATACCACCGTGATCCTGTGTGACAACCAGAGCGGGATTCGTTTATCAGAGAATCCCGTATTTCATGATCGCTCTAGGCATATTGATATTAGGTACCACTATATTCGTGATATGGTGCAGCGGGGATCTATAAGGCTCCAACATATCGGTACAGATGAACAGTTCGCCGACATTTTGACAAAGCCCCTAGGAAAGGTCAAATTCCCGACTTTCCGAGAATGACTTGGAGTCATTCAGAGACCCTCTTTTGAGGGTCAAGTATGATGTACTGAGCTTTGGGAGCTCCAGGGGGGCGCGGGGTACTTCTTGGAGCGACATATGACCACAGGGTAACTCACCATCCCCTGTTGGTGCACTTTGTACAGGGTAAAAGGTTCAACCTTCCCCTGACACCTCGTGGCGACTATGGAATAGGATGATTAGTTCTCCTGTGGGCCAGGATGATTCGTTCTCCATGGCGATTGTGGAACTGGATGATTCGTTCTCCTGTAGGCCAGGATGATTAGTTCTTCGTGGCATTCACTGGACAAGATGATTCGTTCTCTTGTGGACATGATGATTAGTTCTTCTGTCGAGGCATCCTACCCATGCAGTTTGGGACTCATGGGAAGTACCTCTCATCTGATCAATGAGCAGGGAAATGAGGATAGGGACCATAGTAGTTCTATTAATGGACGCATCGTTGTATCTACCGTACCCCCTATGCTAGGATGACCTCCATTGCTTTGGGATCAAGGATATTGGTCTGGGACCAGTGAGAGTGGTACACACTCTGAGAGTGACTTCGGGTCAGTAGAGGATTGGTATGGGACCAGTGAAAGTGGTACACACTCTTGACTGACTTCGGGTCAGTGGAGGATGGTATGATACATCCTCGATCACTTCTTCTTCTTCATAGTTCGAGCAGAGCAAAGAACATAGCAGAGCAGAGCAGGGGTCAAGCTGTACAAGGCAGTGCATTTGATGGATGAATAGTAGTGACGGTCAGATGAATTGCAGATGGAGTTCTCCCTAGTTGAGAGGGAGTGTTAAAATTGGCAACTAGGGCCAAACTCCATGTGGGTCACCTTATTCATGGCTGATAATATTTTTCCTAGATTCCTCTCGTCGAGAGGTGTAGGATTGATCTAAAGATCATCCGATTCCGATAAGTATTTATGGAGATATGAATTTATTTTGATTATGGACAAATTGTCAAAGTCGGCCAACAACTTATGTAGGCTCAGAAGCCCAACAGACACATCTATTCATAAAAATAAATAATAATAATAATATTAAATTAATAATTGAAAATTTGACCTGGGTCCTAGAGTCAAAAAATTAGCCGTTAATTTTTTGTAGCCGTTGGAGTCTCTGCTTAGACTATTTAACATGCTAGACTGGATCTGTTTCTTCAACTTGTCCTGACGATGAACCACACTAGATGGTTCGAAACGCGTTGACAAAGGTCTTTCTATATGTGATTTACGCCGAAATTCTTCTTATAACATCTATTCATTTTCTACGTTTGCATATAAATACAGGATGCCTCCTCCTCATTTGGTCACTCACTTCTCAACACATCTCTCTCTCCTGCGTAGAAAAGAGTCTCTTTCTCTCTCCTGTGCCAAAAGACTCTCTCTCACACGTGTGGAAAAAGGACGCAAATTTCTAGGGCTGAAGCTACAGGAAGGTACTTTGACTAGCGTTGACCAGCGTGGACTCCTCTTTGACTGCGAGTTTGGCTTGGAAGGCTGCAATTTTTGGCACAGGAATCAAGGTGATTTGACCTCCGGTTTGATCAATATTGACTGCCCTAGTTTAGGGACTGATTTAGGGTTTGTTTCCGTTGATATAAATCAGATTTTTGTACTATTTCTCTCTGCTGAATTATTGAAGATAAAAGAATATTTGATCAAAGGGTTTCTCTATATTGGGGTTTGTCCCTGGCTAGCCGCCACATCTTGTGTCTCTTGTCTTGGCTTGTTTTCTGTTGATCATTTAAATGTTCTATCTGCACTTTACTTATATACATGTGATTGCTAATCTGTGAATATTAATAAGAAAAACAAGTAAACTTCTTTAAGCATAGAACATACCATAATTTAACAAGAAGTCAATTGAAACAATATTTAAATATTCTTTTTAAAGTACGAAGGAAAAAAGCATAAGTAGAAATATATAAAAAGAATACAAAGGAGTTTTGAAATGTTAAGAATAATAGGAAATTCGATTAAAAGAGTCTTGAAGAATTATAAAAAATAAATAAATTAAAAAGGCACTTTTAAAGAAGGCTTGAAGTACAAAGTCCAAAGGAACTTTAAATATATAGCTAAAGTCATCTCGACAAAACAAAATGGGATCAATTATTAAAAAAAATGATGGAGCTCAATTCTAAAATGACGAAGGAAGAAAGGTTTTCCTATAATGGTCTTTCAATTATAGATCACAGAGTAATTACATTAAAAGGAAGTATCCAAGGCAAAGAGTTAATGTCGCCATCAACCCAAGCAACGATAAAAATTATATCAACATCAACTTGGGAAATAAGCTATTAATTCCAGAGCTAAGCATTGGTGTAAGGAAAAATATTTTTGACCAAAAAGAGTATAAAATTAGTGATCTACAAGTGACAATAGGTCATTATGAGTACATATCTCAATTTCATGTGTAAGGACAGATAAAAACGCTGACATCATAATTGGTCACCCCTGGTTTAAAGATTTGGGTACATTCATGTTAAACATAGAGAAACAAGTTTTGACGTTTCCTTGTAAAGGGAAGATGGGCACGTTTCGAGACATAACAAGTAAATCAAATTCAATAAAATCTTCATTAGAAGACCTTAAGGATATCTCAGACTTGATGTTTCAAGATAACGTAAAAACTATGTCAAAGAAGCAAAAAGAGCTTGAAGAAGTCATCTGCAACAAAGACAAGGAAATTTCGCGCCTCAGAGATCACCAAGAAAAACTACTCGAACAAGTCAAGAAAGCTAAAGCATCAAAGAAGGAACTCAAGGAGCGCTGGTTAGAACAAGAAGAGGAAAATTTACGTTTAAAGAGCCTTAACCAAACATTAGTAGTACAAATCAAGTGTTTAAAAGACGAGAAGTGTGAAGGCCAAAATAAAGTTGTCTCAAAGAATGAGGAATGCTTACGTCTCAAAAATCATAATCAAAATCTGCTCAAACAGATTAAAAAACTTAAGGACGAAAAGAAATCATTGACGAATAGGTTCAAAGATCTTGTCACAAAGGAAGCATGAAAATCCCCAGATGTAGCAGTCCAAGTTGAAGAAACAAACATCAATACCACTAATCTCACAGTTCTGGCAAATCCAAACCCTATTGAAGTAAAAACATACTCAAGGTTGTCGTTAAATGGAGAACACCCCAAATAAGGATTCAGTAGTTAAGTCAACAACAACAATGCCTAATGGAAATAAAGGAATTGCCATAAAAACGTTTAAGGAAGTTCAAACAAGAAAAATTCCTTATCTACATCTGAATCACAAGAGTAGACGCCTTAATAAATCTACAAATCTATATCACGCAGAACATAAACAAACTTATGTTCTGAGGAATACTGAAATAAGTTCAATCCAGTGATATGATAACTATTCACCACACATCTCCAAGGGTTAGAAGATTTCCCAGAAGATTAATCTAGGATGGTCCGATCCGTTTTCAGTACGACATTTCTGTCTATTGCTCAGAACATCATATCGTCTTTAATCAACAAAGATAAAAGCTCAAAACAAGAAGATATTCCGAACGACAAAAGAGATTTGATCCTTCATTAGTAAGCTTTGAGGACAAAGCTTTTTGAAGGAGAAGGCAATGTTATGAACATAAATTATGTAAAAATAGATAAAAATACATAATAAATAATAATCATAATAATATATAATAAATAAATTAACTAATGGTTAGTTAGTTAATAATGAAAAGGCATGTCTTAGAGATAACTTGTTCATGAAAGGGTACTTACTTGGCTATATATACAAGACCCTCATTCGCAATTGTACTCATCTTATATCAATTCTTTATATAATATACAATTTACACTTACTATCCTACAATGGATGTATTTGTTTACAAAGTATTTTAAATATTTCTGCTGCGTATACGACTTTTGGTCGTTTACAAAATCACCATCGGCAGATGTAATTGCTCATTCTCAGCAGGATGAAACAGAGTCTAACCAAATGGAATCCTTGCATGATGTAATGGTCTCTGTCCAAACGTTGGAAATCTGATAATAAAGTCAGAAGAAGAATTTATGAATGAGGGTGGTGAAGATATCTCAGGAAGTGAGTCTGGAAATGATGATGGATGTTCATATGAAGATAATGAAGAGCACATTGATCACGAAGACAATGAGGGGAAAGCAGAAAGTGAAGGTAAGGTTGGAGAAATGGCGGATGCTCCTGATGCTGAAGAAGGTGATTCATTTACATTATTGGATTGTGATGCTGAAGAAGGTGATTCATTTGCATTTTTGGATCGTTTCCTGTCCCTGTCCAAGCCTTTGTCAGAACATGACTATCAAGCTACCTAACCTCGAGCAACATATTAGAGAAGAGATCTGTTTTTTATGGCAATGATACTGTTTATGTGCTTTTTAAGCCACATCAAGGGATACTCTCTACAGAGAAGAATGCATTAACTACTGAGTGGGATTGGAAGAATGTAAAGGATACAACGCCTCCTAATTTGTATGCAAAATTCATGAGTGCATTATATAGTTTGCTCGATGGATTGGCTGACAGTGTGAAGTTTGAGGATGAATGTCGAGCAGTAATTGGAACAGTCATATATGCTGTTTAAACTTTACTTTAGATGAATTGATTTCAAACTTGTAAAGAAGCTCCAAATAGCTGTGTTAGATGACATGGAAAACAAGTTGTTTCAGTTGGAACTGTATGAGAGGTCCATATTACCTTCAAGGTTTATTGATTCAATTTACCATGCAAATGTTTGCACGCTACTGCATGGTGAAAATATTTATCGGTTTGAATTTTCATCTAATCCTTATTGCTTGTCAACTCAATTAATGGAAGTGGTGAAGCACAGTTTAAATAGACAGACAGATATTCAAGACAAAATGCAAGAAGATGACAAAGTGAATGCTGTTGATCTGGGTAGGGAAGAGAAAGTTCATAAGACTGCACAAAGCTTGGAGGGCCCCCAAGAGAAAATAAACGAGACAGTGAGGTGGGCAATAATATTTTGTGGTCTGTGGCAGCTGTTGTAGCAACAACTGCACTTGAGAAGGCTGCTGATAGAGTTTGGACTCTAACAATCACAAGTGCAATATAAAGATGTGGCAACTTGAATTTAATTTGAAGAGTAACACAATAGTGGCAGCACGTCTGGAAAAGAAAGAGCGGGAATCTTTGAAAGTTTTAAACATGTCACCTGCAGAATTGAAGGATGGTTCAACAGCAGAAGAAAAGACTATTCAAGAGCCTCGGGAGTTACAAACAATGCTTGACAATTCAATTAATGGAAGGGGTGAAGCATATGTGCTGTTTAAAAAGACACAAATATTCAAGACAAAATGCAAGGAGATGACAAAGTGAAAGTTGTTGATGTGGGTAGGAAAGAGAAAGTTCATAAGACTGCACAAAGCTCGGAGGGTCTCCAAGCTATGTCACAAGGCTTGTCGAACTTTAACCTTGAGGTTAGAATTTTGGTGAACCTTAATTTTTTTTTGAGGTTTGACGAACCTCATCGAACCTCATATCCATTGACCAAGTCCATAGATCAAAACTCATAACTCCATGTCATAACTCAAGCTTGTAGTTTATCGTTGCAGTTTCCATGTCTGTGATAGAATTTTTGGTGTTTACTGATGTTGATTTCTTACTATTTTATCCTATAATTCCTTTTATATATATATAGATGAACCTAATGACGAACCTCATCCGAACCTCGTCGAAAAATTTGAACTTAAACCGAACGTAATCATTGCCGAACCCGAACTTGAACCTGAACCATGTGACATTGTCCCCAAGAGAAAATAACTGAAGACAGTGAGGTGGACAATAATATTTTGTTGCCTGTGGCAGCTGTTGTAGCAACAACTGCACTTGCAGCTGTTGTAGCAACAACTGCACTTGAGAAGGCTGCTTATGAGACTTTAGACTCTAACAATCACAAGTGCAATATAAAGATGCAGCAACTTGGGTTTAATTTGAAGAGTAATGCAATACTGGCAGTGCATCTGCTAAACAAAGAGCGTAAATCTTTGACAGTTTTAAACATGTCACCTGCAGAAATGGAGGATGGTTCAACAGCAGAGGAAAAGACTATGCAAGAGCCTCGGAAGTTACAAACAATGCAGATGGCAGATGGCAGATGTTCAATATGCATAGAGAAGAAGGCTAGCGTGAGAGACATCATCCATGTTGGATATGGGGATCACTATCAGCTGGAGTGTCTGAAGTGTGGGAATCCATGGTACACTAACAAAGATTCTACTCGTCCTTGAGGCTTGACAATAGAATCTGTAAACTGTTACGAAAAAATATAGATATAAATAATGTAAATATAAATAATAATATCACACCATAAATAATGATTAATTAGTTAAAGAAATGGTATGTCCCTAAGGACATGACCATTCATAAAGGGACACCTGTCTAGGGTATATAACCAGGCACTCACTCTCATTTGTAACATCATTCTCATTCATACATTTTAATATATATATTCTTGTATCTTCAATGGAGACCTATATATTCCAAGTCTTTTGGAGTGTTTAACCTGCTATAACGAACCTTGTTCGTTACTTTGGTATCAACGCATTCCTCTGAGTATACAAACTTTGTTCGTAACATAAACCCTATTAATTCTGTTGGCATAGCACCAAGGGTAACTACAAAGTTTGAAGAAGTTGAAAAGAGAGACATGAGACAATAAATGGAGACATTGGACAAAAGGAAATACCAGCAGCAACACCCATTCAAAATATTCAGATTGCTTATAGTGATGCTGTACCTGCAGCCCATGATTCAAACCCTATAAAGAGCTCAATCGCCTACCCTATGAATAATGTTGAACAAGGTTAAAGGAAACTGATGAGAAGATATACCAGGTGCAAAGTAGAGTTGAGCAGGAGAATATGCTTTTACAGGAAGAAAAACAATTTCTGCGTAATATGAAAGAGACATTTGGCCACATTAATGAAGTTTAAAACTGTAGTAAACTTCTTGATGAAGGATTGGGTTTGCTGAAAAAGCAGATTTTGCAAGAAGAAGGGGATGTGCAGGCCATTAAGAAAGAACTTAGCACCCTGAGATTTGGTTTAAGGCAATCCCTAGATCACTGGAATTCTGCAGTAAATGTTATGAATTTTGAAGATGTTAAGCCCATAAGAACGCTTATGGGTGATTCCATTGGGAACCAATTATCAGCTTCACTCGGACCCCATGATACAATGTCTGCACTGAGTTCTATGCATCATATTCATGACAAACATCACATCCCAAAAATGGAAACATGCAACCATGCATTGTTTAATTTTTCTGACTGTCGCCAAGCAATAATTCGCAACACGATGTCTATTGGATTTGAAGAGGAAAGTAGAAAGAGAACATGGGTTGCAGATGCAGAGGAATGTAAGAAGAGGGGATCAATTGAAACTGCACGTGCTATCTATGCACATGCCCCTACAATGTTTGTTGCTAAGATGAGTAGTTGGCTTAAGTTTTCCCAGCTAGAGAAGAGCCATGGTACTACAAAATCCTTGGATGCTTTATCGAGAAAGACATTGACATATCCCCCCAAGAAGAAGTGCTATGGTGATGAGAGCTAAGGAAAAGTAGCATGCAGGGGATGCCCCATCTGCTTGAGCAATTTTGTAGGTGTATGCTGCAATAACCAACTTAGAGGAGATTTGGATAGCTGCATTCAAGTTGGAGTTTGAAAATCATTACCTTGAGGGAGCAAGGATGCTTCTCGCCAAGGCCCGTGAGAGTGGTGGTGCAGAAGGAGCTTGGATGAAGTTAGAAATTGTTGGAAGAGAGCTGGGAAACACTGCAGAAGAGAGGTCACTGCTTGATGAAGGACTTAAAAGGTATCTTGCATTCTTTAAATGGTGGCTAATGCAAGGACAAATTGAGGATGTTGGAGAATGTAACTAGTTTTGGTCTTCATAATTGTCATTTGACTCATGTCATAATGTAATTTCTATGTATCTATCAAAAGAAGAAAGAAAATGATTTTTGTAAAGCATGGGTTTCATGCTCAAGTCATTTTTTCATTAGGTCAAGCATCCATTGAATGCTCCTAGGGTTTGTCATGGGTCAAAGTGTCCTTGTCATATTGTAAAAGACCCTTTCGAGCATTTGTATCAAGAAAAGGAAAATTATTTTGTATATAGAAGTGTCTAGAAGGCTCCCAAGACCAAGTCGGCCAGCAAAGGGGAAGTCAGCCTAGAGAGGGCTATTCGAGCCTCTTGGAAGGCTATAAAAGGTGAAACTTCGACCTCATTAGACATACAACAAGTATACACATCTTTGGATTCGATCTGCAGTTGGAAAAGAGAGCAAAAGTCTTGAGAAAAGCAAGGAGAAGGCTAGCGAAGAAAGGAGGAAGCCCTAGAAAGTTCGGAGGTCTGAAATATGTCTGCTATAGTTCACATGTGCGAGAAACCTAGGGTTTCTAGGCATACCTCAGGTCCGAAGGTTGCAGTAATAATTGCAGATTCTTCTTGGGGAACCGAAAGGCTAGAAGAGCCTTGCTTTTGGAAGAATATTGTTTCACTGCTCTTGTCTTGTTTTGAAGAAGGATGATTGGTGGTTGGCTTGGTTCTTGGTGTTGAGTCTTGTTTTCCTTTTGGTCTTGGAAGTCTCCTTTGAATTGATTCTATAAGAAGAGAAGCTTTTTTTGGGTTTTTCCCAATGTTCCACCAATTTTCTGGGACGTGAGGGTGAGGGAGTGGGGATACGCAGGAGCCGCCTATGCAAAAGCTCCCCACCAATCTTTAGGAAACGTGGGGGGGGATGTAGGGGTCTTAAAAAACTTATAAATATAAAAATATATGATATATCATTGCAATATTAAAATTTATAATGTAAATGTCTTTATCATTATATAATATATAACACTTACATCATGAAGGATAAATGATAAATCGATGAATCATATAACTGAAGTTTGAAACAAATTTAAAACAAAAAGCATGATATCATATAATCATACATCATACATGTAAGTTTGTAACTGTACATTGTAACTACTAACAATGTACAATGAAAATAAATGTTTAAAGTTTTAAAGTTTAAACCATATTGAAGTTCCAACTATGAATATTGAATATTGAAATAAAAGTCAAGTCTGATACATCAAGAGTCAAATTTTTATAGAGTCAAGACTCAAGTCTAATATATCATATATCAAGATTCAAAATAAACTAAACGACTGAGCAGAGTGATATCATGAAAAGATGAAACAATGTGAAATGAACATTGAAAATAAAGTTTAAACTTTTCCGGTTCATAAAAATTAGGATTTTTTTTGTTTCATTAAAAAAAATTGCGATTTTTGTCTAGGGAAACGACCCCTCACGACCCCACACAACCCATTTCGCCTAGGAAATGACCCCATTTGGAGGATTCGACCCCGAAAATCGAGGAAACACCCCCTTACAAGTTTCTGTGCGTACCTTGCTTTTTGGGGCGTGGGGAAACGACCCCCAGTCGTCCCCAAGTCCCGAGAGCGCGAGAGAGCTAGGAAACTCGACCCCAGGTGGGAGGATGCAACCTTGTGGAACACTGGTTTTTCCCCATGGAGGGGTTTTGCCCTGGCTTAGAGGCCTATATCTTGTGTTCATCTTTGTATGGTTGTGATCTTCATTGTTTTGGCATTTATTTGATGATAAGAACATAAGCATAATCAAGAAGAAGAACATAATGTCACAAATAATTGTCAAGTAAGGAAAAATGAAATCAAAATGCTGCCCTAATCAATTTTCCAATAGATCTTGAGAACTTAGAGGCTGCCTGTGAGGTTTATGAGCAAGGCCTCAAGAATTATCTAGAATGTATTCCTCTATGGCTCTTAGCTGCTAAATTGGAGGAAAAAATAGGCAGTTTGAGCAACACAAGGGCGATTCTTACTAAAGCTCGAAAGAAGTACCCTTAAAATTCAAAGCTCTGGCTTTCTACTATTAGGTTTGAATCAAGGCATGGCAACAAGAAAGAGAGTGAGACCCTTATGGCTAAGACGTTATAGGAGTGCCCAACCAGTGGTATATTATGGGTGGCACCTCCAACCAACATTATGGTTATTGGACTGCAACCTAAGTCACCTGACACGGGATTCGGGATTCGTGGTGTCGGATTCGGGACACACTGACCCCCGGAACAGGACACGTTATATATTATTTTATTTAAAAAAAAATATATATATATATAATATATTTATTTAATATATATATATATATATATATATATATATATATATATATAGATTAACAATTAGATATTATCATATTTCTTACACAAATTTTAATTAATGATACAAATTTATTGATTTCAAACATAGATTTCAATGTTCATCTATAGCTATTAGCATGCATAGTACATACAAAATTCAAATAAATGTTGGTACTGGTCACATAAAGCGGGGGCGGGAGCGAAAAGGGAGCGGGAGCGACATATTCAGAAGCTCTTGGTTGGTGCTCTTGATTAAATACGAGTTCCATACCCTAATACATGACAAAATTCAATGGAAACATTGCAATCCCCCAATCCTAAAATCCTGAAAAACTGATAAGTCTGCTGGATTTTGAATGAAATCTAAAATTCTACTTTCTCCATATGAAACTAATGAGGCCGGAACCACTCTCAAACATCCTGAGTCATTTCATGGTAATGTTAAAAAATTTAAGTAAAAGGATGAAAATGAAGATTAAGGAGAATGTCACTTTTACTTTAAGAATTTAACATTACCATGAATAGCATATCAATAGTAGGGCCTAGACTTGATTATGAAGCTGCCAAAATGCTCTACTCCTTGCTGCAACAGCACAAATCACTTACCAAATGAAAATATTAATGAGCAAACACGCCCTTTGCATACCCGCGCTGAGCTTAGCGAGTCCTGGAAAACGGACACGTGTCCTAAAATCGCGACACGCCCCCGAAAATCGCAACACGCCCTCGGACACGACGTGTCCTGTGATTTGGACACGAATCCGGACCGAATCGTGTCGGATTCGCCGGATTCGGGATTCGCAGGGGGTTTAGGACGAATCCGGTTTCCTAGACTGCAACAAATAGAGAAGGATGTTGGAATTCTTGCTATGGTAGTTGCAGAGGAAGCTATAAGGATTGAAGATAATTTCTGATTCTTGAAAATAGAAGGACAAATTGTGCATCACCCAAACGTACAATTGTTTGAGGACAAGCAATGTCGGGAAGGGGGCACTGTAATGTTCCCTATGGATTAATTGCCCAAGGGAGGACGAAGTAGCCTATCCAACCCTGTAAGCTATAGTCATTGATAAAGGGGGGAACCCATTATTGTTAGTTTTGTAGCATCGGATGTGTTCTAGCCACGAAATTTGGTGGAGGGGCTAGAATACATGTATTCTCCAAAACCCAGAAATCGTTTTTGGAAATTCCACCTAGAGACGACTTAATTAAAATAATTAATCTTTTTTTAATGGTGCCTAAGTCTAAACTTAGGAAAACTGATTAATTAAAGGTTATTAATGAAGTCATGGTGAGAATCTTCTAGAAGAAGACATGGATTGAGTTCTAGTTAATCTTAGCCATCGATTATGTTTTAATCTTGGCCGTTGATGCCTCAATGAGAGATTATAAGAAGAATTTCGACGGGGGTTGGAGAACACACTAAAGACACCAAAGAATTTGATTTTGTTGGGAAATTGATCTTCAGAGTAGCAACTATGTGTTGCCAGAGGTGATTCAGTAAGATCGAAGCAGTAAGAGAGGGGCAAGGATAGTAAGGTCGGGAGGAAGATTTTCTAGTCCAGTGAGTGCATAATAGAGAGACATAGAGTTCCACAGAGAGGCAGCGCAGAACAGAGAGGCAATGTAGTGCTTTAGAGGGGAAGCCATATTTTGCTGGGGAGAAGCAGTGATTCTGTGCCAGAAGCCAGAGTGGGATCCCGGAGGCCAAGAGAGTCCATTTCCCAGACAACAATTGATCAATTAGCGAGAGAGAAGCTGGCCCGAGTTGTGTGACGCAGAACTACGTAGGCTAATGCAGGGATTGCGCAGAGGCAGCAGAGAGAAGCTCATCTTGAGCCAAGGTCAGTGTTGGATCGCCGGTGAGAGTGAGATTTTTCTCACTAGACTTCTATCAGTCATTTATCTGTATGGATTGCTAGATTTGATCATCCTTAGATTTGTACTCAGATTTACTACTGTATAATAATAAAGCCCTCAGCTGTTGCACCAGTTTTCCCATGTTGGGTTTTTCCGGGGACATTGGTCCAAAAATAATAGTGTTATTTGTGTGTGTGTACATCTATTCTTTTAGTGTTGTTTGTCTTCTGCAATAATCTATTTGTGAAGGTTGCAGTGTATTAGTTTTGATATTTAATGTAGGATGCAGTAAATAATTTGTTCAAGTTTATTTAACAAATAGAAGAAACTTAATTAGTTGTTGCAGTAGGATTCGGGGTTTCCGAATTTTCACATGGTATCAGAGCACTGGTTGTAAGCCGAAGAGCTCAGTAGCAGAAGGAAGGAGGAATTTCGAATCTCTGCAGAGGCAGCAGTTTGAAACCCTCAAGAGGCAGCGAAGTCCTTGGGCCATGAGGGTCAATTTTTGAGGGAAATTTATTTCTCCAAGAGAGTCGACAGAGAATAGATTTTCAGATCAGAGGTTACCAGAGGCAGAGGGAGATGCAACATTTTTCCTTGCAGAGCATATCTTTAGCTGGGACGTAGTTATTTTGCAGCAGTTTGCTAGTGCAAAATAGCATCAGGAGGAAGGAAGAGCACACACTGAGGGAATTCTTTTCTTAGGGGAGTTCTAGCCTAGAAGTTCGATATTTCCTAATAGAGCAACAATAGTTGTGAGCAAATTTGCCCACTCCAGTAGGGAGTGCGAAAAGCCAATCAGCAGTTGCACAGAGGAGAAGAGGAGGAATTCGACATTTTTGCATAGATGGCATCAGTAGGGTTGGGAGATCAGGATCGATTGGAGGGAGCCTCCAACGATGTGATCTGGAAGGCAATAATTTCCTATCTTCCAGATGAGTATGATCTCAAAGCTTACATTGATAGTGTGGTAGTTGTACCCGCGGATGCAGATCTGTTGAAGGCCTACAAGGAGATGGCGAAGGCCTACAAGAAGGAGATGGTGAAATAAAAGAGGTTGATTCTCGATGGGGTTTGAGATCACGTGGTGTCTCACATAGCTGGCAAAGATATTGCCCGATAGATGCGGAAAGCAATTGCTACGCTATACGAGGGATCTTCCGAGTAGCGGAAGATGTACCTTGAGAAGCTGAGATGCACAAGGATGCAGAAAGGGGAGCGCATAGAGCCCTTCCTCACTAGGCTTCAGGATATCCGAGACCAGCTGTCTGCAGTAGGGTCAGCGCCCCAACCTACAGAATTGGTACGGTTTTCTCTCAACAACGTTTCTGAAGAATATCAGGTCTTTGTCCAAAGTATTATGGGGAGAGAAAAGTTGCCAGACTGGGATCGTATGTGGGATGATTTGTAGCAGGAGTAGATGAGGCGAGATTCGGTGAAGACCACTATCACTGACAACAACAACAACAGTGGGACGAAGCAAGTAAAGGAAGAGGAGAATGTGGCCCTCGCATCAAAGGGGCAACAAGAGCAGCGCATGAAGAAGACGAGCATTTCCAAGGTGAAATGCTTTAGATGTGGTGAGCTTGGCCACTACAACACTCAATGTCCTCTCAGAAAGAAGGACAAGTAGGAGAAGCAGGATCAACAAGTTGCATCTGCAGAGATCGACAGATTGTCCTCCAAATTGGAGGAAGAGTTTGTGATGATCACCGAGATACCTCCAGGAGTGAGGTGGGGTGATTGGTTTTGTAGCCCCAAAGAGCTACAGGATTGGCAAGATTCTTGAGAAGGTCCACCTCATGAATCAATACTTGCTACGGGAGCCCATAACATGCAGTAGCAGGATGGATCAGTGGCAGATGGTGCAGTGAGATGCCAGAGTGACAAATGCAGTGGCTAGTATCAGTCAGAACTTGAGCAGTGCAGAGCAGAGTTGGCAACAGTATAGTTGGCACAGTGCAGAGTCAGCAGCAGCGTAAAGGCTTTAGTGACAACGCAAATTCTAGTAGCAGTTAGGACTCAGGTGACACAAACAGATGCATCATACTGATCACAGTTGATTTAGTATTTTGGATGCTTTTTAGTTGCAACAACAACAGATGAAGAGGGTTTTGCAGTGCAGATGCAGCGTTGGTAGCAGTTCAGCAGGGCCAACAGCAGCACAAATGCAACGTTATCAGAGTTGCGCAGTTGTTGGTGGGCAACAACAACTAGACATCAGCAACGTGACAGAAGGTGGTGTAGAGACATGGTGTTGCTTCAGTGGGTTGCAGTGTTAGAACACATTCCTCGCTAAGAGGGAGTGTTAGTTTTTGTAGTATCAAATGTGTTCCAGCCACGAAATTTGGTGGAGAGGCTAGAATACATGTATTCTTCAAAGCCCATAAATCGTTTCTGGAAATTCCACCTAGAGACGACTTAATTAAAATAATTAATCTTTTTTTAATGGTGGCTAAGTCTAAACCTAGGAAATCTGATTAATTAAGTCATGGTGAGAATCTTCTAGAAGAAGACATGGATCGAGTTATAGTTAATCTTAGCCATCGATTATGTTTTAATCTTGGCCGTTGATGTCTCAACGAGAGATTATAAGAATAAATTTAATGGGGGTTGGAGAACACACTGGAGACACCAAGGAATTCGATTTTGTTGGAAATCAATCTTCAGAGTAGCAGTGATGTTGCCATAGGTGATTCAGTAAGATCAAAGCAGTAAAAGAGGGGCAGGGATAGTAAGGCCAGGAGGAAGATTTTCCAGTGTGGTGAGTGCATAGTAGAGAGACAGAGAGTTCCACAGAGAGGCAACACAGAGTAGAGAGGCAGCGCAGTACTTCAGAGGGGAAGCCGTATTTTGTTGGGGAGAAGTAGTGATTCAACGCCAGAAGCTAGAGTGTGAGCCCGAAGGCCAAGAGAGTCCATTTCCTAGACAACAACTGATCAGTTAGCGAGAGAGACGCTGGTCCGAGTTGTGTGACGCAGAACTGCGTAGGCCGACGTAGGGACTGCGCAGAGGCAACAGAGAGTAGCTCATCTTGAGCCAAGGTCAATGTCGGATCACCAGGGAGAGTGAGGGTTTTCTCACTAGACTTCTGTCAGTTATTTCTCTGTATGGATTGCTAGATTTGAGCATCCATAGATTTGTACTTAGATTTACTACTGCATAATAATAAAACCCTCAGCTGCTGCACCGGTTTTCGCAAGTTGGGTTTTTCCAGGGACATTGGTTCAAAAATAATAGTGTTATTTGTGTGTGGGTACATCTATTCTTCCAATATTATTTTTCTTTAGCAGTAATGTATTTGTGAAGGCTGCAGTGTATTAGTTTCGATATTTATGGTAAGATGTGGTAAATAATTTGTTCAAGTTTATTTAACAAATAGAAGAAACTTAATCAGTTGTTGCAGTAGGATTTGGGGTTTCCGAATTTTCTCAATTATCCAATGTTTTGGGGCAACATTGGGTAAATTTTGGGGCAGCTGGGGCAAAAAGCTAAAATTGGGGGCTACATTTGTAACCCCACTTTAGATTAAGGAAGAGAGGCCCCCATGAGGAGTCTATAAATAGAAGAGAGATAGGAACCATTTTCTCATCATTGAATGGATTTGGTTATCTCTGTTTTCTTGGAGCTGAGGCTCTGAGGGTTTTAAGACCCCTTTTCCCTTGATTAGTTTCGGTGGAGGTGATCCCACCCTAGCTAATCCGCACTCTCTCTACTTATTTCAGTAGTGAAACTTTCTTCTTAGTCAGCCTTTTTCCTCTTCTTATTTGTCTGGCATAATCTTTCAAAGGACAATCGCTCATTTGGTTTATCGAACAGGCACAAGGGCTAATCTTCTATGGACCGATTTTTAAAAAAACCTAAAGGGAAACCCTACTGAATTTCCCTGAAGCAGACGTCAAGGGTTCTGAGGCACAGTGAGTAGATTCTGCGCAGGGTTGAGAGCCACAGCCTAATTCTTAAAAATTTCAGAGGTCATAATTGAGGTTGTTTAAGGACAACGGGAAGCTTGGGACCCTGAGGTAGTGAGCTGAATTCCCTGAAACAGAGAATACACCTTAGCCCATCCGAAATTCGGCCAGTCTGTACTGCAATGGAAGACTTGAGTGGCAGGTTACAGTTCTGGAGTCTGAAGCAGCCTAATGCACTCATCTGGCAGCAAACAGTTGACAGATCTGTGTAGGACAGCAGATAGTCAATTAGGGCACTGCCAGTCCCTAGTAGGCAGAGAGTAAGTTGATAAACAAATCAGTCTGTAAGTGATCAAAGTAATTTTAGGGTTGTTATTGTTATTGTTGTAGAAGTGGATATTTTATGTTTGATAGACAGCTGCTGTTGGATGCTCAGAACTGCTGCCATAGCAGCCCTGGTGGCGGATTGTTATATTGAATCTGATATACTGTAGTGTTTACTATTGTCTGTGTCATTGAATACTCTATGCTATCTCTGCTTAAAGTTGAAATAATATTGTGGAAAACTTGGTGGTGTTTGTCTTTGAATTTCACAACCCTAAGGGAAAAAATTCTATAGGGACATTACAACATTGCAGACATCCTTCCAACGGATCATTTTAGCGGCCCGTAGGGAACAACTCTCATAAAAACCAGGTCTGAAAATTGCTGTTACTTACAGCAGAATATGAGTGCAAGAAAGAAGATTTGAAGTTAGTCACCAAGTATGTTAAGTAATCATAGCATTCGGTCATGATGTCTTACCAAATCAGCATAATAAAACAGCCATAAAACCACTCATACATATGAGAAAGCCAGATCTGAAAATCAGTTCTTTAACTAGGACAGAAATTGTACAACTTATTATCGCAATCATAAAGATAAAGTACAATACTTCACCTCATCTTAGAGTGGCACAACCTGTCCTTTCAGCTCATTCAAAGCAAGGAATTTTTAATTCCTCCTGAACCCTAGTTAGGGTATCCACATTCATTTCAAATGCTAACCAGCAATACAGAGGCCAAGCAAGCCATCCCACCCGGCCCTACAAGCTAATCCTTGGAGCTTTTATGCAAGCCAGCATCTCACTGACTATCAAACCCCAAGCACTTGCAGCACACAAGCTTCACAGTCACTTGCATCTTACAATCCAAGGAACCCTAAGGCAAGCATTCTACCAAAACTATCCCCGTTACAGCAGTAAATATATGTTCTAAGATCCTTCGCATAGCTAACATCTCGGCAAGTAACAATCTCTAAAACTGGCTCTTTAAGAGCGACTCATTACAAAGACATCCTCCTCCCTTTATATAAGAATAGTTGAGGAAAGTCAACATAAAAGTCATGGCCCAACTCCACAAGTAAACCCTAGGATAAGTCAACAACAAGGCCCCAAGTGGAGCTCTACACATAGCATAAATGCCACATGGCACAATAGGGTTTGCACAACCCTCAAGGTAGTGTGCCCTCTCTAGCATTTGCATGCCAAGCACTCTGAGCAAGATGGTATGTCCTCCAACAATGGCTCTTGAACTCAGGCATTCATCCTTAGCATATGTGCAAGGCCGCTTCCATCCTCCTTAAGCTTCTTGCCCAACCTCTAACTGCATAATGCCCTCCTCCAAGGTGGTCACTTCATATGTCCCAAGTGGCCGTCGTCCTCAAAAGTGTGCCTTGTAGAAGATGTGAAACTGGGAACAAGGAATATTTCAGCCAGTTGATGGAGAAGGACATGCAGTTTCACATTGAGCTAGGAGATGATAGCAGGTACTTGACCAAGGGCATGAGTACTGTGAGATTTGAGAGGGAGTCTGGTAACCCTCTTCATCTCAAGGATGTCCTTTATGTTCTAGGTCTTAAGAATAACCTTGTTTCTGTTTCAGCCTAGAGGACAAGGGTTATGAGGTCATTTTCAGCAGAGGAAAAGCCTACCTCAAGTCCTTAAATTTTGGAGCCGTGAAGCAAATTGGTGTGATGGTGAAGAACCTCATTAGGCTACAATTTGCGATCGCTGCAACCTTGAGTAGCAGTGGGGGCTGTGAGTAGGGTTGAGACCTTAGGGGGCTATGGCACTGGCATATGGGCCATTTACACAATGAAGCGTTGAAAATCCTCAGGGAGATAGCCATAGGGTTGTCACAATGCAACATGGATCAGCATGACGTGTGCAAGGGCTGCACACTTGGCAAGTATGCCAAGACATCCTTCCCAACAGTGAAAACCGAGCCATAGGGATCTTGACTTGGTTCATTCAGATGTATGTGGTCCATTCTCTTCTCCATCCCTCATGGGATATGGGTACTACATGACCTTCATTGATGACCAATCGAGGAAGACGTGGATATTCTTCGTGAAGAAGAAAGACAAGGCATTCTTGAAGTTTCATGAGTTCAAAGCATTGGTGGAGAACCATATAGGAAAGAAGGTCAAAGCTCTAAAATTAGATAATGGAGGGGAGTATTTCTCTAATGCCTTCAAGGATTTGTGTGCCAAGGAGGGCATCGGGAGGGAGCTCACCACACACTATAACCCTCAACAGAATGGGGTGGCTGAGTGCAAAAATAGAAGAATTGTTGGAGCGGCCAAGGCCATGTTGCATGAGTAGGGGTGCCATTATTTCTTTGGGCAGAGACATGCAACATTGCAGTCTGTCTGCAGAATAGGAGTCCACATAAGGTGCTTGGACAAGTTACATGAGAGGAGGCATTCATCGGCAAGAAGCCGAATGTTTTTACTTATGGGTTTTGGTAGTTTTTTTACTACCATGTGCCTTCAGAGCGCCGGAAGAAGCTGGAGCCTACAACAGAAAAAGGCATTTTCATGGGCTATAGTGAGACTTCCAAGGCGTATAGGGTGTACGTACTAGCACAGAGGAAGACAATTATCAGGCGTGATGTCAAGTTTGAGGAGGAAAGGGCTCTTAGCAAGTCCTTAGAGCGTGAGTAGGCTACAACACAGGTGGAGGAGCTGCAGGCTCCTAAGCAGGAGGCTTAGCTAGCCCCTCAGGCCACGTCATAGCCAGTTGTTGGGAAAGCCGTACAATAGTTACTTTAGGAGACAACGTAGGAGCAGGAGGGGAGAGAGGAGTGAGCAAGGCCCACTCTAGTAGTGACACCTAGCACAGGCAGAAGGAAGCCGAGGTGGGTTGATCAGTTGATTCAGGAGGCTCAGGACAGGGTTGGGGCACCCAACTCTACATTCAGGTAGAGCAAACAACCACAAAGATACTCAGGTTTGATAGCATTAATGAATAAGGCCATAGACGTAGAGGCTT